>CM038669.1:10297476-11497476 GCA_021605145.1 Aegilops bicornis
GAAACGAGGTAGAAGTTAATGCACCGCACCTACGTGTTTTGGGATTATTTGTTTTTTGTAAGATGACTTATACACCTAGCTATTAGAGTACCACTACCTCCCTTCTAGTTTAAAGGGATCGACTCAAATATTTCACCTACTCTTAGCAAGATAGTAGAGACGGTGGAATAGTTTTTGAAGTCTGCAAAAGTACTCAACTAATGTTGTTGTTCTTCACAAAAAAATGTGTTTACCAACGCATGCATGAACACTAGTTAGTCTAACCCCCATCTCTTCTTTAATTCTTTGCCACATCAGCATGTTTACTATTCCCGTGTACCAGCTAAGATACCACCATGATGGCCAGCCTTAATCATCGCATGCAATAATTTAGTGCACCTTGAAATATGAACATGTGTGGGGCGTGTATGTTTTCAATGACTTGAGACTATACCTAGCCCAGTATGCAAGATGACTTATTATGCACTGTTCCCCATACCTGCAGGAAACCCGTTCGTCTCCAAATCTTTTCCTCTCCATGTGTGGAAACAATATGCCTGCCAAACTCTCCTTCTCCCTCCGGCGGTCCCACCACTCCACCCCGTGTGAAAAAATCTGCATGCATGACTCTCCTCCCCCACGCTCATCCAATCCGTTGTGACCAGCAATATTTCCACCCCTTCGCTCCCCCGTAATTTACTCCAACAAATATGCCACGTAGCTTTTACTTAACTTCAGGTGCATTGGGTCACTGACATACGGGCCCAGCGGTGTCTTGGCCCACATGTCGACATAGGCTGGTCCTGCGATTAAATCGATGCAACTTCGATCCATATCTTACGTAGGTATGCCATTGCTCGCTATAAATATTGCGCCTCCCACGACATCGCTATCTCCACCCCCTCACATTCACGTTCATCGCTATCTCCTCCCCCTCCCTCTCACGTCGACCACCATGGCATCTCCCCTCCCAAGCCCTAGGAGCCCCTCGCTGCACCTTGGGGCCAGTCCTGCGTCGCCTTTCCGTTCCTCGCCGCCACTAGTCGAGGAGGATGCGCCGGCATTCCGCTCCACGCCGCTACGCGACGCGTCGCAGTTCCGTTCCTCGCCGCCACTAGTCGAGGAGGACGCGTCGGCGTTCCGCTCCTCGCCGCGACGCGACGCGTCACCATTCTGTTCCTCGTCGCCACTAGTCGAGGAGGACGCGTCGGCGTTCCGCTCGTCGCCACGACGCGTCGAGGTGGACGCGTCGGCGTTCTCAATCTCGCCGGCACGCGCGTCAGAGGACGCGTCGGCTCCCCGCTACTAGGAGAACGCCGCGCCACCCGCCGAGCCCCCCAGCCTTGAGGAGCTTTGGAAAGAAATGGATGTCACCTTGTGGGAGGCTTTGCCTCCAGCAGAGTGCGCCAAAATAGAGGCGGAGAAGAAGGCCGAGGAAGAGAAGCGCACCGCGCAACAAGCTTTCTGGGAGATCTATATCGCGTCCGAGAGAGTCAAGCAATTGGTTCTTTGGTAGAAGGCTCGTGCGAGGGCCGTGAGGGTGGCGGAGGACGCCCGTGCCAAGTGCAGTCGGGCCCAAGCGCCTCATCTACGCTTGCCGGTACGTGGACCGGATGCACGCTTCCAGCCAGGAGGAGTACCTGTTGGCGCCGGATCACCACACCGGTGAGATCGCGCTCGCCCGCCGGCAAGCCGCCAATCAGCACCTCGCGAGTTGCGAGGCTGAGGAAGAGGCGTTGTGTCGGCGCGCTGGGAAACGGCCGCGCACCAGGGCACTCGTGGCGCACCGCAAGCGCTCCTGCGAGCGTCGTGGCTTTTAGGAGGAGTATAATTTTTGTTTCGTAAGGCGATCTCATTAGTTTTGGGACGCAAATGATCAATCCCGAACGTTCAGGAATTTTTAGCGTCCTTAATTGAGTATATAAAAGGAAAAGTGTGGAAACGTTGTGTATTATTACGCATTTTGCAAGTACGTGCATATAGCACAAACTTTACTATATACTATCGGACTACACGTCTCTCTCGATATATGCTTGCAGACTGTGCTACTCCCTCTGTCCAGCTCAATAAGTCATCTTTGGTTGTGCACGGTGACCAAGAAGGAGGGAAGACTTGTACACCTAGACGGAGGGAGTACTACTATTACTTATGTATGTGCAAATGCACATTTGAACATTACGATGCGGTTTTTGTAAAAGTGAAAAAACAGCACTAGTCAAGCTTGTGAAACGATTCAATTCAAAACAAATGCAAAAATTCTTGTTTGATTGTTTACTTTTAGGTTCCTTCCATGTGGTTATTTCTCTGTGCACCGTGACCAAGGAGGAGGAGAAAACGAGAAACGTTAATGTTTATTTGCTAATTAAGAGTATTGCATGCAATGAACTAACCACTGCATGTCGTGTTTGATATCTACAGTCATTAAAAGCATGCACACTCTTTATCTCTTATTGGTTGATATGTCAAGAAACAAGAAACAAGGTAGAAGTTAATGCACCGCGCCTAAGTGTTTTCGGATTATTTGGTTTTCGTAAGATGACTTACACACCTAGATGCACCGCGGCTAAGTGTTTTAAGTAACATTTTATCAGTTAAATCTTTGGTCAAAATTTAGCACAAATTACAATGGTGAGGAATAAACCAGGACGGAGTAGTAGTTTAGAAGCCCAAATAAATGAGTGAGGCGCCTTATTGTTACTGTCCACTATGACTAGTCTTGTGGGAAAAGCTGGGGAAGCCGCCAAAAGAGCTGACCCTAGGAGTAGTAGCTAGGGATCGAGCGTGGGAGATGAACCGGAGAAAGTAAATGCAGAGAGATGAAATGAAAAAAAGACGGAGGGATGTGATGGTTGCTTGTCCGTTTATTTTACCAGGCCATTTATTACTGGGAGTGGTTAGGACGGGTTAGGATCCTCTGCAGTACTGTACGGTGCTGTACAGTCACTGCTATGTGGGACCTGGCCCCACATGTCATCCACACTACAGCACCATACGGTACTGCAGAGGATCTCAACCCGGTTTTGTGATATGACGGCTTTAATGCCGCGCCACGAGCGGGGAGAGAGGTGAGACTCCCGTGCAGTGCCGCCCACTACACTTGTACTACCTCGGTCGTGGTTTATTAGTCGCCCATTGAATTTGACTGAAGATTTAACTCACAAAATGTTAGTGCATGTCAACAAAAACTATATCATTGGATTCGTATTTGAACATAGTTTTGAATGATATAATTTTAGGTGACATGCATCAGTATTTATCGTACTATATATAATGTTAGTTCAATTTTTGGTCGTACTAATCTATAGTAGTAAGGTGCCCGTGCGTTGCACCGAAGAGTTAAATGCATTGATCGGGGAGTTGTTTATTTTGACAAAGGATGTGGGGGTCATCTCATGTGTAATGGGTTTCAATAGGTTTCTTCGGATATTATGTCATCTCTAGAGCTCACAAACATCCGGGTGAAATAGATAAAAAGGTATCTTTTGCAAACAAAAGCGTTCAACTGTTCAACCTGCATCCAAAACTTGTGACGAAATAACACTTATTGTGCTTTCAAGAAATGATCTTTAAGAATTAGTTTTTGAGTATCGATTGTTATACATGTTGGCTACAGATGACATGGCACTTTCTTATAGTCAACAGTTGGCTATACTATTAAGTAATATTAACCATGCCCTTATACACCTAGATGGAGGGATTAAATCAGGATGACTTGCAAGGGGGCAGAGGAGATGTAAGAAATGGTTCATCGTAAGTCTTTCACCAGTACTGTAGTAAAAATTCATACATGGAAGATTCTAGACTAAACCATAAACGGATACACTTTTATTCATGTGCGATACTCCAATAGAGCATGATCCTGCATGCAAGTCTCCACATGCTTAGACAACGGATTACATTGAGCGAAGACTAATGATCAACATTTAACTTGATAATGCGTATTTTTTTAGAAGAACAGGGAGGCTCCTCCCCGGTTCCATTATCAAATGAAACCCAAAGTGTCTTACATCAGCTCCTTTGAGAGGAGCAGTTCAAAGGAAGGACTGCGACGAAAGCCACTCAAGTTTAACGACAAGCTTACAGAATCAAAAGCGGCAAAGACACGGGCCATAAGCGCCCACACACACACACTACATGTTTTCTAAGTGCACTTGATAATGCGGATGTCCAGGTGAACCTCCTTGGAGTCCCCGTGCACTGAGTCGGCAGGTAAAGGATAGAACGGATGCCATGGGTTTTCCAGGCCCACATTGGTGGGATAGTCCCAGCTCCTCAGATTCCAAGTCTGTCCGATGAGGCCGGTTTCGCCGCCCACGTGACCCGGAGGGGTAGTAACATTGACCTTGCACCCGTACATCTGCCTCGTGTCAGTGTCAGCGTCAGCGGCGACGCCCCTGACGCACGCTACAAAGACGGGGCGGTGGCCTGCGCGGGCCTCGCCGGTGCCCACGATCAAGAGGAAGACGCTGCCGTCCTCCTCCGAGACTAGCAGGCGGCGGTGATCCTCCAGCGACTCCGGCATGGTGAACCGGTAGCACGTGTCGTACTTGATGTTCTCCGCCAAGGGCCAGCAGTGACCGCTGCGCGCATCCGTGAGGTGATGCACCATGTCCGCCGGCGAGCCACAAAACGGCATCGGGCACTCATAGCAGTGGACGAAGGGCTCCTTGGAGGCATCAACCAGGCCGTCCATGAAACAGGAGTGGCTGTAGGGGACATTGCGCCAGTCTCTATCTCTACAAGTACTTTTTTTATAACAAATCGAATAGTGATGCGCCGTCCGCTGCATGCCCGGCTGAACACGCCTCCTCGCCTCCATCATCACCAATTGAGTCTTTTATAGGAGTAGGAGTAGAGAAAAAACCGAGTTGGTGATGATGGTGTGCCGTGCAATGCACGTGCATCTTGCTTTTTTTGCATATAAGTCCAAACACCATGTAGACACGTTCTTTGAGCATGGTTCGTAGTCGTTCCACGATCAGGCATCGAAGTTTGTAACTATTTTAGATTAGAATATACTACTCTTCCGGTGCTAGTAGTAGAGCAGAGTCCTACTCTACTACTCTACTCTAGGAAGCTAGGGCATAATCTTGTAGGTAGAGTGCTGTAGGGAGTACCAGTACTGTGATCACTCAAGCAAGTTGTCCGGCATCGATATGACCCTACGCTGCTGGTATGTGTCTCGCAAGTCAAGCGGCGTGCTATAGACATCATCACCTGTCCACTTCCTGCAGCACATATTCGCTTATCCATCTTTGACCGCACATAATCTCGTCCAAGCTTCCATCCCCGCTAAGGCGCCTCCCCCCCCCCCCTCGTCCGAAACCCAAGCACTAACAATGGCAGAACCGAGCAGCGTACGCCGAAAGAGTGACTGGAATTCGCTCCCCACAGAGGTAATCAAGCTCATTGTTTCGCATGTGGAAAATCTCAGTACCATGCCGCTCGCCGCGTGCTCATTGGGGCTGTACCGTTTACTCAAAGCCCTCAGGACGGATCTTTTTAAGCCAGCTCCTTGCTTGCTGATGCCGGCTGATCTCAGAAACGGCGTGTCACGCAGCATAACGATCGTAGGGTGGTGAGCATCAACCCCCTTCACTGCGATCCGATCCCCGTCAGCCTCAGCTACATTAACGGTATGTACTGGGTCGGCATGAACACGTCTTGGATGGTGCTCGTCGACGGTCGCGGTAGCTGGATGCTCGTGGAGGTCTACACCCGACGATTGATCCCCCTTCCTTCGATTAACACTGCACTGCTTTGGCACCGCGGCCCAGAATACTCGGAATCTTACAGTAGCCAACATGATACCAAGTTTGATTTTCTCAAGGTTGTAATCTGCCAAGTGCCCACAAGATCTGGGAATTATAAAGATTTGAGGCTAATTGTGTTCTTCAACCACGGTCTCGCCTATCTGACAGGTCACTGTGGTAAGTGGATAAATCTGCACGTCCATCATAGGATCATACATCCTCCATGGTACTCTGATGCCATTGAACACAAGGGATTCATTTACGCTGTCGACTCCTTCTATGGCTGGACGTATTGCTGGCCTACTCTAGTCATCGCTACAAACGGCTGTTACAACAGTATGTTACTTTCCTATGATATCATGATGGCTTGCTTATATTACTGTCAACATTTACTGAAAAAATATTCATGCTCATAACATGCTGTTCTTAAGATTGACTAAATCAAGAGCCCTTTTTATTTGACTCCAACTTGATATGATGTTGTAGGCCGCCTGGTGTCCCTACCCTTCCTAATCCCAGAACCTTTCAAAGAAAAGCGGCATGGCAGTTGCAGGTGGTTCCTGGCTCGATCAGACGACGGCGAAAGATTGATGATTGTTCGCACGTACCGGACGTGTTGTTTCGCGGAATACAATCACAGTCACTGCAAGGTCATTGAGCAGGATCCCAGTTTCTCTGGGCCTGCAGGAATTTTTGACTAGAGGCTGGTAAGTAGCCTTGGTACACGCTCTCTGTTTGTTGGACTGAATTATCCGATTAACCAGGAGATAACCGACGGCAAGGATCATGATGGCAGCGCGGTTTCGTTCATCAGGCAAAACTGTGTGTACACAGCGTACCATGCGTCTCTGCATGCACCATACCCTGATATGTGCCGCCACGCTCTGCAGCCCAAAGTAGGAGAGAGGGTCGCAAGTATCAGACTTCGACCTGCTGGCTGGAGTTTCCCCCGTCAGGCACCCATCTGGTTCAAGCCGTCAGCCAATCTCCACAGCTTAATAAATAGTAACGTCTAACTGAGCCAGTTAGTTAGATGCGTACACTTGGTGTAGTAGGATCTTTATTTAGTTTGATGCATACACTTGTTCTTTTTTGGTAGCCCTTTTGGAATGATGGCTGATGTTTGGTTTGGAAGAGAGCTGCGTCTTCACTCTTACGGCCTGCTTATCGCTTCATTGCACCCCAGCCCTGGTTGCTGCTGCTGCTGTTTTCAATGTACAATCAGTAGTATATTTCGTCTGTTGGTTGAATATAAATGTGTTGTTAGAGCGACAAACACAATGTTTTGGAAGTCGTTGCACGGTTCGATCCTTTAGTGCCCTGTACCGTACGTAGCTCATACTATTTTTCGTACGGAACACATTTTCCACTTGTTGATAACATGCAGCCCACTGATGAAGGCCCAATAGAGAAGCCCATAATTAACTGGAAGGGACGCTCTCACATGAATCTGGCCCAGGTACATGCTCATGGTCCCCTAAACATAAATAAGTAAATAAATAAATAAAGCTAAATGCTCATGCACCTGTTCTTTGGGAAAATAGGTAGCCCAGTATTTCTTTTTGAAGAATACCCAAGCTAGGCCTATTTGTTTTCTCCGAATTACTGGGCTGCAAATCTTTCAAGACGAGCAAATGGGATATTAGTTTTTTTTTAATTTTGTTCTTCACTGATATCTTATACGTATTTCATTGGATTTAACATGACATATCAAGTTTTAGTATGGCTATTAATTTTTGGATTAAGAATATTTCGTTCCCCAGCAAAAATTTCCCACATATTTAGTTAATTCTTTGACCCTGGTACTGACCAGAAAATGGCCAGCAATTCTGAAAATGGAAAATGGGCTGCAATAAATTCCATATGAATTATAAAATGAGTAAAAATTATAAAAATAATAGCAAATGGGCTGTACACGCCACATATTTCGAGGCTGACTTGTTTACGCAAGGCTTTGTCAGTGAACACACGATTCTAGCCGCCGTGCTTCTTCAATCTCTGATCTTCCTGCTCCAGCCGCCTAAACTAGCGCCGGCGGGACTGCCTGCTCCCTCCTCTTGTGGCCCGCTGTGATGCCACGCAGGCTTCCCCGGCCCACCCTACTCCCTCCGCTGGCCTGGCCGCACGCAATCAACTGCCTCCTTATTACGCGAAAAAAATGATTCCTCCCACTGACATTTGTGGCACACCGGTTGGGAGGCTGACCCGTGGGCCTACTATGTTGACCCATACGCAGGGCTTGTTAACTTAGTCAACAAACGATTCTAGCAGCAGTAACTGTTGGATTTGAATCGAACGGTCCTGCTGCTTCTTCGATCGCTGCTCTTCTGGCACCAGCCGCCCAAACCAGCATCGGGGAGATCGCCTACTCCTGCCTCCAGTGGCCGGCTGTGCTGCCGTTGAGTCCTCATCACCCTCTACTACTCCCACCGCTCGCCAGGCCTTGCAGCGACGGCAGCCTCACACCGCAGCCGAACCAGTGAACCCTGGTACTCCTCTCTGCGTGGGCATCCACTGCCGCGTCTTCCTCGGCTCCGCGTCGTCCCCTTCCTAGGCCTCACCGTCGTCCACCGCCTTGGTGCTCTCGGCGCGGCGTGGTTAATGTGGTCAACGACATTCCATCAGGAGAGTACTGTACGTGTAGAGGCTGACAGCTGGGTCCACGGTCACAGCCCAGTTTTTTTGTGATTTGCCAAGTAAGTCGCTTTGTCAGGCCTGTTGGGCTGCAAATCTTTCAAGACGAGGAGAGCTTTCATTCGGCTGGCCGAGAAAATGGCCCATCAGTAATGAGAAATGGGCTGTACATTTTTAAAACACATCAAACCGGCAGTTAGTTTCAAATATCTTTTTTTAATTTGGAGATTTTAAATTACATTAATTTTTATGCGTGGAGATTTTGTTGGATTTTATATTGATATACATTTATTTTTAAAATCAGTTTGAATGTGAGTCGAAATATCGGGATTAAAAACAGTTCGGACACTTTTGAAATATGCAAAATTTCGTATAAATTTTTAACCGTGGCCACAATATGGGCTGTAATGCTAACAAAAAGAATATGGGCTCCATAAAAAACCTTAAGAATTAGCAAATGGGCTGTAAATTATTAAAAATAATGGCAGATGGGATGTATGCTGTTTTCCACAGATTTGAGGCTTTCCTAAAAAAAGGTTGACGCACAAGCAGTGACTGTTGGATGGCCATCCAACGGCCGTCGTGCTTCTTCAATCTCTGCTCTTCCTGCTCCAGCCGCTCAAACAAGCGCCGGCGGGACTACCTGCTCCCTCCTCCCCGCGGCCAGCTCTGACAGCTTGGACCCACCAGTTATATCTTCGTACGCAAGGAAGTGCCTCCTTATTACGCACAAAAAAATTGAATACTCCCCCTGTTAGCTGGGACCCAGTATAGTGGCAGGCTGACTTGTGGGCCTACTAAGTTGTCGGGGACGGAGGGCGTTGTCAACTTAGTCAATATGCACTATTCTAGCTCCAGTGACCATACGATGTCCATCCAACGACCGTAGTGCTTCTTCAACCTCTGGTCTTCTTGCTCGAGCCGCCCAAACCAGCGCCGGTCGTGCCTGGTGCTCCTGCCTCCCGTGGCAGGCTGCGATGCGGCGGAGGCATCACCGCCTCCTACTACTCCCGCCGCTAGCCAGGCCATCCCTCTACTCACGCACACCACCTGTTATTCTGCGGCGACGGCAGCCTCACACCGCAGCGAACCAGTGAACCCTCGTACTCCTCTACGCGTGGGCATCCACTGCCGCGTCTTCCCCGGCTCCGCGTCGTCCCCTTCCTAGGCCTCGCCGTCGTCCATCGCCCTGGTGCTCTCGGCGCGGCGTGGTCAACGTGGTCAAGGAACGGCTTCCATCGGACGTGGACTGTACGTGGAGAGGCTGACAGCTGGGTCCACGGCCGCAGCAAGGAAGTGCCTCCTTATTACGCGCAAAATAATTATTCCTCCACCTGACAGCGGGGACCCACCAGACGGGCCAACATATTTAGCGAAAAAAATGTTTCCCCCCTGACTGCTGGGACCCACCAGCTACAACTTCGCACGCAAGGAAGTGCGTCCGGGCAAAAAAAACGATTCGCCCCCCTGACTGCTGGGACCCAGCAGCTACATCTTCGCACGCAATGAAGTGCGTCCAGGAAAAAAAATGATTCGCCCCCCTGACTGCTGGGACCCACCAGCTACATCTTCGCACGCAAAGGAAGTGCGTCCGGGCAAAAAAAAATGATTCGCCCCTCTGACTGCTGGGACCCACCAGCTACATTTTCGCACGGAAGGAACTGCATGACAGTCGGGACCCACCTGGTCGAAGCGTACGTAGCGTTGTCATTTTGGTCGCGAACTTGTACGTACGTATATACTGGTCGACGTGAAGCGGCGCCGCGTCGTAAGTAGAGAGGCGCGTCGTTAAGTCGTAGTAGAAGCGCGCGACGTAGGCTTGTACCGCGTCGTTACAGCGGCCAGGGTGCAAGAAAGAAAATACGGCCACGTATTTGTACATACGGGCGGGGTCTCGAACGCCTAGTCGCGCATACATACGGCGAGGGCTCGTGTTCGTGGGGAGGCAACGGAATGCGTCGTGTTCATGGGGAGGAAATGGAATGCATCGTGTTCATGGGGAGGCCACGGAATGCGTTGTGTTCATCGGGAGGCAACGGAACGCGTGGGAGGCAACCGGCTTGGACGGAACAGGCGATGGATACGAGGCCTTGCGTACCGCAGAACGGAGGAAACGGACCTCCTACGGTGGAAACGGGGGTCCTGTTGATCGGGAGAGGTGTGGCGTAACGCAAAACGGACGAAACGGACCTCCTACGGTCGAAACGGGGGTCCTGTTGATCGGGAGGGGTGTGGCGTACCGCAAAACAGACCAAACGGACTTGTGTTGGAGCGCTACGGTCAAAATGGGGGTCCTGTTCATCGGGAGGGGTGTGGCGTACCGCAAAACGGATGAAACGGACTTGTGTTGGAGCGCTACGGTCGAAACGGGGGAGGGGGGGGAGGGGTGTGGCGTACCGCAAAACGGGACTCCACGGGATACTGTTCATCTCCACCGTCGACCTCCTCCAGCCTCCACGGGCTACCGTCGACCTCCTCCGGCCTCCATGGGCTCCTGTTCATCCAGCCTCCACCGCGCGCTACTCCACCGGCTACTCTTCAACCACCCCTCCACGGGCACCCTCCACGTTCTACTGTTCATCCAACCCTCCACACCACGGGGTCCTGTTCAACCACCCCTCCACGGCCACCCCTCCACCGTCTACTGTTCATCCAGCCCTCCACACCACGGGTTCCTGTTCATCCAGAGGCAACGCCACCGCTCCTGTTCATCCAAACCCCACCCCCGCAACACTCACTATTCATCCCGAGAGGCAGCATCGATCGGCCTCGATTAGCAGCGATAGCGAAGAATCGCTCCATCGGGTTCGATTAACAGCCATCGATCGATCGCTTCCGGGTTCGATAGCGTAACCTGATTCTGTCGCTTCGGGTTCGATTAGAGCCCAACGCCTCGCTTGGCTTGATCGAGCCAACGCCTACACCTGCAGCGCTTATGTCACGAGAAAGCAGCATTGCTCCGCCCCCGACCTCCCACCATAACCGGCAAATCCCCGAAATTTTCCTCCCCCTCGCTATTACCACGGTTTTTTCCGTCGTGGACGGCCCAAAGAATGTCATGCAGCTGCATCTCCGGCCCGCCCAGGACGAAAAGCCCATTTTCTGTCATGATTTTTTGTCATAGAAGTAGGAGCCCACCACATCTATGATCATACCGGGTTTTGTCACAATTATTGTCATAGAAGTGTCATATGTATGATAGAAAAAAATTTCGTTCGGCCCAAAATGTCACGGGTGTGTCTTTTTTTTGTAGTCCATGGAGCACGACTGAGACGAGGAAGCAGAACTGGTGTTGGGGGACATAATCGCAGCCGGAGGTGATGTCCTATCGTATCTCAACGAAACCGATGGTCTGGAGGAGAGGGTGAAGCATGCTACGATTATCGAACAACGGAGCAAGAACGACATGATTATGATGGCTCCGGTGACCGAATGCCAGTGCAAGAAGGAGACAATGATGACGGCTCCGGTGACCGAACAAAGTCCGGCCAGGTATATATATTAATTAAGCCTGTGCTGACTGGCTAATTGATGCATTCATTGTTTTGGTATCTACACATATTAACTCTCGTCTTTCTTCTTTTTTCCAGCCCTCCGGATCGAGCACAACTTCGGTAAAGAGACGAGGCCCGAAGAAAAAGTTGCGCTCGGATGAAAGGTTCACGATCACAGTAATCGCGCGCGATGGCCTACCTATTGAACCCCTCCAGACCAAGGATGCATTTACTGCTCAGTGCGGGGTTCTTGTTAGGGACATGATCCTGATCAGCATCGAGCTATGGAATCAACCTAAGAAGGAAGAGCTTCAAGTTTTTTTGTCGAAGATGGATAGACAGATGATCTTTGGAAAGCGTTGAAGGTAAATTTCACCCTACTGGAAGAGGAGGATCCGGAGGATCCAGTTATAATGCCATTGATCAAGTCATGTGCTCTCAAGAAGATGGCAGATCTATTCAGGAGGTGGAAGAATGAGCTGAAAGGAAAGCTTGTCGACCAAAAAAATACACCATAATTCATCGACCGGTATGAGAAGCTCAGAGATCAATGGGACGCATTTGTGGCCAACAAGACATCGGAGAGGAGTAAGAAGGTGTCAGCGATAAACAAGAAAAATGCTGCGAAGAAGGAGCATCACCATCGCATGGGGTTAGGTGGCTACCTCAAAGCCCGACCGTTGTGGGCCAAGGCTGAGAATGACTTGCTTGATAAAGGGGGCGAACCAGAGACATTGAACTGGCCAGACCGTTGTAGGACTTGGTTCTTCGGGGATGGCGGAACCTTGGACCCTGTAACAAGGAAGTGTGTTTGGATGAGCGAGCAACTGCGAATACCCGTCACGAAGCTTGAGGACTATATCGCCTCAGCGCAGGAAGGGACGTTCGTTCCAGACAAATAGAAGGACGAGCTCACAATGGCCCTCGGGAATCCTGAGCACCATGGATGGACAGGAGGCACGTCAGGCTCTGTTTCGTAGAAGGCTGGGTTTCCGGACGCAGGCGGTTACAAATGCCAAGAGAGGAGGAGGAAAGTGGAGTATAGCGAACTGCAGGAGCTGCACGCAAGGGTACGGAAGCTAGAGGAACGAGAAGCAGTTCGAAGCAAGCGACCTGCCAAGGCTACCCCCGAAGCTACCCCACCATCTCAGTGGAGAAGCAGCATGGCTTCCACCGAGCTTCTTCAGCTGGAGCCTGTCTTCACGGCTCCTGCTAGCTACCCCATGGATGCTATCATGGAGTCTCAAGATTGCCACCTTATGACACAATGGCAGAACTACAAACTCAAGGTGGCTGTCGGCTCTGTTCGACCTCCTGAACCAGGCGCCACTTTTCATCGCCGTTCAATTCCAGAAGGATGTGCTAGGGTGATGGTGGACGAAATAATGGAGGGATTTGAGAAGCTCGTGCTTGAGCACCCTACCGGTGAAGGGGAGACTCGTCTGGGTTCTGCTTTGAAGACTCCATGCCTATGGCGGAAGGAGCTCATCAACCTTCGTAACTGGACGCCTCTGCCTCCTCCTCCTCCTCCGGCAAGTCAGGGCACTCCACCTCCTCCTCTTCCTGCTCCTCCGACGAGTGATCAGGGCACTCCGCCTCCTTCTCCGGCGCGTGGCGGCACTCCGCCTTTTTCTCCACCTGCGCCGGCGCGCCCGACCAGCCAGGCTCCTCCTTCTCTGCCTCGTCCGCAAGGGCGGAAGAGACCCGCCGCCACTTCGGCTGCTCCGGCGCGTCGTAGTCCTTCTCCTCTGCCTCGTAAACAACAAAAGAAGACAGCTGCAGTCGCTCGGCCTGCTCCGGCGTCTAGCAGTACAGCCAGAGGCGGGAGGCAATACAGATTCGGTCCATCTCTCAAGACTTTAGAGAAGTTACCATACGAGATGACCGAACAGGAAAACATGGATATCTATCAAGCCCAAGTGAAGGACTACTTCAAAACGCAAAGAGCTAAGAGACATCCACCTACAGAGGAGAAGATAGATCCGGTGAAAGCGAAGCGCACTTTGGATGCCCTGCAGCTACCACCACTGTCTCCGCCACAAACCAACTATGAGCGCATTACTGAAAGGACATATAAGGAAGCGAAGCAGTCGGGAAGTACTTGCAGTGACAAAAGGTTACAAGAACGAACAAGTGGGAAAAAATTCCCCAGCTCGGCGAACAAGCGAACCAATCATGCCCCCCGCTCATGGTGTCTAGCGATATCGTCGCTAATCCTCTGGGGATCTTGCCCAGTACCAATCCTGCAGATTACGTGCACGACGACGATGCACATTTTGAGATAATGGAGGTGGACGTATTAAAATACAAGTACGGGAAGCCTCTCGTCAAAGATGGAACTACTCTAACAACGATGATGCGAAGATTCCATGATTGGTACATGGAAACCTATAGAAAATCGCGAAGAAAAAAAATCGATACTTTGACGCTGAAAGTTATAGAGGATCAGCACGACCTCGTTGGAATTGAGGAGTTGTATGTTCCATTTGAGGAGTTCTTCCAGTTTTTCAATCAAAAGGCCCTCGATAAATTAGTGGTCACTTGCTACTGTCTGTAAGTACTACTTCTGTCATTAAGTCTCTATATATAGCTCAGCTCTTTGATTGCATGTATATATAATTATCCTCACTATATTATGCAGATTGAAGATCGTTGAGGGAGTCCTGGATTAGGGGGTATCCAGACAGCCGGATTATATACATCGTCCGGACTATAGAAGCGTTAAGATACAAGACTCAAGACTTCGGCTCGTGTCCGGATGGGACTCTCCTTTGCATGGAAGACAAGCTTGGCGATCCGGATATTAAGTTTCCTTCCTTGTAACCGACTCCATGTAAACCCTAGCTCTCAGGTGTCTATATAAACCAGAGAGCATGGTCCTTAGAAGGCCGATCACAATTACAATCATACCATCATAGGCTAGCTCTTAGGGTTTAGCCTCTACGATCTCGTGGTAGATCTACTCTTGTACTACTCATATCTTCAATATTAATCAAGCAGGAAGTAGGGTTTTACCTCCATCTAGAGGGCCTGAACCTGGGTAAACATTGTGTCCCTTGCTTCCTGTTACCATCAGCCTAAGACACACAGATCGGGACCCCCTACCAGAGATGGTATACCGTTACTGGGCCAAATTTAAACCGTCTCTCCCGTATCCGGCAGGAGTCCCAGGAGACGGTACACCGTTACTGGGCCAGATTTCTCCTTGCTCTTAACAAGGTCAAGGATTGCCACAAGGAGGATGTAGTCTCTCTTTTCTGCGGAAACTGCACGAACAAAGGACTCCTTAATGCTATAAGTCGCCGTGACATAGTGCACTTTACGGACTTGGCAACCATAGTAGAGAAGTACTGTGCGATGGAAAGTACCTGGAAGACCCAAACAGAATTTTGGGATAGTACGGCCCTCACCAGAACCTTTGTCCGAACTAAACGGCCGAACTCTCGTAAGTGGACCAACTCAATTCCCAAGAAACCAAAACCCGCCCCAGGGCGTGGAAACGTATTCGAAGAATGGCTCAACGGGCCATGTAAGCTTCACAGCACATCGGACGCAACGCCGACCCATAGACTTAGAGCATGTTGGATACTCCGGCAGGTAGCTAAGAGTGGCAAGGATCTCCTCGAAAGCCATAAAGCAGAACCACATCCCGCCAAGGAACAAAATACGGTACTAACAGTCTTCGAGACCTTCGCCTCGAACAATAGGCGCAAGCGAGCTCATCGAAGCTCCGCTGAAATCTGCCATGTGGCAAAAATAAATCTGTGGAGCGACACTGCTATAACTTTCAATGCCAGTGATGAACCCCAATTCCAGTCCGTCCGGGCGCCGGCCGCTCTATTCCTCAGCCCAATAGTGGACGGCTTTTGGCTCACTAAAGTACTCATGGACGGCGGAAGCGGATTAAACCTAATCTACGAAGAAACACTCAAGAAGATGGAAATTGACAAAAGCCGCATTGAACAAAACGGCACAACCTTCAGGGGAATTATCCATAGTCGGGAAACACGGTGTGCGGGAAAAATCACACTCGATGTGGTATTCGGCACCCCAGAGAATTACAGGTCCGAAGAAATCACCTTCCAAGTGGGTCCTTTCAACAGCGGATACCACGCCCTTCTAGGGCGGGACGCGTTTGCAAGCTTTCAATCCATACCCCATTACGGGTATATGAAGCTCAAAATGCCCGGATCCAATGGAATCATCACTCTAGCTAGTGATCCGGACATCGCACTCCGCGCCGAAAACAAAACCGCAGCGCTAGTCTTGGAAGCACTATCCGAAGCCCTAGCGGCAGAAGAATTAACAACGCAGCGCGCCACCGTGGACAGGGACAACGTGATACTCGACAACCGACCCAAGTCCACCTCATTTAAACCCGCAGATGAGATAGTCAAATTCCAAGTCCACCCAACGGACCCCACGAAGACAGCTTCCATCGGGACACAGTTGAACCCCGCTATGGACACCGCACTGCGCGACTTCTTACGCGAGAATTGGGATATCTTCGCCTGGAACCCATCGGACATGCCGGGCATCCCACGCGAATTGGCCGAACACAACCTTAACATACTGAAGGGATACAAACCTGTTAAACAGACCCTAAGGCGATTTTCGGAGACCAAACGGCAAGCCATGAAGGAGGAGCTAGCCAAGCTACTTGAGGCCGGATTCATTAGAGATATCGAACATCCGGATTGGCTGGCGAACTTGGTAACGGTACCAAAGAAGGACAAATCCCGGCGCCTGTGCGTCGACTTCAAAGACCTTAACAAGGCTTGCCCCAAGGATCCCTTTCCCCTCCCTCGCATCGATCAAATCATCGATGCCACAGCTGGACACGACTCGCTGTGTTTCCTCGACGCATACTCTGGATACCATCAAATAAAGATGGCAGAGTCCGACCAAGCTGCAACAGCTTTCATAACGCCATATGGCCCTTTCTGCTTCAACACTATGCCTTTCGGGCATAAGAATGCCGGAGCAACCTATCAACGCATGATTCAAACATGCCTTGAAAAGCAAATTGGCAAAACAGTGGAGGCATACGTGGACGACGTAGTCATAAAAACAAGACACGTCAAAACCCTAATAGATGACTTGAGGCTTACGTTCGACAACCTACGAACATACGACATCAAGCTGAATCCGGAGAAATGCGTTTTCGCCGTCCCCTCCGGAAAACGGCTGGGCTTCATCGTTTCCAATAGAGGAATTGAAGCTAATCCGGCAAAAATCCGAGCTTTGTCGCATTTGGCTATACCAACAGACCTCAAAAACATCCAGAAACTAGCTGGATGCGTGGGTGCTTTGAGCCGCTTTATCTCCAGGTTAGGAGAAAGGGCATTGCCTCTTTACCACCTTCTTTGGCGCACCGAACACTTCGTGTGGACGGATGCAGCCGCGGCCGGACTTGATGAAATAAAGACCTTATTGGCCAACAATCCAGTCCTAACAGCGCCAAATATCGGCGAACCTATGCTGCTGTACATAGCTGCAACACATCAAGTTTTAAGCGCAGTACTCGTCGTCGAACGAGAGGTTGACGGATACAAATTCCCGCTACAGAAGCCGGTTTATTACGTATTCATGGTCCTCACCCCATGCAAATCCCGATACCCACACTGCCAAAAAATAGCATACGCGGTCTTCATGGCATCCCGAAAGCTACAACACTACTTTCAGGAGTGTTCGATTACGGTGGCCTCCGAAGTACCACTAAACGATATAATAAATAACCGCGATGCCACGGGCCGGATCGCCAAATGGGCCATTGAGCTCCTTCCGTTCGACATAATATACAAGCCTCGGCGGGCTATCAAGTCGCAAGTATTAGCTGACTTTGTCGCCGAATGGACAGAGGCCGAACTCCCTAAAGAGTAAGGCGCATACTCTAACTGGATCATGCACTTCGACGGCTCTAAAATGCTGGCCGGACTGGGAGCGGGCGTAGTCCTGATGTCTCCCACTGGAGATACGGTCCAATACGTCCTCCAAATATTATACACAGACTCCAACAATGCAGCCGAATATGAGGCTCTGTTGCACGGTCTTTGGATGACAGTCTCTATGTGCATTCAACGCCTAGAAGTGCGCGGGGATTCAAACCTCGCAATATCACAAATAAACGGAGACTTTGATGCCAAGGATCCGAAAATGGCGGCCTACCGTAATGCCGTCCTTAAAATGTCAGCTCGGTTCGAGGGGCTCGAATTCCACCATGTGGCTCAAGAAAACAATCAAGCGGCAGATGTCCTTGCCCGCATCGGTGCTAAACGCGACACTGTCCCACCTAACATATTCCTGGAAAGGCTGTTCAAGCCATCCGTGGTATGGGAAGGGGATTCCGGCAATACTATCACGGATCCGAATACATCCCCAGATTCCGAACTATCAGACATAATCGGAGGCTCCACCACCGAAATAACATCGTCAGCCCACGAAATAATGGCTGTTATCGCCCCGTGGACTGAGCCTTTCTTGGCCTACCTAAATAGGCAGGAGCTCCCCGAAGACCAAAATGAAGCACGCTGCATCGTTCGGCGTTCTAAAGCTTACAAGGTCCATGAAGGGGAACTCTATAAGAAAAGTGTCACCGGAGTGCTCCAAAGGTGCATCTCCGAAGAGGAAGGGCGACAACTCTTGGCTAAAATCCATGCTGGACTGGGCGGGCACCACGCTGTGGCTCGAGCATTAGTCAGCAAAGCCTTCCGTACAGGTTACTATTGGCCGACAGCCCGAGCAGACGCACAGGACCTTGTCCAACACTGCGTCGGTTGCCAGCTCTTTGCCAATCAGAGTCATATGCCCCCTACCGCTCTCCAAACAATCCCCATAACTTGGCCCTTCACGGTCTGGGGGCTTGATATGGTTGGACCCCTTAAAGGGGGAAGCCACAAGAAAAAATATTTATTGGTCATGGTAGACAAGTTCACCAAATGGATAGAAGCCAAACCAGTGAAAACCGCCGAATCCGGACCAGTGATAGACTTTATATCCGGGTTGTACACCGATACGGTGTCCCCCACAGCATCATCACCGATAATGGCTCAAATTTCACGGCCGATGAGGTGAAATCTTGGTGCAGTAAAATGGGCGTTAAGCTCGACTATGCTTCTGACTACCATCCTCAAACAAATGGCCAGGTCGAACGGGCAAACGGTCTCATCATGAGCGGCATCAAATCCAGACTAGTGCGATCCTTGACAGAGTCGGATACTCATTGGGTCGAGGAGCTCGACTCCGTACTCTGAGGGCTGCGGACCACGCCGAATCGCACCACCCGATATACACCATTTTTTATGGTGTACGGTGCGGAAGCAGTATTACCTTGCGACATAATACATGATTCGCCACGCGTACGCATGTACAAGGAGAAGGAGGCCGAGTTAGATCGGCAGGATAATTTGGATGCCCTGGAGGAGGAGCGCGATGTCGCTAAGGCCCGTTCCGCATTCTATCAGCAACTGGCTCGACGATACCAAAGTAGAGAAGTGCGGGCCAAAACTTATAATATTGGCGAACTCGTTCTACGCTTACCGGAGAAGAAGGACAAGCTCAAACCCAAGTGGGAAGGCCCCCTTCATCATCGACAAAGTTCTCACCGGAGGAGCGTACCGCTTACGTAATGCGTCTGATAACAGACTCGAGCCGAACCCATGGAACGCGGCCAGACTCCGGAGATTCTACGCCTATAGCCGAACTCAGTGTTCGTCTCCTTAACCCTCCTTTTTCAATTATGCTCCCCCCCTTTTTTCCTTTCTCGATCTTTTTCTTTTCACACGAAGTATTTAATACAGTGCGGATTCCCGGATTATTCCGGCCGCACTTTGTACTAGAGACTCACAGATGACATATCGCTGCGTCTCATAGTTGGGTATGTCCGACTCAGACCTTATCTCGACTCGGATCCGACTACGCCGAATCCGACCAGACCTTTCCAAGTCCATATTAAGCGGTTAACATCCAATGCTCCATGGCTAGTGAGACCAAGCCATCGACCGTGTCATATGCTAGTCTAGTGGGCTGCGCGTCCACACAGCCCTTTCGATTAGGGACCTTTTAGGACAGTCATCATACAATGCATAGTCCCACACACAAGTCACGTACTTGCTGATATACATCATTGATAATGTCCAAGGACTATCTTTATTCATAAACACATAGGAAATATCATTATACATGATTGCCTCTAGGGCATATCTCCAACAAAAATAAATCATAAAACCAAAACCCCTTAACCTTTTAGTTCCGGTTCGTATTACCAACCGGGACTAAAGGTCTCCCAGCCCCCGGCGCGGGCTCGTGCCACGTGGTGGGCCATTAGTGCCGGTTCGTGCTGAAACGGGACTAAAGGGGGGGGGGGGGCTTTAGTCCCCACCTTTTAGTGCCGGTTCTAGAACCGGCACTAAAACGGCCTTACGAACCGGGACAATAGCCCATTTTTCTACTAGTGTGGTTTAGCTTTATTTTTGAGGAATGGAATTAATTTGAAAGCGTGACCGAAATCTAGATACCATATAGATGCGGAGATAACCAGGGAGGATGGCTTATGTTGGAGATTTACGAGCATTTATGGTGAACCCAAACAGGAGGAAAGGGAGGCCACATGGAAACTGCTAAGGACATTAAAACATCACAGTGACAAACCGTGGATGTGTGCGGGTGATTTCAATGAGGTTTTTTTTATTGGGAGAAGGAAGTTGGGGCAGCTCAGCCCCAAGGGTGTATGGACAGATTTAAGGAGGCGTTAGAAGGTTGTGCTCTTCATGATTTGGGTTTCAAGGTGATCCTTTCATGTGGCGTAATCATAGTCGGGCGGAGGAAAACAATATCAGAGAAAGATTGGACAGGGTTGTCGCGGCGCAAGGGTGGTGTGACCATTTCCCGGGGTACAATGTGAGGAATGGAGACCCAAGACACTCGGATCACCAGCCTTTGATCATTGAGTTGGAGGGAGGGAGTACGATTGAAAGAGAAGGAGGGGATAAACGTTTCAAGTTTGAGGCTAGGTGGCTGGAGGAAGAGGCGTGTGGAGGAATAGTAGAGAACGCATGGAAGACAAGTAGTGATATTCATGGAAGGACGTTGCAAAGGAGCTGACAGATTGGAGTAGAAACATCCTTGGTGACTTGAAGAAGCGTATATCTCGTACGAAAAAAGAACTTGAAAGGTGGAGGAGGAGGCCCATTTCGGATGAACAAGTTCAAAAGGAAAGTATGCTCAGGTATAAGTTGGCCAAGCTTGAACACCAAAGAGATACATATTGGCGTCAGAGAGATCTTGTGCACTGGCTAAGGGAGGGAGACAAGAACACGAAGTTTTTTCACTCATATGCTTCGGAGGGAAAGAGAAGAAACAAAATAAAAAAGCTAATAAAGGAGGGAGGAGAGATGGTGGAAGGGGAGCAGGAGATGGCGGCGGTGGTTACTGCGTTTTAACGTAACCTTTTCTGCTTCTTGTGCAGGACAATGGCTCCCTGAGTTGCTGGAAAAGGTGCCCAGCCGGGTTACACCAGAAATGAACTCTCGACTTATGAAACCGTTTGTTCCCGAGGAGGTTAAGGCGACACTTGACAGTATAGGGGATCTCAAGGCCTCAGGCTGGACGTACCGAGCGGGCTTTTCGGCCCGCTCGTGGCCCGTTCGGTCTTGGCCCGCTCGGTCCAGGCTCGCTACATAAAATGGCCGGTCCGGTCTGCCATATCAGGCCCGAAAAATCTCGGTCCGGTCCGGTCTTTAACCGGTCCAACCGAGCGGACCGAGACAACATAGTCATCGCTGTTGCCCTTCCTCGTCGTCGCGGCCACCGGCAGAACTGGGCTGAACCACCGTGTCTCTGAGCTTGCCCACACCTTCCTTCCTCTCCTCCCCGTGCCCCATGGCCTCTTGCCGCCGCTCGCCGTCGCTGCCGAGCGTGCACTGCCGCCGTTCGCGAGTTCTAGACCATGCCGTCCACCCCAACCGTCGGACCAATTCATGCCATGGCTGCGGATTTCAGTGCCATGGCACGGCAAGTACTATTTTTTTGACTGCGGGATAAACGCCCGGCCGTCATTTTCGGATCGCTGGCAGCCGTTTCAGCACAGCACAGCACGCACGCATGAGGAATGCTCCTCCGTAATTTTCTCATCCAACAAATGAGGCAAGTACTGTATTTTTTTGGAAGGAGCTAGATTTAATACCGGGACGCTTCCTATAATCACGCGCCATCCACGGTGCCGTTTCTTTTGCAGTTTTTTCCAGTCGAACAGAAAACAGGAAGTAGTACGAGAGTAACAAGGTTGGTTCCAAAAATTACGGCACCATCTGACGACTATCTACACGTCCGTTTTGAGCCGCTAATCACGGCAAGGCCCGCGCACTGCAAATCGTGGGTTCATGCATGCGCTGTATTACTTGCATGCAACACAAAAACCGGTAATGAATAAACATGTGCACGTTCATGAGTAACAGCCGCGCACTTCTCATGGCACGTCGCCTACTTCGAGCGACGCTCGCGATGTCGTCCACCTCGCCAAAGCACTCCTGCACGTCGCCTACCTCGCTGCTGCTCCCGCGCACCTCATCACGATGGTGGTTGTCCGGTCCGCTCGGGCCGGCCCGGGCTTGCCTCCTCCGGTCCGGTCCCAAAAACCAGGACCGCAAGAATGGTCGGTCCGGTCCGGTCCGGACCGCCGCCGGCCGGTCCAAACGGTGGCTCGGTCAGGGACCGGACCGGCCCGGACCGTGTCCACCCTGATCAAGGCCCCATGCCCAGATGGCATGTCAGCGGGTTTCTACAAAAAATTCTAGGGTCCGATTGGCGATAAGGTGACCGAGGAGGTACTGATGGTCTTAAATGGGGCCCCAATGCCGTCGAAGTGGAATGATACAACAGTGGTGCTAATCCCTAAGGTGAAGGAGCCGGAAGCAATGAAGGATCTGCGCCCGATCAGTCTTTGTAATGTATTGTACAAACTCATTTCAAAGGTGTTGGCCAATCGTCTGAAATTCATTCTTCCTGAAATCGTTGCCCCCAACCACAGTGTCTTTGTGCCAGGGCGCCTCGTCATATACAATATCCTCCTAGCTTTTGAAGTCACCCATTATATGCAACAGAAGAGAACTGGATGAGAAGGTTTATCGGCACCTAAACTGGATATGAGCAAGGTGTATGATCGTGTGGAGTGGAGCTTTTTGAAAGCTATGATTAGGAATATGGGATTTGCCGAGAGATGGATACAGTTGATCATGAAATGCTGCAGCATAGTAAAATACCGGTTTTGAGTAAATGGTGTGTTAACAGAGGAGGTGATTCCAGAACGAGGTTTACGGCTGGGCGACCCCATATCCCCCTTTCTCTTCGTGATATGTGCAGAGGCCTTCTCTAGTTTATTGAATCATGCAGAAGCCAATGGCACGCTTGAAGGTGTTCGAATATGTGGTCGAGCGCCGAGCTTTAATCACCTATTGTTTGCTGATTATTTTTAGAAAAAGGGAACTCCCCGGCCTCTGCATCAGAACGATGTATACGGCCATAAATATAAATAACTAGGTTCTACAAAATCTCAAAGTCTGAAAATGTAAATAAAGGAAAGCTCACACAGAGCCTGAACGCAGACAGACAAAAAGCCACAGAGCTACAACCGGCTGGCAAAATAAAGATAGGAAAACTAATCGCCTATCCTATTACATGACCGCCATCCAAACCGGTTGAAGATATCCCGAGCAACCATCTCCCACCGGACAGACCCAGTAACCAAACGCTCCCTGGCCGCCATCGGAGTGAGTAAGGACCACAAACGGATCAGCGCCGTAGCGCGGAATAAAACCTGCAAAAAGTGAATAGTTATTGTTCTGTTAAAAGCCAAATCATTCCTGCAGTTCCAAATTGCCCATAACAACGCACATACTCCAACACGAATGTGTCCAGCGGTATCGGACTCTATCCCAGCAAGCCACGTTCCAAACAACGAACCTACCGAGTCCGGGGGAGTAATGTTAAAGGCAATTTGCACCGTGCGCCACAAGACTCTCGCCAACGGGCACTCAAAAAAGTGGTGCTTAATGGTCTCGTCCCGATCACAGAAGCTACACGTAGTAGAGCCTGTCCAATTGCGCTTAACCAAGTTGTCCTTTGTTAAAATGACTTGTTTATGTACAAACCACATAAACACTTTAATCTTCAGAGGAACTTTAACTTTGCAAACATGTTTGGAACTAGGAATGACGCTAGAGTTAATGACATCGATATACATCGACTTAACCGTAAACACTCCAGACCTAGTAAGTTTCCAACACAATTGGTCGGGCTGATGAGCTAACTGAACCTCCATCAGTCTAGTCACCAAATGAAGCCAAGCTTCCCACCTATCACCAATAAGCACCCTCCGAAACTGGATATTAAGGGGAACGGACTGCATAATCGTTGCAACCAGCGCGTCATGTCGTTGAACAATATGATACAGGGACGGGTACTGTAACGCCAATGGCGTATCACCAAGCCAAGTATCCTCTCAGAAATAGGTATTGTTACCATTACCGACGAAAAACTTTGTTCTATTAAAGAAGGCAGCCTTTACTCTCATAAGCCCCTTCCAAAACCGCGAGTCCGTTTGTCTCACGGTCACCTGTGACAAAGTCTTGGACTGCAGATACTTGTTACGAAGTATCTGTGCTTACGCTAACGTCTGTCTCAATAGATAACTTATATAGCCACTTACTGAGAAGGCATCTGTTCTTGACCTCAAGATTCTCAACACCCAGACCCCCTTGGTCCTTTGGTCGACAGATTACATCCCATTTGGCTAGTCGGGACTTTCTCTTAAGATCGTCACTCTGCCAAAAAAATCTTGATCGGTAAAAGTCCAGCCTTTTCCGAACCCCGACTGGAACTTGGAAGAACGATAGAAGGAACATCGGCATACTCGTGAGCACCGAATTGATAAGAATCAGCCGGCCTCCATAAGACATTAGTTTGCCCTTCCAGCAACTGAGTTTTTTCTCAAACCGAATCTCGATGCACTTCCACTCTCTGATTCGTTGATTCTCCTAAAAGTTTCTCAAGAGAGTCCACAGCATCTGCAACATATTCTAAACTTATATGAGGATTGCTCGGGTCAGACCATCAATACAGATAAATCGTCCATTACTTTCAGCAAGAATACGAAAATGCAGGCTAAACAGGAGATGATGCATACCCTGAACATCTCAAGAGAAGGCAGAGGTGATCGGTATTTGGGGCTCCCGGTGCATATTGGCAAATCCAACCCTGAACATACCAAGACACTAGTGCAGGCCTTCTGATAACTTGCGGCCTTATTTTTATCAGGCTGGTTAATAGACTGAAATGAAGGGGGCTATGGGAGCGTTCATACCACCAAAGAAGCTTCAGAAACCAATCCTGAGCGTCTGTATCCTCAAAATTGAGGTAGCCTGACCTAGATCCTTGCGCACGGTTTAGCTTCTGGACGTAAAATTACAATTTCTCCTTTCCAGGAAGACAATGCAGAACAGTGCAAGGTTTCTGATTCTCCAGCAAACATCAGCAGACCCATTCAATGTTATTGTTTGTGCTCAGTGACACCACTCCATCCACTCAATGAACAACCGGCGATGGTTGAAATATGAAAGAAGGCAGACCTGTAAGCATGTTGCCGGCCGGGCACACAATGCCTTTCTTCAGGAATCAAAGGCAAAATATTACAATATTTTTATTTCTTATATGACCAGGCAACGCTTTGAAGGGACTTGTTGTTGGAGACGAGCAACTAGTGACTGGATCAAGCAGAGCATCAACACACGCCTCAAGAAAATCAGAAGCAGAGAAGGAGCTTCCGGATGAAACCATCAGATCCTCGCGGCAAGATCGTCAGACAAAGAGAGCCAAGAACCAGAAAAATGAAAACTTGGAAGACGTCACCGCAATAGTAATAGTACTCCTGGTAGAGAGCACTCAAATATCTCGTTCATTGACATACATATATAGCACACTGAATAAATCATACAAGTCATCAAATCTGACCGTACTGACACCTTCCATACAAACTTGACAAACAAAACGATAATACTAAATAAATATCACACCAGAGAGCTGCATAAGCGAGGTACCAAGAGTTAAACGCCCAGCTGCGGGAATGTCCGCATAATCAAATAAAACACGATCCTTAAATATATATATATATACCAATGTCAGGGTGACGGAGGGAAGGATGGCGACTCGAGAGGCGACCCGAGAGGCACCCGTGGCGACCGTCGCTAGCAGGAGGCCGGAGCCTGCGGATCTGCGTACGACGCGTGTTGGGGGGCGGTTCTGGCTGCTCGCGGACTCGGAAGGAGAGGAGGACGACGACGGGGAACCTGCGGGCAGATCGCCGGCGGACTACTCGCCGACGCCTTCTGACGTGATCTGCGAGGCTTTCAACCCTGGTTACTCGGAGGAAGAGGTCGCCGCGTTGGTCGATGAAATTGTGTCGGGCGATGATCCGGCGCGGATCGGACTGCGTTCTGAGGATAGGGTGGAGGTGGTTCGCCGGATTATCCACCGGAGGACGGCGGCGACGGCGATCCGACCTTGGAAAGGGCCGTTACCTAAGGTATGTATCCAACCCATTTCTTTGGCCGATTTCTTCCCGCAAGATAATTGGAGCCACGTTGTTCGTAAGAAGAAGAAGAAGAGAGGGAGACCGGAGCCAGCGCCGCCGGGCGCCGGGCGATCCGGGCGGCGGCCGAGATCCGGGCGGCCAGGGCTGCTCGTTTGAATTTCCTCCTGGGCCACGAGGGGGTCGGTGAGGAGTGGGCCGGTTGTGGGCCCGTGCATGGGTATGAGGCCCAGCATGGGGGTGTTGACGAGGGCCTGGATGGACCGGCTGGGACTGGGTATGTGGCCCAGGAGAGCCGGGACGTGCCCTCTCAGCCCGGCGTGACTGGCAGTGTCGAGGCCCTTGCTGGACCGGGCACCACTACTACTCGTCGTGAGATCCCATGCACGTACGAGAATGATAGCCTCCTTCTCGCTCGTGCGCCGCCACGTTCTAGGGTTCGCAAAGTTGGGACGAGGGGTTTCCCTACCTGTGGTTTTCGTCGGGCTCGGAGAATCCGGCCGCTGCCAGGCATGGCCGGCCGTGGGGTTGCGCCGCCGCCGGCCAACAAACCCTCCTTCGGCACAGCGGGACCGGCTGGGGCGGCTCCGACGCCGGCGGCGGGTGCCGGACGTGGCGTCCTGGCGCAGCCTGGCCAAAGGCCGCCGGCGGGTGGAGCCGTCAGGAGGGGTGGCCTGAGGCCACCGGCGCCAGGCGTGGTGCCCAATGCTGCTGGCCCGGGTGGCCTGAGACCACCGGCGCCAGTTGCGGCGCCCTCTGCTCCCCAGGCTGCGGGTCGTGGAGGCCATCGACCTCCCGCGCCGAGCGCGCCGAGCGAGTCTGGCGAGACTCCTGCTGGCCGCGGTGGAGGGCCTCGGCCTAATGGGGGCTGGCCGGCGACCGCAGGCAATCAACCTCGGGCTGCGCTTCCGCCCCATTACGTTGCTAGGCCGGCGCAAAACTGGACCGGTCCGACTCAGACAAACGATCCGCCCCGAGGACAGTGGGGGGATGATGGGTACGATGCGTATGGTGATGGACAGCACCGAGGATCCTCTTCTACAGGAGGAGGTCGTGGTTATGCCTGGCAAAGCGACGGGTCTGCTGAGAGACCGTTTCTCGGCCCGGCAGGTGGTTTTGTCGAAGGGGCCTCTGGCCCGGATTACCGTCAGAGAGGAGGCTTTCGTGGCCACGGTGGTGGCCGGGGTAGGGGCCGTGGGAGATTTCGCCGACCGCCCCCGCCCAGGGCTGTTGTTCCTACGACTGCTACATAAAGGAGTCTGACCCACGCCCACCGAGCTCCCTTCACAAAGTGGCGATGGAAGTGGTGAGCGCCTTGGCGGTGTTGAGGTTCCCGAGGCTGGGACGGTGGATGAGGCTACCGATCGGGTCTCGATGCCGAGAGGGCGCCAAATATGCTCGTAAGAAGGAGAGGATGATTTGCTACCGTTGTGGTGAGAAGGGCCATTTCATTGCCGAGTGTGTGGCCCAAATTGTGTGAGTCGTGTGGCAAGCCTGCACATGACTTGGGGGACTGCCCGCTGTTGCGTGACCTGCCTCCCGACGCTGAATATTTATGGTGTCTCTTGTCTTTGAGCTCATGTTTTTGAGTCCCCGGCGAGAGAGGTCCCGGAGGAGACCCTGAGCTTGACTACCGGGATTGTGAGAGCAACCCAGGGAGAGGTGACTGAGGCACAGATTGTGAGGAGGCTACAGGAGCTGGCACCCGGGGACTTTAGATCGGGATTGGTGCTTATCGAGGATAGGGTTTTTAAGGTTGATTTCCCATCTGTGGATGATTTGCAGAGATTGTTGAGCTTTCGCTTGTGTAAAGTCCCCGGTACTAAGTGTATCCTGGAGTTTAACGAGTGGAAGCAGGTTGAGCCTAAGGGAAAGCCGCCACGCAATGCAGTTGCGGTCTTTAGGGGCTCCTTCTAAGCCTCTGCAGGATGCTCGTGTGGTGGCCAGTATGGGCATCATGGTTGGAAAGACTGAAAAAGTGGATATGGCGTTCACACGTGCCCATGGGGTGGCCCGGCTTTTAGTAAGTGTTCTGGATATTGAGTTCGTGCCTGATAGGGTCAACTGGACCTATAGGGGAGAGGTGTTCCCGCTAGAGATCGAGTTTGAGGATACCGATTTATTTGCTGATGCGGTTAATGGCAACGATGTAGACATGCACGACAGGGATGGTAATGCGGGGGCCAAGGGGGCACCGTCAGATGGGCCTACGCGAGAGGGGTCTAACGGCTCGCACCCAGCCTCTCAGTCGCCTGGGGAGGGGACCGGGGTTGAGCCCGCACCAACGGTGCCGATGAGTACTCTGCGTTTTGGGTCTTTTGAGCCAGCTTCGGCACCTCCCAGGCTATGGAGTGACCGGGTAGAGTCTGGTGATTATCTTGAGCACACGCTCCCTCCGTTGGAGTTCGAGGGGGCTGTTGGATTGTTTGCTGGACGGACGGTAAGGCCTTTGGTTGGTGCTGCGGAGAGGAGGCCGGAGGGTGTTTCTCTTCTCCTGGCGCCTCACGTGGATGCGACTCCGGTGACGGCGGCTGCGGGTGTGATGGGTGGTGGAGGTGGAGGTTCGGGGCAGGTGGCCTCGTCTTCTCCCATCCCCATACCGATCCCGGTGGCGTCGGTGACGTCGGCCCCGAGGGGGTCGGCCAGTGCTGGGAGAGGGAGCCCGAGGCAGGCGGCCTCGACTCCTGCTACTCCGATGGTGGCGGTAACCACCGCGGCAGCAGTTGCGTTCGGGGGGACGCCGGGGAAGGCGGCCCTGTCTCCTCCCTCTTCACCGATGGTCAAGAGGACCGCTTCGCCCTCGCCGATGGCTCTTTCGCCTGAGCCCGCGGCTGGGGTGGGAGGAGGGTGCGGGCGGGCGGCCCCCGCTCTCCTCTCTTCGCCCCTACCTATGGTCGGGGTCCCTGGTGTGGGGCACCCGTCTATGGGGATCGGGAGCCCGTAGATGCCCTCTCCGGTAACCTCGGCAATACCTTTGAGGGTTTCAGTGCCAGGTGTTACTAGGGAGGAGGTTATCGCGTTTGGTGGGATCCCGGACCCTATCTCCGAGGGGAGACGGATGAGTGCTCGCATCCTCGACATCCCTGAGGTGGATGATATGCAGCAGCGGTGCGCTATGAGGGCGGCCAAGCTTCAGGAGGCTGCTTTATCTTCTAGTATGTCCGTCAACTTATCTAATTCCTTATTGCATTTTTCTAATGAGGACATTATAAATAATGCAAACCAATTAGGAGTTTCACTAGGTGCTACGGATAGTGAGATTACCAATTCGGTGAATGATCTATTAGATTTGGAGGTGGAACGTGCTTTAGAGACTATTCATAATCTTGCAGCAGTTAAACCAATGAATGATGATGACATTGATGCGTTAGGGGTTAGAGTGCTTGATAATCTGTGTGCGGATCTAGCACCCCCCAATAATGACTCTGAGGAAGATGATGTACCCCTAGAGAATGATGCTAGTAATTTTTGTGAACCCGGTCATGAGGACCGGGCGACAGAGCTTAGTAAACCTAAGCGTAAGTGGAAGCGGAAGATCTATCCCGATTCCACTGTCCGTAGGAGTGCTAGGATTCGAACCACTAAAAAATTCCATGATGAATTATGAGAGGAATTTTTTGGAACAGCAGAGGTCTGAAGGACTTGGCTAAAAGAAGATTCCTAGCTGAGGCAGCTTTAGAGCAGCGGTTAGATTTTGTTGCTCTATCGGAGACGGGGAGAGATAACTTTGCGCCCCAGTTTCTCTCTTCTCTTATAGGTGGTATTGATTTCGATTGGCATTGCCTGCCTCCGCGAGGAAGATCGGGTGGTATCTTACTAGGTGTGAGATGCGATTCGCTTGAAGCCAGAAGTGTAGTGATGGGCGACTTCGCGGTGAAGTTTCGAGTTAGGTCTAGGATAGATGGTTTTAACTGGGCTTTGGTAGCGGTTTATGGTGCCGCACAGCCCGAGCTTAAAGCGGAGTTTCTGGCGGACCATGTTCGAATCTGTGGGTCAGAACAACTGCCAATTTTAGTTGGAGGTGACTTCAATATCATCAGGAGGAGAGAGAGGAGAAGGACAATGATAACTTTGACGATAGATGGTCGTTCATGTTCAACACCATTATTGAGAGCTTGAATCTGAGAGAGATTGAGCTTTCTGGTAGAAAGTTCACCTGGGCTAATGTGCTGCCAAACCCAACCTATGAAAAACTTGATCGAGTTCTTGCGAGCGTGGAGTGGGAACAAAAGTTCCCTCTGGTTACGGTGCAAGCTCTTTTGAGAGGAATTTCTGATCACACCCCATTGTTCGTGGACTCAGGGGAGCCGAACCACGTGGGTAACAAGAACACCTTCTCCTTCAAGATGTCATGGTTTGAACATGCGGGGTTCTTGGACTTGATTGCCAGGGAATGGGTTAAAGGTGTTGGTGGCAATACTGCGATTGAGCGTTGGCAGAATAAGATTTGGCATCTGAGAAGCTTCTTACGGGGTTGGGCTAAGCACCTCGATGGCGGCGTATAAGATTGAAAAGGATAGACTCCTTAATCTTATACAGGCCCTGGACATCTGAGCTGAATCCAACATTTTAATGCCAGCTGAGCTTCAGGTTAAAAATGAGGCGGAGAAGAGGTTAAAAGAACTGCTCCGCGAAGAAGAATTGAAGTGGGCTTTGCATGCTAAAGTCCGCAAAGTAGTCCAGGGGGACACGAATACTCAGTTCTTCCATTTGATAGCTAATGGCAAGCACAGAAAGAAGCGTATCTTTCAGCTTGAGCACTAATTTAGGGCAGGATAACCTAAAGACATATATTACCGAATATTATAAGCAGTTATTTGGACCTCCGGAGGATAATTGTGTGTCCCTCGATGAGTCTAGGACTGAGGATGTACCTCAGCTATCGGCTGCTGATAATGATATTCTGGTTGCCCCGTTTTCGGAGAAGGAGGTGTTTGATGCTATTGCACAGATGAAAAACAATAAGGCTCCCGGACCGGATGGATTCCCGGCAGAGTTCTATAAAAAGTGCTGGCACATTATTAAGGGGATTTACTACCTATGTTCCTGATACATTCTCTGGACAGCTTCAATTATTTCACTTGAATTTTGGGACTATCACACTGCTTCCTAAGAAGACAGATGCGGTGAGAATTGAGCAATTCAGGCCGATCTGTCTCCTCAATGTTAGTTTCAAAATTTTCACAAAGGTCGGGACGAACAGACTCACACAGATTGCGCATGCTGTGGTGCAACAGTCCCAAACCGCTTTCATGCCGGACAGAAATATCCTTGAAGGGGTGGTAGTCCTGCATGAAACGCTCCATGAAATCCATTCTAAAAAATTAGATGGAGTAATTTTTAAGGTGGATTTCGAGAAAGCGTATGATAAGGTCAAATGGCCATTCCTCCAACAGTCATTGCGTATGAAAGGTTTTGATGCAGCCTGGCACCGACAGGTTGAATCATTTACGCAAAAAGGTAGTGTGGGAATTAGAGTTAATGATGACATCGGTCACTATTTCCAGACACATAAAGGCCTAAGACAAGGAGACCCGATGTCCCCTATCTTTTTTAACATTGTGGTGGATATGTTAGCAATTTTGATAGGAAGGGCTAAGGAAAATGGTCAAGTAGATGGATTGGTACCTCATCTTATTGATGGAGGTGTTTCCATCCTTCAATACGCTGATGATACAATCATTTTTATGGAGCATGACTTGGCCAAGGCGAGAAATATGAAGCTTGTGTTATGCCTATTTGAACAATTGACCGGGTTAAAGATTAACTTCCATAAGAGCGAGCTGTTCTGTTTTGGTAGGGCCAAAGATGAACAGGATGCTTATAGGCAATTGTTTGGGTGTGAGTTGGGTGAGTTGCCCTTCTCTTACTTGGGGATTCCAATCCACCATCGTAGGCTGACAAATAGAGAATGGAAGTGCATCGAGGACCGATTTGAGAAGAAAATGAGTTGCTGGAAGGGTAAGCTCATGTGATACGGAGGCCGATTAATCCTAATTAATTCGGTGCTCACGAGTATGCCAATGTTTCTCCTATCGTTCTTTGAGGTCCCAGTTGGTGTTAGGAAGAGGCGGACTTCTATCGATCGCGTTTCTTTTGGCGGGGTGATGAGCTTAAAAGAAAATATCGGCTTGCTAAATGGGATATCATCTGTAGACCGAAAGACCAAGGGGTCTAGGTATTGAGAACCTAGAAGTTAAGAATAAATGCCTTCTTAGCAAGTGGCTGTGGAAGCTCTCATCGGAGAATGATGCTATGTGGGCTCAAATCCTTCGCATGACAAGTATCTCCGGACAAAAACTTTGTCCCAGGTTTGATCGGGCCGACCGACTCGCCCATACGGAAAGGCACGATGAAAGTTAAACAGGCTTTGTTTAATAGGACGAAGTTTGTTATTGGAAACGGCTTGAGTACACGTTTCTGGGAGGATACTTGGCTTGGCGAGACACCCTTGGCCATCCAATACCCGTCTTTGTACCGCATTGTTCAATGACGTGAGGTGTTCGTCGTTTCGGTACTTCAATCTACCCCGCTTAACATTCAGTTTATTTAACGCTAGCGGGCAATTGTTGGGAAGAATGGCTCCGTCTAGTTAGGAGGCGATGGAAGTCCAGCTTTCACAACAACCCGATGAATTCTGTTGGAAGTTGACTAAGTCTGGAGCATTCACGGTTAAATCAATTTATATTTATGTTATTAATTCGATATCCATTCCTACGTCCAAGCATGTTTGGGATGTCAAAGTTCCTTTGAAAATAAAAGTGTTTATGTGGTTTGTTCATAAACAAGTTATTTTAACTAAGGACAACTTGATTAAGCGTAATTGGATAGGACCTACTAGGTGTAGTTTCTGCGATCGGGATGAGACTATCAAACACCTCTTTTTTGATTGCTCGTTGGCCAAGGTTCTTTGGCAGACGGTCCATATTGCCTTTAACATCAATCCACCGAATTCTGTTAATGCGTTACTTGGGACATGGCTTAATGGGATTGAGCCTGACTTAGCGAAACATATTCGGGTTGGAGTTTGTGCTTTGCTGTGGACTATCTAGAATTGCAGAAATGATCTGGTTTTTAACAGAATATCATGTATACATTTTTTGCAGGTCTTATTCCGAACTACGGCACTGATCCGTTCGTGGTCGCTACTCACCCAGACGGAGGCCAGGGAGCATATGGTTCTTGGGTCTTTCCATTGGGAGATGGTAGCTTCGGGATATCTTCAACCGGTTTGGATGGCGGTCATGTAATAGGATAGGCATTTAGTATCCCTATCTAGTTTTAGCCAGCCGGTTGTGGCGTCGTTTCTTGGCTAGTTGATGTTTCTAGCCCTCTTTGGCTCTGCGTGAGCTTTTTGTGCTTTTTTATTACTTTTGGAGACCTTTCGAACCATGTTGGCACTACTTTATTCGGTTAATAAGATGACCGTATGCATCTTTCTGATGCAGAGGCCGGGGAGTCCCCTTTTCTAAAAAAAATCAAATAAAACACAAGTATGGTCAACACTCAAATCATACATAAGTACAGAAGAAATCTCAAGTTGCACCTCCCTGCTGGCTGCACATTCCCTTCACCGTCTCTGCTCAGGCCTGAAACTCTTCAGAGGCATGAGAGGCAACATCTTCTGATCAGGTTGACGAACTGCTGAACAGGCATAAGCAGAGTTTAGAACGGATTATAATAGTTACGGGAAAACAAGGCAGCAAAGCGGACAACAGTCTTACTCGGGTGATTCAAATATTTTCTCAGGGATGTGCTTTATCTTAAGCCAGTGTGGATGCCCTTCTGTTTGACAACTCTTCATGAGCTCATCATCGCAGTAAGAAAGTTCAAACTTCAAGAGAGACTGGGGTAGCGTTGGAAGAGACAGGATATTCTCGCATTCACATATCCTCAGTTCCTTGAGCGATGTGAGGTGCTCAATATTGCCTGGTAAGGCATCCCAGCTGCAGTACTCAAGCTTGAGCACACGAAGAGAGGGGGGCAGTGTTGGAAGCAACTGGATATTAATGCATCTATAGATCTCCAGAAACTCGAGCGATGTGAGCTGCTCCATATTGCATGGTAAGGCACCCCAGCAGCAGTGAGAAATGTAGAGCTTACGAAGACGAGGGAAAGCCCCAAGTTCAGGACCAGGTCCTGGTTGGATACAGCCGTGGAACTCAAGTTCTTGCAGTTCGTTTGGGCCATCTCTCTGCTCACCCACCATCCATTCTGGATGCCTTGAACCTATGTAGTCCCAGATCACCAGTTTTTTAAGCCCCACAGGAGGGCACAGGCCCTCAAGTACCTCTGCTTCAACTTCTGGATTGCACTTTTTATCATCATGATGGCGGCCCACTGTTCTATACTCATCATGCCATCCCAATTTCAGTTCAGTGAGCCGCTCCTTGGCAGCTAGATTGGCTTCAAGAGCTTCATCCTTGCTTTTAACATTTTCAAGGCCATAGATGTCCAGTCTGCCACGAAGCTTGTTTAGGTCCCTCAGCTGCATCACCTCATACCCTTCTTCTTCATTCCTTACTTTGAAGACTTCTATAGTTTGGAGCGAGCTCAGCCTGCCTATGTTAGGAATTTGCATGCCCATACTGATTATGTGCATAAGTTGGTAAGGCCAGGAAAGTTGAATTTCCAAATTTTGCCACTACCAAAATCTAGCCGCTCAATATGGTGAAGTTTAGCTAGTGTGCTTGGTAAGATTATGCATGAGCTGAATCTCCAGAGAACAAGATAGCGTAGGTGCTTTAAGTGACCAATAGATTCTGGAATCGAGAACGTTTCGGGTTCGACCTGACCATGTACCTGAATTGCAACTTGCAGTACCCGTAACTTTGGCAGCCTTCTGCATATATTCTCAATGGCTTTTTCCTCAACTTCTCTAGTATCAGCATCAAAAAAAATGAGAGTCCTTAATTTTTTTAATCCAAGGATCTTCTCAGTTATCAATTTTCTGTCATAAGTATGAACAAAAAGATGGCGGACATCTTGGGGAATATCTCCTTTCCAACAATCTCCTGTCTGAATCTTCTCAATTCTGAAGTAATCACTTCCGACGACCTTGTCTATTAAATCATGGACCAAATCATGAATTGTAAAGCAATCAGTATCAAAACCAGTTCTTTCTGGCTGCAGAAATGAATAAGAGACCAACTCTTGAACATAGCCATCAGCTACATCGTATTCCATGTCCTTTGTTTCACAATTGGTCTTTATAAACCCTTGTGATATCCACAGATCAACTAGCATTTCTCTATTAAACGCAAGCCTTCTAGGGAAAATGTTGCAGAATTCTAAGCACCGCCTGATGTCTGGATTAAGTTCTTGATAACTCCACCAAAGAATATCCATTATTTCATTAAACGTTTCATGGTTTGCAATGTTTTTCCAAATGTCCATATTTTCCCCAAGTCGTCCTGCCACTGTTGCTGCTGCAATAGGTGATCGGCGTAGCTTCTTTGCAATCTCTCTCCCAACTTGTTCAATTTTTTTTTTAACATCAACACTTTTTCCACCCAATGCATAATGCATAAACATCTCGAAGTATTGCTCCTCATCCAAATCAGGCATTTCAATAAGTTCATCAGCACCCAATGCTCCAGCTGCATCTTTTGTTCGAGCTGTAACCAAGATTTTGCTTCCTTTCATCCCAACATTGAGAGGAGAGATTAGTTCCTGTAGCTGCGGATCGTTCTTGTTCTCCACCCAGAGATCATCCAATACCAAGAGGAAACGTTTGCCACACAATGATTCCTTCAAATTCTGTTCCAGCTTCTCACGGTCTGAAATATTGGAGTGTAGATCATTGGTGATATCCCTCAGCATTTCATGAAATATGTCATCCACACTGAAAGTCTTGGACACATGAATGCACATGATGGTGTCGAAAAGTTTCTCCTTGTACTCCTCCTTTACGTAATCTCGAATATATCCTGCAAAGGTAGTCTTCCCAGACCCTGCAACACCATATATGCCAATCACAGAGTAACATGGACTAGAGCTTGGTGCATCACCCTGTGGTGTCTCATGGAGCCTGGCCATGATATCATCACGCAACACCTCTCGACCAAATACGTTCCGCTTACTAGCAGTTCTAATTCTGCTCCTGTTCTTGTTGGCAATATCATTCGGTGCATTCTGGCTTGCTGTGCCCAAGAGTGGATACTTCTTCCCTTCACTGATGGTGCTTTCTACCTTCTCAATTCTTTTGTTCAGTTTCCATCTTGAGATAGCAGTGAGGAATAAATCTAATACGGTGGCATTCTCCTGTTAGAAGCAAACTCTCAAATGAGTATTACAGTCTCATATCTAGCCTATCTCTAAGAGATAGGAGTATATCACTGGTGGAACAAAAAAGGGCAAACCGACATGCAGAAAAATGAATGAAAATCATTGATATAATAAAAATGACCATAAGGAAAACATTAAGTGACTATTAATGACCCATAGTATCAATATGGAATCAGTACTACATAGAAACAAGGGAAGTAGGAAAGAAATAATATATCAGCACAGATGATAAACAAGGGAAGATATTTTCTGAATCTGAAGGGTTGTGCACAGAATGCACACTAGTACGGCGCAAATATAACACTTTTGTGGCTATGCCAGATGAGGCAGGTCAGTGGGCCATGATTGTCTCTGCCTTATAGACTAACCATGAAACTAGTAATCATGCACCCTTATCTATCATATGTATTCAAGTTTCGGTCAAATACAAGTTCATAGCATATGGTGTTCTATTCCCTTTTTATCCACCTCATTGACTAAAATAAAATAAAATACTAATTAAACTGATTATTATGTTTGTTCCCACAACATCCTCGAACGTGATTGGGAGCGAAAATATGGGTGTGCGGAATTGCTCCCTAGAGCACATGCTTCCAGGACTAATGGAAAATTTAAAAAGGAAACAATTTGTTTATTGCACATCTTCATAAAGGGCGACGAAATTAGGAGTACCTTGTCACCTGTGATGCCAACCACCTCATAGGACCAGTCTCGACAAGTGCAGGCGGCCTCAATTGCATGAATTAACAAGTAGAACATGGACCTACAGCAGTTCTTGAATAAGTCGAACGAGCTACACAAGCAACAGAGGCACCATCCCAAGGAATCCGAGGCCTCAGAACTGCTAGTCACCGGATTAGGCTCGTTGCAGGATGAAGCAAAAGTAGTCGCCGGAACAATCTCATTGCTAGAGGCCTCAGCGCTGGTAGTCACGGGACGTGTGACATCGCTGGAGACCGGAATATCGATAGTCACCGGAACGGGCTCGTATGAGGGTGCAGCACTGATATTCACCGAAACAGGCTCCTCTGACTTGAGTAGGAGGAACCAATTCTGTGCCCATTGCAGTTGCCGAACCGATCCAATCCAGGTACGCACGGCTCCATGGAGGATGTCGCGGACGACGATCTTCTCCTGAGCATCATCAAAGATGTCCTCCGCATCCTCCCGAGCGTGCCTCAGCATGGCAGCCATCTCATCGAGGGCGGACACATCGGAGTTTGATTTCTTTCCTCTCTCCATCATCCTCTCCTGATCTATGGCGTGCAGCGTGTTATTCAGCTCCGGGATGATGCGGATCTCCAGCTCCAGGAGCTTCTTGTATGAGTCAAAGCCCGGGCAGGAAAGGATCTTGGACAAGAGAAAGGCGATGATGGGCGACAGAAACCAGCCAGCCGTGGCAACATAATGCTGCTTCAAAGGGACTGAGCGGATGATGAGCGACAGCAACCAGCCCAACACGGTTATGGCCAGAACTGGGGAGAGGATGTGCGTCAGCATTCTGACCAGCACGGTTATTGGCGTCAAGAACCAGACCAGCACCTTCTGACCCATTCTTTGAAGCAACATTCCATGCACCATTTGTTTTCTTGGATCGTTTGTATCAGCATCTTCACTGTTCTCGCCTGCCTCTGAACCTTCATCTTGACCTCCATAAGTTTCAGCCATGATTTCACTCCCCCCTGAACCCTTATCTCGAGTTGTGCAATATTCTTGGGCTTCTTGTGTCGTGTCGTGTCCTGTACCTTCGTCACCAACATAAATTGAACCCATCCATTGCACCTTAGGATTTCTTGGATCGTTTGTCATGGCTTTCAGCCAGGTAGACCCTGCACCAACACCCACACAACCAATTATTGCAGAGATCTCTTTAATGCCTGACAAGTGCTCAATAATGATCCCTTGTTTATCCACTACCGTGGCATTGAAACCTAGCCTGAGTTTCTGGAGATTAGGCATTGCATCCGCTTCCAATTTCAGCCATGGCACAGTACACGTGAACTTGAAGTATGTGAGGACTGAGAATCCTCCCTTGCCAAAGACAATCATTTCTGCAGCCGCTGACGCCACATGCAACGAGAGAGCAGCAAGGGCAGGTAGTCCTTCCAGGATATCAATATCTTCCTTTGATATCTCCCTAACTGCAATCTTAAGAATGCAGAGTTGGGCGAGTTCCCCAAACCACTTGGGGACTCTGGAGAAGATGCAACAGTGACGTGACAGCTCGAGTCTCTGAAGACTCGGGGGAGGGGATACGCTGCTGAAGCCGTCACAGGAAATGCTCATGCTTGAAACAGCAGCATAATCTGACGGAGTATTGCCCTTACATGATCCTGAAGCAGGTGCCAGAGTTACAGACTGCAGGATGCTAAGTTTGTGAAGAACTGAGCCCAGGAGTTGCATATTCCTTTCAAGACTTTCAGCTGGCTGTACTGTAGAACAGGTGAGCTGAAGATCCTGGAGATTTTCCAGCTCACCAAGACCCCTCACATTGTCTTCTGAGTTACTGCCAAGATCAAAATACCCTAGAGTGCGAAGAGATGTCATGCGGCCAACCCCATGAGGCAGATTAGACTCGCTCCGAAGGCAGAGGTGCAACAACTTTTCCAGATGAACAATATCAGATGGAACTGCAGATAATCTTGCATCTACTTGCAGAGTACCCAAGTGCCGCAGCCTTCGAACCTTATCTGGAAGCTTCACGGTCATATTACTCTCGATCTTCAGATATCTCAGTCGGTATAGCTCACCAATTGTAGTGAGATAAAAAATCACGTGTTCATCAGACCAGATATGAAGAATCAAAACTTGAAGAAGCCCATAGTCCAAAATGGAAGGTACATGTCTGAAGTATCCAGAAAATAGAAGTGATCTAACTTGGGATATTCTCATATTTTCTGGTATATGATTTGCACCTTTTGCACCTCCCAACTGGACAGACAGTCGACGAACCTTGTGAGGAAGTCCAAGAATTGTTTGAAAATAATTCACAATAGTGACGAAATTCTCCTCCATGGATTTTTGTCTTATAAGATCCAGTACCATGTGGTGAAGTGTACATGACAACACCTCACCATTATGATTGGTATCCACAGATTGGACCAGTCCACTACTGACGAGAGCATCAAAATAGTAACCTGCAGTATCCTCTATGTCTTGTCCTTGTACAGAACCGATGAAACCTTCAGCTAACCATTGCTTCACCAATTCATCCTTCCAGACCGTGTATCCCTCGGGATACATATTCAGATATAACAAGCATGTCTTCAAACGGGGTGGGAGATTATTATACGCAAGGTTTAGAGCTTCTTTCATCCCTTCGGAACTAGGATATGTGGTACAACCGCCCTCAGATTTTCCTGATTGATCGTCATTAAGAGGAATAATAATCTCATATATATGCTTTAACTGATAACTGCAGCATGCCAGGGCTACATCCTCAATCTGTGTTGTTGTTATTATTCTGCAATAATCACCATCAGGAAGAGCTCGGAAGATAATATCCCAGGTTGACGTGGTCCATAGGTCATCTATTATAATGAAGTACCTGCAGATTTATTTATTTTTTCCATTAGACATTTCTTGATAAAAGAGACAAGAGATAGATAAATAAACATATCAAGATAAAAAAAAAACTAGGACAAACTATGCAGCAAAGTATTATTAGAGATAAAAAATATGAAGCTAAAAGTCTCCTTCATATTTAACCACCTCTAGTTGATAGACTTAATCTTTCACGTAAACCCTTTGCTTTTTCTTAGCACATAATGTTGAATCTAATTGCAGAGTACCCAAGTGTCACAGCCTTCGAATCTTGCCTGGAAGCTTCATGGTAATATTACTCTTGATCTTCAGATATCTCAGGCGATATAGTTCACCAAATGTAGTGAGATCAAAATTGGAGTAAACATGTGACTAATGATCTTGGCTACTATGAAAGAGGTATGAGCAGATTTTGGAACCTAGCTAGGGTGTAGGGACGCCTGTTTCCAAGATCTGGACCATTTGGAGATTATAACTCCTGATGTGCTTATGGGTCACAGAAATGGAAAGAGATTTTTACGGAAAACTTAGTTTCAAACAAAGTTTTGAATTGACATCCAAGTTTCAAAGCATTCAAATGTGAACTGCACTCTCACTTGAGTCCCAGGACTGTCGTATATCCCAAGAATGTGGAGATTTGTAGTCTAAATTAATGTTGAGAACAGTAAAAGGAGTGACTGGAGTAACATTTTTCAAGAAAATGTTCACACTTTGCTGGCACTAACTATGCTTTTTGGAAATATAAAGTGAATAGGCATCTGACCTTGAATACTTTAACTTGGAAATTGTGAAAAATATTCTTGTCAAGATAGGCATATGTACATGAACACAAAGAACATCCCGATCAATTCTCAAAAAACTGATCTTCAATGCTTTGCATCCCAATGAGTCAAGTCGGGTAAGCCACCTTGAGGATGCCAAGTATATGATTTGTATGGTTGAAGAGATTCCATAGGGCGCATCATCAGTCAAGAAGATGAAGCGGACATGAAGAACAAGGACCGCAAAAAGGATCGCCCATAATGAATAAGTTCAAGGGTAAGTACTTCAAGAAGGGAAAGTACCAAGGTCATCTTGGTGAATGGAAATTATGAGATTTCCAAAGACGAGCCCAAGTCTGATGAATAAGGTGGTGTCACTGATCAAGCAATTAGTTTGTACAAGCTCACCAGGTCACTATTTGATACACCATCAGCCTAAGACCGCACAGCTGAGCCACTCACACCCTACTCTTTTGATTTGTTGTGCGAACTTGTGGGCAACATTGGTCAGATTTTGAGTCATTACCCCATTTCATACATCATCGATTATAAGGCTGGCTCAAGCCGAGCTGTTGTGCTCAGTCAGAACAAATTATGGGTTATATTGTTGCACAATACACCTAGAGTTCGGATTACATATTAGTTAAAATCACCTAGATTTGTTTTCCCTTTTGCACTAGGCTCATTTTTTGGGTGCAATTTGCTCTTTTTATGTAAAAAGAAAAGTTAACTAAGCTTTGTTTTAAGTTCAACACAGACAGACCAAACATATAAGTAATACAGAGGTAAACATTAGTTTCATTTATGAATTGCACAGTACAATTTCTTTATTTAATCAGTAAGAAATACCTTTTCCCTTGCAGATGTTTGATGACACTAGCAATAAGTTCTTGGACATCGGAAACGGCATGGGGCGGTGGCGCCTTGATTTGTGAGAGCATGTCGGCGAGAAGCCGCCTCATATCGGGATCTCGAGACGCCCGTACGAAAGCCCGGTGCTGGAACCTCTGTCGATGCTGATGATACAAGGTCCTGGCAACTGCTGTTTTGCCAACACCGGCAGATCCGAAGATAGTTACCACCTTGAGATTTTTCTCCATCTCATTGCCATCCAAGTCTAGCAGCTTGTTGAGCTCTTCGATGTGGAGTTGGAGGGGAATTTGGTGCATGATGCGGCTGACAGCAGCTGCTTGTGCGTAGTCATGTTTGATGGATTTGGGTGGAGAAAGCTTGAATCTTTTGCGTCTTTCATCTGCATCCTCGACGCGAGCTACCAATGCTGATAATTTTGCAATCAGGGGGGCTGGCTTCAGTTTCTTCACATTCTTCACCTTTGGCAAGGAAAGCCAGGTGAGCCCCCGAGAAATCCGAAAGGTCTTTGGTCCAAGAAGACGATCCCCCCCAAAAAGACGGCGGTGGGCACCAGGGGAGTAGCGGATAAAGTGCAGGAGTTGGTCGAGGTAGTCCGCCGTATCATAGCAGAGATCCCGGACCTGTCTCATCCAGCACCTGGTAATGGCATCCTCCGATCTGCCCTTGAGGTCGATGCATAGGCACTCCAGCTCTTGGCCGAGAATCTGGATCTGGGCCTTAACCTTCCTGAGCCTGAGCCGACGGCTGTTGCCTTTGAGGGAAGCAATGGCAGAACGGAGCTTCTGGAAGAGAGGGTCAATGGGGCCGACCGAAACAGTAACCGGATCTTGCTCCATCGCCGGCGCCGCCCCAAGCAAATCGGAATCACGAGCCTCAGGAAGCCAACCCTTGACATATCCGAACAAGGCTTGGAGCCAAGCCCAGATATATCTGAGCATCATCGATCGATCTCCACCTGAAGATTAGCAGCACCGGACAGTATGATTAGCGATCAAAGTCAGGGAAAAGAACAATAGAACAATATGTAACAAGTGAGAATTTTCTCTTCGGCGAACCTTTTCTTTGTGCTACTGTCTAGTAGCAGCAGGGGAGAAGAGGAGATTCCGAGCGCTGCACATCCTGTGAAAGGCTCACATGCTACTAGACTAGTTGGTCAAGAAGAGCCGGGCCAAGACGACGGGGAATGTTCCAACAGAGAGGGGGGGCGCTGTGGGAGACGAAAGTTGTCCTCTACAATACCCTCCCCAATAATTGAGAGGGGGGCGCTGTGGAATGAACAGCAACAGTGTGGACACGGCTTGGAAGTTTTTTATTTTTTGAGACAAAGCTTGGAAGTGGACTGATCGGTTCAGTCTTCAGCAACTCCACTCGTTCGGCCCCAGCCAAGCGGCCGGCGCTATTTCGCCACGTCGCCTGGCGCTTTTTAGACCCTGGGGACGATCTACGTCCCAGCCACGCCCCAGGGCCGGCCCCCCAAGACGATTAAATTCAAACATACATTTTTCACCTACCAAAAAAAAAGCGACCAACGCCACAAGTCAGGTGATCGCCACGCCACAAGTCCGGTGATCACCATGCCACAGTTCGGCGATCAATGAATTTGAAAGTTCGGCGTTCGAAAGAAAGGACGGCATGCGCGGGCTAGTCGGCGTACTGCATCAAATGGTGGCACCGTCCTCCGGGGTCGGACTAGCGGGAGTCGGCGCGCGCGGGCTGGTCGCCGTCGACGTGCGCGGGCTGGTCGGCGTCGGTGCGGCCTCAGTGCTGGGTGTCGAGGAAGCGCTGGTCGGCGTCGGCGCGCTTCTGTGTTGGGCGTTGTGGGGGCGTCTCTCGGGCTTGGCGTGGTCGGTGTGGAGCTGGCGCCGCCGTCGACGGGGTCTGGTTCAGGATGAGGCCCTGCTCCACCATGAATCATGCCTTGACCTCCTCGTCCATCACCGCCATGCCCCCAAAGCAGAACGTCAGGTCGGTGTTCCTCTTCTTCACGGCGACATTGGTCCGGATCAGGTCGAGCTTGACGGCGCTGTTCACCATCAACGAAGACCATTGAGCCGCGGTTTTGCTCTTCCCTCTGGGCGGCGCGGGTCGTGGCGTCGGCGATGCAGTGTTTGATGGACTCTTGCAGGCGTGCCATAGCCTTCGCCGCCTTGGCTCCTTTGTTGCCGTCTGGGCGCCCTTCTGCCGCACCGGGCGTGGGCGCGTCCGACTTGTACGTCTCCTTGGCCTTGGCGAGGGTGCGCTGCACGTCCACCCACTTCTCGCACTTCTCGATCCGGGGGAACACGTGGAGATACTTGAAATCTTGGTAGGAGTTGCTGTCCTGGCGGTACATGGCGAACATCCGGACCATCTATGCCGAGGAACAGGTGAGGCCGGCGATGCACAGGACAAAAAATGGCACGAGACCGGCGGCGCCATACCTGACTCTCATAGCTCGCGCCGCTCTCCGGGCGAGCCGCGACCTCCTCGATGATCTCATGCAATTTGTTGCACGCCGTCTGGATGAGCGCCCAATGGTTGGACATGGCCTTGGAGGCGCGATCCATGTGGACGTCGGAGAAGTACAGGTCGACCAACTTGCGCTCGTCGAACTCTGCCTTGATGCGCTCCCAGTACGTGTCTGCGGTCTGGATCGTGCCGGTGGTCGGGTCGAGGCAGACAGTCTTCCACGCTTCAGCGAGGCACTCATCTTCTTTGGCCGCCCACTTGACACGCGGCTCGTCGGTCCTGGCCGCCCGCCTCCTCTTCTTTTTCCCTTTCATCGCCGGAGCAGGCACCGGCTCCTCCTCGTCGTTGTCGTCATCCTCGTCCTCCCCCTCTAGCTCCTCCTCGCCGTAGTCGAGCCGGTCGTCCATGCCACTGTCAAGGTTTACTACATCGTCTTGGGCATAGAACCCGAGGGAGGCGGCGGTGGCAGCCGAGCCAGACGCGATGATGTTGTCCATGTCGGCCTCCGTGCAGTCGGCATTGCCAAGATGCGACGACGATGCTTGCGAGAAGGGCAGCACGCGATGGCGCAGAGGTGGCGTCGGGGAGGACGCGTAAGCCAGCAGTGAGTAGGTGTAGTGGGGTACAGGACGCGGCGAACGCGGGAGAGGGCGTGCGCTGGGCGGAGTGGCCATGTGGAAAGGTGATGTCCGGGTTGAACCCGCCGTGCGTGTCGCCGTCGGCATAGCCATGCGATGGCACGCACCCCTAGGGTTGGGTCCGACCCGACACTCTTCTGGCTCCAAGGGACGTGCCCGTGGCCGCCGGGTGGATTCATCATCCTCGCGCGAGACGCCTCTGCTTGCTTTATCGCGCGTTCTGCCTGCTCTGCCGCGGTCGCAGCCGCCACCGCTGCCGCCTTGTCGCGAGCCTTCTTGGCGTTGAGCCTGTTCCACCGGTCGGTGGTGATAGCCTCCCGACGATGAAGCTCGGCCTTCCAGTCGACGTTTGTCATGCCCGAGGGTTTGGACGGCGGCGCCCTCGGCTTCCTCTGCTTCGACTGGGTGGTGTCGGCATAGGTAACTCGGCAAGGGGCAGCGTGCTTCTTCGGCGGCATGGCAGCCGGATGGAGGGGAGATGGAGGAGAATGGCGGGAGAACGGGGGGAATGGAGGGAAATGGAGGGCAACAGAATGGGATCGGCGGGAAAAAGGGCCTTCTCTCGCCGATAGAGCAGTCCCACGCGCCTTTTCGCTTCGGCCGGCGCCCCCAGGAGATCCCCAGGGGCTTGTGTTCGGCTTGGTTTTGCCGGCTGCTAAAAACTAGACCCTGGGGGGGCGCGGCTGGGCTGTTTTTTGGGCTCCGGCGCCGAAAAGTCGCCCTGGGAGTTGCTCTTATGGCATCCCTAACAGATCCCGTAACTATCCGGCCCATAAAATTTGTTTGAGGGCTTTCGCAAAAAAAATATTGGACCGCGAGCTCTCCGGCGAAACAGTTCCTATAAATCTGCCCCGTAAATGTTTTTTGTGGGACACGTTTTCGGGATCTATTCCGCGCCGGAGGGCTCACGGTCCCGCAAATACAATCATGGGCAAATATTGACAAGTTCATCATCACTAGTGCATAATAATTAGTTCATCGTCATATATATACATCACTAGTTGACATCATACTAGTTCATCATATCCAAAATCATGCACAACTTATGAAGTATCAAGTTTAGCCTCATATATGCGCGATAAAACAAGACAAAAAAAATGCTCAAATGATATAGAGCAATCAAGCAACATCCTCATTGTTGTGAAGAACGTCGCCACCAACACCGCCCCTAGCACCTCCATCGCTATCAGCCACATTGACCGAAGAGTTAGCACCACCATCCTCACAAACTTGGACCGGAGAGTGAGCACCACCACCAGCATCACCACCACCGACATAACCATCACCACCACCAATGTCGAAGCCACCACCACCACCCATGTCGAACCCTCCACCAACATTGCCGAAAGAAAAAAACCCTCCAAACCCAACACCACCACCGGCCATAAGATTTTAAAGCTCCATCTTCCTCCATAGCATGATATCCATTCCTCTCCCATAATTCTCTTTCCATTGCGTCCATGCCCTCCGGATTCATCATCATGAGCCGGTCCTCCTCAGCAATCCTCACATCCTTCCTCTTTTGCTCCTCTAGCTAGGGCGATCTTGCGCTCCTAAAAGTTGCACCTCTTCTCCCACTTCTCCTCCTTGTGCTTCTCTTTCTTCTCGGCCATGGAAATTTTAGCATCACAATGCTTGACTAACATGGGCTCTTTCATCTTGCCCATCTCACCAATTTGATAACTCAAAGTTATTTCCTTGGTCGTCCTCTTCACTCTCGCTTTCTCCTTCTTGCTCCAGTTTGTCCTTGTTTTGCCCTCTTCTTGGTGCATCATCGCCATCATCACCTTATTCATCTTCCAATTTGACGCCTTTCTTTGGGGGGCATTCTTTGTCCCTCACCCTCCACTTCTCATCATCCCGGAGCCACTTCGAACAATGGTGAAAATTGAATGATCAGCCATTTTTTCCCCGAGGTTTGCTTGTAGTACTCATTGGCGATGCGGTCCTACAAACAAACATTGAGACAACTATGAGCTCATGCTCTTCATATTAGCACAGCCAAAGAGACAAAGATGGTGAAATACCCACAGTAGTGACGCCACTTGGAGGTGCATTCCGCACGGCCTCCAAGCACCCACTCCAACGGCCGCAAACTTTTTTGATGGTGTCCCAATGGCCTTGAAGTGACTTCAAGCTCCAGTCGGAAGGGAATGGCATCATTTGGTGATACCTATCCTCCATTATTTGCCAATAGTTCCCGTAGCTTTGATCCTTGCCAACCACGGCGGCAGGAGAGATGATTTCCCATGCTTTAACTAAGCACACATCATTCATCTCTGTGTAGTTGCCCATCTACCCACACTACTAGGGAAAATCCTATAAGTAGATGCTTAGCAGTAGCGCGGGTTGAGAAGGTGTGCTACTAATAAGTAGCAGTAGCATGTTGTGAGCCGCGGCGCAGCAGGTAAAAAGTAGCAGCAGCACGGGTTATACAGATGGACGCTCATTACTAGGGAAAACCCTAGCAGTAGCGCGTCTTTGAAGCCTATCAGTAGCGTGGGGTACAACGCTACTAGTAAGGCGCTACAGCTAAAGGTTAGCAGTAGCGTGGGCTGAACCGCGCTACTGTTACATCGACTTAGTAGCAGCGTTTTCCAGAATGAGCGCTACTGGTAATTAGTAGTAGCGCTTATACTAGCACGCGCTACTACTATTATTCCATATTTCTTTTTTATTTCATGTTGTATTCATACACCTTTATACAAGTTTTCATACCACAACAATTTAGAGAATGATTTTACATCATAATGAGTTATTACATCAGTGGGAGAAAGAACCATGGACTAGTTTCAAGTGGATGGACATCCACTTGAAACTAATCCACTGTTCTTTCACACAATGATATAATAAATATCATCATCATCATCATCATATCATTAACAACTTATCATCATAATACATAAGTGTCATATAACACCTGCTCATGATCATCGTTTTCATCAATGAGACATCACATACAAGTTGGTCATTAGACATAATCACAACTATTCATCATCATCAACTCTCATAAACATATTGTACCTCATAACCTACTACATTCTCTTAGGACCTACTATATTTTCTTGGGTAAAATAGCATAAAACAAGATAGCCCCTGACTCTCCATTATGGATAATGGAGATTATCCTGTCTCCAATTCTTGCCTTTCACGCAATTTTGCTTCCAAGAACCTCCTTACGAATGTCCATACATTTCTTCCATTCTTTGATTATCATGTGTTCACCGTTTTTAGAAACCCGATATGCACAGGTGTGATTCGTAGGACGACCTGGCTGTATGTTCAAAACATCCAGGCGACCATTCTGATACATCAAATGAGGCACACAATCCATCAGGATTTTCTGTTGAAAAATATAGTAATAACTTTGTGGTTAGCAATGTAGTTCAATTTTAGAAGTATGCAAAAGATGCATGGATGTCGTAATAGTAAATAATCTTACCAAGAATCTCCATGGAAGTTATTGTTGTTCAACACGTGCACTAGTGGCACGTATTCACCATAATTTGGAGGAGTTCGATAAAAGGCATTGTAATTCTCAATGTCAGTACAATATGCGACCAGATGATTTTTCTCTTGATAAGTTAACTCAGAGCCATCGATGTAGTTGGTTATGTCTACCATCTTCCGCACACTCTTTGAAGCATGAAAATAAGCTATCAATGGAAATAAGCTGTCAACTATTTTGAAATAAACAATATAAATTACTTAATAACTATGTTTGAGGAACTCACATGGCAGAAGAATTGGAAGCGTATCAACAAGAACCCAAATGTCCATATTATCTTGGTCGATGTCAGGATCACCAAGATCCATGGTGATAAACATACCCTCTTGAAAATCATACATCTTGCCAAGTGCTTCCCAACCCGGGCAACCAAAATGGGATACGCTCTCAGAATTGTATGGATTTACCTCAAAATCCATACCATGATGGGTCCTTAGGTTAATTTTCTTTGTTTCATTCCTCTCATGATCTTCAAAACCCATTCTCTCCAAGACATAGCGTCTTGCATGGCATGGGATAAGCTAGTCGAATTGTAAAAGACGAAAATTACACGTTGAAGTAGTATAAGTCGAGCTTAATTATGAAAAAAACACTTAGCATCGTAGAGTACCGTTTCACAATCGAAGGCCTCCTCGAGCTTAAGGTGAGGCCTGCCGCAGAAACCCTGGTTGTCGCCGCACCAGGAGCACTCCCCGGACCTTCTTCGTCTGACGACATTTCCTATGTTCATAATTCAAAGATTAAACTTGTACATCTAAATATATGTACTACAAAAACTAAATTAGATCATTATTATTCATCACGGGTTGACTATGGGTCTGTCGAGTCTTTTCATGAAAACTCTCAGCTCACGTGGTGTATATATTCGACCATCGGTGATGGCAGCTCCTCCTTTCGTCCCCGAGTGCATTACACCAAATTGTCTAGCACATGGGAACGAAGGAGAAGCTACCCCCACAACAACAGTCAGGATTCTTCGTCCTCTCATATATGGTGGATACTCTCTCTCACTGATTCCTCTTTGACATTGGCGACCGTCGGTGATGGTCGTTACTCCTCCTTCCCCTAGTGCATAACAAAGGTTTAGCACCCGTAGAAGAAGGAGAAACGACCCCCACGACAACAGTCGGGATTCTTCGGCCTCGACACTCTTAAAGTCAACCCGAAATATCGTTTAATTATCTTTCTAGAAAATCCAGGCCACTCGACATTTCCTACATATTCTAGCACAGGTCTTGCCAAAATTCACGGAAAATTCCGGTATGACCTTTGCTAAAACAGGACATATCGAGCACCTGAAATTTGCCGGAACGGAAATTAATCAACACTTCGGCAAAACATAGGCCACTCGGATATACATGTTTTTATCTACATGGGCCTATTTGAGCAACACAAGATATACATGTTTTTATCTACATCATATCTTATAGGACTAATATTGACATGGAGATTTGCCTAGTCTCACATCGAGGTCGGAGGGGGTCGGTGACGGGGACAACGGCGGGGATGATGGAGGGGCTCCTTGATTTCTGCAAAAACAAAAACCCTATAAGTTAGCACTAATACATCCCAAATAGTATCATACATATAACATCACTAATTGCTTAAACTAAAAAAATAACAACAAATGTGACATGTTCAACTAGTTCTATTAATTCAACTAGTTCTTACTAAAAATAAACTTACTATAAATAGAAATAAACTAGTTCTTTCTAAAAATAAACTAGTTCTAGTTATATTAATTTTCTTACTAAAAATACATTAGTTCTATTAATTCAACTAGTTCTTACTAAAACCACACTAGTTCAACTAGTTTATTAATTTACTTACTAACTATTTTAAACACTTACTAAAAAAGTAAAAAAAACTACATTATACAATAGTAAAAACAGAAGAAAAAAAGATGGATGGAGGAGGTGACGGAGAGAGGAGGAGGGGGAGGAGGCCGGTGGGATCGGAGGAGGGAGAGGGCGGCGGGAGGAGGGGGAGGGGGCGGCCGGAGGAGGAGGAGGAGGGAGGGGGTGGGGGGGTGGAGGGGGAGGAGGCAGCCGGGGGAGGAGGAGGGAGGGGGCGGGGGGTGGAGGGTGAGGCGGCCGGAGAAGGAGGATGAAGGAGGCGACGGAGAAGGAGGAGGGGCGATGGGAGGAGGGCGGCCAAAGGAGGAGGGGGGAGGAGGGAGTACCTCGGCGAGGAGCAGTGCGGCGGCGGCGGACGACGGGTTCGGCGCGGCCGGGCAAGAGCGAGTGAGAGGGAGAGAGTGAGTGGGAGGGAACTGCACCGCGCGCTCTAAGATAAGGTAAGTAAGTAGTAGCGTGTTTCAGAGAAAAGCACTACTGCTAAGAGACGTAGCAAAGAGCGCTCATAGGCATACGCCATCGCTAAGTGTGTCTAGCCAACTGCGCCCACTACAAGTATAGCAGTAGCGTTTTTTAGTAGAACGCGCTACTGCTAAAGTAGTAGCAGTAGCGGGTTTATTTAAACTCACTACTACTAAGTAGCAATAGCGCCCTGTTTTGTCCAGCGCTACTGCTAAGATGTCGTGTATAAGGTTTTCCCTAGTAGTGACTACTACTAAGGGGGTCCCTAGCCGTAGTAGCAACGCGTTATGCTGGGCCCGCGCTACCACTAACGTGATAGCAGCAGTGCTGCTACTGTGGTTAGCCCCAGGGGCACTAGTACGTCCATTTTGCATCATGCTTTTATATTGATATTTATTGCATTATGGGCTATTATTACACGTTATGTCACAATACTTATGCCTATTCTCTCTTATTTTACAAGGTTGACATGAAGAGGGAGAATGCCGGCAACTGGAATTCTGGCTGGAAAAGGAGCAAATATTAGAGACCTATTCTGCACAACTCCAAAAGTCCTGAAACTCCACGGAAGTTATTTTGGAATTAGTAAAAAAAATAATGAGCGAAGAAAATACCAGAGGGGGCCCACCCACCATCCACGAGGGTGGGGGGCGTGCCCTACCCCCTGGGCGCGCCCCCTGCCTCGTGGCCCCCCTGGCAGGCCTCCGGTTCCCATCTTCTGCTATACGAAGTCTTTTACCCTGGAAAAAATCATAAGCAAGCTTTCGGGAAGAAACACCGCCGCCACGAGGCGGAACCTTGGCAGAACCAATCTAGGGCTCCGGCGGAGCTGTTCTGCCGGGGAAACATCCCTCCGGGAGGGGGAAATCGTCACCATTGTCATCACCATCGATCTTCTCAGCGGGAGGGAGTCAATATGCGTCAACATCTTCACCAGCACCATCTCCTCTCAAGCCCTAGTTCATCTCTTGTATCCAATCTTTGTCCCAAAACCTCATATTGGTACCTGTGGGTTGCTAGTAGTGTTGCTTACTCCTTGTAGTTGATGCTAGTTGGTTTATTCGGTGGAATATCATATGTTCATATCCTATATGCATATTAATACCCCTCTTATTATGAACATGAATATGATTTGTGAGTAGTTACGTTTATTCCTGAGGATATGGGAGAAGTCTTGCTATAAGTAGTCATGTGAATTTGGTATTAGATTCGATATTTTGATGAGATGTATGTTGTCTTTCCTCTAGTGGTGTTATGTGAACATCGACTACATGACACTTCACCATTGTTTGGTCCTAGAGGAAGGCATTGGGAAGTAATAAGTAGATGATGGGTTGCTAGAGTGACAGAAGCTTAAACCTTAGTTTATGAGTTGCTTCGTAAGGGGCTGATTTGGATCCACATGTTTCATGCTATGGTTAGGTTTATCTTAATAGTTCTTTTATAGTTGCGGATGCTTGCAATAGGGGTTAATCATAAGTGGGATGCTTGTCCAAGAAAGGGCAGTACCCAAGCACCGATCCACCCACATACCAAATTATCAAAGTAACGAACGCGAATCATATGAGCGTGATGAAAACTAGCTTGACGATAATTCCCATGTGTCCTCGAGAGCGTTTTCCTTCATATAAGAATTTGTCCAGGATTGTGCTTTGCTACAAAAAGGGTTGGGCCACCTTGCTGCACCTTATTTACTTTTGTTACTTGTTACCCGTTACGAATTACCTTATCACAAAACTATTTGTTACCGATAATTTCAGTGCTTGCAGAGAATACCTTATCGAAACCGCTCGTCATTTCCTTCTGCTCCTCGTTGGGTTCGACACTCTTACTTATCGAAAGGACCTTGATAGATCCCCTACACTTGTGGGTTATCAAGACTCTTTTCTGGCGCCGTTGTCTGGGAGTGAAGTGCCTTTGGTAAGTCGAACTTGGTAAGGAAAATTTTATATAGTGTGCTGAAATTTACTGTCACCTGTTACTATGGAACATAATCCTTTGAGGGGCTTGTTCGGGGTATCTTCACCCCGACCAGTAGAGCAAAGAGTTGCTCCTCAACCTACTGAACCTACTAAAAATGTTTACTTTGAAATTCCGGGTATGATAGAAAAACTGATAGCTAATCCTTTTACAGGAGATGGAACATTGCATCCCGATTTGCACCTAATCGATGTGGATGAAGTTTGTGGATTATTTAAGCTTGCAGGTATGCCCGAGGATGTTATCAAGAAGAAGGTCTTCCCTTTATCTTTGAAGGGAAAGGCATTGAAATGGTTTAGGCTATGTGATGATATGGGATCATGGAACTACAACCAATTGAAATTGGAATTTCATCAGAAGTTTTATCCTATGCATCTTGTTCATCGTGATCGTAATTATATATATAATTTTTGGCCTCGCGAAGGAGAAAGCATCGCTCAAGCTTGGGGGAGGCTTAAGTCAAGTTATATTCATGCCCCAATCATGAGCTCTCAAGAGAAATTATTATTCAAAAATTTTATGCTCGGCTTTCTCTCAACAATCGCTCCATGCTCGATGCTTCTTGTACTGGCTCTTTCATGATGAAGACTACTGAATTCAAATGGGATTTATTGGAAAGAATTAAACGCAACTCGGAAGATTGGGATCTCGACGAAGGTAAGGAGGCAGGTATAACACCGAAGTTTGATTGTGTTAAATCTTTTATGGATACCGATGCTTTTTTGTGAATTTAGCACTAAATATGGACTTGACTGTAAGATAATAGCTTCTTTCTGTGAATCATTTGCTAGTCATGTTGACCTCCCTAAGGAGAAGTGGTTTAAATATAATCCTCCCATTGAAGTAAAAGTAGTTGCACCTATTAAAGTTGAAGAAAAGACTATCACTTATAATGATCCTATTGTTCCCACTACCTATATTGAGAAACCACCTTTCCCTGTTAGGATAAAGGATCATGCTAAAGCTTCAACTATGGTTCGTAAGAGTAATACTAGAACACCTACACCACATGAGCAAATTAAAGTTGATCCTAGTATTGCTATGGTTAAAGATCTCTTGGCTGAAAATATTGATGGGCATGTTATTTACTTCTGTGATGAAGTTGCTAGAATTGCTAGACCCGATACTAAAAATAAATATAGACCTTTTGTAGGAATGCCTGTTATTTACATTAAAATAGGAGATCATTGTTATCATGGCTTATGTGATATGGGTGCTAGTGCAAGTGCAATACCTCATTCCTTATACAAAGAAATTATGCATGATATTGCACCTGCTGAGATAGAAGAAATCGATGTTACAATTAAGCTTGCCAATAGAGATACTATTTCACCAGTTGGGATTGCTAGAGACGTTGAAGTCTTGTGTGGGAAAGTTAAATATCCTACTGATTTTCTTGTTCTTGGCTCCCCACAAGATGACTTTTGTCCCATTATATTTGGTAGACCCTTCTTGAATACTGTTAATGCTAAGATAGACTGCAAAAAGGATATTGTTACGATTGGTTTAGGGGATATGTCTCATGACTTTAATTTTGCTAAATTTCATAGACAACCCCATGATAAAGAATTGCCTAGTAAGGATGAAATTATTGGTCTTGCTTCTATTGCCATGCCTCCTAAAGATCCTTTAGAACAATATTTGCTAGACCATGAAAAATGATATGTTTATGAATGAAAGAAGGGAAATAGATGAAGTATTCTTTGAACAGGGACCTATTTTGAAACACAACTTGCCTATTGAAATTCTAGGGGATCCTCCACCACCCAAGGGTGATCCCGTGTTTGAGCTTAAACCATTACCTGATACTCTTAAATATGCTTATCTTGATGAAAAGAAGATATATCATGTTATTATTAGTGCTAACCTTTTAGAGCAGGAAGAGGAGAAATTAATGAAAACTCTGAAGAAGCACCGTGTTGCTATTGGATATACTCTCGATGATCTTAAGGGCATTAGTCCACTCTATGCCAACACAAAATAAAATTGTAGAAACACGCCAAACCAGTTGTTGATCACCAACGACGGTTAAATCCTAAGATGAAAGAAGTGGTAAGAAAAGAAATACTAAAGCTCCTGGAGGCAGGTACAATTTATCCCGTTGCTGATAGTCAGTGGGTAAGTCCTGTCCATTGTGTCCCTAAGAAGGGAGGTATTACTGTTGTTCCTAATGATAAAGATGAATTGATCCCACAAAGAATTGTTACATGTTATAGGATGGTAATTGATTTCCACAAATTAAATAAAGCTACTAAGAAGGATCATTACCCTTTGCATTTTATTGATCAAATGCTAGAAAAACTATCCAAACATACACACTTTTTCTTTCTAGATGGTTATTCTGGTTTCTCTCAAATACCTGTGTTGAAATAGGATCAAGAAAAGACCACTTTTACTTGCCCTTTCGGTACTTTTGCTTATAGACGTATGCCTTTTGGTTTATGTAATGCACCTGCTACCTTTTAAAGATGCATGATGGCTATATTCTCAGACTTTTGTGAAAATATTGTTGAGGTTTTCATGGATGATTTCTCCGTTTATGGATCTTCTTTTGATGATTGCTTGAGCAGCCTTGATCGAGTTTTGCGGAGATGTGAAGAAACTAATCTTGTCTTGAATTGGGAAAAATGCCCCTTTATGGTTAATGAAGGTATTGTCTTGGGGCATAAATTTTTTGAAAGAGGTATTGATGTTGATAAAGCTAAAGTTGATGTTATTGAAAAGATGCCATGTCCCAAGGACATTAAAGGTATAAGAAGTTTCCTTGGTCATGCCGGTTTTTATAGGAGGTTTATTAAGAACTTCTCTAAAATTTCTAGGCCTCTGACTAATCTCTTACAAAAAGATATTCCTTTTGTCTTCGATGATGATTGTGTAGAAGCATTTGAAATACTTAAGAAAGCTTTGATTTCTACACCTATTGTTCAGCCACCTTATTGGAATTTACCCTTTGAAATTATGTGTGATGCTAGTGATTATGCCGTAGGTGCTGTTCTAGGACAAAGAGTTGATAAGAAACTAAATGTTATTCAATATGCTAGTAAAACTCTAGATAGTGCCTAGAGAAATTATGCTACTACTGAAAAATAATTTTTAGCAGTTAAATTTGCTTGTGATAAGTTGAGACCTTATACTGTTGATTCTAAAGTAACTATTCACACTGATCATGCTGCTATTAAATATCTTATGGAAAAGAAATATGCTAAACCTAGACTTATTAGATGGGTTCTCTTGCTACAAGAATTTGATTTGCATATTATTGATAGTAAGGGAGCTGTGAACCTGCTATGCATAACTTGTCTAGGTTAGAGAATGTTCTTGATGACTCACTACCTATTGATGATAGCTTCCCTGATGAACAATGCTGCCATAAATGCTTCTCGTACTGCTCCGTGGTATGCTGATTATGCTAATTACATTGTTGCTAAATTTATACCACCTAGTTTCACATACCAGCAAAAGAAAAAGTTTTTCTATGATTTAAGACATTACTTCTGGGATGACCTACACCTTTATAAAGAAGGAGTAGATGGTGTTATTAGACGTTGTGTACCTGAGCATGAACAGGAACAGATCCTACGCAAGTGTCACTCTGAAGCTTATGGAGGATACCACGCTGGAGATAGAACTGCGCATAAGGTATTGCAATCCGGTTTTTATTGGCCTACTCTCTTCAAGGATGCCCGTAAGTTTGTCTTGTCTTGTGATCAATGTCAAAGAATTGGTAATATTAGTAGACGTCAAGAAATGCCTATGAATTATTCACTTGTTATTGAACCATTTGATGTTCAGGGCTTTGATTATATGTGACTGTTTCCTTCCTCTAATGGGTATACACATATTTTAGTTGCTGTTGATTACGTTACTAAGTGGGTAGAAGCTATTCCAACTAGTAGTGCTGATCATAACACCTCTATTATGATGTTTAAAGAAGTTATTTTTCTGAGGTTTGGAGTCCCTAGATACCTAATGACTGATGGTGGTTCACATTTTATTCATGGTGTTTTTCGTAAAATGCTTGCTAAGTATGATGTTAATCATAGAATTGCATCTCCATATCACCCACAGTCTAGTGGCCAAGTAGAACCGAGTAACAGAGAGCTTAAATTGATTTTGCAAAAGACTGTTAATAGATCTAGAAAGAATTGGTCCAAGAAACTTGATGATGCATTATGGGCTTATAGAACTGTATATAAAAATCCTATGGGTATTTCTCCATATAAAATGGTTTATGGAAAAGCATGTCACTTACCTCTCGAACTAGAACATAAGGCATATTGGGCCATTAAAGAGCTCCATTATGATTTCAAACTTGCCGGTGAGAAGAGGTTATTTGACATTAGCTCACTTGATGAATGGAGAACTCAAGCATATGAAAATGCCAAACTATTTAAACAAAAAGTTAAAAGATGGCATGACAAAAGGATACAAAAGTGTGAGTTTAATGTATGTGATTATGTGTTGCTTTTCAACTCTCGTTTAAGATTTTTTGCAGGAAAACTCCTCTCTAAATGGGAAGGCCCTTACGTTATCGAGGAGGTCTATCGTTCCGGTGCCATAAAAATCAACAACTTCGAAGGCACAAATCTGAAGGTGGTGAACGGTAAAAGAATCGAACATTATATCTCTGGTAATCCCATAAATGTTGAAACCAATGTGATTGAAACCATAATCCCGGAGGAATACATAAGGGACACTTTCCAAAATGTTTCAGACTCCGAAAAGGAACATGTATGTGGTATGGTAAGTAAACCGACTCCAAAACAGTTCTAATAGCAATTTTCTCTGTTTTGGAATATTTAAGAAAATAGGAAAATAAGAAGTAGTCTGGGAAGGACACGAGGCATCCACGAGGGTGGAGTTCGCGCCCTACCCCCCTGGGCGCGCCCCCTGCCTCGTGGGCACCTCGTGTGCCCTTGGGACTTTGTTTTCTTACGCGATACTTCTTTTGGTCGGTAAAAATTCATTATATTATCTCCCGAAGGTTTTGACCATTGTACCACGACGAAATCGTCTGTTTTTGTTTTGAGTTGTCTGTACCACAGATTAGAGCAATATGTCATCCCAGGATTCAGAGGGAGAAAGCTATGTGGCTGATTACCTTGCAGACCCTAAGGTCTACAGGGACTTGGAGCATTATGGTTGGACCACTGAGGAGGAAGAAGACTACGAGCCTAAGGGAAAGGAGGAGACGAGCTCAGATGAAGATGAAGTCCCATTACCTCAATATGGGGACATGCATGTGGAGTTTAAAAAGTCAAGCCTCCCTGATAGAGCAAAGAAACCTAAGATCGAGCTTATCCCTTTTCGTCTCTTGCAGGAGAACAAACAGGAACTATGCAAAAGGATATTAAGCCTTGAGCAGGAGATCGATGATCTAAGGGAGCAAAATTCCATCCTCAAGCGCAAATTAAGGAAGAAGCCTACATCATCAACAACTCCATCATCACCACCTCCGAAAAAGGAGACATAATCACTTGGGTATGGGCACTCCCCTTGGCAACTGCCAAGCTTGGGGGAGGTGCCCCGATATCGTATCACCATCACACTCCTATATTTACCGTTTTTCTTAGTTTGATCCATTTGGTAATATCTCGATCTAGTAGAATAAAGTTTTAGAGTGATCTAGTTGTGAGTTTTTGCTTTATGATTCCTCTATGTAATCGAGTCCATGAGCTATATATAATAAAGGTTAGTCTTGAGTCAAGGGCTTTGCTATCTTGCTTTGATCTTGAGGGAATAAAAGAAAAAGAAGGAATAAAAAGAAATAAAGAGATCATATGGATCTTATGGAGAGTAATGACTTCACATATTAAGAGTATGATGAATAAAAGTTGTTGAGAGTTGGCAAACATAGTTTTGGTCATCGTTGCAATTAATAGGAAGTAATAAAGGAAGAGAGATTCTCACATATAAATATACTATCTTGGACATCTTTATGATTGTGAGCACTCATTAAAATATGACATGCTAAAGAGTTGATGTTGGACAAGGAAGACAACGTAATGGGTTATGTTTTCTTATATCTGAAATAAAGTATATTGTCATGGTTCATCCAACATGTTGAGCTTGCCTTTCCCTCTCATGCTAGCCAAATTCTGTGCGTCAAGTAGAGATACTAATTGTGCTTCCAAATATCCTTAAACCCAATTTTGCCATGAGAGTCCACCATATTTACCTATGTATTGAGTAAGATCCTTCAAGTAAGTTGTCTTGTTGCATGCAACAAAAATTGCTCTCTAAATATGTATGATTTATTAGTGTGGAGAAAATAAGCTTTATACAATCTTGTGATGTTGAAGCAATAAAAGTGACGGACTGCATAATAAAGGTCCATATCACAAGTGGCAATATAAAGTGACGTTATTTTGCATTAAGATTTTGTGTATCCAACCATAAAAGCACATGACAACCTCTGCTTCCCTCTGCGAAGGGCCTATCTTTTACTTTTGTCTTATACCTTTTACTAGAGTCATGGTGATCTTCACCTTTCCTTTTTACATTTTATCCTTTGGCAAGCACATTGTGTTGGAAAGATACTGATATACATATCCAATTGGATGTTAGTTAGCATGAACTATTATTGTTGACATTACCCTTGAGGTAAAAGGTTGGGAGGCAACACTGTAAGACCCTATCTTTCTCTGTGTCCGATTAAACTCCATACCCATAAGTATTTCGTGAGTGTTATGAATTGTGAAAGATTAAATGATAGTTGAGTATGTGGACTTGCTGAAAAGCTCTTATATTGACTCTTTCCGATGTTATGATAAATTGCAATTGCTTCAGTGACAGAGAGCATAGTTTGATAGTCCTCAATGAGTGAGGACAAGCGAGGTCTGATACGTCTCCAACATATCTATAATTTTTTATTGTTCCATGCTATTATATTACCCGTTTTGGATGTTTATGGGCTTTACTAAGCACTTTATATATATTTTTGGGACTAAGCTATTAACCGGAGGCCCAGCCCAAATTGCTGTTTTTTGCCTTTTTCAGTGTTTCGCAGAAAAGGAATATCAAACGGAGTCCAAACGGAATGAAACCTTCGGAAGAGTTATTTTTGGAACAAACGCGATCCAGGAGACTTGGAGTGTACGTCAAGAAGCAAACGAGGAAGCCACGAGGCAGGGAGGCGCACCCTAGGGGGGTGGACGTGCCCCCACCCTCGTGGGCCCCTCGTGGCTCCCCTGACCGACTTCTTTCGCCTATATATATCAACATACCCTGAAAACATCCAGGAGCACCATGAAACCCTATTTCCACCGCCGCAACCTTCTGCCGTGATATCCCATCTTGGAGCCTTTTCCGGCGCTCCACTAGAGGGGGAATCGATCACGGAGGGCTTCTACATCAACACCATAGCCTCTCCGATGAGTTGTGAGTAGTTTACTACAGACCTTCAGGTCCATAGTTATTAGGTAGATGGCTTCTTCTCTCTCTTTGAATCTCAATACAATGTTCTCCTCGATCTTCTTGGAGATCTATTCGATGTAACTCTTTTTGCGGTGTGTTTGTCGAGATCCGATGAATTGTGGGTTTATGATCAAGTTTATCTATGGGAAATACTTGAATCTCCTCTGAATTCTTTTATGTATGATTGGTTATCTTTGCAAGTCTCTTCAAATTATCAGTTTGGTTTGGCCTACTAGATTGATCTTTCTTGCAATGGGAGAAGTGCTTAGCTTTGGGTTCAATCTTGCGGTGTCCTTTCCCAAAGGATGTTAGGGAAACAAGGCACGTATTGTATTGTTGCCATCGAGGATAAAAAGATGGGGTTTATATCATATTGCTTGAGTTTATCCTCTACATCATGTCATCTTGCCTAATGCGTTACTCGTTCTTATGAACTTAATACTCTAGATGCATGCTGGATAGCGGTCGATCTGTGGAGTAATAGTAGTAGATGCAGGCAGGAGTCGGTCTACTTGTCGCAGATGTGATGCCTATATACATGATCATGCCGAGATATTCTCATAACTATGCACTTTTCTATCAATTGCTCGACAGTAATTTGTTCACCCACCGTAATACTTATGCTATCTTGAGAGAAGCCACTAGTGAAACCTATGCCCCCCGGGTCTATCTTCCATCATATAAGTTTACTTTATTTTGCAATCTTTACTTTCCAATCTGTATCATAAAAATACCAAAAATATTTATCTTATTATTATCTCTATCAGATCTCACTTTCGCAAGTGGCCGTGAAGGGATTGACAACCCCATTATCGCGCTGGTTGCGAGGTTCTTGTTTGTTTGTGTAGGTACGAGGGATTTGCGTGTAGCCTCCTACTGGACTGATACCTTGGTTCTCAAAAACTGAGGGAAATACTTACACTACTTTGCTGCATCACCCTTTCCTCTTCAATGGAAAAACCAATGCATGCTCAAGAGGTAGCAAGGTCTAAGCTTGGGGTAGTTGATACGTCCATTTTGCATCATGCTTTTATATCGATATTTATTGCATTATGGGCTGTTATTACACGTTATGTCACAATACTTATGCCTATTCTCTCTTATTTTACAAGGTTTACATGAAGAGGGGTGTCGGTGTCAAAACCGGCGGATCTCGGGTAGGGGGTCCCGAACTGTGCGTCTAGGCGGATGGTAACAGGAGACAAGGGACACGATGTTTTTACCCAGGTTCGGGCCCTCTCGATGGAGGTAATACCCTACTCTTGCTTGATTAATATTGTTGATATGGGTAGTACAAGAGTAGATCTACCACGAGATCGTAGAGGCTAAACCCTAGAACCTAGCCTATGGTATGATTGTTGTTCGCCCTACGGACTAAAACCCTCCAGTTTATATAGACACCGGATAGGTTAGGGTTACATAGAGTCGGTTACAATGGTAGGAGATCTACATATCCGTATCGCCAAGCTTGCCTTCCACGCCAAGGAAAGTCCCATCCGGACACGGGACGAAGTCTTTAATCTTGTATCTTCATAGTCTTGGAGTCCGGCCAAAGATGATAGTTCGCTATCCGGACACCCCTAGTCCAGGACTCCTCAAGAGTCTCTGAACCAGGCTTCAATGACGACGAGTCCGGCGCGCATATTGTCTTCGACATTGCAAGGCGGGTTCCTCCTCGGAATACTTCATAGAAGGTTTTGAACACAAGGATAGTGTCCGGCTCTGCAAAACAAGTTCCACATACTACCATAGAGAGAATAATTTTTGCACAAATCTGCTGAGGTATTCCGCAGGCGTGACATCACACCACGACCAGGCCTTTATATGAATCGTTTTTTACCGTTCCACCTCAGCGCGTTTAGCGAGGCGGTTCCCCTGGCACGTCTTATCAAAGCATAGATCGTGCCCCCTTATTCCGGGATTCTCATCAATACGGACGTGGGTAACCCATCCGCGCCCTTGATTACGGCGCTTGGGAGATAAGTGAGTTCTACCAGGCTGGCGGGGGACGCATAGCTTCGTCCATCCATATAAGGGGATAAGGATCCACCTTTTTCACCTACGCCTTCTTCCTCCTTTGCTTCATCCATTTTTGCGCACTCGAGCTCCAGCGCCCAAGTCCGCACACCCCACCTCAACCTTCTCCAACTATGTCCGGAGCGGGAGGCAGGTGGATGGCCTCCTCCGTCACGGAGGGGCACATCACAAGACTGCGGGAGGCCGGATACTTGTCCAGCGACATCGCGTGTTGGCTACCCGACGAGGGGCAGCTCATTCCAACCCCCAGGCCCCATGAGAGGGTGGTGTTTCTCCCCAAATTCCTCCGCGGACTAGGTTTTCCACTTCACCCATTTTTCCGGGGGCTCATGTTCTACTACGGCCTGGACTTCCACGATCTGGCCCCGAATTTCATCCTCAACATCTCGGCGTTCATCGTTGTGTGCGAGGCTTTCCTCTGCATCCAGCCCCACTTCGGCTTATGGCTGAAGATTTTCAATGTCGTCAAGGTAGTTGGCGGCCGCTTGCCGGAGTGCGGAGGCGCCATGGTTGGCAAGATGGCCAAAGTCCTATGGCTCGAGGGCTCCTTCGTAGAGACAATAAAGGGGTGGCAATCGGGGTGGTTCTATATCACCGAGCCGCGTGACCCCAAATGGGCGGCGGCCCTCGAGTTCAGATCTGGCTTCCCCACACGACTCTCATCATGGAAAGAGACGGGCCTGACGTGGGGGAATTCGGACAAGCTATCCGGACTCCAAACATGCGTCCGAAACCTGGTGGACAAGAATCTCAGGCTTGTCAACGTAATCCAGGTGATGCTCATCCGTCGGATTCTCCCATGCCAACAACGGGCCTTCAAATTGTGGGAGTTCGATCCGGCACAGCACTCGACTCTAAAAAGGCTCTTCGACACTACGTACGAAGATGCCTGGAAGGTGCTATTCAAGGGCGCCGAGGCTCCCTCATCTGCTACTGAAGATCGCGGATACAGCTCGCAGCGTCAAGCCGGCGAGGTAAGTTATTTTACCCTTTACGGGACTCTTTTTTCATAGATTAACTCTATGTGGGATCTAAAACTCCCTAATTTTGACAGGACTGGCTGAAGACGTCTGGACAGATTAACTATCCGGCTCATTTGCCGGAAGACCCAGCGGATGCCCGACTGGAGGGGCTGCTGGTTCCGGCACCTCACGTGGTGCCGGAGAAGAAGGCCAAGAAGGAGGCCACGGGAACTCGAAGGAGCTCCCGGCGCCAGGGGCTGTCGGACTCATCACGCGACAACCCTGAGGCGGAATCCTCTTTTGAGGAAGAGGAGGAGGAAAAAGAAGCCTCTCCCCCAGCGGGGGGAGGGAAGAAAAGGAAGGCCGCCCCAACGGGGGAGGCCGGAGGGTCCAAGAAGGGAAGGACCCTTCCTCCGGACTTTTCCGCCAACACCGACAGCGACGAGGAGGAGTGGCCAGCAAGGGCCAAGCCCCTGGCGAGATCGTAAGTGTCCGGATACCCATGGCTTTTGTATGAGTGCATCGTGTTCTTTAATGCCGAACAATCATGCAGCCCGCCCAAAGATGAGTTCGCCGCTTCGTCGAGCGGGTCCCTGAGTTCGTCGGAAATGGAGAGTACCTCACTTCCGACCGCCTCCTCACCTCACGTTGCGGACGACGCCGAGGTGGTGCCCCAAGGGGGGCCTGGTCAAGAGGAGGTGGCGCAGGAGGCGCCGCAAGGCAACCTCCCGGACTCCAGGCTCGAGGGGGGCAAGACCTCGAGGGGTTCTATGCCCGACCCTCGTCCGGACTCCATGCCGGAACCTTCAGCGGTTCCCGAGTCCGGCAAGCGGTCCCTTCGTAAGGTGGGTAAGACGCCGGTGTCCTCCGTCCAACCGGAGGCACCGGATAGCTTACTGGAGGCGCTTTATAGCGCCTCCATCGAGGAGGAGCACCGCACTGTTATGAGTGCGGTGATCCGGACAGTTCAGTCCGCCAAGAGCGGACTGACTGAAGCCTGTACCAGCCTTCTAACAGGCTTTGAGGTAAGTTTAGAATATGTAAATATTACCGCATAGACAATAGCCCCTGATGCTTAGTTCGGTGTTCGGAAAGAAAAGCCGGACTGAGGATCTAAAAAGATATACGCAGGAGTCTAACATAATTATGTCAATATGGGAATGCAGGCTGCCTGCTGACCTTCCGCCAAGACCGATGCGGAGGTCAATGCATTGAAGGAGAGCCTCGAGCAGTCCGAGAACGAGCTCGACCAAGCCAAGAAGCAGCTCGAGGACAAGGAAGGTAAGTAATACCTAATTAAAGAAATACCTTATAGAAAGGATTCGGTTGCGAAAAAATGACAGGAATAACGTGGGTATTGCAGGAGCCACGAACGAGGTGGCAACCCTGAAGGAAGCGTTGTCTGCGGCCGAAAAGAAAGCGGCCATAGAGCGCACTGAGCGAGAGAAGGGGGTGGCGCAGCTGGCGGAGGTACGGCAAGAGCTTCAGGCTCTCGTGGAAAAACATGAGAGTTTGGAGCGTGACTCGAAGACTCGAGAGTCTGAGCTCGCCTCGGCTCTTGAGAGTGCCAAAGCTGCTAAGGCCGAAGCCCAAAAAGCCCTCCAAGAAATTGAATCAATAAAGAAGATAGCGGCGGGTAAGGCGTTCTTTATGCAAAGCAAGCATGTGAAAGTGAATTACCTATTACTTACCCGGATTCGGAGCTCTCCAGGAGCATTCGCAGATCTGCCCCGTAGTGTGTCTGATGCTGCCGCGTTCTACCGCGCCAAAGAGGGGAGCTCGACGGAGAAGGTGTTCTGGTCTCAGTATGCTGATGTCGGACATCCGGTGCCCCTAAGCGACCAGCTGAAGCAGCTGGTCGAGCTCCACAAGGTCGCCAAACAGGCCATGAAGGGCCTCATAGTTCGGCTGTGGCCATTGGAAGCCATGCCTGGGAGCTACTTCGGGTTAGTGCGGCGGCTGGTGGATGCCTGTCCCTGGATTGAAGTCATCAAGCGCTCCGTCTGCATTGAAGGTGCCCGTCGGGCCCTTGCCCATGCTAAAGTGCACTGGGGCAAGCTGGATGCGGAGAAGCTTGTGACGGACGGGCCACGAAGGGCAACGATCATCGCAAGCCCGAAATGTACTATGAGGGCGTCCTGAAGGGTGCCCGCCGTATAGCGGATGAGTGCTCCAAAGATGTAATTTTTGAATAGACTCGCATGTGTTATCCTGTACGCTGAAAACTTGTTCATATGCGCTAAGCAACGCTTGTTAATTTAAAATATTACCTTCTGTGCGGCCATTTATCAAATTTGAGAGATGGCAAGTCGTTGGCTTCAACCCCCATGCCATGAGTGCTGGGGTGTTCGGGATAAACTTGAGCGATCTTGTTCCCATTCTTGGGTCCATCGAGGGAGGCGCTCAACGCAATGAACAAGGCAACCGGACTTATAATGCTTGAACACTCTCACTTAGCCATAGAATTCTATAATTTTAAATTTCGGCGAAGCCCCTAGTATTCGGAAGACCGAGTCTCGGGGCACTATCCACGCCTTGGCCGGACAATTCCGGTTCCTCGCTCTAAGCGGCATAGGTCTTTAGGGACCCGAAAAAACCTCTCGAATAGCGACCGGCTCTCGCCCTATCATGACGGTCAGTTTTAGCTTTCTCCACTGAGGTGCTCAACCCAGCTCAACTGGGGCACAATCGCAGTGGTTCTCCCGGTGCTAGCTTAGCCGATATAACGGAATGTAAGGTACCAAAACACGAGAGCCGGACAAACCCAACTATGCACCCAAGACATGATTCGGAGCCGATTCATATAATGCTACAAGTTCGGGGTGCCGCACTTGTGAAAGTGTTAGGACTTATCACACCATAAATTTTGGGGTACTTAAGCCCCTGGTGTGTTGGCCGTACCAAAGTGTACGGGTGCAACATGTCATGAAATGAACATATATATAGATAAAAAAGGCAATAATAGACAAGAGCTATATATTGGTTATTTAAAAAGAAACTGCAAATAAAAGCAGAACGATACAAATTGTGCGATAAGCAAGGGATGGGACTATTTAACATGTCCCCCTCCAGGGGTAAGCTGCGAGATGGTATGTAAAACAGGTATAATGCTCGTAGTAGAGACCACCTGAACACTCGACGTAGCTTTCTGCTTCCCTGGCTGTTGCATCGTTAGTTCGGCAATTCCAGTGCCGGACAGGACTTCTGGAGAACGGAGTCCTGAAAGTAAGAAAAAAGAAAAAAGAAAAAGAATGACACAATCGGGAGCCCCTGGTGCGGTCGAGCCGCATTCTTGGCGTGCCGTGGTCGTGCCCCTCCCCATATGCCCATGGTATCTCCAGAGCGTAGTTATGTACGCGTAATCGCTTCGCAATTTCGCGAGGGCTGGGGTTGGGGCCGGATTGCTACGCGTGCTTGAATCGTGCCAGGCGGTCTTGTTGTAGGTTACTCCGGGCGCGCTTGACAGTGTCCGGACGTTTAGTGGCCGGACTCAAGAATTGCTCTGAGAGGCTTTTTGTACCTCCGTCGCGAGGGCCGCCATGTGCTCCTCCGTTCGGAGAGAGCGTGCGGTGTTTCCATTGACCGTGATTACTCCTCGAGGGCCTGGCATCTTGAGCTTGAGGTATGCGCAGTGCGGCACCGCATTGAACTTTGCAAATGTGGTTCGTCCGAGCAGTGCGTGATAGCCACTGCGGAACGGGACTATTTCGAAGATTAACTCTTTGCTTCGGAAGTTAACCGGGGATCCGAAGACCACTTCGAGTGTAACTGAGCCCGTACAATTGGCCTCTACACCCGGTATGACGCCTTTAAAGGTCGTCCTTGTAGGTTTAATCCTTGAGGGGTCTATGCCCATTTTGTGCACTGTATCCTGATAAAGCAGGTTCAGGCTGCTGGCGCCGTCCATCAGGACTCTAGTGAGGTGAAATCCGTCAATAATTGGGTCAAGAACCAATGTGGCGAAACCGCCGTGACGGACGCTAGTGAGGTGGTCCTTTCGATCAAAGGTGATCGGGCAGGAAGACCATGGGTTGAACTTCGGGGCGACTGGCTCCATCACAGATATCGCCCCTTTAGCGACGCTTCCGCCTCCCTTTTGGGTATGTGGGTTGCGTATATCAGGTTCGCCGTCCGCACTTGTGGGGGAAACCTTATATCCTCTATTGTTCGGCGGCCGGGGCTCTTCCTCGTCATCGCTATGCAGCCCCTTGTCATTGAGTTCGGCACTTAGCTTGCCTGCTTGCTTGAACACCCAACAATCCCTGTTGGTGTGATTGGCTGGTTTTTCGGGGGTGCCATATATTAGGCACAAGCGATCAAGTATTCGGTCCAAGTTGGACGGGCCCTGGGTATTCCTTTTGAATGGCTTCTTCCGCTGACCGGTTTTAGAGCCTCTGAATCCGGCATTGACTGCCGTATCTTCATCATTGTCGCCGTTAATACGGCACTTGTTCTTGTTGCGACGCGACCTGCCATTGCTGTCCTTGGTATCTGAACTACCAGGGTTTTTGGTCAAGTTGTTACTACGAGCTAGGCAGTTGTCCTCTCCCGCACAAAAGCGGGTCATGAGTGTTGTAAGGGCTGCCATGGATTTCGGCTTTTCCTATCCTAGGTGCCGGGCAAGCCACTCGTCGTGGATGTTATGTTTGAAGGCTGCAAGGGCCTCTGCATCCGGACAGTCAACGATTTGATTTTTCTTTGTTAGGAACCGTGTCCAGAATTGTCCGGCCGATTCTTCTGGCTGTTGAATTATATGGCTAAGGTCATCGGCGTCTGGTGGTTGCACATATGTGCCCTGGAAGTTATCAAGGAATGCGGCTTCCAGGTCCTCCCAACACCCAATTGATTCTGCTGGCAAGCTGTTGAGCCAATGCCGAGCTGGTCCTTTAAGCTCGAGTGGGAGGTATTTGATGGCATGTAGATCATCACCGCGGGCCATGTGGATATGGAGGAGATAGTCCTCGATCCAGACCGCATGATCTGTGGTACCATCGTATGATTCGATGTTTATGGGTTTGAAGCCCTCAGGGATTTGATGATCCATTGCTTCATCTATGAAGCATAGTGGGTGTGCGGCGCCTCTGTATTGGGCTATATCACGACGTAGCTCATATGAGCTTTGTCTACTGTGTTCGGCCCGACCGGGTTTGTTGTATCCGACGCGACGGTAATAATCCCGAGTCGTGGGGCGCCCACGCGATCCGTAGATCGATCTTGTATGTTTTGCCTTATCCTCCAATATATCTCGCAAGTCCGGCGCGTTTTCCCGTGCCTTGTTACTTTTTAAGCGGCGTCAGGGTGCGTCTTGAATGGAGGGTCTAGAGGCCTCTCTGTCACGGCCACGAGGTGTCCGGTCTGCCATGTCGTGCGCTGGTGACTTGGGTGCTTCCTCCTCTGATCGAGGCAACGGCCTGCGTTTGGGGTAGCTTTTGGAGGGGCGTTCGAGTTCATACTCTTCGCTGCAAGGACTTCAGTCCATCCGCCGCCTAGCAGGTCATGGTCAGCTCTAAGCTGTTGCTGCTTTTCTTGAGGCTACTTGCCGTGGCCATAAGCCTGCGTTTGAAACGCTCCTGTTCGGGCAGGATCCTCGAGCACGACAAATTGCCGCCGCCGAGGCTTGCCTCGTCTTCGGAGGGAGGCGCATAATTATCGTCCTCTACCTCTCTTTCTGTCGCACTGTCATGCGAACTTCCTTCTCCCTCCTCCTGCGCTGAGTCCTGCTGGAGGGGGTTGTCTTCGGCACTATCCGGGGTGTTATTATCTCCCGTGCCGGAATCACCGTTTTTGCTGTGGCGGGATTTAGAGCGGCGCCGCTGACGTCGGCGCTTGGGCTGTTTCTTGGAGGGGTCATCCTCCGCTGTTCCATCGCCGTTCCCATCTTTTGGGGTGTCCACCATGTATATGTTGTATGACGAGCTGGCCTTCCAGTGCCCTGTAGGCGCTGGGTCTTGGTCGTCTCCAGCATCGTCATCCATACCATCGATGTCTTCGGAGTCGAAGTCGAGCATGTCGGTTAAATCATCGACAGTGGCTACAAAGTGGGTGGTGGGTGGGCGTTGAATTACTTCGTCGTCCGCATCCCAACCTTCCTGACCATAGTCCGGCCAGGGCTCTCCGGATAAAGAGAGAGACTTTAGTGAATTCAGGATGTCGCCAAAGGGCGAGTGCTGAAAGATGTCCGCGGTAGTGAACTCCATGACCGGCGCCCAATCGGATTCGATTGGCAGGGGCGCGGAGGGTTCGGAGTCCGGAGAGGAGTCCGACACCTTGGAGTCACGGTCTTCGCAAAGGACAGGGAAGGAGTTCGGCTCAATCGCCACTGAGATCGTAGGCCCCGAGGCAGTGTCCAACCACTCATCCTCGATCGGGGAATCCGACTCCGGATCAAGGGTCGGAGCGGGCACTGGTGCGGCCTCCAGGACACTGTTCGGCGGCAGAGCTAGATCGTGCCCATCGAGACAGTGCGGCGCGCTTGGCTGCGGCTCGAATCCGTCGAAGATCAAGTCTCCGTGGATGTCGGCCGTGTAATTCAAGCTTCCAAATCTGACCTGATGGCCAGGGGCGTAGCTTTCGATCTGCTCCAGATGGCCAAGTGAATTGGCCCGCAATGCAAAGCCGCCGAATACGAAGATCTGTCCGGGGAGAAAAGTCTCACCCTGGACCACGTCGTTGTTGATGATCGAAGGAGCCATCGGGCCTATAAGTGACGATGCAGAGGAACTCTCAATGAAAGCACCAATGTCGGTGTCAAAACCGGCGGATCTCGGGTAGGGGGTCCCGAACTGTGCGTCTGGGCGGATGGTAACAGGAGACCAGGGACCCGATGTGTTTACCCCGGTTCGGGCCCTCTCGATGGAGGTAATACCTAATCTTGCTTTATTAATATTTATGATATGGGTAGTACAGAGTAGATCTACCACGAGATCGTAGAGGCTAAACCCTAGAAGCTAGCCTATGGTATGATTGTTGTTCGCCCCACGGACTAAAACCCTCCGGTTTATATAGACACCCGGGATAGGTTAGGGTTACACAGAGCCGGTTACAATGGTAGGAGATCTACATATCTGTATCGCCAAGATTGCCTTCCACGCCAAGGAAAGTCCCATCCGGACACGGGACGAAGTCTTCAATCTTGTATCTTCATAGTCTTGGAGTCCGGCCAAAGATGATAGTTCGGCTATCCGGACACCCCCTAGTCCAGGACTCCCTCAAGGGGGAATGCCGACAGCTGGAATTCTGGGATGGAAAAGGAGAAAATATTAGAGACCTATTCTGCACAACTCCAAAAGTCCTGAATCTCCGCGGAAGTTGTTTTTGGAATCAATAAAAATACTGAGTGAAGAAAATACCAGAGGGGGGCCACCCACCATCCACGAGGGTGGGCGCGCCCCCTGCCTCGTGGGCCCCTTGGAAGGCCTCCGGTGCCCATCTTCTTCTATATGAAGTCTTTTACCCTGGAAAAGATCACAAGAAAGCTTTCGGGACGAAGCACTGCAACCACGAGGCAGAACCAATATAGGGCTCCGGCGGAGCTGTTCTGCCGGGGAAACATCCCTCCGGGAGGGGGAAATTGTCACCATCGTCATCACCATCGATCCTCTCCGCGGGAGGGGGTCAATCTCCATCAACATCTTCACTAGCACCATCTCCACTCAAACCCTAGTTCATCTCTTGTATCCAATCTTTGTCCCAAAACCTCAGATTGGTACCTATGGGTTGCTAGTAGTGTTGATTACTCCTTGTAGTTGATGCTAGTTGGTTTATTTGCTGGAAGATCATATGTTCAGATCCTATATGCATATTAATACCCCTCTGATTATGAACATGAATATGATTTGTGAGTAGTTACGTTTGTTCCCGAGGACTGGGAGAAGTCTTGCTATAAGTAGTCATGTGAATTTGGTATTCGTTCGATATTTTGATGAGATTTATGTTGTCTTTCCTCTAGTGGTGTTATGTGAACATCGACTACATGACACTTAACCATTGTTTGGGCCTAGAGGAAGGCATTGGGAAGTAATAAGTAGATGATGGGTTGCTAGAGTGACAGAAGCTTAAACCCTAGTTTATGAGTTGCTTCGTAAGGGGCTGATTTGGATCCACATGTTTCATGCTATGGTTAGGTTTACCTTAATACTTCTTTCGTAGTTGCGGATGCTTGCAATAGGGGTTAATCATAAGTGGGATGCTTGTCCAAGAAAGGGCAGTACCCAAGCACCGGTCCGCCCACACACCAAAACTATCTGTTACCGATAATTTCAGTGCTTGCAGAGAATACCTTACTGAAAACCGCTTGTCATTTCCTTCTGCTCCTCGTTGGTTTCGACACTCTTACTTATCAAAAGGACAACGGTAGATCCCCTAGACTTGTGGGTCATCAGGCACGACTATGGTTAACCCCTGGGGTACGGGGGCCTTGCTTAGCAGTAGCACCGGCCCATGCCCGGTGCTACTTCTAAGCCAGCCTTATCATCTTCCTCGGCGGCCCGTCCACCTCTCCCTCAATCTCCCATCACACTCTCTCGCTCACTCTCTTTGCCGCCCCCGTTGCTCCCAAGGTATCTCCCTCCCTCCTCCTCGTCTCGCCGCCTTCCTCCCTCCTTTCGCCGCCCACCATCCTTATGCTCCAGACTCCCTCCTCTCTCCTCCTCCCTCCCTCCCTCTGTTTTTGTAGGATGTAGCTTTTTTAATGTTTTTCATATACAATACAATGTAGATTATTTTAATGGAATAGAAAATTTTCATTAAATTTAGGTCTTTTGAATAGAGTAGAAAACTTTCAGTAAATATAGGTCTATTGAATAGAATAGAAAATTAGTAAATATAGGTCTTTTGAATATGATAGAATAGTAAGTCTAAAATAGAGTTGCAAATTAGAAAATGTTCAGTAAATGTAGGTCTTTTGAACCAAATATCTTTAAGTATTTTAGGTATCAAATAAAATATAAAAATGTTGTATTGAAGAACTAGCGTATTCAGTTATAATTGTTGTCCAAATGAAATGTTAGGGTTATGAGATAATTGCAGTGTTTTTCTCAAAATTGAACCATTGAAATGCAATGAGCATGCCAAGTTTTATTTTTTAAATATAAATGCTCATGTGGCGTATGGTAGATTATCGACAAGCCGGTCGACGACGCCCAGAAGATCACTTACGACACCCGCATTCTCGATAGTCATCGTCTATAGTGAGTAGACATGGTTTATGTGGTTGCGTAAATACGAAAATGAAGGATACTGAAGGAAATATGCCCTAGAGGCAATAATAAAGTTGTTATTTTATATTTCCTTATTCATGATAAAGGTTTATTATTCATGCTAGAATTGTAATGATCAGAAACTTAAATACATGTGTGCATACATAAACAAATACCGTGTCCCTAGTAAGCCCCTACTAGACTAGCTCATTGATCAAAGATGATTAACGTTTCCTAACCATGGACATGGTTAAGCCCCTACTAGACTAGCTCGTTGATCTATGTTTTTATCCATGAAAGTTATTTGAGTCTTCTTTGATCTCTTATATGCATGATTGATTATAGCCTCGTATTTCTTCTCTGATATTTGGGTTTTGTTTGGCCAACTTGATCTATTTATCTTGTAATGGGAAGAGGTCCTTTGTAGTGGGTTCGATCTTACGGTGCTTGATCTCAGTGACAGAAGGAGAACTGACACGTATGTATCGTTGCTACTAAGGATACCAAGATGAGATCTATATCTCTGCAATAGATAAACGGATCTTGTCTACATCATGTCATCATTCTTATTGCATTACTCAGTTTTCCATGAACTTAATACACTAGATGCATGCTGGATAGCGGTCGATGTGTGGAGTAGTAGTAGTAGATGCATGCTAGAGTCAGTCTACTAATCCTAGATGTGATGCCTATATAATGATCATTGCCTGGATACGTCATGATTATTTGAAGTTCTATCAATTGCCCAACATTAGTTGTTTTCCCACCGTTTGCTATTTTCCTTGAGAGAATCCACTAGTGAAACCTACGGCCCCCGGGTCTCTTTTCATCATATTTGCCTTTGCGATTTATTTTCCTTTGCATTTATTTTCAGATCTATTAAACCAAAAATACAAAAATACCTTGCTGTAATTTATTTGTTCCGTGATCTATTTATCATATATACCACTTCTACCTCACGTTATTTGCCGATCTTGAGGCGTCGTACCCGAAAGGGATTGACAACCCCTTTACACGTCGGGTTGTGAGTATTTGTTATTTGTGTGCAGGTGCTGTTTATGTGGTGTGAGGAGGTTCTCCTACTGGTTCGATAACCTTGGTCTCATCACTGAGGGAAATACCTACCGTCGCTATACTACATCATCCCTTCCTTTTTGGGGAAATACCAACGTAGTTCTAGCAGACATCAGGTATCCCTTGTTTGTCTGTCCTGAAAGGTTACTAAGAGGAGGCCAATCATTGATGGTTACAAATAGCAAAGCTCGTAGGTCAAATTCCTGCTGTTTGTGCTCATCCCACACACATACACCTTTTTTCCCCATAGCTGTAAAAGTTCTTCAACTAATGGCCTTAGGTACACATTAATGTCATTGCGGGTTACTTGGGGCCTTGGATGAGCACTGGCATCATAATGAACTTCTGCTTCATGCACAACCAAGGAGGAAGGTTATAGAAACATAGATTCATAGGCCAGGTGCTATGATTGCTGCTATGCTCCCCAAAAGGATTAATGCCATACGCACTTAAACCAAACCAACAGTTCCTTGCATCACATGCAAAGTCCAACAACTTTCTCTCGATTTTCCTCCACTACGACTATTCAGCGGGTACTCTCAACTTCCCGTCTTTCTTACGGTCTTCTTTGTGCCATCGCATCAACTTGGCATGCTCCTTGTTTTGGAATAAACGTTTCAACCATGGTATTATAGGAGCATAACACATCACCTTGGCAGGAATCCTCTTCCTGGGGTGCTGGCCCTCAACATTACCAGGGTCATCACGGCTGATCTTATAGCGCAACGCGCCGCATACCGGGCATGCATTCAAATTCTAGTGCTCCTCACCACGGTATAGAATGTAATCATTAGGGCATGCATGTATCTTCTACACCTATAATCCTAGAGGACAGCTAACCCTCTTTGTTTCGTACGTACTATCGGGTAATTCGTTGTCCTTTGGAAGCATCTTCTTTAACATTTTCAGCAATTTTTCAAATCCCTTATCAGTTACACCATTCTCTATCTTCCATTGCAGCAATTCCAGTGTGGTACCCAGCTTTTTCTTGTCATCTTCGCAATTAGGGTACAACAATTTCTTGTGATCCTCTAACATGTGTTGCAACTTCAACCTCTCCTTTTCACTTGCGCAGTTTCTCTTTGCATCAGCAATGGCCCGACCAAGATCATCAGCAGGCTCATCTGGTGCCTCTTCTTCATCAGCTTCTTCCCCCATTGTAGTACCACCGTATTCATGGAACACAGGATAGTTGTCATCATCCTATTCTTCTTCATTCTCTTCCATTAGAACCCCTCTTTCTCTGTGCTTGGTCCAACAGTTATAGCCGGACATGAAACCGGACATAAAGAGGTGGACGTGAATGACTCTTGACTTAGAGTAATTCATAGCATTCTTATAGATAGCACATGGACAACACATAAAACCATCCCACTGGTTTGCCTCAGCCGCAAGCAGAAAACTCTCCATGCCATTAATGAACTGGGGAGAGCATCGGTCAACGTAAATCCATCGGCTCATCTTCATTACACAAGGCCGAAAAGACCAAGTTGATACACATTTATTCTCATAAAACAACATACAAGAGTATCTAGCTAAAGCATTTAAATGCAACAACAAATGTGATCAAGATCGCAACTAAGGTAACAATTATCCAACATCATAATGATACCAAGCCTCATTATCAATGACTTATTTTCTAATCTTTCTAATCTTCAAGCACATTGCATCCATCTTGATCTTGTGATCATCGACGACATCGGCAACATACAACTCCAATTTCATCTTCTCTTCTTCAATTCTTTTCATTTTTCTTTCAAATACTCATTTTCTTTTTCAACTAAATTTAACTTCTCGACAAGAGGGTCGGTTGCAATTTCTGGTTCAAATACCTCCTAGATAAAAATATCTATGTCAACTTGATGGGCATAATTGTCATAAACGCGAAATGCAACAAATAGTTATAAAAGAGAATATACCACATCCAAATAAAAAATCGGACAAGGGCCGACGGGGACGGATATCAAGACCATGGCACTATGTATAACAAACAATCATACAAGTAAGAAAATTATACAAGTAACTATCTTAATCATACAAATACGATTCTTTTCTTATAAAAAAGGGTAAGTAAAAGAGGCTCACCAAGGTGGTGCCGGCTATGGGGACGGTGCAGGCGATCGACGGTGGTTATGACGGGGACAGGAAGGCACTAAGTAGCCACACCTACACACATGCAAACTAAGAAGTTAATTTGAGCTCAGATTGCATATAAATCAAATAAACTCCCACATAATTACTCCAAAACTAAACCCACAGATCACTATATTTATATAGCATTGCTTGAGCTAATCTAGCAATGAGAGATGAAAGTACAAAGTTGCTAACCTTTGTGAACACTTGGATAGATGGGGTGCCTTTAAATCTTGACAAATTTTGGCAAAAACGGAGGATGAACTCGAGCAAGAGGGCAAGAATAGAGGAGGGGATCAAAAGGATAAAGTAGAGACAATGGGCTCGAGCTGGACAAAGGGTTTATATAGGGGTATATTTAGTCCTGGTTTGTTATAAAAAACCGGGAGTAAAGGTGAGGGAGTCCTGGACTAGGGGTGTCCGGATAGCCAGACTATTATCATTGGCCGGACTCCAAGACTATGAAGATACAAGATTGAAGACTTCGTCCCGTGTCTGGATGGGACTTTCCTTGGCGTGGAGGGCAAGCTTGGCGATACGGATATGTAGATCTCCTACCATTCTAACCGACTCTGTGTAACCCTAGCCCTCTCCGGTGTCTATATAAACCGAATGGCTTTAGTCTGTAGGACGAACAACAATCATACCATAGGCTAGCTTCTAGGGTTTAGCCTCCTTGATCTCGTGGTAGCTCTACTCTTGTAACACACATCATCAATATTAATCAAGCAGGACGTAGGGTTTTACCTCCATCAAGGGGGCCCGAACCTGGGTAAAACATCGTGTCCCTTGTCTCCTGTTACCATCCGCCTAGACGCACAGTTCGAGACCCCCTACCGAGATCCGCCGGTTTTGACACCGACAAAAGGTATACCTCTAGTCCCAGTTTGTGATACGAACCGGGACTATTGGCTCGTGGGGCCCCCAGCCTAACGCCGGCCTGCCACCACCCCTTTAGTCCGGGTGTATATCACAAACCGGAACTATAGGTCACAAATGAACCGGGACTAATGATGCCCGTGCCCACCGACCGCTCCTAGCCATGGGAACCGAGACTAATGTCACATTAGTCCCGGGCCGTAATCAAACCGGGACTAATGATGCAGACAAAAGCCCTATTTTCTACTAGTGTAAAGAGAGACTAGATAGAGCAATGGGACCCCTAGTTGGTGTGCTAGGTTTCCATCTTAATTATAAGGTGACCCACGACACTCGGATCATCGCCATGTGACCATTCTAGTGGATGGGAGGTATAGAGAAGCGAGATGTCAAAGGGGCAGGAAGCGGTTCAGATTTGAAGCGAAGTAATTACAAGAAGAAGGTTGTGAAGAGATTATCAATAATGCTTGGGCAGTTGCCTCCCTTCGAGGGTCATATGATCTATCAAAGAGACTAGTGAAGGTAGGAAGAGATCTTCAGAACTGGGATTGTGAGGTACTTGGTGACTTGGACAAAAGAATTAAAGCAATCAAAGTGGAACTGGAGAAATTCAGGAGGGCCCCAATTGATCATAATGCAGTGTCCCAAGAACACATCCTACAAGAGAAGCTGGATAGGTTGGAGGAGCAACGAGACATACTATGGAAACAGGGGGATCATGTTAAATGGTTACAAGCAAGGGACAAAAACACATCTTTTTTCCATGCTTGGGCATTTGTTTGTAAAGTATTAGGAAAGTGCTTACCATGCATTAGGCTAATAAGAAAGGGATCTAGAAGAACACCTGTCATGTGATGATGGTGAATAAAACAATAACTTAGAGAAAGCAGAGGTCCGAAGGGTGTTAGTAATACTTACACGCCTAGGAAGTCCGGGGCTGATGTCACTCTTAAAGTTGGGTGCTTCTTTTGAGAGTAGGAGAAATATTGAAAGTAAAATTCCTAGAAGTATAAAGGAAAAAAGGAACGAGACTGGAATGTCCAACTCATGCATGAATGTCATACGAGTTATAGATGTATAGGAGGCTGGTCAAAGATGCAATTCTTGGAAATTAGGATTAAGCTATTAATCACTAATTCTTAGGTATTGCGATTAAGAGTCGATCACAAGGATTCCCGTTCGATTGGATTTTGTTGCAACTCGAGGCAAGAAATACTACGGCCTAAAAGACTAGCTGAAAATGAGGTTGGGATGCGCGTTGGGAACATAGTAAAACTTACTATATCTTCTGTTGGAAATATGAGCAATTTACCGAGTGATTTTATTAACAAAAATACTAGATAAAGTATGACTAGTGTAGCAGTGATAAAACAAGCCATGCGTTTTGACAAAGAGAAGGTAAACAACATCTTCATATATGAACCGTAACTAAACATATCTTGAGCAGACAGTATAGTAAGTTGCATATATGAAATAGAGTGTAACATATCTAGGGCAAATACTAGAACAAGGAACTGTAGCAGAACCTCTAATAGAAAGGGGACGAACATGTATGGGGCAGCAGCAGCAGAAATGCTGGACTTAGGGTCGGTGTCCTCGCCAGCCATGTCGTCGAGGAGGTCGTGGACGTCGGGGAAGAAGTCGTCGTCGGGGAAGTAGTAGTCGAAGTCCGAGGCATCCGTGACGAAGAAGTCAGTAGTCGCGCGAAGCGCTCCCCAAAAACCTTATCACCCTTCTCCCGTACAGGACTCAAAAGGTGCGTTTTCGGAGGCCTACTGTCCCGACTCATGGTGCACGCCGCAAGCCGGGATGAGGAAGATAGCAGCAGCGCAGAGATTGGAACCGGCGGCGAGAGGAAGGAGAAGTTCTGGTGCGTCACTCTGAGAGGAGCGACCTCCCTTTTATAGGCGCAAGAGATGGAGGCAAGAGGGCAGCGATGGAAGGTGAAATGAAGAGACGAAGATGAAGCGAACAGCCAGCAGCCGAAGGGCTGCACCGTTCGCATTCAAAATCCACTATCGCAAAAAGGTTTCAGCTTCTGTGTGTCCTTTCGTATACCCGTCGTGCGTCGCAAAAATTTAGACATCGGCTCGGCTCATTCCCGCAACCCGCGGTGTGTCGTGACGAGGCGAGGCATAGCATGGCGAGGCGGGCGGCGGAGGAGGAGCGCGCGTGGATGTCCCTCTTGTTCTCATGCTCATACATGTGGGGAAAGAACCTCCCTTATAAAGAGGTCCAACTCCCTCTAAACTAGCAATGTGGGACTAAACTTTAGTTCCACCTCTTGCCTTGCACGAATGGGCTGCGTGGGCCTCTAGGATTTATTAGGAATTTCTGAAACTGCTATTGGGCTGGCCCATAATAGATAAAATTCGAGCAATCCCCCACCAGATCCCAGAGGCACACAAAAATTGCCTTTGGTTCCAAAACACTGTTTTATATACTGGTACTGCAATGGAGACTATTAAGTTGAACTTCCACCTAGAACTCTATGCTACACTAGTAAGCAACTTGAATAGTGGACTGGGCCTTGAACTGCAAGTTTTTTGCAAATCTAGCTTCACATAAAGCCTTGACCGATACGTGGCTACCGTGGGTCTTCCCCGTGGGTGGAGCTTATGCGTCATACTCCGAGACCTTTCATGAGTTTACTAGAGAGAACCTTACTCTCATAGATTGCGACGTTTAACAATCAGACTCATATAGGTGCGTTCTTCAAAAGATGTTCTGCAGGACAACATCTCTTCTTCAAAGAGCCACTTAGAACATATTAAGATGTACATCAACCTGTCATGCAGATTAGGAGAGTATTGCATCTTCATGGAGTGGTATTTTTAACAGTAAGGATACTCTCCTCCCAGTTGACCAACAACTTGTCTTCCACATCTAATTCACGGGATCTCCAATCACAAAGAATAGGTTACCACTGTGAACAGCTCTTATTGTGGGTCTCATACCCATCTCCCTCGATGCATTATCTATCACATTACGTGATAGACCCTTAGTAAAAGGATCTGCCAGATTTTTAGACGTTTGGATATAATCCAATGCAATAAATCCGGAGTTTTTCATTTTTCCAGACTTTAACCTTCTCACGAACATGTCTTGATGACTTCATGTTATCCTTTGAGCTGCTCACTTTAGTGATCACAATTTGATTGTCACAGTTCATAAGGATACCGGTACAGGTTTCTCAACTACCAAAGAAGTCATTCAAGAGCCGACGAAGCCAATCTGCTTCGACCGTAGCTGTATCTAGTGCTGTGAGTTCTGCTTCCATTGTTGACCTTGTTAAGATGGTCTGCTTGCAAGACTTCCAAGAAACAGCGCCACCTCCATCAGTGAATACATATCCGCTCGTGGTCTTTATCTCATCAGCATCTAAGATCCATTTTGAGTCACTATACCCTTCAAGCACCTTTAGGTGCCCGGTGTAGTGAATTCCATAATTAGCAGTGCCTTTCAAATAACGCAAAACTCTCTCTAGAGCTTTCCAATGCACATCTCCTGGTTTTGAGACAAACCAACTCAGTTTGCTAACAGCAAAAGAGATGTCAGGTCTTGTAGCACTGGCTAAGTACATAAGCGAGCCAATAATCTGAGAATACTTCAATTGATCTCTAGCAATTCTTCGATTCTTTCAAGCAGCACGCTAGCATCATATGGTGTTGGAGAGGGCTTGCGGTCACTATAGCCAAAGCGACTCAAGATCTTTTTCCACATAGTGAGATTGAAGCAATGTAATCCCACCATCATCATCTCTCAACAACTTGATGTCTGTAATGACATCAGCCACTCCTAAATCCTTCATCTCAAAACAGCGAGATAGGAAATCCTTGACCTCCTTAATAACATTCAGATTTGTTCCGAAAATCAGTATGTCATCAGCATACAAGCAAAGCATAAATTTCTCGCCCCCACCATGGCGATAGTACACACATTTGTCAGCTTCGTTCACAAAAAAGCCTGCAGCTGTTAAAGTTCTTTCAAACTTCTCATGCCACTGTTTGGGTGCTTGCTTGAGTCCATACAAAGACTTCATCAACTTGCACACTTTCCCTTCCTGACCATCTATTACAAACCCATCTAGTTGTTCCATATAAATTTCCTCATCCAACTCTCCATTTAGGAAAGCAGACTTAACATCCATTTGATGAACGAGAAGACCATGTGAGGCAGCTAGTGAAAGTAGAACTCGAATAGTGGTCAGTCGAGCCATAGGTGAGTAAGTATCAAAGAAGTCTTCACCTTCCTTTTGGGTATAACCCTTAGCTACGAGCCGAGCCTTGTACTTTTCGATAGTACCATCAGGCCTAAGCTTCTTCTTGAATACCCATTTGCATCATATAGGTTTGCACCCATAAGGACGATCAGTTATCTCCCAATTTTCATTCGCCAAGATGGAATCCATCTCACTACGAATCGCTTCCTTCTAGTAGTCAGCATCCTCCGATGCATAGGCCTCCGAAATAAAACTGGGAGTATCATCTATGAGATACACAAGAAAATCATCACCAAAGGACTTTGCTGTCCTTTGTCTCTTGCTCCTAGTAGGAACTTCATTGTTCTCCTCCACAAGACTTTCAAAGTGTACCATTGAAATGGCAGTTCAGTAATTCTAACTGGTTCATGATTCAATGAACTAGGCATCTCCTGATTAGATGAGGTAGCCATATCCTTCATGGGAAAGATATCTTCAAAGAAAGTTGCATCATTCGACTCCATGATCGTACCGACATGCATGTCAGGTACCTCAGATTTTACAACCAAGAATCTATAGCCAATGCTATGAAAAGCATATCCCAGAAAAACACAATCCACAGTCTTTGGTCCAAGCTTCCGCTTCTTTGGAATTGGAAAATTGACTTTCGCCAAACAACCCCATGTTCGCAGATAGGAGAGTTTTAACCTTTTCTTCTCCCATTCCTCGAATGGATTTATCTCTTTGTTCTTTGTGGGGACTCGGTTTAGGACATGACATGCTGTCAATATCGCCTCCCCCCACCATGCCTTGGATAGAGCCGATGTGTCTAACATGGCGTATAGAGCCGATGTGTCTAACATGGAGTTAACCAAATCAGTTAGAGTACAGTTCTTTCTTTCGGCCACCCCATTTGACTGAGGTGAGTAGGGAGGTGTCCTCTCATGGATTATACCATGTTCCACACAAAAAGCATCGAATTCATTGGAAAAATACTCTCCACCACGGTCGGACCTAAGCCTCTTGATTTTTCGATCAAGTTGGTTTTCCACTTCAGCTTTATAAATATTGAAAAAGTTCAAAGCCTCATCCTTAGATTTCAGAAGATACACATGGCAGTATCTAGTGGAATCGTCAATTAACATCATGAAATATTTCTTTCTACCTTTTGTCAAAACACCATTCATTTCACATAGATCTGAATGTATAAGTTCTAGTGGTGCAAGATTTCTCGTCTCCGCAGTCACATGAGACTTACGAGGTTGCTTAGCTTGCACACACACTTGACACTTAGATCCCTTGATAGTGGTAAAACTAGGGATTAAGTTCAACTTTGCTAGTCGCGACATGCAACCAAAGTTAACGTGACAAAGGCGTGAATGCCACACATTTGATTCACTATTGCTGCAAATATGATTAACAACTTTACTATAAACGTCTGATAAGGATAAACGAAACATGCCTCCTGACTCATAGCCTTTACGAACAAAGTTTCCATACTTGGATATTACAAATTTATTCGACTCAAAGACAAGCTTATAGCCATCTCTACACAGAAGAGATCCGCTAAAAAGATTTTTATTGACGGAGGGGACATAATGCACTTTCTTCAGCCACACGATCTTCCCCGAAGTAAACTTTAGATCGACCGTGCCAACACCACGAACAGAAGCACTTGAACCATTGCCCATTAGCACGGTTGAAGTCCCTGCGGTCTGATAAGACGAAAACATGGAAATATCACCGCATACATGCACATTAGCACCCGTGTCGATCAACCAATCAGGAGAATGACATACTGAAAGAATAGTGGGAAATATACCATACCCAACATCCTTCATGTCAGTTTCTCGAATGACAACATTAGCGGTCTTGCCGCCTTTCCCAGGATGACGCTTGTCATAGCGATTAGGACAACTAGGAGCCCAATGATCAGGATCTCCACACACATGACAAGCACCTTTCTTCTTGTCACTCTTCTTCTTGAAGTTCGTGTGTTGTACAACCTTGTTCTTCCCATCAAACTTTGCTTTACCATCAAGCTTGCCCTTGTTCTTGAACTTCTAGGACTGGAAGTTTTTCTTCTGTACCAGATTGGCACTAGATCCTCCCTCAATACGTCTAGCACGTGTTGTTGGGGAACGTTGCAGAAAATTAAAAGTTTTCCTACGGTTTCACCAAGATCCATCTATGAGTTCATCTAAGCAACGAGTCATGGGAGAGAGATTGCATCTACATACCACTTTGTAGATCGCGTGCAGAAGCGTTCAAGAGAACGGTGATGATGGAGTCGTACTCGCCGTGATCCAAATCACCGATGACCAAGTGCCGAACGGACAACACCCCCGCGTTCAACACACATACGGAGCAGACGACGTCTCCTCCTTCTTGATCCAGCAAGGGGGAAGGAGAGGTTGAGGAAGAAGGCTCCAGCAGCAGCACGACAGCGTGATGATGGTGGAGAGGCAGTACTCCGACAGGGCTTCGCCAAGCACTCAACGGAGGAGGAGAGGTGTTGGGGAGGGGAGGGGCTGCGCCTTGGATCAGGTGTTCAGCCCTCCCCTCGCCCCTCTATTTATAGGGGAAGGGGGAAGGGGGCCGGCCCCCTCTAGATGAGATCTAAAGGGGGGGAGGGGGTGAGGGAGTCCTGGACTAGGGGGTGTCCGGATAGCCGAACTATCATCATTGGCCGGACTCCAAGACTATGAAGATACAAGATTGAAGACTTCGTCCCGTGTCAGGATGGGACTTTCCTTGGCGTGGAAGTCAAGCTTGGCGATACGGATATGCATATCTCATACCATTGTAACCGACTCTGTGTAACCCTAGCCCTCTCGGTGTCTATATAAACCAGATGGCTTTAGTCCGTAGGGACGAACAACAATCATACCATAGGCTAGCTTCTAGGGTTTAGCCTCCTTGATCTCATGATAGATCTACTCTTGTAACACACATCATCAATATTAATCAAGCAGGACGTAGGGTTTTACCTCCATCAAGAGGGCCCGAACCTGGGTAAAACATCGTGTCCCTTGTCTCCTGTTACCATCCGCCTAGACGCACGATTCGGGACCCCTACCGAGATCCGCCGGTTTTGACACCGACATTGGTGCTTTCATTGAGAGTTCCTGCGTCGCCGTCATCGATAGGCTCGATGGCTTCTTTGATCATCAACAACGACGCAGTCCAGGGTGAGACCTTCCTCCCCGGACAGATCTTCGTATTCGGCGGCTTTGCACTGCGGGCCAATTCGCTTGGCCATCTGGAGCAGATCGAAAGCTACGCCCCTGGCCGTCAGGTCAGACTTGGAAGTTTGAACTTCACGGCTGACATCTGCGGGGACTTGATCTTCGATGGATTTGAGCCATAGCCAAGCGCGCCGCACTGTCACGACGAGCATGATTTAGCTCTGTAGCCGAACAGTACCCTAGAGGCCGCACTCGAGTCCGCTCCAATCTTGAATTCGGAGCCGGCTGCGCAGATCGAGGACGGGTGGCTAGACACCGCCTCGGGGGCTGCAACCTCTACGGCGATAGAGCCGAACACTGACCTTGTCCCTCATGAAGCTCGTGACTCCGAGGTGCCGGACTCCTCGCCGGACTCCGAACCTCCCGCGCCCCCTCCGATCGAATCCGATTGGGCGCCGATCATGGAGTTCACCGCGGCGGACATCTTTCAACACTCACCTTTTGGCGACATCTTGAGTTCGCTAAAGTATCTCTTGTTATCAGGAGAGCCCTGGCCGGACTGCGGTCAGGATGGTTGGGATGCGGACGACGAAGAAATTCAAAGCCCACCCACCACCCACTTAGTAGCCACTGTCGATGATCTAACCAACATGCTAGACTTCGACTCCGAAGACATCGACGGTATGGACAACGATCCGGAGACGACCAAGAACCAGCACCTACCGGGCACTGGAAAGCCACCTCATCATATGACATATACATGGTGGATATACCAAAGGATGGGAATTGCGAAGGAACAACGGAGGATGACCCCTCCAAGAAACAGCCCAAGCGCCGGCGTCAGCGGCGCCGCTCTAAATCCCGCCACAACAAGAATGAAGATTCCGGCACCGGAGATAATAACACCCTGACAAAGGTCAAGACAACCCACTCCAGCAAGATTCAGCATAGGAGGACGGAGACGCCAGCCCTCATGAGAGAGCGGCAGAAGTAGAGGTAGAGGATTATATGCCTCCCTCCGGAGACGAGGCAAGCCACGACGACGACGAATTCATCGTGCCTGAGGATCCCGTCGAACAAGAGCGTTTTGAACGCAGGCTTATGGCCACGGCGAACAGCCTCAAGAAAAAGCAGCAACAGCTTAGAGCTGATCAAGATCTGCTAGCCGACAGATGGACTGAAGTTCTCGCGGCCGAAGAGCATGAGCTCGAACGCCCCTCCAAAAGCTACCCTAAACGCAAGCTGCTCCCCCGATTAGAGGAGGAGGCGTATGAACCTGCATCACCAGCAGACAATACGGCTGACTGACCACCCCGTGGTCGCGACAAAGAGGCCTCTAGGCCCTTCACTAGAACCGTACCCCGGCATCGCTCGAAAAGCACAAGGCCACAGGGGAACGCTCCGGACTTGCGAGATATATTGGAGGATAAGGCAAGACGATCAAGATCGATCTATGGATCGCGTGGGCGCCCCATGATACGTAACGACAACCGTCGCGCCGGACACAGTAAGTCCGGCCGGGCCGAACAAAATAGACAAAGCTCTTTTGAGCTCCGTCGTGATATCACCCAGTACAGAGGCACCGCACACCCACTATGCTTCACAAATGAAGTAATGGATCATCAAATCCCCGAAGGGTTTAAACCCGTGAATATTGAATCTTACGACGGCACAACAGACCCCGCGGTTTTGATCGAAGACTATCTCCTCCACATCCACATGGCCCGCGGTGACGATCTTCACGCCATCAAATATCTCCCACTCAAACTTAAAGGACCAGCCCGGCATTGGCTTAACAGCTTGCCAGCAGAGTCAATTGGGAGTTGGGAAGACCTGGAAGCCGCATTCCTCGATAACTTCCAAGGCACGTATGTGCGACCACCAGACGCTGATGACCTAAGCCACATAATTCAGCAGCCAGACGAATCGGCCAGACAATTCTGGACACGGTTCTTAACCAAGAAAAACCAAATCGTCGACTGTCCGGATGCGGAGGCCCTCGCGGCCTTCAAGCATAACATCCACGACGAATGGCTTGCCCGGCACTGGACAGGAAAAGCCAAAATCCATGGCAGCCCTCACATCACTCATGACCCGCTTCTGCGCGGGTGAGGACAGCTGGCTAGCACGCAGCAACAACCTCATCAAAAATTTTGGCAGTCCGGATATCAAGGACCGTAATGGCAGGTCGCGTCGCAACAAAAACAAACGCTGCATTAACGGCGATAATAGTGAAGATACGGCAGGCAATGCCGGATTCAGAGGCTCTAAACCCGGTCAGCGGAAAAATCCATTCATAAGAACTACTCCGGGTCCGTCCAATTTGGACCGAATACTCGACCACTTGTGCCAGATGCACGGCACCCCCGAAAAACCAGCCAACCACACCAACAGGGACTGTTTGGTATTCAATCAGGCAGGCAAGTTAATTGCCGAAAACAATGACAAGGGGCTGCATAGTGATGACGAGGAAGAGACCCGACCGCCGAACAATAGAGGACAGAAGGGTTTCCCCCCACAAGTGCGGACGGTGAACATGATATACGCAACACACATACCAAAAAGGGAGCGGAAGCATGCACTCAGGGATGTATACGCGATGGAGCCAGTTGCCCCGAAGTTCAATCCATGGTCCTCCTGCCCGATCACTTTTGACCGAAGGGACCACCCCACCAAAGATCCGCCACGGCGGATTCGTCGTGATTGGTTTTAGACCCAATCGTCGATGGATTTCACCTCACCGAGTCCCGATGGACGGCGGTAGCGATCTGAACCTGCTTTATCGGGATACGATGTGCAAAATGGGCATAGACCCTCAAGGATTAAACCTACCAAGACGACCTTTAAAGGCGTCATACCAGGTGTAGAAGCCAATTGTACATGCTCGATTACATCGAAGTGGTCTTGGATCCCGGATAACTTCCGAAGCGAGGAGTTAATCTTCGACATAGTTCCGTTCCGCAGCGGCTATCATGCTCTGCTCGGACGTACCACGTTCGCAAAGTTCAACGCGGTTCCACACTACGCATACCTCAAGCTCAAGATGCCAGGCCCTCGAGGAGTCATCACGGTCAACGGAAACACTGAACGCTCTCTCCGAAAGGAGGAACATACAGCGGCTCTCGCGGCAGAAGTACAGTGCAACCTCTTAAGGCAATTCTCGAGTCCGGCCGTTAAGCGACCGGACACGGCTAAACGCGCCCGGAGTAACCTACAACAAGACCCCTGGCACGTTCCGAGCACGCGTAGCAGTGCGGCCCCAACCCAGCCCCTGCAAAACGTCAAGACAGGTCCTTCGCGTACACCATTACGCTCTGAAGATACCATGGGCATGGGGAGAGGGGCACGGCCACGATAGGCCTAGAATGCGGCTCAACCACACCAGGGGCTCTCAAGTGTGTCGTTCTTTTTTTCTTTTTCCTTTTTATTTTTACCCACAGGACTCCGTTCGTCAGAGGCCCTGTCCGGCAACAGACCTGCCGAACTCACGATGCAACAGCAAGGGAAGGAGAAAGGCTACAACGAATATCCAGGTGGTCTCCATTACGAGCATTAAATATGTTTTATGCACCATTCCGCAGCCTACCCCTGGAGGGGGACATTTTTAATAGTCCCATCCCTTGCTTATCGCACCATTTGTATCGTTCTGCATTCACATCAGTTTTTCTTGAATAAGTAATGCAGCACCTTTTTGCTTCCAATTGCATTTCTTTCTTATACATATGTTCATTTATGGTATGTTGCATCCGTACATTTTGGTACGGCTAAATACACCAGGGGCTTATGTTTCCCGCATCATGGTGTGATAAGTCCGAACACTTTCACAAGTGCGGCACTCCGAACTTATAGCATTATATGCATCGGCTCCGAATCATGTCTTGGGTCAATAGTTGGGTTTGCCCGGCTCCCATGTTTTGGTACCTTACGTTCCGTTGTATCGGCTAAGGTAGCACTGGGAGAACCACTGCGATTGCGCCCCAGTTGAGCTAGGCGAGCGCCTCAGTGGAGAAAGCTAAAACTGACCGTCATGATGAGGCGAGAGCCGGTCGCTGTTCGAGAGGTTTTTTGCGAGTCCCTAAAGACTTATGCCGCTTAGAGCGAGGAGCCGGCTTTGTCCGGCCCAGGCATGGATAGCGCCCCGGCCTTCCGAAGACTAGGGGCTTCGCCGAAATTTAAAATTATAGAATTCTATGGCTAAGTGAGAGTGTTCAAGCATTATAAGTCTGGTTGCCTTGTTCGTTGTGTTGAGCGCCTCCCTAGATGGACCCAAAAATGGGAACAAGAGTGCTCAAGTTTATCCCGAACACCCGAGCACTCGTGGCATGGGGGCTGAAGCCGACGACTTGCCATCTCTCAGATTTGATAAACAGCCGCACAGAAGGTAATATTTTAAATTAACAAGCGTTGCTTAGCGCATATGAACTAAGTTTTCAGCGCACAGGATAACAAAATGCGAGTCTACTCAAATATTACATCTTTGGAGCACTCACTCGCTATAATGCGGGCACCCTTCAGGACACTCTTATAATACATCTCGGGTATGCGATGCTCCTTGCCCTGCGGTGGCGCGTCTGTCACAAGCTTCTAAGCATCCATCTTGCCCCAGTGCACCTTTGCGCGGGCAAGGGCCCGACGGGCACCTTCAATACAGGCGGAGTGCTTGATGACTTCAACCCATGGACACGCATCCACCAGCCGCCACACCAGGCCGAAGTAGCTCCCAGGCATGGCCTCCTTAGGCCACAACCGAACTATGAGGCCCTTCATGGCCTGTTCGGCAACCTTGTGGAGCTCGACCAGCTGCTTCAGCTAGTCGCTAAGGGGCACCGGATGTCCGGCCTCAGCATACTGAGACCAGAAGACCTTCTCCGTCGAGCTCCCCTCCTCGGCCCGGTAGAACGCGGCAGCATCGGACACGCTGCGAGGAAGATCTGTGAACGCTCCTGGAGAGCTCCGAATTCGGGTAAGTAACAGGTAATCAACACTCACATGCTTACATTGCATGAAAAATGCCTTACCCGCTGCTATTTTCTTCAACGCCTCGATTTCTTGGAGGGCCTTGTAGGCTTCGGCCTTAGCGGCTTTGGCACTCTCAAGAGCCGATGCAAGCTCAGACTCTCGAGTCTTCGAGTCACGCTCCAGGCTCTCATGTTTTTCCACGAGATCCTGGAGCTCTTGCTGTACCTCCACCACCCGCGCCTCCTGCTTCTCTCGCTCGGTGCGCTCCGCGGCCGCATTACGTTCGGTCGCGGCCACCGCCTCCTTCAGGGTCGCCACCTCGTTAGTGGCCCCTGCAATACCCACGTTATCCTTGTCATTCTTGTTGCAACCAAAATCCTTTTCTGTGAGGTACAATTTTAATAAGGTGTTACTCACCTTCCTTGTCCTCGAGCTGCTTCTTGGCACGGCCGAGCTCGTTCTCGGACCGCTCGAGGCTTTGCTTCAAAGTATTGACCTCTGCAGTCAATGCGGCAGAGGTCAGCAGCGTAGCCTGCAATCCCATATTGACATATTTTTATGACTCCTGCGTATATCTTTTTAGATCCTCAGTCCGGCTTTTCTTTCCGAACACCGAACCGAGCATGAGGGGCTATTGTCTATGCGGTACTATTTTACATATATCAAAATTCTTACCTCAAAGCCTGTTAGAAGGCTGCCAGAGGCTTTCGGCCAGCCCGCCTCTTGGCGAAATAATCTTTCAATCACCGTGACTCATAACAAAGGCGGTGTTCCACTTTGATGAAGGCGCCATTGAGCGCCTCCAGCAAGCTATCCGGCGTCTCCGGTTGGGCGGAGGCTGCCGGCGTCACAGTCTTGCCCTTCTTACGAAGGGGCTGCCCGCCGGACTCCAGAGCCACTACGGATTCCGGGGCCGAGTCCGGTGCAAAGTCCGGGAGGTTGTCCTGCGACACCTCCAGGGCCTCCTCCTCCTGGCGGGTCCCTTCCCGGGATCCCACCTCGGCATCGTCCGCGTCACGGGGGGTGGAGGCAGTCGGAAGAGAATCCATATCCGACGCACCCAAGGACCCGCTCGACGAAGCGGGAAGATCATCCTTGGGCGGACTACAGGGTTGTATGCGGCATTAGAAAGACACTATGTGGCGAAAAGAAAAAACCATGAAGTTATTCGGGAGTCCGGATACTTACGATCTCGCCAGGGGCTTGGCCCTTGGAGGCCAGTCCTCGTCGTCGTCGCTGGCGTTGGCAGAGCAGTCCGGGGAAAGAGTTTTTCCCTTCCTGGACCCTTCGGCCTCCCTCGTTGGGGAGGCCTTCCTTTTCCTCCCTCCCCCTGCTGGGGGAGAGGCTTTCTTCTTCTCCTCCTCGCCTTTGTGAGAGGACTCTGCCTCGGAGTCATCATCCGATAACAACTGAAAACGGGAACTCTTCCGAGTGCCCGTGGCCTTCTTCTTGGCCTTCTTCTCCGGCACCACGTGGGGTGCCGGAGCCAGCAGCTCCGTTAAGCGGGCGTCCGTTGGGTCCTCTGGCAATGGGGCCAGATAGATAGTCTGTTCGGCCTTCGTCAGCCAGTCCTGTCAAAGGAAGGGGAGTTTAGATCCCGCATAGAGTCAAACTATGGAAAACAAGCGTCCCGTAAAGGACAAAATCGCTTACCTCGTCAGCCGGACGCTGCGAGCTGAATCCGCGATCTTCGGTACCAGATGCGGGAGCCTCGGCGCCCTTGAACAGCACCTTCCAGGCATCTTAAATGCGTGAGTGTCGAAGAGCCCGCTCAAAGTCCGGTGCTTTGCGCCGGATCGAACTCCCACATGTTGAAGCCCCGTCGTTGGCACGGGAGAATTCGGCGGATGAGCATGACCTGGACTACGTTGACAAGCTTGAGCTTCTTGTCCACTAGCTTTTGGATGCAGGCTTGGAGTCCGGTCAGCTCCTCCGAATCACCCCACGTCCGGGCACTCTCTTTCCAGGAGGTGAGCCGTGTGGGGATGCCAAATCTGAATTCGGGGGCCGCTGCCCATTCGGGGTCACGCGGTTCGGTGATGTAGAACCACCCCGATTGCCACCCCTTAATGGTTTCTACGAAAGTGCCCTCAAGCCAAGTAACGTTGGACATCCTGCCCACCATGGCGCCTCCGCACTCCGCTTGGCTCCCCTTCACAACCTTCGGCTTGATACTGAAGGTCTTGAGCCACAAGCCGAAGTGGGGCTGGATGCAGAGGAAGGCCTCACGCACAACGATAAACGCCGAGATGTTGAGGATGAAATTCGGGGCCAGATCATGGAAATCCAGGCCGTAGTAGAACATGAGCCCCCGGATAAAGGGATGGAATGGGAAGCCCAGTCCACGGAGGAAATGGGTAAGAAATACTACCCTCTCATGGGGCCTGGGGGTGGGGATGAGCTCTCCCTTGTTGGGGAGCCGGTGCGCGATGTTGCTGGACAGATATCCGACGCTGCGCAGCTTCTGGATGTGCCCCTCCGTGATGGAGGAGGCCATCCACTTGCCTCCCGCTCCGGACATGGTTGGAGGAGGTTGAGGTCAGATGTGCAGACTTGGGCGCTGGAGCTCGAGTTCGTGGAGATGGATAAGCCAAGGAGGAAGAAGGTGCAGGTAAAAGGGTTGGATCTTTATCCCCTTATATGGGCGGACGGAAACACGCGTCCCCACCGGCCTGATAAAACTCGCATTTCCCCCAAGCGCCGCAATCAATGGCGCGGTTGGGTTACCCACGTCCGTATTGATGGGAATCCCGGAATAAGGGGAACACGATCTCTGCTTCGACAAGACGTGCCAAAGAAACCGCTTCGCTAAACATGCTGAGGTGGTACAATAAAAACGATTCAAGTAAACGCTTGGTAGTGGTGTGACAACACGCCACCAAATACGTCAGCAAATTGAACTTGTGTAAACATTATTCTCTCTATGGTGGTACGTGGAATGTATTTTGCAGAGCCGGACACTATCCGGGTGTTCACAATCTTCTATAAATTATTCGGAGGAGGAACCCGCCTTGCAATGCCGAAGACAATATGCGCGCCGGACTCATCGTCATTGAAGCCTGGTTCAGGGGCTACTGAGGGAGTCCTGGACTAGGGGGTGTCCGGATAGCCGAACTATCATCATTGGCCGGACTCCAAGACTATGAAGATACAAGATTGAAGACTTCGTCCCGTGTCCGGATGGGACTTTCCTTGGCGTGGAAGGCAAGCTTGGCGATACGGATATGTAGATCTCCTACCATTGTAACCGACTCTGGGTAACCCTAGCCCTCTCCGGTGTCTATATAAACCGGATGGCTTTAGTCCATAGGGACGAACAACAATCATACCATAGGCTAGCTTCTAGGGTTTAGCCTCCTTGATCTCATGGTAGATCTACTCTTGTAACACACATCATCAATATTAATCAAGCAGGACGAGGGTTTTACCTCCATCAAGAGGGCCCGAACCTGGGTAAAACATCGTGTCCCTTGTCTCCTGTTACCATCCGCCTAGACGCACAGTTCGGGACCCCCTACCCAAGATCCGCCGGTTTTGACACCGACAAGGGGCTTGCCCCCCAAGCAAGGGGGGCGCCCCCACTAGGGTTCCCCCCAACCCTAGGCGCATGGGCCCAAGGGGGAGGGGAGCCCAGACCTCCAGGGGTTGGTTCCCTGCCCCTTGCGGCCCATGAGGCCCTCCGAGAGGGGTGGCCCCTCCCGGTGGACCCCTGGAACCCCTCCGGTGGCCTCGGTATAATACCGATATGCCCCCGAAACTTTCCGGTGTCCGTATGACAACTTCCCATATATAAATCTTCACCTCTGGACCATTCCGGAACTCCTCGCGACGTCCGGGATCTCATCCGGGACTCCGGACAACATTCGGTAATCACATACAAGTCTTCCTAATAACCCTAGCGTCACCGAACCTTAAGTGTGTAGACCCTATGGGTTCGGGAGACATGTAGACATGACCGAGACGGCTCTCCGGTCAATAACCAACAACGGGATCTGGATACCCATGTTGGCTCCCACATGCTCCTCGATGATCTCATCGGATGAACCATGATGTCGAGGATTCCATCAACCCTGTATACAATTCCCTTTGTCAATCGGTACGTTACATGCCCGAGACTCGATCGTCGGTATCCCAATACCTCGTTCAGTCCTCAATTCATCGCAAGTCGCTTTTACTCGCATGCCGTAATGCATGATCCCGTGACCAGACACTTGGTCACTTTGAGCTAATTATGATGATGCATTACCGAGTGGGCCCAGAGATACCTCTCCGTCATACGGAGTGACAAATCCAGTCTCGATCCGTGTCAACCCAACAGACACTTTCAGAGATACCTGTAGTGCACCTTTATAGTCACCCAGTTACGTTGTGACGTTTGGTACACCCAAAGCACTCCTATGGTATCCGAGAGTTACACGATCTCATGGTCTAAGGAAGAGATACTTGACATTGGAAAAGCTCTAGCAAAACGAACTACACGATCTTGTGCTATGCTTAGGATTGGGTCTTGTCCATCACATCATTCTCCTAATGATGTGATCCCGTTGTCAACGACATTTAATGTCCATAGTCAGGAAACCATGACTATCTGTTGACCAACGAGCTAGTCAACTAGAGGCTTACTAGGGACGTATTGTGATGAATCAAACACCCATAGAGTTCTGGTGTTGATCATGTTTTGCTCGCGAAAGAGGTTTAGTCAACGGATCTGCGACATTCAGATCCGTATGTACTTTGCAAATATCTATATCTCCATCTTGAACATTTTCACGGATGGAGTTGAAACGACGCTTGATGTGCCTGGTCTTCTTGTGAAACCTGGGCTCCTTGGCAAGGGCAATAGCTCTAGTGTTGTCACAGAAGAGTTTGATCGGCCCAAGCATTGGGTATGACTCCTAGGTCGGTGATGAACTCCTTCACCCAAATTGCTTCATGCGCTGCCTCCGAGGCTGCCATGTACTCCGCTTCACATGTAGATCCCGCCACGACGCTTCGCTTGCAGTTGCACTAGCTTACTGCTCCACCATTCAACATATACACGTATCCGGTTTGTGACTTAGAGTCATCCAGATCTGTGTCGAAGCTAGCGTCGACGTAACCCTTTACGACAAGCTCTTCGTCACTTCCATAAACGAGAAACACGTCCTTTGTCCTGTTCAGGTACTTCAGGATATTCTTGACCGCTGTCTAGTGTTCCTTGCCGGGATTACTTTGGTACCTTCCTACCAAACTTACGACAAGGTTTACATCAGGTCTGGTACACAGCATGGCATACATAATAGATCCTATGGCTGAGGCATAGGGGATGACACTTGTCGGTGTCAAAACCGGCGGATCTCGGGTAGGGGGTCCCGAACTGTGCGTCTAGGCGGATGGTAATAGGAGACAAGGGACACGATGTTTTACCCAGGTTCGGGCCCTCTTGATGGAGGTAAACCCCTACGTCCTGCTTGATTAATATTGATGATGTGTGTTACAAGAGTAGATCTACCGCGAGATCAAGGAGGCTAAACCCTAGAAGCTAGCCTATGGTATGATTGTTGTTCGTCCTACGGAATAAAGCCATCCGGTTTATATAGACACCAGAGAGGGCTAGGGTTACACAGAGTCGGTTACAATGGTAGGAGATCTACATATCCGTATCACTAAGCTTGCCTTCCACGCCAAGGAAAGTCCCATCCGGACACGGGACGAAGTCTTCAATCTTGTATCTTCATAGTCTTGGAGTCCGGCCAATGATGATAGTTCGGCTATCCGGACACCCCCTAGTCCAGGACTCCCTCAGTAGCCCCTGAACCAGGCTTCAATGACGATGAGTCCGGCGTGCATATTGTCTTCGGCATTGCAAGGCGGGTTCCTCCTCCGAATAATTTATAGAAGATTGTGAACACTCGGATAGTGTCCGGCTCTGCAAAATAAATTCCACGTACCACCGTAGAGAGAATAATGTTTACACAAGTTCAATCTGCTGACGTATTTGGTGGCGTGACGTCACACCAGTACCAAGCCTTTACTTGAATCATTTTTATTGTACCACCTCAGCGTGTTTAGCGAAGCGGTTTCTTTGGCACGTCTTGTCGAAGCAGAGATCGTGTTCACCTTATTCCGGGATTCCCATCAATACAGACGTGGGTAACCCAACCGCGCCATTGATTGCGGCGCTTGGGGGATAAGCGAGTTTTATCAGGCCGGTGGGGACGCGTGTTTCCGTCCGCCCATATAAGGGGATAAAGATCCAACCCTTTTACCTGCACCTTCTTCCTCCTTGGCTTATCCATCTCTGCGAACTCGAGCTCCAGCGCCCAAGTCCGCACATCTCACCTCAACCTCCTCCAACTATGTCCGGAGCGTGAGGCAAGTGGATGGCCTCCTCCACACGGAGGGCACATCCAGAAGCTGCTGGCGCGGATATCTGTCCAGCAACATCGCGCACCGGCTCCCCAACAAGGGAGAGCTCATCCCCACCCCCAGGCCCCATGAGAGGGTAGTATTTCTTACCCATTTCATCCGCGGACTGGGCTTCCCACCTCATCCCTTTGTCCGGGGGCTCATGTTCTACTACGGCCTGAATTTCCATGATCTGGCCCCGAATTTCATCCTCAACATCTCGGCGTTTATCGTCGTGTGTGAGGCCTTCCTCTGCATCCAGCCCCACTTCGGCTTGTGGCTCAAGACCTTCAGTATCAAGCCGAAGGTTGTGAAGGGGAGCCAAGCGAGTGCGGAGGCGACATGGTGGGCAGGATGTCCAACGTTACTTGGCTTGAGTGCACTTTCATAGAAACCATTAAGGGGTGGCAATCGGGGTGGTTCTACATCACCGAACCGCGTGACCCCGAATGGGCAGCGGCCCCCGAATTCAGATCTGGCATCCCCACACGGCTCACCTCATGGAAAGAGAGCGGACGGATGTGGGGTGATTCGGAGGAGTTGACCGGACTCCAAGCCTGCATCCAAAAGCTAGTGGACAAGAAGCTCAAGCTTGTCAACGTAGTACAGGTCATGCTCATCCGCCGGATTCTCCCGTGCCAACGACAGGGCTTCAACATGTGGGAGTTCGATCCGGAGCAGCACCAGACTTTGAGTGCTGTTCAATGGCGCCAAGGCTCCTGCATCCGCTACCGAAGATCGCGGATTCAGCTCGCAGCGTCCGGCTGACGAGGTAAGCGATTTTGTCCTTTACGGGACGCTTGTTTTCCATAGTTTAACTCTATGCGGGATCTAAACTCCCCTTCCTTTGACAGGACTGGCTGACGAAGGCCAAACAGACTATCTGTCCGGCCCCATTGCCAGAGGACCCAGCGGACGCCCGCTTAACGGGGCTGCTGGCTCCGGCACCCCACGTGGTGCCAGAGAAGAAGGCCAAGAAGAAGGCCACGGGCACTCGGAAGAGTTCCCGTTTTCAGGTGTTATCGGATGATGACTCCGAGGCAGACTCCTCTCACAAAGGCAAGGAGGAGAAGAACAAAGCCTCTCCCCCAGCGGGGGGAAGGAGGAAAAGGAAGGCCTCCCCAACGAGGGAGGCCGAAGGGTCCAAGAAGGGAAAAACTCTTTCCCCGGACTGCTCTGCCAACGCCAGCGACGACGACGAGGACTGGCCTCCAAGGGCCAAGCCCCTGGCGAGATCGTAAGTATCCGAACTCCCGAATAACTTCATGGTTTTTTTCTTTTCGCCACATAGTGTCTTTCTTTCCGCCCAAGGATGATCTTCCTGCTTCGTTGAGCGGGTCCTTGGGTGCGTCGGATATGGATTCTCTTCCGAATGCCTCCAACCCCCGAGACACAGACGATGCCGAGGTGGGATCCCGGGAAGGGACACGCCAGGAGGAGGAGGCCCTGGAGGTGTCGCAGGACAACCTCTCGGACTTTGCACCGGACTCGGCCCCGGAATCCGTAGTGGCTCCGGAGTCCGACGGGTAGCCCCTTCGTAAGAAGGGCAAGACCGTGACGCCGGCAGCCTCCGTCCAACCGGAGACGCCGGATAGCTTGCTGGAGGCGCTCAATGGCGCCTCCATCGAAGAGGAACACCGCACTGTTATGAGTGCGGTGGTTCAGAAGGTTCAGCTCACCAAGAGCGGGCTGACGAAGCCTGCAGCAGCCTTCTAACAGGCTTTGAGGTAAGAATTTTGATATATGTAAAATAGTACCGCATAGACAGTAGCCCCTGATGCTCGGTTCGGTGTTCGGAAAGAAAAGCCGGACTGAGGATCTAAAAAGATATACGCAGGAGTCATAAAAAATATGTCAATATGGGACTGCAGGCTGCGCTGCTGACCTCTGCCGCATTGACTGCGGAGGTCAATACTTTGAAGCAAAGCCTCGAGCGGTCCGAGAACGAGCTCGGCCGTGCCAAGAAGCAGCTCGAGGACAAGGAAGGTGAGTAACACCTTATTAAAATTGTACCTTACCGAAAAGGATTTTGGTTGCAAGAAAAATGACAAGGATAACGTGGGTATTGCAGGGGCCACTAACGAGGTGGCGACCCTGAAGGAGGCGGTGGCCGCGGCCGAACGTACGCGGTGCCATGAGCGCACTGAGCGAGAGAAGCAGGAGGCGCGGGTGGCGGAGGTACAGCAAGAGCTCCAGGATCTCGTGGAAAAACATGAGAGCCTGGAGCGTGACTCGAAGACTCGAGAGTCTGAGCTTGCATCGGCTCTTGAGAGTGCCAAAGCCGCTAAGGCCGAAGCCTGCAAGGCCCTCCAAGAAATCGAGGCGTTGAAGAAAATAGCAGCAGGTAAGGCATTTTTCATGCAAAGTAAGCATGTGAGTGTTGATTACCTGTTACTTACCCGAATTCGGAGCTCTCCAGGAGCGTTCGCAGATCTTCCTTGCAGCGTGCGTCTGCCGCCGTGATTCTACCGGGCCGAGGAGGGAGCTCACGGAGAAGGTCTTCTGGTCTCGGTATGTTGAGGCGGACATCCGGTGCCTTTAGCGACCAAACAAGCAGCTGGTCGAGCTCCAAGAGTGGCCGAACAGGCCATGAAGGGCCCTCATAGTTCGGTCAGTGGCCTAAGGAGGCCATGTCTGGGAGCTACTTGACTGGTCTGGCGGGCGGCTGGTGGATACGTGACCATGGGTTGAAGTCATCAAGCACTCCGCCTGTATTGAAGGTGCCCGTCGGGCCCTTGCCCGCGCAAAGGTGCACTGGGGCAAGATGGATGCTCAGAAGCTTGTTACGGACGTGCCACCGCAGGGCAAGGAGCATCACACGCCCGAGATGTATTATAAGAGTGTCCTGAAGGGTGCCCGCATTATAGCGGGTGAGTGCTCCAAAGATGTAATATTTGAGTAGACTCGCATTTTGTTATCATGTGCGCTGAAAACTTAGTTCATATGCGCTAAGCAACGCTTGTTAATTTAAATATTACCTTCGGTGCGGCTGTTTATCAAATCTGAGAGATGGCAAGTCGTCGGCTTCAGCCCCCATGCCACTAGTGCTGGAGTGTTCGGGATAAACTTGAGCACTCTTGTTCCCATTTTTGGGTCCATCTAGGGAGGCGCTCAACACAACGAACAAAGCAACCAGACTTATAATGCTTGAACACTCTCACTTAGCCATAGAATTCTATAATTTTAAATTTCGGCAAAGCCCCTAGTCTTCGGAAGGCCGAATTTGGGGCGCTATCCATGCCTGGGCTGGACAAAGCCGGCTCCTCGCTCTAAGCGGCATAAGTCTTTAGGGACTCGCAAAAAACCTCTCGAACAGCGACCGGCTCTCGTCTCATCATGATGGTCAGTTTTAGCTTTCTCCACTGAGGCGCTCGCCCAGCTCAACTGGGGCGCAATCGCAGTGGTTCTCCCAGTGCTACCTTAGCCGATACAACGGGCGTAAGGTACCAAAACATGGGAGCCGGCAAACCCAACTATTGACCCAAGACATGATTTGGAGCCGATGCATATAATGCTATAAGTTCGGGGTGCCGCACTTGTGAAAGTGTTCGGACTTATCACACCATGATGCGGGAAACATAAGCCCCTGGTGTATTTAGCCGTACCAAAATGTACGGATGCAACATGTCATAAATGAACATATGTATAAGAAAGAAATGCAATTGGAAGCAAAAAGGTGCTGCATTACTTATTCAAGAAAAACTGCTGTGAATGCAGAACGATACAAATGGTGCGATAACCAAGGGATGGGACTATTAAACATGTCCCCCTCCAGGGGTAGGCTGCGGAATGGTGCATAAAACAGATTTAATGCTCGTAATGGAGACCACCTGGATATTCGTTGTAGCCTTTCTCCTTCCCTGGCTGTTGCATCGTGAGTTCGGCAGGTCTGCTGCCGGACAGGGCCTCTGACGAACGGAGTCCTGTGGGTAAAAATAAAAAGGAAAAAGAAAAAAAGAATGACACACTTGAGAGCCCCTGGTGTGGTTGAGCCGCATTCTGGGCCTATCGTGGTCGTGCCCCTCTCCCCATGCCCATGGTATCTTCAGAGCGTAATGGTGTGCCAAGGACCTGTCTTGACGTTTTGCGAGGGCTGGGGTTGGGGCCGCACTTCTCTGGCGATGCTCGGGCGTGCCGGTGGTCTTGTTGTAGGTTACTCCGGTAGCGTTTAGCCGTGCCCGATAAACGGCGGACTCGAGAATTGCCTTAAGAGGCTGCACCGCATTTCCGCCGCGAGAGCCTTGTATGTTCCTCCGTTCGAGAGGCGTTCAGTGTTTCCATTGACCGTGATGACTCCTCGAGGGCTGGCATCTTGAGCTTGAGGTATGCGTAGTGCGGCACCGCGTTGAACTTTGCGAACGCGGTACGTCCGAGCAGAGCATGATAGCCGCTGCGGAACGGAACTATGTCGAAGATTAACTCCTCGCTTCGGAAGTTATCCAGGGATCCAAAGACCACTTCCAGTGTAATTGAGCCTGTACAATTCGCTTCTACACCTGCTATGACGCCTTTAAAGGTCGTCTTGGTAGGTTTAATCCTTGAGGGGTCTATGCACATTTTGCACACTGTATCCTGATAAAGCAGGTTCAGACTGCTGCCGCCGTCCATCAGGACTCTGGTGAGGTGAAATCCATCGACTATTGGGTCTAAAACCAATGCGGCGAATCCGCCGTGGTGGATGCTGGTGGGGTGGTGTAACGCCCCGGATTCGATGCGCCAGGTGTCCTTTAGTTATTCGTCGACATTGCCATGTCATGTGCTTGCGTGTTGCACTTTGCCATGTCATCATCTGCATTTTCATCATGTCATCATGTGCATCGCATTTGCATACGTGTTCGTCTCATGCATCCGAGCATTTTCCCCGTTGTCCGTTTTGCAATCCGGCACTCCTATGTCTCCGGCGCCCCTTTTACCTCTTTTCATGTGTGGGTGTTAAGCGGTCTCGGAATGGACCGAGGTTTGTCAAGCGGCCTTGGTATAGCACCGATGAACCGCTTTGTCAAGTTTCGTGCCATTTGGAGGTCGTTTGATACTCAGCAGTTAACCGGGTAACCGCAAAAAGCCTCTTTGTATGCAGCCCAACACCCTTCCAAAGTGGCCCAAAACCCAGCAAACTCCCCTCCATACTCTCGGTCGTTCGATCACGATCGCGTGGCAAAAACCGCACCTCATTTGGACTCTCCTAGCTCCCTCTATCTATAAATAAGCCTTCCCTCCAAAAATCGCAGTCCAATTCCACACGAAACCCTAAAAATCGTACCGCGCGCGCGGACATGTCCGTCCGGCGAACAACCAACGCCGCCGCCCGAGCGATGGCGCTGCCACGGGTCTTGACCACGCGCCACGCCGCCGGCCCGTCGAGGGCCCAGCGAAACCCAGCCCGATCCGCCTCCGCCGCCGCCCGCTCTCCGCGCGGCTCGGCCCTACCGCCAGCGCCGCCCTCCGGCCAGCCAGGCTTCGCGAAACCAGCGCCCGGCCGCCCGCCGCTCTCGGCCCGGCTCTGCCCGGCCCGCGCGCCTCTCACGGCGATCGCGCCGCCCGGCCCGCTCCCGCCCGCCGCCTCGCCTCCTGCCCGAGCCACCTCGGCTCCCTCGCCGGGCGCCCGGCAGCGCCTCCGTCCCGCCGCTAGCGCGGCGACCTCGCCCGCGCCCGGCCTCCGGCCGCTCCTGGTCGCGCCCGGCCTCCGCCGCTCCTCGGGGTCGCGCCCGGATCCGGCGAGATCCGGCGGACCCGCCTCGGATCCGCCATCCCCGACCTCGCCGGAGACCTCCCCGGCCTCTTCTCCGGCGAACCTCGCAATCCGCGCCGCGGTTGACTTCTTTCCCCCCCTCCAAATCCACTAAGTCTCGATTCTGTGATTATTTTGTTGCATTTGATCACGTCATAACTCTGCATCCGTAGCTCCGTTTTGTGCCCGCAATATTTCAAAATGTTAGTCTCGAAGAGTAGATCATTTCATCTCATTGCATAATTTTCATTTGAGCTAATCTTGATGCCCGAAATGCTGTTAGAAGAGTGCTATGTGATGTTAGTTTCAGATTCGTATCAATCATGCACTTTTGTCATTTTTGCCATGATTGATGTGTGCACCCTATGAACTTGAGTTCTACATGTGTTTTGTAATATGCCATGCCATCTTTACAGGGGTGTATGCCATGTAGTTTTATGATCTCTGTGGTGACTAGCACAAGCATGCAGACTAGGCTTCATGATGTTGCTGATTTCAGCCCTGTTCTGCTGATATTTTAATGCCATGTTAACTTGATGCTACCGAGAGATCCATGCATATTTTGAGATACTTCAGTAATGATGTTTTGTTATACATGTCTTGCTCTATCCATCCATACCCTTGTTTGCAATTATGGAGTGCCGTAGCTTGAGTCAATCGAGCTCTACTTTTGCTATAAAATGTTTCTTGGCAGGTTGTTTACATGTTATTCAATTTTGCCAAGGTTGTTGTAGTTGATCCGTGTATGCTATGATGTTTTTCTTGCCATGTATAGCTTCTATGCCATGTCTTCTTACTGTTGGTTGCCTTGCCATGCCATTTATTGCTCTGTGGTGAGTGGTTCAAGCTCACCAACATGCCTACTTATCATTGTTCCTGCCATGTATGAATCTGTAATATAACTTGCTATGTTTACATGGGTGCCATCATATTTTCTGATCCTTTTTGGCTTATGTTCAGTAAAGGACTTTTGTTCTATGCATTTAGTAGATTCATTCCATGCCTTTTTTTGCCATGATAAGTTCCTGTAGCATGTTGTTTGATAGCTCTAAACATTGCAACCTGATGTTATTTCTGCTAAAGTCTGAAATTGTTATTATTTGCAATCTTGCCATGTCATTTTGAGCATGTTCTAGTCATTTCTGAAGATAGCTCAGTGTTCATGTTTTGTAATGCTTTACCTGTACATCATGCCCATGCCTTTTGTTTTCATGTTGAGGTCCTGTAGCTTGTTGTTTTGATGCTTGCAATATTCCTAGTTGCTGTTTTGGAGAGAATGTTGTTATGCCTTGTTTTATGTGTGTGTTGAACCGTTGCTCCGTTTTGAGTGTGCTCTATATGAAACTTGCTTAGAATTGCATGTAGCTTCATATTATCATGTTGCATCCTTGTTTTGAGGTGTTTGCTTGATGTTTGTATGCATTTTGCATCAATGCCATGTTTAACTTGTTTTGCTCATATCTTCTAGGCCGTAGCTCCGAATCTAATGAACTTTATATGTAACTTGACTAGATTTTCGTGTAGATCATCGTGGTGCATTTTAAATTGCTGTTTAACAACTTGAACATAAGGTTTATTCAGATCTGGACCAATTTCGAAATTTGCATATGAGGACTTACCGGAATTGTTATATGTTGTTTCCGGCCTAATTTAAACTTGCTTTGATGTGTTGTTCTTGTTTGCATCATCTCTTGCCATGAGTAGCTTCATCTAGATTTGTCATGCATCATGTTTGTTGTGCATCATGTCTTGTTCATGTGTGGTGTGTTTACTATGTTGTGTGCTTCTTCTTGTTAGTTCCTGTTTCATTGCGATCGTGAGGATTCGTTCGTCTACGCTTGGTTCCTCTTCGTGGATTCATCTTCTTCATGGACTCGTTCTTCTTCCTTGCGGGATTTCAGGCAAGATGACCGTCACCTTGGATCTCACTACTATCATTGCTATGCTAGTTGCTTCGTTCTATCGCTATGCTGCGCTACCTATTACTTGCTGCTCAAGCCTCCCAAATTGCCATGAACCTCTAACCTTTGTCACCCTTCCTAGCAAACCGTTGTTTGGCTATGTTACTTCTTTGCTCAGCCCCTCTTATAGCGTTGTTAGTTGCAGGTGAAGATGAAGTTTGTTCCTTGTTGGAACATGGAGATGTTGTTCCTTGTTGGAACATGTTTACTTGTTGGGATATCACAATATATCTTATATTATTAATGCATCTATATACTTGGTAAAGGGTGGAAGGCTCGGCCTTATGCCTGGTATTTTGTTCCACTCTTGCCGCCCTAGTTTCCGTCATATCAGTATTATGTTCCCGGATTTTGCGTCCCTAACGGTCGGGTGATTTATGGGACCCCTTGACAGTTTGCTTTGAATAAGACTCCTCCAAAGAAGGCCCAACATTGGTTTTACCATTTGCCTCACCTATGCCCTTTTTCCCTTGGGTTTAGGAGCCCAAGGGTCATCTTTATTTTAGCCCCTCCCCGGGCGGTGCTCCTTCGAGTGTTGGTCCGAACCGAGCAACCTCTTGGGGCCACCACGGGCAACTCGAGGTTGGTTTTACTCGTAGCTTGACTTATCCGGTGTGCCCCGAGACCGAGATGCGTGTGACTCCTATCAGGATTTGTCGGCACATCCGGCGGCTTTCTTGGGCTTGTTTTATTGCTGTCGAAATGTCTTGTAGCCGGGATTCCGAGACTGATCGGGTCTTCCCGGGGAGAAGGAATATCCTTCGTTGATCGCGAGAGCTTATCATGGGCTAAGTTGGGACACTCCTGCAGGGTTTAAACTTTCGAGAGCCGTGCCCGCGGTTATGTGGCAGATGGGAATTTGTTAATATCCGGTTATAGTAAACTTGAAGCAAACGCTTCTAAAATACACCAACCGTGTGCGTAACCGTGAGTGTCTCTTTTCGGGGTTGATCGAGAGGAGAACACGGTTTACGGGTTATGTCGGCGTAAGTAGGAGTTCAGGATCACTTCTTGATCATTACCAGTTGACGACCGTTCCTTTGTTTCTCTTCTCGCTCTCATTTGCGTATGTTAGCCACCATATTATGCTTAGCCGCTGCTGCAACCTCACCACTTTACCCCTTCCTTTCCCTTTAAGCTTTGCTAGTCTTGATACCCATGGTAATGGGATTGCTGAGTCCTCGTGGCTCACAGATAACTACACCACCAGTTGCAGGTACAGGTTATGCGATGATCATGACGCGAGAGCGATGCTTGCTTGTCTTGAGTTCTTCTTACGCTTCTTGATCGTGGATAGGTTACAGGTCGGCAGCCTGGGCTAGCAGGGTGGATGTCGTTTGAGTTTCTGTTTAGGTTTCATCCGTAGTCGGATGTTGATCTTGTATATGATGTTGATGTATTCTTGTGGCATTTGTGCCTGATGTATGTATCCCCACTATTATGTAATGTTGATGTAATGATATCCACCTTGCAAAAGCGTTTCAATATGCGGGTCTATCCTTGGTGGGACCGTCGAGTTCCTTTTGGATAGGGTCGCATAATGGGCGTGACAGGTGGTCCCTTCGATCAAAAGTGATCGGGCAGGAGGACCATGGATTGAACTTCGGGGCAACTGGCTCCATCGCGTATACATTCCTGAGTGCACGCTTCCGCTCCCTTTTGGGTATGTGTGTTGCGTATATCATGTTCACCGTCTGCACTTGTGGGGGGAAACCCTTCTGTCCTCTATTGTTCGGCGGTCGGGTCTCTTCCTCGTCATCGCTATGCAGCCCCTTGTCATTGTTTTCGGCAATTAACTTGCCAGCCTGCTTGAATACCCAACAGTCCCTATTGGTGTGGTTGGCTGGTTTTTCAGGGGTGCCATGTATCTGGCACGAGCGGTCGAGTATTCGGTCCAAATTGGACGGACCCGGAGTAGTTCTTTTGAATGACTTTTTCCGCTGACCTGGTTTAGAGCCTCTGTATCCGGCATTGACTGCCGTATCTTCACTATTATCGCTGTTAATGCGGCGTTTGTTTTTGTTGCGACGCGACCTGCCATTACGGTCCTTGATATCCGGACTGCCAGAATTTTTGCTGAGGTTGTTGCTGCGTGCTAGCTGGCTGTCCTCACCAGCGAAGCGGGTCATGAGTGATGTGAGGGCTGCGATGGATTTCGCTTTTCCTGTCCCAGTGCGGGCAAGCCACTTTCGTCATGGATGTTATGCTTGAAGGCGCGAGGGCCTCCGCATCCGGACAGTCGACGATTTGGTTTTTCTTGGTTAAGAACCGTGTCCAGAATTGTCTGGCCGATTCGTCTGGCTGCTGAATTATGTGGCTTAGGTCATCAGCGTCTGGTGGTCGCACATACGTGCCTTGGAAGTTATCGAGGAATGCGGCTTCCAGGTCTTCCCAACTCCCGATTGACTCTGCTGGCAAGCTGTTAAGCCAATGCCGGGCTGGTCCTTTAAGTTTGAGTGGGAGATATTTGATGGCGTGAAGATCGTCACCGTGGGCCATGTAGATGTGGAGGAGATTGTCTTTGATCCAAACCGCGGGGTCTGTTGTGCCGTCGTAAGATTCAATATTCACGGGTTTAAACCCTTCGGGGATTTGATGATCCATTACTTCATCTGTGAAGCATAGTGGGTGTGCGGCGCCTCTGTACTGGGCGATATCACGACGGAGCTCAAAAGAACTTTGTCTATTTTGTTCGGCCTGGCCGGACTTACTGTGTCCGGCGCGATGGTTGTCGTTACGTATCATGGGGTGCCCACGCGATCCATAGATCGATCTTGATTGTCTTGCCTTATCCTCCAATATATCTTGCAAGTCCGGAGCGTTCCCCTGTGGCCTTGTGCTTTTCGAGCGATGCCGGGGTACGGTTCTAGTGAAGGGCCTAGAGGCCTCTCTGTCGCGACCATGGGTTGGTCGGTCAGCCGTATCGTCTGCTGGAGATGCAGGTTCATACGCCTCCTCCTCTAATCGGGGGAGCAGCTTGCGTTTAGGGTAGCTTTTGGAGGGGCGTTCGAGCTCATGCTCTTCGGCCGCGAGGACTTCAGTCCATCTGTCGGCTAGCAGATCTTGATCAGCTCTAAGCTATTGCTGCCATAAGCCTGCGTTTAAAATGCTCTTGTTCGACGGGATCCTCAGGCACGACGAATTCGTGGTCGTCGAGGCTTGCCTCGTCTCCGGAGGGAGGCATATAATCCTCTACCTCTTCTTCTGCCGCTCTCTCATGAGGGTTGGCGTCTCCGTCCTCCTGTGCTGAATCTTGCTGTAGTGGGTTGTCTTCGGAACTGTCTGGGGTGTTATTATCTCCGGTGCCGGAATCTTCATTCTTGCTGTGGCGGGATTTAGAGCGGCGCCGCTGACGCCGGCGCTTGGGCTGTTTCTTGGAGGGGTCATCCTCCGCTGTTCCTTCGCCATTCCCATCCTTTGGGATATCCACCATGTATATGTCATATGATGAGGTAGCTTTCCAGTGCCTGGTAGGTGCTGGTTCTTGGTCATCTCCGGCATCGTCGTCCATACCGTCGATGTCTTCGGAGTCGAAGTCTAGCATGTCGGTTAGATCATCGACAGTGGCTACTAAGTGGGTGGTGGGTGGGCTTTGAATTTCTTCGTCGTCCACATCCCAACCGTCCTGACCGCAGTCCGGCCAGGGCTCTCCTGATAACGAGAGATACTTTAGCGAACTCAAGATGTTGCCAAAAGGTGAGTGTTGAAAGATGTGCGCCGCGGTGAACTCCATGATCGGCGCCCAATCGGATTCGATCGGAGGGGGCGCAGGAGGTTCGAAGTCCGGTGAGGAGTCCGACACCTCGGAGTCACGAGCTTCATGAGGGACAAGGTCAGTGTTCAACTCTATCGCCGTAGAGGTTGCAGCCCCCGAGGCGGTGTCTAGCCACCCGCCTCGATCTGCACAGCCGGCTCCGAATTGAAGATTGGAGCGGACTCGAGTGCGGCCTCCAAGGTACTGTCCGGCTGCAGAGCTAAATCATGCTCGTCGTGACAGTGCGGCGCGCTTGGCTGTGGCTCGAATCAATCGAAGATCAAGTCCCCACGGATGTCAACCGTGAAGTTCAAACTTCCAAATCTGACCTGGCGGCCAGGGGCGTAGCTTTTGATCTGCTCCAGATGGCCAAGCGAATTGGCCCGTAGTGCAAAGCCGCCGAATACGAAGATCTGTCTGGGAGGAAGGTCTCACCCTGGACTGCGTCATTGTTGATGATCGAAGAAGCCATCGAGCCTATCGGTGACGACACAGAGGAACTCTCAATGAAAGCACCAATGTCGGTGTCAAAACCAGCGGATCTCGGGTAGGGGGTCTTGAACTGTGCGTCTAGGCGGATGGTAACAGGAGACAAGGGACACGATGTTTTACCCAGGTTCGGGCCCTCTTGATGGAGGTAAAACCCTATGTCCTGCTTGGTTAATATTGATGATGTGTGTTACAAGAGTAGATCTACCGCGAGATCAAGGAGGCTAAACCCTAGAAGCTAGCCTATGGTATGATTGTTGTTCGTCCTACGGACTAAAGCCATCCGGTTTATATAGACACCAGAGAGGGCTAGGGTTACATAGAGTCGGTTACAATGGTAGGGGATCTACATATCCGTATCGCCAAGCTTGCCTTCCACGCCAAGGAAAGTCCCATGCGGACACGGGACGAAGTTTTCAATCTTGTATCTTCATAGTCTTCGAGTCCGGCCAATGATGATAGTTCGGCTATCCGGACACCTCCTAGTCCAGGAATCCCTCAACACTCATCTCTTCTTTATCTTTTGCCGTGGTCGGGCAATGAGCCGAGCTCAATCTCACACCTTGCAATACAGGCAAGAACCCTTTCTTGGACTGATCCATTTTGAACTTCTTCAAAATCTTATCAAGGTATGTGCTTTGTGAAAGACCTATGAGGCGTCTCGATCTATCCCTATAGATTTTGATGCCTAATATGTAAGAAGCTTCTCCAAGGTCCTTCATTGAAAAACACTTATTCAAGTAGGCCTTAGTGCTGTCCAAGTATTCTATATCATTTCCCATCAAAAGTATGTCATCTACATATAATATGAGAAATGCTACAGAGCTCCCACTCACTTTCTTGTAAATGCAGGCTTCTCCATAAGTCTGCATAAACCCAAACGCTTTGATCATCTCATCAAAGTGAATGTTCCAACTCCGAGATGCTTTCACCAGCCCATAAATGGATCGCTGGAGCTTGCATACTTTGTTAGCATTCTTAGGATCGACAAAACCTTCCGACTGCATCATATACAGCTCTTCCTTAAGATAACCGTTAAGGAATGCCGTTTTGACGTCCATCTGCCATATCTCATAATCATAGTATGCGGCAATTGCTAACATGATCCGGACGGACTTAAGCTTCGCTACGGGAGAGAAAGTCTCATCATAGTCAATCCATTGAACTTGCCGATAACCCTTAGCGACAAGTCGAGCTTTATAGATGGTGACATTACCATCCGCATCCGTCTTCTTCTTAAAGATCCATTTGTTTCCTATCGCTCGCCGATCATCGGGAAAGTTATCAAAGTCCATACTTTGTTTTCATACATGGATTCTATCTCGGATTGCATGGCTTCTAGCCATTTGTTGGAATCTGGGCCCGCCATCGCTTCTTCATAGTTCGAAGGTTCACCGTTGTCTAACAACATGATTTCCAGGACAAGGTTGCCATACCACTCTGGTGTGGAACGTGTCCTTGTGGACCTACGAAGTTCAGTAGCAACTTGATCCGAAGTACCTTGATCATCATCATTAATTTCCTCTCCAGTCGGTGTAGGCACCACAGGAACATTTCCTGAGCTGCACTACTTTCCGGTTCAAGAGGTAGTACTTCATCGACTTCTACTTTCCTCCCACTTACTCCTTTCGAGAGAAACTCTTTTTCCAGAAAGGATCCGTTCTTGGCAACAAAGATCTTGCCTTCGGATCTAAGGTAGAAGGTATACCCAATGGTTTCCTTAGGGTATCCTATGAAGACGCATTTTTCCGACATGGGTTCGAGCTTTTCAGGTTGAAGTTTCTTGACATAAGCATCGCATCCCCAAACTTTTAGAAATGACAGCTTAGGTTTCTTCCCAAACCATAATTCATACGGTGTCGTCTCAACGGATTTAGACGGTGCCCTATTTAAAGTGAATGTAGCTATCTCTAGAGCGTATCCCCAAAATGATAGCGGTAAATCGGTAAGAGACATCATAGATCGCACCATATCCAATAGAGTGCGATTACGACGTTCGGACACGCCGTTACGCTTGAGGTGTTCCAAAGGCGTGAGTTGTGAAACGATTCCACATTTTCTTAAGTGCGTACCAAATTCGTGACTTAAATATTCTCCTCCACGATCCGATCGTAAGAATTTTATCTTTTGGTCACATTGATTCTCTACTTCATTCTGAAATTCCTTGAACTTTTCAAAGGTCTCAGACTTGTGTTTCATCAAGTAGACATACCCATATCTACTCAAGTCATAAGTGAGAGTGAGAACATAACGATATCCTCCGCGAGCCTCAACGCTCATTGGACCACACACATCAGTATGTATGATTTCCAATAAGTTGGTTGCTCGCTCCATAGTTCAGGAGAGCGGAGTCTTGGTCATTTTGCCCAGAAGGCATGGTTCGCATGTGTCAAATGATTCATAATCGAGAGACTCTAAAAGTCCATCAGCATGGAGCTTCTTAATGCGCTTGACACCAATGTGACCAAGGCGGCAGTGCCACAAGTATGTGGGACTATCGTTATCAACTTTACATCTTTTGGTATTCACACTATGAATATGTGTAATATTACGCTCGAGATTCATTAAGAATAAACCATTGACCATCGGGGCATGACCATAAAACATATCTCTCATATAAATAGAACAACCATTATTCTCGGATTTAAATGAGTAGCCATCTCGAATCAAACGAGATCCAGATACAATGTTCATGCTCAAACTTGGCACTAAATAACAATTATTGAGGTTTAAAACTAATCCCGTAGGTAAATGTAGAGGTAGCGTGCCGACGGCGATCACATCGACCTTGGCACCATTCCAGACGCGCATCGTCACCTCGTCCTTCGCCAGTCTCCGCTTATTCCGCAGCTCTTGCTGCGAGTTACAAATGTGAGCAACGACACCGGTATCAAATACCCAGGAGTTACTACGAGTACTGGTAAGGTACACATCAATTACATGTATATCAAATATACCTTTAGTGTTGCCGGCCTTCTTGTCCGCTAAGTATTTGGGGCAGTTCCGCTTCCAGTGGCCCTTCCCTTTGCAATAAAAACACTCAGTCTCAGGCTTGGGTCCATTCTTTGACTTCTTCCCGGCATCTGGCTTACCGGGCGCGGCAACATCTTTGCCGTCCTTCTTGAAGTTCTTCTTACCCTTGCCCTTCTTGAACTTAGTGGTCTTATTGACCATCAACACTTGATGTTCTTTCTTGATTTCAACCTCTGCTGACTTCAGCATTGAAAATACTTTAGGAATGGTCTTCACCATCCCCTGCATATTGTAGTTCAACACAAAGATATTGTAGCTCGGTGGGAGCGACTGAAGGATTCTGTCAATGACCGCCTCGTCCGGGAGGTTGATCTCCAATTTGGAGCAGGCGGTTGTGCAACCCAGACATTTTGAGTATGTGCTCACTGACAGAACTGTTTTCCTCCATCTTATAGCTGTAGAACTTGTCGGAGACTTCATATCTCTCGACCCGGGCATGAGCTTGAAAAACTATTTTCAGCTCCTCGAACATCTCATATGCTCTGTGTCGCTCAAAACGCTTTTGGAGCCCCGGTTCTAAGCTGTAAAGCATGCCGCCTTTGAGCGAGGGAGTAATCATCGACGCGTGATTGCCAAGTGTTCATAACGTCTTGGTTCTCTGGGATGGGTGCTTCACCTACCGGTGCATCTAGGACATAATCTTTCTTGGCTGCTATGAGGATGATCCTCGGGTTAGGACCCAGTCCGAATAGTTGCTGCCATCATCTTTCAGCTTGGTTTTCTCTAGGAACGCGTTGAAGTTCATGTTGACATGACCGTTGGCCATTTGATCTACAAGACATATTTTGCAAAGGCTTTAGACTAAGTTCATGATAATTAAGTTCATCTAATAAAATTATTTAATGAAATCCCACTCAGATTGACATCCCTCTAGTCATCTAAGTGTTACACGATCCGAGTCGACTAGGCCGTGTCCGATCATCATGTGAGACGGACTAGTCATCATCGGTGAACATCTCCATGTTGATCGTATCTTCCATACGACTCATGTTCCGAGGCCATGTTTGTACATGCTAGGCTTGTCAAGTTAACCCTAAGTGTTTCTGCATGTGTAAAACTGTCTTACACCCGTTGTATGTGAACGTAGGGATCTATCGCACCCGATCATCACGTGGTGCTTGAAACGCATTTAACTTTAGCAACGGCGCACAGTTAGGGGGAACACTTTCTTGAAATTATTATAAGGGATCATCTTATTTACTACCGTCGTTCTAAGTAAACAAGATGCATAAACATAATAAACATCACATGCAATTATATAATAGTGACATGATATGGCCAATATCATATAGCTCCTTTGATCTCCATCTTGGGGCTCCATGATCATCTTCGTCACCGGCATGACACCATGATCTCCATCATCATGATCTCCATCATCGTGTCTTCATGAAGTTGTCACGCCAACGACTACTTCTACTTCTACGGCTAACGCGTTTAGCAATAAAGTAAAGTAATTTACATGGCGTTCTTCAATGACATGCAGGTCATACAAAAATAAAGACAACTCCTATGGCTCCTGCCGGTTGTCATACTCATCTATATGCAAGTCATGATTCCTATTACAAGAACATGATCTCATACATCACAATATATCATTCATCATTCATCACAACTTCTGGCCATATCACATCACATGACAATTGCTGCAAAAACAAGTTAGACGTCCTCTAATTGTTGTTTCATCTTTTACGTGGCTGCAATTGGGTTCTAGCAAGAACGTTTTCTTACCTACGAATAACCACAACATGATTTTGTCAACTTCTATTTACCCTTCATAAGGACCCTTTTCGTCGAATCCGCTCCAACTAAAGTAGGAGAGACAGACACCTGCTAGCCACCTTATGCAACTAGTGCATGTTAGTCGGTGGAACCTGTCTCACGTAAGCGTACGTGTAAGGTCGGTCCGGGCCGCTTCATCCCACTACACCGCTGAAGCAAGAAAAGACTAGTAGCGGCAAGCAAGTTGACAAGATCTACGCCCACAACAAAATTGTGTTCTACTCGTGCAATAGAGAACTACGCATAGACCTAGCTCATGATGCCACTGTTGGGGAACGTTGCAGAAAATTAAAATTTTTCCTACGGTTTCACCAAGATCCATCTATGAGTTCATCTAAGCAACAAGTCATGGGAGAGAGATTGCATCTACATACCACTTTGTAGATCGCGTGCGTAAGCGTTCAAGAGAACGGTGATGATGGAGTCGTACTCGCCGTGATCCAAATCACCGATGACCAAGTGCCGAACGGACAGCACCTCCGCGTTCAACACACGTACGGAGCGGACGACGTCTCCTCCTTCTTGATCCAGCAAGGGGGAAGGAGAGGTTGAGAAAGAAGGCTCCAGCAGCAGCACGGCGGCGTGATGATGGTGGAGAGGCAGTACTCCGACATGGCTTCGCCAAGCACTCAACGGAGGAGGAGAGGTGTTGGGGAGGGGAGGGGCTGCGCCTTGGCTCAGGTGTTTAGCCCTCCCCTCACCCCTCTATTTATAGGGGAAGGGGGAAGGGGGCCGGCCCCCTCTATATGAGATCTAGAGGGGGGGGGGGGCGGCGACCAGGGAGGGGGCTTGTCCCCCAAGCAAGGGGGGCGCCCCCACTAGGGTTCCCCCCAACCCTAGGCGCATGGGCCCAAGGGGGGGTGCCCAGCCCTCCAGGGGCTGGTTCCCTGCCCTTTGCGGCCCATGAGGCCCTCGGAGAGTGGTGGCCCCTCCCGGTGGACCCCCGGAACCCCTCCGGTGGCCCGGGTACAATACCGATATGCCCCCGAAACTTTCCGGTGTCCGTATGACAATTTCCCATATATAAATCTTCACCTCCGGACCATTCCGGAACTCCTCGTGACGTCCGGGATCTCATCCGGGACTCTGAAAAACATTCGGTAATCACATACAAGTCTTCCTAATAACCCTAGCGTCACCGAACCTTAAGTGTGTAGACCCTACGGGTTCGGGAGACATGCAGACATGACCGAGATGGCTCACCGGTCAATAACCAAGAGCGGGATATGGATACCCATATTGGCTCCCACATGCTCCTCGATGATCTCATCGGATGAACCACGATGTCGAGGATTCAATCAACCCTGTATACAATTCCCTTTGTCAATCGGTATGTTACATGCCCGAGACTCGATCGTCGGTATCCCAATACCTCGTTCAGTCTCACGTTACGGAAAAATCACTTTACTCGCATGCCGTAATGCATGATCCCGTGACCAGACACTTGGTCAATTTGAGCTCATTATGATGATGCCTTATCGAGTGGGCCCAGTGATACCTCTCCGTCATACGGAGTGACACATCCCAATCTCGATCCGTGTCAACCCACCAGACACTTTCGGAGATACATGTAGTGCACCTTTATAGTCACCCGATTACGTTGTGGCGTTTGGTACACCCAAAGCACTCCTACGGTATCCGGAGTTACACGATCTCATGGTCTAAGGAAGAGATACTTGACATTGGAAAAGCTCTAGCAAAACGAACTACACGATCTTGTGCTATGCTTAGGATTGGGTCTTGTCCATCACATCATTCTCCTAATGATGTGATCCCGTTATCAACGACATCTAATGTCCATAGTCAGGAAACCATGACTATCTGTTGACCAACGAGCTAGTCAACTAGAGGCTTACTAAGGGACGTATTGTGGTCTATGTATTCACACGTGTATTACGATTTCCGGATAATACAATTATAGCATGAATAAAAGACAATTATCATGAACAAGGAAATATAATAATAATCCTTTTATTATTGCCTCTAGGGCATATTTCCAACACGTGTGTCCTTTGCTCTCGCCTTTTCTTCCACATCAAGAGTACCAATGAGATCCGGAACGGAAAACTCCTGTCTCTTATGCTTCAGTAAGGTAGCAAAGTTCCTCCATGAAGGAGGAAGCTTACTGATGATACCCCGACAACAAACTTATGCGGTAGCATGCAATTGAAGTGCTCAAGTTCTCTAGCAAATGACTGTATCTCATGAGCCTGCTCAACCACGGAGCGCTCTTCAGTTATCCTGTAATCATAGAATTGCTCCATGATGTATAGCTCAGTGCTGGCATCCGAGACCCCAAACTTGGCCTCGAGTGCGTCCCACATATCTTTTCCATTGTCAATTGACGCATAAGCATCAACTATGTTCTCGCCAAGAACACTCAAGAGAGCAGCCTTAAAGAGAGTATCCATTTTTTAAAAAAAGCTTGTGCCTGTTGAGCATCAAGTTCTCCTTCAGGTATGCCAAGAGTGGTGTCATAGCAACTAATGGTTTGAAACCATAAGACTGCTCTCACGCGCCAGCTCTTATAGTGGATACCCTCAAACATAGGAGGTCTCATGGAAGCAGCAAAACCACTTGGGGTAAATTGCCTATAGTAAGGTTTTTGGATTGTTGGAAATATGAGCAATTTACCGAGTGATTTTATTAACAGAAATACTAGATAAAGTATGACTAGTGGAGCAGTGATAAAACAAGCCATGCGATTTGACAAAGAGAAGGTAAACAACATCTTCATATATGAAACGTAACTAAACATATCTTGAGCAGACAGTATAGTAAGTTGCATATATGAAATAGAGTGTAACATATCTAGGGCAAATACTAGAACAAGGAACTGTAGCAGAACCTCTAATAGAAAGGGGACGAACACGTACGGGGCAGCAGCAACAGGAACGCTGGACTTGGGGTCGGTGTCCTCGCTAGCCATGTCGTCGAGGAGGTCGTGGACGTCGGGGAAGAAGTCATCGTCGGGGAAGTAGTCGGCGGAGTCGGGGGCGTCCGTGACGAAGAAGTCAGTAGTCGCGCGAAGCGCTCCCCAAAAACCTTATCACTCTTCTCCCGTACAGGACTCAAAAAGTGCGGTTTCGGAGGTCTACTGTCCCGACTCACGGTGCACGCCGCAAGTCGGGATGAGGAAAACAGCAGCAGCACAGAGATTGGAACCACGGTGCGTCACTCTGAGAGGAGCGACCTCCCTTTTATAGGCGCAAGAGAAGGAGGCGAGAGGGCAGCGACGGAAGGTGAAACGAACAGGGCTGCACCGTTCGCCCATCGTGCGTGGCAAAAATTTAGACATTGACTCGGCTCATTCCCGCAACCCTCGTCGAGTCGAGGCGGGCGGCGGAGGAGGAGCGCGCGTGGATGTCCCTCTTGTTCTCATGCTCATACATGTGGGGAAAGAACCTCCCTTATAAAGAGGTCCAACTCCCTCTAAACTAGCAATGTGGGACTAAACTTTAGTTCCACCTCTTGCCTTGCACGAATGGGCTGCGTGGGCCTCTAGGATTTATTAGGAATTTCTGAAACTGCTATTAGGCTGGCCCATAATAGACAAAATTCCAGCATCTTCCATCAGCATATTACCTCCGAAATTATTTTCATGTTCCATTATAGAGTTTTGTACACTCTAGCCCGTTGCAAAAAGTTTGATGCAAGGACTAGACTTAGTCGATGGAGGGATCATGCTCTGGGTAGAACGGACACATTTGTTGTTGACGATCTAATGGAGATCCTCCAACGACTAGCCAAAAATAGCTACGCTTGTCGATGTTCTGGTTGATTAGTTCTTAGGTAAAGCAAAGGTGTTGTCCTTAAAACATTCTTTTATTTAAAAGCATCTTATAAGTATAACAATTACCAATATTTTCAGGTACACTAGCGTTTAAATCAATTTCTTAAGATTTTCCACTTCCCTAATCATTTTCAAGTGCAGGTATAGTTTGCTGCGCATTTTGAAGGTTATAACTTAACAATGTGCAATTTTAGGCGCCTGAGTTTGATATATGGATGTCATTTTGGGACAATACTTGAATGTTGATTATTTTCATTTTGGCTTGATTTGTATTCTCGGATGCTAGACATCTTTGATCAAAATTTGTGTTCTGATTTCTTAACTTACTACATTTAGTCTGCTAATATAGGTATTGGCCTGCCAAATTCCTTCCATTGCAGTCTATATGAAGTAAAATATTGAGTGTTTACAATGGTGCCAATGTCCAGAACGGTTCTCTCAAACTTCCAACGGACCATGATGTACAAAGAATGATCTTCAGGGGCACCGCCCCTGGTTTTGTTTTCATTGAAACGAAACAAGACCATGATGTAAAATGAGGTGACATTAGGTAATTATTTACTGCTACGCAATGCTTACTTTCTCTTATTTGTAGGTATTTGTAAAGATTTTTGTAGAGAATAATTTGGTGCATCGATAATTGATTAATCGTGCACTAGGCACATATATATAGGTACAAGGGGTGCGACCGGTATCTTGTCTCCTAAGATACACGTACATACAGAGGGAGACAGATACTACAGGTACTGCATACAGAACCCAGACCTACGTACATGTACACATGTTCAACACCCCCCGCAGTCGAAGCGTCGCCGGTGACGCAAAGACTGGACCGAAAGCCCTCGAAAGTCGAGGTGGGTAGTCCCTTCGTCATCACATCGGCGAACTGCTGATCGGTGGGCACATGTAGAACACGAACACGACCAAGTGCGACGTGCTCCCAGACGAAGTGGATGTCGAGCTCAATGTGCTTCGTCCGTCGGTGTACAGTGTTGGCAGCGAGGTACACCACGGAGACGTTATCACAGTAGACGAGCGTCGCCTTGGTGACCTCACATAGCAACTCCTGAAGTAGTTGTCGTAGCCATGAACACTCTGTGACGGCGTTGGCCACGACCCGATACTCGGCCTCGGCGCTCGATCTTGAGACCATGGGTTGTCGTTTAGACGACCACGAAATCAGAGAGGGCCCGAGGTAGACGCAGTAGCCGGAAGTGGAGCGTCGAGTGTCAGGACACCCAGCTCAGTCGACGTCGGAGTAGGCGACAAGGCTGGTGTCCGGCGAGGCCGTCAGGGTGAGACCCATGGCAGTGGTGCCATGTATGTACCGAAGTATATGTTTCATGAGAGCCCAATGGGTGTCACGAGGAGCATGCATGTGAAGGCACACCTGCTGGACAGCATACTGAATGTCCGGACGCGTCAGTGTGAGGTACTGAAGCGCACCAACGATGGATCGGTAGAAGGGAGCGTCGGACGCCGGAGAGCCCTCGACAGCGGACACCTTAGCCTTCGTATCGACAGGCATGGAAGCAGGCTTGCAGTTAAGCATGCCCGCTCGCTCCAGAAGCTCGTAGGCGTACTTCTGCTGGTGCAGGAAGAAGCGAGTGGCCCGGCGCAGGACCTCGATGCCGAGGAAGTAGTGGAGAGCCCCCAACTCCTTGAGGGAGAACTCGGTGCCGAGGCGAGCTGTGATCTACTGAAGAAGCGCTGGCGAGGACGCAGTTAGGATGATGTCGTCGACGTACATGAGGAGGTACGGGGTGGCGGGGCCCTGGTGGTAGACAAACAGGGAGACATCGGACCGTGTGGACCGGAACCCCTACTGCTGGTGGAAGGCCGCGATCCGCTGGTACCAGGCCCGAGGTGCCTGCTTCAACCCGTAGAGAGAACGGGAGAGCAAGCACACGTGGTCCGGATATTCGGTGTCGACGAAACCAGTCGGCTGCTGACAGAATACCTGCTCGTCGAGATGGCCATGCAAGAAAGCATTAGACACATCGATCTGGTGCACACGCCAAGCGTGAGAAACAGCAAGCTGGAGAACAGTGCGAATCGTGCCCGGTTTGACAACCGGGGCGAAGGTGTCGGTGGAGTCCACACCGGCGCGCTGGTGAATGCCGCACACCAACCAACGCGCCTTGTAGCGCTTCAGAGAACTGTCGGGGCGAGTCTTGTGGCGGAAGACCCACTTGCCAGTGATGACATTGGCACGGGGTGGCCGTGGGACAAGCTGCCACGTACGGTTGCACTGCAGGGCGTCAAACTCCTCACGCATCGCAGCTAGCCAGTTCGGATCATGAAGGGCTACGCGAGCGGAGGTGGGGAGCGGGGACAATGTCGAGGTAGAAGTTGCACACGCGTACTCGTCCGACAGGTAGCGCGTCTGGGACCACGATGTCGATCCGAGCCAGTGACCACACCGGTGAGAGAGTGCGGCAGCATGTGGAGCCGCCGAGGAGCCGTGGCGATGGAGGCGCTTGGCAGGGCCAACCAGCGGGAGCAGCGGCGGGGCGGCCGAGGGGCCCGCAGACGGGAGGCCGCCCGCAGGGGGCAGCGTCCGGGGACATAACGCTAAAGGGCCGCAGAACCTGGCAGGGGCGAACCAGGGAACGCAGTTGGGCGGTCCGCCAGAGGTGGGCAGGGGACGAACCGCGCCGCATGAGACTCCGAAGGTGACGGTACCTGCTGAAACGGGAACACGAGCTCATCAAAGTACACATGCCGCGAAGTGAAAACGCGGTGGGACACTGGATTATAGTACTGGTAACCTTTGGTGTTGGGAGGATAGCCAAGGGAAATGCGAGGAAGTGACCGAGGCGCGAGTTTGTGAGGAGCAATGGACGCGGTGGTAGGATAACAGAGAAACCCGAAAATGCGAAGACCATCATAAGGTGGAACCGCACCAAAGAGGAGCTGGTGAGGGGTGTAGTTCCAGCGGGAACGACAGGGGCGAATGTTAATGAGGAGGCTGGCGGTCGCGAGCGCGTCCAGCCAGAGCTGAGAAGGCACGTAGGAGTGGAAGAGCAATGTGCGGACACAGTCATTAAGCGTGCGAAGGACGCGCTCGGCGGGACCATTCTGCTGAGATGTGTAGGGACAGGTGAGGCGAAAGATGGTGCCATGGGACGCGAGTAAATTACGGACGGCGACGTTGTCAAACTCCTTGCCGTTGTCAGTTTGCAAGGCGAGAACAGGACGACCGAACTGTGTGGTGACATATGAATAAAAGGCGGTGAGTGTGGCAAGAGCGTCGGACTTGCGACGGAGAGGGAAGGTCCACACATAGTGAGTAAAATCACCCAATATCACTAGATAGTATAAATAGCCCGTTTTGCTAGCAACCGGGGACGTCCAAACATCACTATGCAATAAATGAAACGGAAAGGTGGAAATGTTGGTAGACTCGCTAAAGGGAAGACGAACGTGCTTGCCAAGACGACAAGCCTCACAAGTGTGATCGTCGACCTTATTACATGAGAAGGAAAAACTCTGAAGAATCTGACGCATAATGGTGGAGTTGGGATGACCGAGACAGGCATGCCAAAGATCGACACTGGCGGCGGGGCGACGGGTGTTGGTGGCGCCGTAGGGATGCACTAGATAAAGCTTGTCCGGGCTATCACATCGGTGGAGCACCATCCATGTACGGGCGTCCTTCACAGAAAAACCGATATCGTCAAATTCAACAGTTATAGGATTCTCACGAGCAAGGCGACGAACGGAAACGAGATTAGTGACTAAGTCAAGAGACACAAGAACATTAGACATATGCATAGGAGTGGAACTAGAAGGAAAAGACATGTGACCGACGTGAGTAATGTGTAGGGAGGAACCGTTACCAATGGTGATACGGGTGGGAGTATGAACAGGAGTGGCAGACGTGAGGTTACCGGGATGAGCAGTCATGTGAGCTGTGGCGCCCGAGTCCATGTAGCAGTCACCACCACCACCATAGGAGCTCGGTGACGGGGCGGAGTGCAGTGCAGTGAGCAAGGCCGGGTCCCACTGCGGCGGCACCTGGGGAGGGTAGAACCCTCCGTAGGCCGGCGCGGGAGCAGCCCCGAAGGCCGGAGCAGCGGTGGCGCCGTAGGCGGGCGCGGCCCCATAGGCTGACATGGCGGCGGCGCCATAGGTCGGCGCGGACCCGTAGGTGTGCGCTGGCGGGGGGGGGGGGCACCATAGCCGCTGTAGGGAGCGGTGTTCTGCGCGGCGAAGAGGGCATGGTCACCCGCCGGGCGGGGCCCAAGGATGCCCAGAGCAGGAGCTCGAGGGACCGGCATGGAGTATGCGTGGACGACGCCAGTCCACGGGTTGGTCCTGTACGTCCATGGGGGAGTCACCTGCTGCTGCTGCTGACGAGGGCCCCTCCGGGCACCTGTTGGTGCTTGCGGCCGCCCCCGCGGCGGTTGCCGCGGCACCCGCCACCCGGCTGCTGGGGGGCAACGGGAGGGGCAGGAGGTGCGGGCGGGAGGGGGAAGTACCCCGGAGGCGCGGGGGCAGTGGGTGCTGGCGCGGCGCGGGTGGGCCAGCCGGTGGAGGGGCTCCGCGTGAGGCCGGTGGCGAGGGCGTGGTGCTGCACACGCTTCTTGACCCCCTTCATCCGGCACTCCTCCAACCTCAAGTACGCCAAAACTTAGGGAAGGAGGGCTCCGGCATCAAGGTGAGGTTGGAGGCGGCGTTGTCAAAGTCCTTGTTGAGGCCGGCGGTGAGCGTGCTGAGGAGGAGGTCGTCGTCCATCTTGTCTCCAATGTCACGGAGCTCATCCGCTAACGTCTTCACGCAGCGGCAGTAGTCATCAATGGACCGTTCATCCCGGTGACGGTCAAAAATTTCCTGCTGCAAAAAAACACGGCGCTTAAGCTTGTTGTCGGTGAAGAGGCCGTTCAGCTTGACCGACCTGGCGCGGGCGTCGTCGCCGGTGCTCACGACCGTGTCGAACAAGTCCTTGGAGATGGTGGTCAAGAACCACCGGATAATCGTGGTCCACTCGGCGCCGTCCACCATGGTGCGGGAGTCCACGGTGCCATCCACGTGATCCACGAGGTTGTTCTCGCGGAAAAGCAGCGTGAAGTACGTCTTCCACGCGAAGTACGTGGGTTGGAGGCGTCGAGGATCACGGGGACACGTGCATGGACGTTGATGTCGCGGATCTCGGCAGGGTCGACGGCGAAGGGGTTGGAGTAGGTGGAGGCGTTGGACGATATGGCGGCGAGATCGTGGGGAGGGAGGCGGCGACGCGGCTGAGGAGAGGCGGCGCAGCGGGGGGAGGCAGTCGTGCGCATTGCCATCGGCATAGCCATGCGATGGCACGCACCCCTATGGTTGGGTCCGACCCGACACTCTTCTGGCTCCAAGGGACGTGCCCGTGGCCGCCGGGTGGATTCATCATCCTCGCGCGAGATGCCTCTGCTTTCTCTGTCGCGCGTTCTACCTGCTCTGCCGCGTTCGCAGCCGCCACTGCTGCCGCCTTGTCGCGAGCCTTCTTGGCGTTGAGCCTGTTCCACCGGTCGGTGGTGATAGCCTCCCGACGATGAAGCTCGGCTTTCCAGTCGATGTTTGTCATGCCCGAGGGTTTGGACGGCGGCGCCCTCGGCTTCCTCTGCTCGGCGGGTGGTGTCGGCATAGGTAACTCGGCAAGGGGCAGCGTATTTCTTCGGCGGCATGGCAGCCAGATGGAGGGGAGATGGAGGAGAATGGCGATAGAACGAGGGGAATGGAGGGAAATGGAGGGCAACAGAATGGGATCGGCGGGAAAAAGGGCCTTCTCTCGCCTACAGAGCATTCCCACACGCCTTTTCGCTTCGGCCGGCGCCCCCATGAGATCCCCAGGGGCTTGGGTTCGGCTTGGGTTTGCCGGCTGCTATTTCGACCCAAACCGGCGAAAAACTAGACCCTGGGGGGCGCGGCTTGGCTGTTTTTTGGGCGCCGGCGCCGAGAAGTCGCCCTGGGAGTTGCTCTTAGAGCATCCTTAACAGATCCCGTAACTATCCGGACCATAAAATTCGTTTGAGGGCTTTCGCAAAAAAAATATTGGACCGCGAGCTCTCCGGCGAAACAGTTCCTGTAAATCTGCCCCGTAAATGTTTATTATGGGACACGTTTTCGGGATCTATTCCGCGCTGGAGGGTTCATGGTCCCGCAAATACAATCATGGGCAAATATTGACAAGTTCATCATCACTAGTGCATAATAATTAGTTCATCGTCATATATATACATCACTAGTTGACATCATACTATTTCATCATATCCAAAATCATGCACAACTTATGAAGTATCAAGTTTAGCCTCATATATGCGCGATAAAACAAGACAAAAAAATGCTCAAATGATATAGAGCAATCAAGCAACATCCTCATTGTTGTGAAGAACGTCGCCACCAACGCCGCCCCTAGCACCTTCATCGCCATCATCCACATTGACCGAAGAGTTAGCACCACCATCCTCACAAACTTGGACCGGAGAGTGAGCACCACCACCAGCATCACCACCACCGACATAACCATCACCACCACCAATGTCGAAGCCACCACCACCACCCATGTCGGACCCTCCACCAACATTGCCGAAAGAAAAAAACCCTCCAAACCCAACACCACCACCGGCCATAAGATTTTAAAGCTCCATCTTCCTCCATAGCATGATGTCCATTCCTCTCCCATAATTCTCTTTCCATTGCGTCCATGCCCTACGGATTCATCATCATGAGCTGGTCCTCCTCAGCGATCCTCACATCCTTCCTCTTTTGCTCCTCTAGCTAGGGCGATCTTGCGCTCCTAAAAGTTGCACCTCTTCTCCCACTTCTCCTCCTTGTGCTTCTCTTTCTTCTCGGCCATGGAAATTTTAGCATCACAATGCTTGACTAACATGGTCTCTTTCATCTTGCCCATCTCACCAATTTGATAACTCAAAGTTATTTCCTTGGTCGTCCTCTTCACTCTTGCTTTCTCCTTCTTGCTCCAGTTTGTCCTTGTTTCGCCCTCCTCTTGGTGCATCATCACCATCATCACCTTATTCATCTTCCAATTTGACGCCTTTCTTTGTGGGGCATTCTTTGTTCCACACCCTCCACTTCTCATCATCCCGGAGCCACTTCGAACAATGGTGAAAATTGAATGATCAGCCATTTTTTTTCCCGAGGTTTGCTTGTAGTACTCATTGGCGATGCGGTCCTACAAACAAACATTGAGACAACTATGAGCTCATGCTCTTCATATTAGCACAGCCAAAGAGACAAAGATGGTGAAATACCCACAATAGTGATGCCACTTGGAGGTGCATTCCGCACGGCCTCCAAGCACCCACTCCAACGGCCACAAACTTTTTTGATGGTGTCCCAATGGCCTTGAAGTGACTTCAAGCTCCGGTCGGAAGGGAATGGCATCATTTGGTGATACCTATCCTCCATTATTTGCCAATAGTTCCCGTAGCTTTGATCCTTGCCAACCACGGCGGCAGGAGAGATGATTTCCCATGCTTTAACTAAGCACACATCCTTCATCTCTGTGTAGTTGCCCATCTACCCACACTACTAGGGAAAATCCTATAAGTAGATGCTTAGCGATGGCTGGTTGAGAAGGTGTGCTACTAATAAGTAGCGATAGCATGTTGTGAGCAGCGGCCTTGTGGTAAAAAGTAGCAAAGACGGGTTATACAGATGGGCGCTCATTACTAGGGAAAACCCTAGCAAAGAGCGCGTCTTTGAAGCCTATCGATGGCGTGGGGTACAACGCTACTAGTAAGGCGCTTCTGACTAAAGGTTAGCGATGGCGTGGGCTGAACCAGCGCTCTTGTTACATCGACTTAGTAGCAGCGTTTTCCAGAATGAGCGCTACTGGTAATTAGTAGTAGCGCTTATACTAGCACGCGCTACTACTATTATTCCATATTTCTTTTTTATTTCATGTTGTATTCATACACCTTTATACAAGTTTTCATATCACAACAATTTTGAGAATGATTTTACATCATAATGAGTTATTACATCAGTGGGAGAAAGAACCATGGACTAGTTTCAAGTGGATGGACATCCACTTGAAACTAATCCACTGTTCTTTCACCCAATGATATAATAAATATCATCATCATCATCATATCATTAACAACTTATCATCATAATACATAAGTGTCATATAACACCTCCTCATGATCATCGTTTTCATCAATGAGACATCACATACAAGTTGGTCATTAGACATAATCACAACTATTCATCATCATCAACTCTCATAAACATATTGTACCTCATAACCTACTACATTCTCTTAGGACCTACTATATTTTCTTGGGTAAAATAGCATAAAACAAGATAGCCCCTGACTCTCCATTATGGAGAATGGAGATTATCCTGTCTCCAATTCTTTCCTTTCGCGCAATTTTGCTTCCAAGAACCTCCTTACGAATGTCCATACATTTCTTCCATTCTTTGATTATCATGTGTTAACCGTTTTTAGAAACCCGGTATGCACAGGTGTGATTCGTAGGACGACCTGGCTGTATGTTCAAAACATCCAAGCGACCATTCTGATACATCAAATGAGGCACACAATCCATCGGGATTTTCTGTTGAAAAATATAGTAATAACGTTGTGGTTAGCAATGTAGTTCAATTTTAGAAGTATGCAAAAGATGCATGGATGTCGTAATAGTAAAAAATCTTACCAAGAATCTCCATGGAAGTTATTGTTGTTCAACACGTGCACTAGTGTCACGTATTCACCATAATTTGGAGGAGTTCGATAAAAGACATTGTAATTCTCAATGTCAGTACAATATGCGACGAGATGATTTTTCTCTTGATAAGTTAACTCAGAGCCATCGATGTAGTTGGTTATGTCTACCATCTTCCGCACACTCTTTGAAGCATGAAAATAAGCTATCAATGGAAATAAGATGTCAACTATTTTGAAATAAACAATATAAATTACTTAATAACTATGTTTGAGGAACTCACATAGCGGAAGAATTGGAAGCGTATCAACAAGAACCCAAATGTCCATATTATCTTGGTCGATGTCAGGATCACCAAGATCCATGGTGACAAACATACCCTCTTGAAAATCATACATCTTGCCAAGTGCTTCCCAACCCGGCAACCAAAATGGGATACGCTCTCAGAATTGTATGGATTTACCTCAAAATCCATACCATGATGGGTCCTTAGGTTAATTTTCTTTGTTTCATTCCTCTCATGATCTTCAAAACCCATCCTCTCCAGGACATAGCGTCTTGCATGGCATGGGATAACCTAGTCGAATTGTAAAAGATGAAAATTACACGCTGAAGTAGTATAAGTTGAGCTTAATTACGAAAAAAACACTTAGCATCGCAGAGTACCGTTTCACAATCGAAGGCCTCCTCGAGCTTAATGCTGAAGCGCCGATCGTCGTCCAGGTGAGGCCTGTCGCAGAAACCCCGGCTGTCGCCGCACCAGGAGCACTCCCCGAGACCTTCTTCGTGCGACAACATTTCCTATGTTCATAATTCAAAGATTAAACTTGTACATCTAAATATATGTACTACAAAAACTAAATTAGATCATTATTATTCATCACGGGTTGACTATGGGTCTGTCGAGTCTTTTCTTGAAAACTCTCAGCTCACGTGGTGTATATATTCGACCGTCGGTGATGGTAGCTCCTCCTTTCGTCCCCGAGTGCATTACACCAAATTGTCTAACACATGGGAACGAAGGAGAAGCTACCCCCACGACAACAGTCGGGATTCTTCGTCCTCTCATATATGGTGGATACTCTCCCTCACTGATTCCTCTTTGACATTTGCGACAGTCGGTGATGGTCGTTACTCCTCCTTCCCCTAGTGCATAACAAAGGTTTAGCACCCGTAGAAGAAGGAGAAACGACCCCCACCACAACAGTTGGGATTCTTCGGCCTCGATAGTCTTAAAATCAACCGGAAATATCGTTTAATTATCTTTCTAGAAAATCCAGGCCACTCGACATTTCCTACATATTCTAGCACAGGTCTTGCCAAAATTCACGGAATATTCCGGTGTGACCTTTGCTAAAACAGGACATATCGAGCACCTGAAATTTGCCGGAACGGAAATTAATCAACACTTCGGCAAAACATAGGCCACTCGGATATACATGTTTTTATCTACATGGGTGTCGGTGTAAAAACCGGCGGATCTCGGGTAGGGGGTCCCGAACTGTGCGTCTAGGCGGATGGTAACAGCAGACAAGGGACACGATGTTTTACCCAGGTTCGGGCCCTCTTGATGGAGGTAAAGCCCTACGTCATGCTTGATTAATATTGATGATGTGTGTTACAAGAGTAGATCTACCGCGAGATCAAGGAGGCTAAACCCTAGAAGCTAGCCTATGGTATGATTGTTGTTCGTCCTACGGACTAAAGCCATCCGGTTTATATAGACCTTTGGAGAGGGCTAGGGTTACACAGAGTCGGTTACAATGGTAGGAGATCTACATATCCGTATCGCCAAGCTTGCCTTCCACGCCAAGGAAAGTCCCATCCGGACACGGGATGAAGTCTTCATTCTTGTATCTTCATAGTCTTGGAGTCCGGCCAATGATGGTAGTTCGGCTATCCGGACACCCCCTAGTCCAGGACTCTCTCAGTAGCCCCTGAACCAGGCTTCAACGATGATGAGTCCGGCGCGCATATTGTCTTCGGCATTGCAAGGCGGGTTCCTCCTCTGAATAATTTATAGAAGATTGTGAACACCCGGATAGTGTCCGGCTCTGCAAAATAAATTCCACGTACCACCGTAGAGAGAATAATGTTTACACAAGTTCAATCTGCTGATGTATTTGGTGGTGTGACGTCACACCACTACCAAGCCTTTACTTGAATCGTTTTTATTGTACCACCTCAGCGTGTTTAGCGAAGCGGTTTCTTTGGCACGTCTTATCGAAGCAGAGATCGTGTTCCCCTTATTCTAGGATTCCCATCATTACAGACGTGAGTAACCCAACCGCGCCATTGATTGCGGCGCTTGGGGGATAAGCGAGTTTTATCAGGCCGGTGGGGACGCGTGTTTCCGTCCGCCCATATAAGGGGATAAAGATCCAACCCTTTTACCTGCACCTTCTTCCTCCTTGGCTTATCCATCTCCGCGAACTCGAGCTCCAGCGCCCAAGTCCGCACATCTCACCTCAACCTCCTCCAACTTTGTCCGGAGCGGGAGGCAAGTGGATGACCTCCTCCATCACGGAGGGGCACATCCAGAAGCTGCGCAGCGCCGGATATCTGTCCAGCAACATCGCGCACCAGCTCCCCAACAAGGGAGAGCTCATCCCCACCCCCAGGCCCCATGAGAGGGTAGTATTTCTTACCCATTTCCTCTGTGGACTGGGCTTCCTACTCCATCCCTTTGTCCGGGGGCTCATGTTCTACTACGGCCTAGATTTCCATGATCTGGCCCCGAATTTCATCCTCAAGATCTCAGCGTTTATCGTTGTGTGTGAGGCCTTCCTCTGCATCCAGCCCCACTTCGGCTTGTGGCTCAAGACCTTCAGTATCAAGCCGAAGGTTGTGAAGGGGAGCCAAGCGGAGTGCGGAGGCGCCATGGTGGGCAGGATGTCCAACGTTACTTGGCTTGAGGGCACTTTCGTAGAAACCATTAAGGGGTGGCAATCGGGGTGGTTCTACATCACCGAACCGCGTGACCCCGAATGGGCAGCGGCCCCCGAATTCAGATCTGGCATCCCCACACGGCTCACCTCCTAGAAAGAGAGCGGCCGGACGTGGGGTGATTCGGAGGAGCTGACCGGACTCCAAGCCTGCATCCAAAAGCTAGTGGACAAGAAGCTCAAGCTTGGCAACGTAGTCCAGGTCATGCTCACCCGCCGGATTCTCCCATGCCAACGACGGGGCTTCAACATGTGGGAGTTTGATCCGGCGCAACACCAGACTTTGAGCGGGCTCTTCGACACTACGTACAAAGATGCCTGGAAGGTGCTGTTCAAGGGCGCCGAGGCTCCCGCATCCGCTACCGAAGATCGCGGATTCAGCTCGCAGCGTCCGGCTGACGAGGTAAGCGATTTTGTCCTTTACGGGACGCTTGTTTTCCATAGTTTGACTCTATGCGGGATCTAAACTCCCCTTCCTTTGACAGGACTAGCTGACGAAGGCCGAACAAAATATCTGTCCGGCTCCATTGCCAGAGGACCCAGCGGACGCCCGCTTAACGGGGCTGCTGGCTCCGGCACCCCACGTGGTGCCGGAGAAGAAGGCCAAGAAGAAGGCCACGGGCACTCGGAAGAGTTCCCGTTTTCAGGTGTTATCGGATGATGACTCGAGGCAGACTCCTCTCACAAAGGCGAGGAGGAGAAGAAAGCCTCTCCCCAGTGAAGGAGGGAGAAAAGGAAGGCCTCCCCAGCGAGGGAGGCGAAGAATCCAAGAAGGAAAAACTCTTTCCCGGACTGCTCGCCAACGCCAGCATTTACGACGAGGACTGGCCTCCAAGGGCCAAGCCCCTGGAGAGATCGTAAGTATCCGGACTCCCGAATAACTTCATGGTTTTTTCTTTTCGCCACATAGTGTCTTTCTAATGCCGCATACAACTCTGCTGTCCTCCCAAGGATGATCTTCCCGCTTCGTCGAGCGGGTCCTTGGGTGCGTCGGATATGGATTCTCTTCCGACTGCCTCCACCCCCCGAGACACGGACGATGCCGAGGTGGGATCCCGGGAAGGGACCCGCCAGGAGGAGGAGGCCCTGGAGGTGTCGCAGGACAATCTCCCGGACTTTGCACCGGACTCGGCCCCGCAATGCGTAGTGGCTCCGGAGTCCGGCGGGCAGCCCCTTCGTAAGAAGGGCAAGACCGTGACGCCGGCAGCCTCCGTCCAACCGGAGACGCCGGATAGCTTGCTAGAGGCGCTCAATGGCGCCTCCATCGAAGAGGAACACCGCACTGTTATGAGTGCGGTGATTCAGAAGGTTCAGCTCGCCAAGAGCGGGCTGACCGAAGCCTGCAGCAGCCTTCTAACAGGCTTTGAGGTAAGAATTTTGATATATATATAATAGTACCGCATAGACAGTAGCCCCTGATGCTCGGTTCGGTGTTCGGAAAGAAAAGCCGGACTGAGGATCTAAAAAGATATACGCAGGAGTCATAAAAAATATGTCAATATGGGATTGCAGGCTGTGCTGCTGACCTCTGCCGCACTGACTGCGGAGGTCAATACTTTGAAGCAAAGCCTCGAGCGGTCCGAGAACGAGCTCGGCCGTGCCAAGAAGCAGCTCGAGGACAAGGAAGGTGAGTAACACCTTATTAAAATTGTACCTTACAGAAAAGGATTTTGGTTGCAAGAAGAATGACAAGGATAACATGGGTATTGCAGGGGCCACTAACGAGGTGGCGACCCTGAAGGAGGCGGTGGCCGCGGCCGAACGTAATCTTGACATGGAGCCCACCCGGCGAGAAGCAGGAGGCACGGGTGGCGGAGGTACAACAAGAGCTCCAGGATCTCGTGGAAAAACATGAGAGCCTGGAGCATGACTCGAAGACTCGAGAATCTGAGCTTGCGTCGGCTCTTGAGAGTGCCAAAGCCGCTAAGGCCGAAGCCTACAAGGCCCTCCAAGAAATCGAGGCGTTGAAGAAAATAGCAGCGGGTAAGGCATTTTTCATGCAAAGTAAGCATGTGAGTGTTGATTACCTGTTACTTACCCGAATTCGGAGCTCTCCAGAGCGTTCGCAGATCTTCCTCGGCGTGTCCGATGCTGCCACGTTCTACCGGGCTGAGGAGGGAGCTCGACGGAGAAGGTCTTCTGGTCTCGGTATCTTTGAGGCCGGACATTCAGTGCCTTAGCGACCAGCTGAAGCAGCTGGTCGAGAGCTCCACAAGGTGGCCGAACAGGCCATGAAGGGCCTCATAGTTCGGCTGTGGCCTAAGGAGGCCATGCACAGGAGCTACTTGACTGGTCTGCGGCTGGTGGATGCGTGTCCATGGGTTGAAGTCATCAAGCACTCCGCTTTGTATTGAAGGTGCCGTCGGGCCCTTGCCCGCAAAAGGTGCCTGTGGCAAGATGGATGCTCAGAAGCTTGTGACGGACGCGCCACCGCAGGGCAAGGAGCATCGCACGCCCGAGATGTATTATAAGAGTGTCCTGGAGGGTGCCCACATTATAGCGGGTGAGTGCTCCAAAGATGTAATATTTGAGTAGACTCGCATTTTGTTGTCCTGTGCGCTGAAAACTTAGTTCATATGCACTAAGAAACACTTGTTAATTTAAAATATTACCTTCTGTGCGGTTGTTTATCAAATCTGAGAGATGGCAAGTCGTCGGCTTCAGCCCCATGCCACAGTCTTTGGGGTGTTGGGGATAAACTTGAGCACTCTTGTTCCAATTTTTGGGTCCATCTAGGGAGGCGCTCAACACAATCGAACAAGGCAACCGGACTTATAATGCTTGAACACTCTCACTTAGCCATAGAATTCTATAATTTTAAATTTCGGCGAAGCCCCTAGTCTTCGGAAGGCCGAATTTGGGGCGCTATCCACGCCTGGGCCAGACAAAGCCGGCTCCTCGCTCTAAGCGGCATAAGTCTTTAGGGACTCGCAAAAAACCTCTCGAACAGCGACCGGCTCTCGCCTCATCATGACGGTCAGTTTTAGCTTTCTCCACTGAGGCGCTCGCCCAGCTCAACTGGGGCGCAATCGCAGTGGTTCTCCCAGTGCTACCTTAGCCGATACAACGGAACGTAAGGTACCAAAACATGGGAGCCGGGCAAACCCAACTATTGACCCAAGACATGATTCGGAGCCGATGCATATAATGCTATAAGTTCGTAGTGCTGCACTTGTGAAAGTGTTCGGACTTATCACACCATGATGCGGGAAACATATGCCCCTGGTGTATTTAGCCTTACCAAAATGTACGGATGCAACATTTCATAAATGAACATATGTATAAGAAAGAAATGCAATTGGAAGCAAAAAGGTGCTGCATTACTTATTCAAGAAAAACTGTTGTGAATGCAGAACGATACAAATGGTGCGATAAGCAAGGGATGGGACTATTAAAAATGTCCCCCTCCAGGGGTAGGCTGCGGAATGGTGCATAAAACAGATTCAATGCTCATAATGGAGACCACCTGGATATTCATTGTAGCCTTTCTCCTTCCCTGTCTGTTGCATCGTGAGTTCGGCAGGTCTGCTGCCGGACAGGGCCTCTGGCGAACGGAGTCCTGTGGGTAAAAATAAAAAGGAAAAAGAAAAAAGAACGACACACTTGAGAGCCCCTGGTGTGGTTGAGCCGCATTCTGGGCCTATCATGGTCGTGCCCCTCTCCCCATGCCCATGGTATCTTCAGAGCGTAATGGTGTGCGCGAAGGACCTGTCTTGACGTTTTGCAGGGGCTGGGGTTGGGGCCGCATCGCTACGCTGGCGATGCTCGAACGCGTGTGTGGTCTTGTTGTAGGTTACTCCGGCGCGCGTTTAGCCGTGTCCGTTGCTTAACGGCGGACTCGAGAATTTCCTTAAGAGGTTGCATGCATTTCTGCGCGAGCCGCTATATGTTCCTCCGCTCGGAGAGAGCGTTGATGTTTCCGTTGACCGTGATGACTCCTCGAGGGCCTGGCATCTTGAGCTTGAGGTATGCGTAGTGCGGCACGCGTTGAACTTTCGCGAACGCGATGCGTCCGGCGAGCATGATAGCCGCTCTTGAGCGGAACTATGTCGAAGATTAACTCCTCACTTCGGAAGTTATCCGGGGATCCGAAGACCACTTCCAGTGTAACTGAGCCTGTACAATTGGCTTCTACACCTGGTATGACGTCTTTAAAGGTCATCTTGGTAGGTTTAATCCTTGAGGGGTCTATGCCCATTTTGCGCACTGTATCCTGATAAAGCAGGTTCAGACTGCTGCCGCCGTCCATCAGGACTCTGGTGAGGTGAAATCCATCGACGATTGGGTCTAAAACCAATGCAGCGAATCCGCCGTGGCGGATGCTGGTGGGGTGGTCCTTTCGGTCAAAAATGATCAGGCAGGAGGACCATGGATTGAACTTCGGGGCAACTGGCTCCATCGCGTATACATCCCTGAGTGCACGCTTCCGCTCCCTTTTGGGTATGTGTGTTGCGTATATCATGTTCACCGTCCGCACTTGTGGGGGGAAACCCTTCTGTCCTCTATTGTTCGGCGGTCGGGTCTCTTCCTTGTCATCGCTATGCAGCCCCTTGTCATTGTTTTCGGCAATTAACTTGTCTGCCTGCTTGAATACCCAACAGTCTCTGTTCGTGTGGTTGGCTGGTTTTTCGGGGGTGCCGTGTATCTGGCACGAGCGGTCGAGTATTCGGTCCAAATTGGACGGACCCGGAGTAGTTCTTTTGAATGGCTTTTTCCGCTGACCGGGTTTAGAGCCTCTGAATCCGGCATTGACTGCCGTATCTTCACTATTATCGCCGTTAATGCGGCGTTTGTTTTTGTTGCGACGCGACCTGCCATTACGGTCCTTGATATCCGGACTGCCAGAATTTTTGCTGAGGTTGTTGCTGCGTGCTAGCCAGCTGTCCTCACCCGCGCAGAAGCGGGTCATGAGTGATGTGAGGGCTGCCATGGATTTCGGCTTTTCCTGTCCCAGGTGCCGGGCAAGCCACTCGTCGTGGATGTTATGCTTGAAGGCCGCGAGGGCCTCCGCATCCGGATAGTCGACGATTTGGTTTTTCTTGGTTAAGAACCGTGTCCAGAATTGTCTGGCCGATTCGTCTGGCTGCTGAATTATGTGGCTTAGGTCATCAGCGTCTGGTGGTCGCACATACGTGCCTTGGAAGTTATCGAGGAATGCGGCTTCCAGGTCTTCCCAACTCCCAATTGACTCTGCTGGCAAGCTGTTAAGCCAATGCCGGGCTGGTCCTTTAAGTTTGAGTGGCAGATATTTGATGGCGTGAAGATCGTTACCGCGGGCCATGTGGATGTGGAGGAGATAGTCTTCGATCCAAACCGCGGGGTCTGTTGTGCCGTCGTAAGATTCAATTTTCACGGGTTTATACCCTTCGGGGATTTGATGATCCATTACTTCAACTGTGAAGCATAGTGGGTGTGCGGCTCCTCTGTACTGGGCGATATCACGACGGAGCTCAAAAGAGCTTTGTCTATTTTGTTCGGCCCGGACGGACTTACTGTGTCCGGCGCGACGGTTGTCGTTACGTATCATGGGGCGCCCACGCGATCCATAGATCGATCTTGATTGCCTTGCCTTATCCTCCAATATATCTCGCAAGTCCGGAGCATTCCCCTGTGGCCTTGTGCTTTACGAGCGATGCCGGGGTACGGTTCTAGTGAAGGGCCTAGAGGCCTCTCTGTCGCGACCATGGGGTGGTCGGTCAGCCGTATTGTCTGCTGGTGATGCAGGTTCATACGCCTCCTCCTCTAATCGGGGGAGCAGCTTGCGTTTAGGGTAGCTTTTGGAGGGGCGTTCGAGCTCATGCTCTTCGGCCGCGAGGACTTCAGTCCATCTGTCGGCTAGCAGATCTTGATCAGCTCTAAGCTGTTGCTGCTTTTTCATGAGGCTGTTCGCCGTGGCCATAAGCCTGCGTTTAAAACGCTCTTATTCGACGGGATCCTCAGGCACGATGAATTCGTCGTCGTCGAGGCTTGCCGCTCTCTCATGAGGGCTGGCGTCTCCGTCCTCCTGTGCTGAATCTTGCTGGAGTGGGTTGTCTTCGGCACTGTCTGGGGTGTTATTATCTCTGGTGCCGGAATCTTCATTATTGCTGTGGCGGGATTTAGAGCGGCGCCGCTGACGCCGGCGCTTGGGCTGTTTCTTGGAGGGTTCATCCTCCGCTGTTCCTTCGCCATTCCCATCCTTTGGGATATCCACCATGTATATGTCATATGATGAGGTAGCTTTCCAGTGCCTGGTAGGTGCTGGTTCTTGGTCATCTCCGGCATCGTCGTCCATACCGTCGATGTCTTCGGAGTCGAAGTCTAGCATGTCGGTTAGATCGTCGACAGTGGCTACTAAGTGGGTGGTGGGTGGGCTTTGAATTTCTTCGTCGTCCGCATCCCAACCGTCCTGACCACAGTCCGGCCAGGGCTCTCCTGATAACGAGAGATACTTCAGCGAACTCAAGATGTCGCCAAAAGGTGAGTGTTGAAAGATGTCCGCCGCGGTGAACTCCATGATCGGCGCCCAATCGGATTTGATCGGAGGGGGCGCGGGAGGTTCGGAGTCCGGCGAGGAGTCCCGCACCTCGGAGTCACGAGCTTCATGAGGGACAAGATCAGTGTTCGGCTATATCACCGTAGAGGTTGCAGCCCCCGAGGCGGTGTCTAGCCACCCGTCCTCGATCTGCGCAGCCGGCTCCGAATTGAAGATTGGAGCGGACTCGAGTGCGGCCTCCAGGGTACTCTCCAGCTGCAGAGCTAAATCATGCTCGTCATGACAGTGCTACACGCTTGGCTGTGGCTCGAATCCATCGAAGATCAAGTCCCCGCGCATGTCAGCCGTGAAGTTCAAACTTCCAAATCTGACCTGACGGCCAGGGGCGTAGCTTTCGATCTGCTCCAGATGGCCAAGCGAATTGGCCCGCAGTGCAAATCCGCCGAATACGAAGATCTATCCGGGGAGGAAGGTCTCACCCTGGACTGCGTCGTTGTTGATGATCGAAGAAGCCATCGAGCCTATCGGTGACGACACAGAGGAACTCTCAATGAAAACACCAATGTCGGTGTCAAAACCGGCGGATCTCGGGTAGGGGTCCCGAACTGTGCGTCTAGGCGGATGCTAACAGGAGACAAGGGACACGATGTTTTACCCAGGTTCGGGCCCTCTTGATGGAGGTAAAACCCTACGTCCTGCTTGATTAATATTGATGATGTGTGTTACAAGAGTAGATCTACTGCGAGATCAAGGAGGCTAAACCCTAGAAGCTAGCCTATGGTATGATTGTTGTTCGTCCTACGGACTAAAGCCATCTGGTTTATATAGACACCGGAGAGGGCTAGGGTTACACAGAGTCGGTTACAATGGTAGGAGATCTACATATCCGTATCGCCAAGCTTAACTTCCACGCCAAGGAATGTCCCATCCGGACACGGGATGAAGTCTTCAATCTTATATCTTCATAGTCTTGGAGTCCGGCCAATGATGATAGTTCGGCTATCTGGACACCCCCTAGTGCAGGACTCCCTCAATGGGCCAATTTGAGCAACACAAGATATACATGTTTTTATCTACATCATATCTTATAGGACTAATATTGACATGGAGATTTGGCTGGTCTCACGTCGAGGTCGGAGGGGGTCGGTGACGGGGACGACGGCGGGGATGATGGAGGGGCTCCTTGATTTCTGCAAAAACAAAAACCCTATAAGTTAGCACTAAAAAGTCCCAAATAGTATCATACATATAACATCACTAATTGCTTAAATTAAAAAAATAACAACAAATGTGACATGTTCAACTAGTTCTATTAATTCATTCTTACTAAAAATAAACTTACTATAAATAGAAATAAACTAGTTCAACTAGTTATATTAATTTTCTTACTAAAAATACATTAGTTCTATTAATTCAACTAGTTCTTACTAAAACCAAACTAGTTCAACTAGTTTATTAATTTACTTACTAACTATTTTAAACACTTACTGAAAACAGTAAAAAAAACTACATTATACAATAGTAAAAAACAGAAGAAAAAAAGATGGATGGAGGAGGTGAAGGAGAGAGGAGGAGGGGGAGGAGGCCGGTGGGATCGGAGGAGGGAGAGGGCGGGGGGAGGAGGGAGAGGCGGGGAGGAGGAGGCGGCCGGTCCAAGAAACGGCAGTACCCAAGCACCGGTCCACCCACATACCAAATTATCAAAGTAACGAACGCGAGTCATATGAGCGTGATGAAAACTAGCTTGACGATAATTCCCATGTGTCCTCGGGAGCGTTTTCCTTCATATAAGAATTTGTCTAGGCTTGTCCTTTGCTACAAAAAGGGTTGGGCCACCTTGCTGCACCTTATTTACTTTTGTTACTTGTTACCTGTTACGAATTACCTTATCACAAAACTATTTGTTACCGATAATTTCAGTGCTTGCAGAGAATACCTTACTGAAAACCGCTTGTCATTTCCTTCTGCTCCTCGTTGGGTTCGACACTCTTACTTATCGAAAGGACCATGATAGATCCCCTACACTTGTGGGTTATCAAGACTCTTGTCTGGCGCCGTTGTCGGGGAGTGAAGCGCCTTTGGTAAGTGGAACTTGGTAAGGAAAATTTTATATAGTGTGTTGAAATTTACTTTCACTTGTTACTATGGAACATAATCCTTTGAGGGGCTTGTTCGGGGTATCTTCACCCCGACCAGTAGAGCAAAGAGTTGCTCCTCAACCTACTGAACCTACTGAAAATGTTTACTTTGAAATTCCGGGCATGATAGAGAAACTGATAGCTAATCCTTTTACAGGAGATGGAACATTGCATCCCGATTTGCACCTAATCGATGTGGATGAAGTTTGTGGATTATTTAAGCTTGCAGGTATGCCCGAGGATGTTATCAAGAAGAAGGTCTTCCCTTTATCTTTGAAGGGAAATGCATTGAAATGTTTTAGGCTATGTGATATTATGGGAGCATGGAACTACAACCAATTGAAATTGGAATTTCATCAGAAGTTTTATCCTATGCATCTTGTTCATCGTGATCGTAATTATATATATACTTTTTGGCCTCGCGAAGGAGAAAGCATCGCTCAAGCTTGGGGGAGGCTTAATTCAATGATATATTCATGCCCCAATCATGAGCTCTCAAGAGAAATTATTATTCAAAAATTTTATGCTCGGCTTTCTCTCAACAATCGCTCCATGCTCGATGCTTCTTGTACTGGCTCTTTCATGATGAAGACTATTGAATTCAAATGGGATTTATTGGAAAGAATTAAACGCAACTCGGAAGATTGGGATCTCGACGAAGGTAAGGAGTCAGGTATAACACCTAAGTTTGATTGTGTTAAATCTTTTATGGATACCGATGCTTTTTGTGAATTTAGCACTAAATATGGACTTGACTCTAAGATAGTAGCTTCTTTCTGTGAATCATTTGCTACTCATGTTGACCTCCCTAAGGAGAAATGGTTTAAATATAATCCTCCCATTGAAATAAAAGTAGTTGCACCTATTGAAGTTGAAGAAAAGACTATCACTTATAATGATCCTATTGTTCCCACTACCTATATTGAGAAACCACCTTTCCAGTTAGGATAAAGGATCATGCTAAAGCTTCAACTATGGTTCGTAAGAGTAATACTAGAACACCTACACCACATGAGCAAATTAAAGTTGAACCTAGTATTGCTATGGTTAAAGATCTCTTGGCTGAAAATATTGATGGGCATGTTATTTACTTCTGTGATGAAGTTGCTAGAATTGCTAGACCCGATACTAAAAATAAACATAGACCTTTTGTAGGAATGCCTGTTATTTCTGTTAAAATAGGAGATCATTGTTATCATGGCTTATGTGATATGGGTGCTAGTGCAAGTGCAATACCTCATTCCTTATACAAAGAAATTATGCATGATATTGCACCTGCTGAGATAGAACAAATCGATGTTACAATTAAGCTTGCCAATAGAGATACTATTTCACCAGTTGTGATTGTTAGAGATGTTGAAGTCTTGTGTGGGAAAGTTAAATATCCTACTGATTTTCTTGTTCTTGGCTCCCCACAAGATGACTTTTGTCCCATTATATTTGGTAGACCCTTCTTGAATACTGTTAATGCTAAGATAGACTGCAAAAAGGATATTGTTACGATTGGTTTAGGGGATATGTCTCATGACTTTAATTTTGCTAAATTTCGTAGACAACCCCATGATAAAGGATTGCCTAGTAAGGATGAAATTATTGGTCTTGTTTCTATTGTCGTGCCTCCTAAAGATCCTTTAGAACAATATTTGCTAGACCATGAAAATGATATGTTTATGAATGAAAGAAGGGAAATAGATGAAGTATTCTTTGAACAGGGACCTATTTTGAAACATAACTTACCTATTGAAATTCTAGGGGATCCTCCACCACCCAAGGGTGATCCCGTGTTTGAGCTTAAACCATTACTTGATACTCTTAAATATGCTTATCTTGATGAAAAGAAGATATATCATGTTATTATTAGTGCTAACCTTTTAGAGCAGGGAGAGGAGAAATTATTGAAAACTCTGAAGAAGCACCGTGTTGCTATTGGATATACTCTCGATGATCTTAAGGGCATTAGTCCACTCTATGCCAACACAAAATAAAATTGTAGAAAGACGCCAAACCAGTTGTTGATCACCAACAACGGTTAAATCCTAAGATGAAAGAAGTGGTAAGAAAAGAAATACTAAAGCTCCTGGAGGCAGATATAATTTATCCCGTTGCTGATAGTCAGTGGATAAGTCATGTCCATTGTGTCCCTAAGAAGGGAGGTATTACTGTTGTTCCTAATGATAAAGATGAATTGATCCCACAAAGAATTGTTACAGGTTATAGGATGGTAATTGATTTCCACAGATTAAATAAAGCTACTAAAAAGGATCATTACCCTTTGCCTTTTATTGATCAAATGCTAGAAAGACTATCCAAACATACACACTTTTGCTTTCTAGATGGTTATTCTGGTTTCTCTCAAATACCTGTGTCGAAATAGGATCGAGAAAAGACCACTTTTACTTGCCATTTCGGTACTTTTGCTTATAGACGTATGCCTTGGTTTATGTAATGCACCTTCTACCTTTTAAAGATGCATGATGGCTATATTCTCTGACTTTTGTGAAAAGATTGTTGAGGTTTTCATGGATGATTTCTCCGTTTATGGATCTTCTTTTGATGATTGCTTGAGCAACCTTGATCGAGTTTTGCGGAGATGTGAAGAAACTAATCTTGTCTTGAATTGGGAAAAATGCCCCTTTATGGTTAATGAAGGTATTTTCTTGGGGCATAAATTTTTTGAAAGAGGTATTGATGTTGATAAAGCTAAAGTTGACGTTATTGAAAAGATTCCATGTCCCAAGGACATTAAAGGTATAAGAGGTTTCCTTGCTCATGCTGGTTTTTATAGGAGGTTTATTAAGAACTTCTCTAAAATTTCTAGGCCTCTGACTAATCTCTTACAAAAAGATATTCCTTTTGTCTTCGATGATGATTGTGTAGAAGCATTTGAAATACTTAAGAAAGCTTTGATTTCTGCACCTATTGTTCAGCCACCTGATTGGAATTTACCCTTTGAAATTATGTGTGATGCTAGTGATTATGCCGTAGGTGCTATTCTAGGACAAAGAGTTGATAAGAAACTAAATGTTATTCAATATGCTAGTAAAACTCTAGATAGTGCATAGAGAAATTATGCTACTACTGAAAAATAATTTTTAGCAGTTAAATTTGCTTGCGATAAGTTGAGACCTTATATTGTTGATTCTAAAGTAACTGTTCACACTGATCATGCTGCTATTAAATATCTTATGGAAAAGAAATATGCTAAACCTAGACTTATTAGATGGGTTCTCTTGCTACAAGAATTTGATTTGCATATTATTGATACAAAGGGAGCTGAGAACCCCGTTGTAGACAACTTGTCTAGGTTAGAGAATGTTCTTGGTGACTCACTACCTATTGATGATAGCTTCCCTGATGAACAATGCTACCATAAATGCTTCTCGTACTGCTCCGTGGTATGCTGATTATGCTAATTACATTGTTGCTAAATTTATACCACCTAGTTTCACATACCAGCAAAAGAAAAAGTTTTTCTATGATTTAAGACATTACTTCTGGGATGACCTACACCTTTATAAAGCAGGAGTAGATGGTGTTATTAGATGTTGTGTACCTGAGCATGAACAGGAACAGATCCTACGCAAGTGTCACTCTGAAGCTTATGGAGGATACCATGCTGGAGATAGAACTGCGCATAAGGTATTGCAATCCGGTTTTTATTGGCCTACTCTCTTCAAGGATGCTCGTAAGTTTGTCTTGTCTTGCGATGAATGTCACAGAATTGGTAATATTAGTAGACGTCAAGAAATGCCTATGAATTATTCACTTGTTATTGAACCATTTGATGTTCGGGGCTCTGATTATATGTGACCGTTTCCTTCCTCTAATAGGTATACACATATTTTAGTTGCTGTTGATTGCGTTACTAAGTGGGTAGAAGCTATTCCAACTAGTAGTGCTTATCATAACACCTCTATTATGATGTTTAAAGAAGTTATTTTTCCGAGGTTTGGAGTCCCTAGATACCTAATGGCTGATGGTGGTTCACATTTTATTCATGGTGCTTTTTGTAAAGTGCTTGCTAAGTATGATGATAATCATAGAATTGCATCTCCATATCACCCACAGTCTAGTGGCCAAGTAGAACTGAGTAACAGAGAGCTTAAATTGATTTTGCAAAAGACTGTTAATAGATCTAGAAAGAATTGGTCCAAGAAACTTGATGATGCACTATGGGCTTATAGAACTGCATATAAAAATCCTATGGGTATTTCTATTTCTCCATATAAAATGGTTTATGGAAAAGCATGTCACTTACCTCTCGAACTAGAACATAAGGCATATTGGGCCATTAAAGAGCTCCATTATGATTTCAAACTTGCCGGTGAGAAGAGGTTATTTGACATTAGCTCACTTGATGAATGGAGAACTCAAGCATATGAGAATGCCAAACTATTTAAACAAAAAGTTAAAAGATGGCATGACAAAAGGATACAAAAGCGTGAGTTTAATGTAGGTGATTATGTGTTGCTTTTCAATTCTCGTTTAAGATTTTTTGCAGGAAAACTCCTCTCTAAATGGGAAGGCCCTTACGTTATCGAGGACGTCTATCGTTCTGGTGCCATAAAAATCAACAACTTCGAAGGCACAAATCTGAAGGTGGTGAACGGTAAAAGAATCAAACATTATATCTCTGGTAATCCCATAAATGTTCAAACCAATGTGATTGAAACCATAATCCCGGAGGAATACATAAGGGACACTTTCCAAAATGTTTCAGACTCCGAAAAGGAACATTTATGTGGTACAGTAAGTAAACCGACTCCAAAACAGTTCTAATAGCAATTTTTCTCTGTTTTGGAATATTTAAGAAAATAGGAAAATAAGAAGTAGTCCGGGAAGGACACGAGGCATCCACGAGGGTGGAGTTCGCGCCCTACCCCCCTGGGCGTACCCCCCTGCCTCGTGGGCACCTCGTGTGCCCTCGGGACTTCGTTTTCTTACGCGATACTTCTTTTGGTCGGTAAAAATTCATTGTATTATCTCCCGAAGGTTTTGACCATCGTACCACGACGAAATCGTCGGTTTTTGTTTCTAGTTGTCTCTACCACAGATTAGAGCAATATGTCATCCCAGGATTCAGAGGGAGAAATCTATGTGGCTGATTACCTTGCAGACCCTAAGGTCTACAGGGACTTGGAGCATTATGGTTGGACCACTGAGGAAGAAGAAGACTACGAGCTTAAGGGAATGGAGGAGACGAGCTCAGATGAAGATGAAGTCCCATTACCTCAACCTGGGGACATGCATGTGGAGTTTAAAAAGTCAAGCCTCCCTGATAGAGCAAAGAAACCTAAGATCGAGCTTTTCCCTTTTAGTCTCTTGCAGGAGAACAAACAGGAACTATGCAAAAGGATATTAAGCCTTGAGCACGAGATCGATGATCTAAGGGTGCAAAATTCCATCCTCAAGCGCAAATAAGGAAGAAGACTACATCATCAACAACTCCATCATCACCACCTCCGAAAAAGGAGACATAATCACATGGGTATGGGAACTCCCCTTGGCAACTGCCAAGCTTGGGGGAGGTGCCCCGGTATCGTATCACCATCACACTCCTATATTCACCGTTTTCTCAGTTTGATCCTTTTGGTAATATCTCGATCTAGTAGAATAAAGTTTTAGAGTGATCTAGTTGTGAGTTTTTGCTTTATGATTCCTCTATGTAATCGAGTCCATGAGCTATATATAATAAAGATTAGTATTGAGTCAAGGGCTTTGCTGTCTTGCTATGATCTTGAGGCAATAAAATAAAAAGAAGGAATAAAAAGAAATAAAGAGATCATATGGATCTTATGGAGAGTAATGACTTCACATATTAAGAGTATGATGAATAAAAGTTGTTGAGAGTTGGTAAACATAGTTTTGGTCATCGTTGCAATTAATATAAAGTAATAAAGGAAGAGAGGTTCTCACATATAAATATACTATCTTGGACATCTTTATGATTGTGAGCACTCATTAAAATAGGACATGCTAAAGAGTTGATGTTGGACAAGGAAGACAACGTAATGGGTTATGTTTTCTTGTATCTGAAATAAAGTATATTGTCTTGGATCATCCAACATGTTGAACTTGCCTTTCCCTCTCATGCTAGCCAAATTATGTGCATCAAGTAGAGATACTAATTGTGCTTCCAAATATCCTTAAACCCAGTTTTTCCATGAGAGTACACCATATCTACCTATGGATTGAGTAAGATCCTTCAAGTAAGTTGTCTTGTTACATGCAACAAAAATTGCTCTCTAAATATGTATGATTCATTAGTGTGGAGAAAATAAGCTTTATACGATCTTGTGATGTTGAAGCAATAAAAGTGACAGACTGCATAATAAAGGTCCATATCACAAGTGGCAATATAAAGTGACGTTCTTTTGCATTAAGATTTCGTGTATCCAACCATAAAAGCACATGACAACCTCTGCTTCCCTCTGCGAAGGACCTATCTTTTACTTTTGTCTTATACCTTTTACTAGAGTCATGGTGATCTTCACCTTTCCTTTTTACATTTTATCCTTTGGCAAGCACATTGTGTTGGAAAGATCCTGATATACATATCCAATTGGATGTTAGTTAGCATGAACTATTATTGTTGACATTACCCTTGAGGTAAAAGGTTGGGAGGCAACACTATAAGCCCCTATCTTTCTCTGTGTCCGATTAAACTCCATACCCATAAGTATTTCGTGAGTGTTATGAATTGTGAAAAATTAAATGATAGTTGAGTATGTGGACTTGCTGAAAAGCTCTTATATTGACTCTTTCCGTTGTTATGATAAATTGCAATTGCTTCAGTGACAAAGAGCATAGTTTGTTAGTCCTCAATGAGTGAGGACAAGCGAGGTCTGATACGTCTCCAACATATCTATAATTTTTGATTGTTCCATGCTATTATATTACCCGTTTTGGATGTTTATGGGCTTTACTAAGCACTTTATATTTTTTTGGGACTAAGCTATTAACCGGAGGCCCAGCCCAAATTGCTATTTTTTTTGCCTATTTCAGTGTTTCGCAGAAAAGGAATATCAAACGGAGTCCAAACGGAATGAAACCTTCGGAAGAGTTATTTTTGGAACAAACGTGATTCAGGAGACGGAGTGTACGTCAAGAAGCAAACAAGGAAGCCACGAGGCAGGGAGGCGTGCCCTAGGGGGGTGGACGTGCCCCCGCCCTCGTGGGCTCTCGTGGCTCCCCTGACCGACTTCTTTCGCCTATATATATCAACATACCCTGAAAACATCCAAGAGCACCATGAAACCCTATTTCCACTGACACAACGTTCTGCCGTGATATCCCATCTTGGAGCCTTTTCCGGCGCTTCGCCGGAGGGGGAATCGATCACGGAGGGCTTCTACATCAACACCATAGCCTCTCGGATGAGTTGTGAGTAGTTTACCACAGACCTTCGGATCCATAGTTATTAGCTAGATGGCTTCTTCTCTCTCTTTGAATCTCAATACAATGTTCTCCTCGATCTTCTTGGAGATCTATTCGATGTAACTCTTTTTGCGGTGTGTTTGTCGAGATCCAATGAATTGTGGGTTTATGATCAAGTTTATCTATGGGAAATACTTGAATCTCCTCTGAATTCTTTTATGTATGATTGGTTATCTTTGCAAGTCTCTTCAAATTATCAGTTTGGTTTGGCCTACTAGATTGATCTTTCTTGCAATGGGAGAAGTGCTTAGCTTTGGGTTTAATCTTGCGGTGTCCTTTCCCAAGGATGAGGGCAGCAAAGCACGGATTGTATTGTTGCCATCGAGGATAAAAAGATGGGGTTTATATCATATTGCTTGAGTTTATCCCTCTACAGCATGTCATCTTGCCTAATGCGTTACTCTGTTCTTATGAACTTAATACTCTAGATGCATGCTGGATAGCGGTCGATCTGTGGAGTAATAGTAGTAGATGCAGGCAGGAGTCGGTCTACTTGTCGCAGATGTGATGCCTATATACATGATCATGCCGAGATATTCTCATAACTATGCAATTTTCTATCAATTTCTCGACAGTAATTTGTTCACCCACCGTAATACTTGTGTTATCTTGAGAGAAGCCACTAGTGAAACCTATGGCCCCCGGGTCTATCTTCCATCATATAAGTTTCCGATCTACTTTATTTTGCAATCTTTACTTTCCAATCTGTATCATAAAAATACCAAAAATATTTATCTTATTATTATCTCTATCAGATCTCACTTTCGCAAGTGGCCCTGAAGGGATTGACAACCCCTTTATCGCATTGGTTGCGAGGTACTTGTTTGTTTGTGTAGGTACGAGGGATTTGCGTGTAGCCTCCTACTGGACTGATACCTTGGTTCTCAAAAACTGAGGGAAATACTTACGCTACTTTGCTGCATCACCCTTTCCTCTTCAATGGAAAAACCAATGCATGCTCAAGAGGTAGCAAGGTCTAAGCTTGGGGGAGTTGATACGTCCATTTTGCATCATGCTTTTATATCGATATTTATTGCATTATGGGCTGTTATTACACGTTATGTCACAATACTTATGCCTATTCTCTCTTATTTTACAAGGTTTACATGAAGAGGGAGAATGCCGACAGCTGGAATTCTGGGCTGGAAAAGGAGCAAATATTAGAGACCTATTCTGCACAACTCCAAAAGTCCTGAAACTCCACGGAAGTTATTTTTGGAATCAATAAAAAATACTGAGCGAAGAAAATAACAGAGGGGGGACACCCACCATCCACGAGGGTGGGCGCGCCCCCTGCCTCGTCGGCCCCTTGGCAGGCCTCCGGTGCCCATATTCTTCTATATGAAGTCTTTTACCCTGGAAAAGATCACAAGAAAGCTTTCGGGATGAAGCACTGCCACCACGAGGCAAAACCAATCTAGGGCTCCGACGGAGCTGTTCTGCCGGGGAAACATCCCTCCGGGAGGGGGAAATTGTCACCATCGTCATCACCATCGATCCTCTCAGCGGGAGGGGGTCAATCTCCATCAACATCTTCACTAGCACCATCTCCTCTCAAACCCTAGTTCATCTCTTGTATCTAATCTTTGTCCCAAAACCTCAGATTGGTACCTATGGGTTGCTAGTAGTGTTGATTACACCTTGTAGTTGATGCTAGTTGGTTTATTTGCTGGAAGATCATATGTTCAGATCCTATATGCATATTAATACCCCTCTGATTATGAACATGAATATGATTTGTGATAGTTACGTTTGTTCCTGAGGACTGGGAGAAGTCTTGCTATAAGTAGTCATGTGAATTTGGTATCCGTTTGATATTTTGATGAGATTTATGTTGTCTTTCCTCTAGTGGTGTTATGTGAACATCGACTACATGACACTTAACCATTTTTTGGGCCTAGAGGAAGGCATTGGGAAGTAATAAGTAGATGATGGGTTGCTAGAGTGACAGAAGCTTAAACCCTAGTTTATGAGTTGCTTCATAAGGGGCTGATTTGGATCCACATCTTTCATGCTATGGTTAGGTTTACCTTAATACTTCTTTCGTAGTTGCGGACGCTAGCAATAGGGGTTAATCATAAGTGGGATGCTTGTCCAAGAAAGGGCAGTACCCAAGCACCGATCCACCCACACACCAAAACTATCTGTTACCGATAATTTCAGTGCTTGCAGAGAATACCTTACTGAAAACCGCTTGTCATTTCCTTCTGCTCCTCGTTGGGTTCGACACTCTTACTTATCAAAAGGACTAAGGTAGATCCCCTACACTTGTGGGTCATCAGGAATGACTATGGTTAACCCCTGGGGTACGGGGGGCCTTGCTTAGCAGTAGCACCGGCCCATGCCCGGTGCTACTTCTAAGCCAGCCTTATCATCTTCCCCCGCGGCCCGTGCACCTCAACCTCACTCTCCCATCACACTCTCTCGCTCACTCTCTTTGCCGCCCCCGTTGCTCCCAAGGTATCTCCCTCCCTCCTCCTCGTCTCGCCGCCTTCCTCCCTCCTCTCGCCGCCCACCATCCTTATCCTCCAGACTCCCTCCTCTCTCCTCCTCCCTCCCTCCCTCCGTTTTTGTAGAATGTAGGTTTTTTTTATGTTTTTCAAATACAATACAATGTAGATTATTTTAATGGAATAGAAAATTTTCAGTAAATGTAGGTCTTTTGAATAGAGTAGAAAACTTTCAGTAAATATAGGTCTATTGAATAGAATAGAAAATTAGTAAATGTAGGTCTTTTGAATATGATAGAATAGTAAGTCTAAAATAGAGTTGCAAATTAGAAAATGTTCAGTAAATGTAGGTATCGAATAAAATATAAAAATGTTGTATTGAACAACTAGCGTATTTAGTTATGCTTGTTGTCCAAATGAAATGTTAGGGTTATGAGATATATTGTAGTGTTTTTCTCAAAATTGAACCATTGAAATGCAATGAGCATGCCAAGTTTGATTTTTTTTAAATAAATTCTCATGTGGCGTAGGGTAGATCATCGACAAGCCGGTCAACGACGCCCAAAAGATCACTTACGACACCCGCATTCTCGATAGTCATCATCTATAGTGAGTATACATGGTCTATGTGGTTGCGTAAATACGAAAATGAAGGATACTGAAGGAAATATGCCCTAGAGGCAATAATAAAGTTGTTATTTTATATTTCCTTATTCATGATAAAGGTTTATTATTCATGCTAGAATTGTATTGATCAGAAACTTAAATACATGTGTGCATACATAAAAAAATACCGTGTCCCTAGTAAGCCCCTACTAGACTAGCTCATTGATCAAAGATGATTAACGTTTTCTAACAATGGACATGGTTAAGCCCCTACTAGACTAACTCGTTGATCTATGTTTTTATCCATGAAAGTTATTTGAGTCTTCTTTGATCTCTTATATGCATGATTGCTTATAGCCTCGTATTTCTTCTCCGATATTTGTGTTTTGTTTGGCCAACTTGATCTATTTATCTTGTAATGGGAAGAGGTGCTTTGTAGTGGGTTCGATCTTACGGTGCTTGATCTTAGTGACAGAAGGAGAACTGACATGTATGTATCGCTGCTACTAAGGATAACAAGATGAGATCTATATCTCTGCAATAGATAAACGGATCTCGTCTACATCATGTCATCATTCTTATTGCATTACTCCGTTTTCCATGAACTTAATACACTAGATGCATGCTGGATAGCGGTCGATGTGTGGAGTAGTAGTAGTAGTAGTAGTAGTAGATGCAGGCAAGAGTCGGTCTACTAATCTTAGATGTGATGCCTATATAATGATCATTGCCTGGATACGTCATGATTATTTGAAATTCTATCAATTGCCCAACAGTATGTGTTTTCCCACCGTTTGCTATTTTCCTTGAGAGAATCCACTAGTGAAATCTACGGCCCCCGGATCTCTTTTCATCATATTTGCCTTTGCGATTTATTTTCCTTTGCATTTATTTTCAGATCTATTAAAACAAAAATACAAAAATACCTTGCTGCAATTTATTTGTTCCGCGATCTATTTATCCTATATACCACTTTTACCTCACGTTATTTGCCTATCTTGAGGCGTCGTACCTGAAAGGGATTAACAACCCCTTTACACGTCGGGTTGCGAGTATTTGTTATTTGTGTGCAGGTGCTGTTTATGTGGTGTGAGGAGGTTCTCCTACTGGTTCGATAACCTTGGTCTCATCACTGAGGGAAATACCTACCGTCGCTATACTGCATCATCACTTCCTTTTTGGGGAAATACCAACGTAGTTCTAGCAGACATCAGGTATCCCTTGTTTGTCTGTCCTGAAAGGTTACTAAGAGCAGGCCAATCATTGATGGTTAAAAATAGCAAATCTCATAGGTCGAATTCCTGCTGTTTGTGCTCATCCCACACACATACACTTTTTTTCCCACAGCTATAAAAGTTCTTCAACTAATGGCCTTAGATACACATTAATGTCGTTGCGGGTTACTTGGGGCCTTGGATGAGCACTGGCATCATAATGAACTTCTGCTTCATGCACAACCAAGGAGGAAGGTTATAGATACATAGAGTCATAGGCCAGGTGCTATGATTGCTGCTGTGCTCCCCAAAAGGATTAATGCCATACGCACTTAAACCAAACCAACAGTTCCTTGCATCACATGCAAAGTCCGACAACTTTCTCTCGATTTTCCTCCACTACGACCATTCAGCGGGTACTCTCAACTTCCCGTCTTTCTTACGGTCTTCTTGGTGCCATTGCATCAACTTGGCATGCTCCTTGTTTTGGAATAAATGTTTCAACCGTGGTATTATAGGAGCATAACACATCACCTTGGCAGGAATCCTCTTCCTGGGGTGCTGGCCCTCAACATTACCAGGGTCATCCCGGCTGATCTTATAGCGCAACGCGCCGCATACCGGGCATGCATTCAAATTATCATGCTCCTTACCACGGTAGAGGATGTAATCATTAGGGCATGCATGTATCTTCTACACCTCTCACTAGTAGAAAATGGGCCAATGGTTCAGGCCGGTCCAGCCCATTAGTCCTGGTTCAATCCAGAACCGGGACCAATGGGGGCATTGGACCCGGTTCGTGAGCCCCGGGGGCCGGCCGGGCCACGTGGGCCATTGGTCCTGGTTCGTCTGGACCTATTGGTCCCGGTTGGTGGGACGAACCGGGACCAATGGTCCTCGCTCCTGGCCCACCACCATTGGTCCCGGTTGGTGGCCTGAACCGGGACCAAAGGCTGCACATTAGTCCCGGTTCATGCCACCAACCGGGACTAAAGGGTTTGTCCTCGTTGCGGCCATAGTTTAGTCCCACCTCGCCAACCGAAGGGGAATCAGACCGGTTTATAAGCCCCTCCCTCTCTGCCATGTTGAGCTCCTCTCAAAATGAAAATAGATGCCCTTATCTGAGAATTTAACCTAAATTCATCTTGAATTTCTCTGAAGTTAGTAGAAATTTATTATGAATTTAGGTTGAATTTTCTCTATAAGCGCATCTATGCTCATTTCTGAGTAGTTTTTATATAGTTTTTTCTTTTCTGCTATATTTATTTTTTCTTTTTATTTACGAGTTGTAATAAGTCATTAAAAATAAGCATCTATGCTCTTTTTTAGTAAAGTTAATCACAACTATTTTTTCTTCTATTTATTTCTGAATTGTAATAAGTCATTAAAAATAAGCATCTATGCTCATATTTTAGTAAAGTTAATCACAACTATTTTTTCTTCTATTTATTTCTGAATAGTTTTTTCTTTTCTGCTATATTTATTTTTTCTTTTTATTTACGAGTTGTAATAAGTCATGAAAAATAAGCATCTATGCTCATTTTTTAGTAAAGTTAATCACAACTATTTTTTCTTCTATTTATTTCTGAGTAGTTTTTTATATATATTTTTTCCTTTTCTGCTATATTTATTTTTTTTCTATTTATTTCTGAGTTGTAATAAGTCAATGAAAATAAAAAAAATTAGTAAAGTTAATCACAACTATTTTTTTCTTCTATTTATTCTGAGTAGTTTTTTATATAGTTTTTTCGGCACCTTCCCACCATGCGGTAATTTACCGTATGCTAATGGGACGAACCACGTTGACTAGATACCACGTGGTAAATCACTCAGGCCAACACCATGTGATGCAATCACACCTATGGGCAAGGCCGAACCCCGCCCTCAGGGCGGATATCATACAGCTGCCGGAGTAGTGAGTCGTGCATGCCTATCAAAATTTTGATATGACAGCCAACTATCCGGACACCAACTGAGGAGTCCGCGCTAACTAACGGTATAACGGCTAGGTTTACCAGGGTCCGATCAGGGGCTTCACAGTACGGCAATAAAGTCCGACCACCTTCTCGGTCGCTCGGCACCCCGAACTTATATCGGCTAAGGTAGCACAGGGAGAACTACTGTGATTGTGTCCCGGATCTGCCGGACGAGCACCTCAGTAGAGAAAGCCGAAAACCGACTGTCATGATACAGCGAGAGCTGGTCAGCTGTTCGACAGGTTGTAAAATCCTTAAAGATTTATTCCGCACGAATGCCCTCAGGGAAATATAATTTCTTTGGCACACTTATCCGCCGCAAGGCGGCTCCTTCAAGACACCTTCATAATATAGTTCGGGCTAGCGGTGCTCTTTACCCTCTAGCGGCCCCTGAGTCATCAGCTTCTCCGCGTCAAGCTTCCCCCTATGCACTTTTGCATGGGCAAATGCCATACGTGCACCCTCTATGCAGACCGATCGCTTAACAGCATCAAGCCGAGGACAGGCGCCCACAATCCGCTTCACGAGCCCGAAGTAACTGCTCGGAATTGGCTCCGCCGGCCACAGCCGGACAACCAAGTCCTTCATGGCTAGTTCGGCCGCCTGGTGCAGTTCGGCCGCCTATTTATTTCTGAGTAGTTTTTTATATAGTTTTTTTTCTTTTCTGCTATATTTATTTTTTTCTATTTATTTCTGTGTGGTAATAAGTCATTAAAAATAAAAAAGAGGCACAATGCTAGTTAATTCGCTTCAAGCCGTTCGGAATAGTGTAAACTGCACTGCACATAGCTCCGTGCAGTCTACCCTATTCCTCAAGGCTTGAAGCTAACCAACGTGCAGGTGAGCATTGAGCCTCTTCTTCATCGTCTTTGCACTCAGGGCTTATAAACAGCTGCGAGTGCCTCTCGCTTGGCGAGGTGGGACTAAAAAAACAGCTCCATAAAATAAATAAGTAAAGAAAGAAAAGTGCCTCCTACTGGTCCCCCACGGCCTGGATACGACTAGAAACCCACCATGGGCCAGGATTCAGGCCCGCAGGTGGCCCAGTAGGACCATCAGGCCAAGCAGTAGCAATTAGGCCCGTAAGCCTGCAGTTGAGAGGAGCTCGGGAGGGGAGCGACAGTGGGGCTTATAAACAACTGCGCGCCCCTCTCAGCTAGCGAGGTGGGACTAAACTTTCATGTCGCACCGTGCCAGCACACGGCCATTGGTCCCGGTTCGTGGCTCCAACCGGGACCATTGCCCATTTTTAGTCCCGGTTGGTGGCACCAACCGGGACCACTCTTGCTTCCCGCCCTTTGGGCTGCTGAAAGAGGTTTTGGTCCCAGTTGGTGGTACCAACCGGGACTTATAGTGCATTGGTCCCGGTTGGAGCCACGAACCGGGACCAAAGACTTTGCTATATAAGGAAAATTTCAGAACCGCATCCCCACTCACGATCTCTCCTCCTCCTCGATCTCCGACGCGCCTTGTCGCCGACCACTAACGCCGTCGCTGACCGCCCGACGCTGTCGCCGCCTGCCCGCGCTGACGCTGTCCGCCGCCTCGCCGCCTCGACGTCGCTGCCCGCCCGACGCCGTCAGAGCCTCACACAAGACCTCGCCGTCGCCGTCGCCGTCGACCTCGCCGTGAGCAACTTAGATGTGTAGTAATTTAGATATGTAGTTCATAGTATGTTAATTTAGATTGTGTAATTAATTTGTTCATATTGTGTTAGATTTTTTTTCTGTTAATAGATTTTTTTTGGTGTAATTAATTTGTTCATATTGTGTTAGATTTTTTTCTGTTAATAGATTTTTTTGGTGTAATTAATAGGTACATCATTTTTTGCGTACCACGAACCCCGTCAGCAAGCTTCTGACGGCTTCATGCAATCCGCTCTCAGCGGATGCAATTCTTTCAATCACAATACCCATTAGAGCACGGTGATCTTCTGAGATAGCCGCTCACCCGAGCAGATCCTTCAGCTCCTCCGACCACACGCCAGTTGGCGCCGGACCTTCCGGCCCCGCTGGACTTGGGGAAACCCTCCGCCATGACACCTCAGGGTCGTCCGCCTCACATGAGGGTGCGACAGGTGGAGGCGTTTCGCTCTCCATCATCTCCGGAAGAAGATCCCCCGAAGACGAGCTCTGCTGAGAAGGGCTGAGATCCAAACTACAAAGTACAATTTTGGTTATCTTTAGAAATAAATGCAGGGATGTTCCTTATTTACAAGACCCCTTCTCTTCACTTACGGCTCACTGGAGGGCTGATCCCCTTGGGGAAATAGTGCGGCTGGGATACGTCCCAGCGCCGGACTCTCTGACGAAGATTTCTTTCCCCTCTTTGAGGCCTTGACCTCCGGATCTTCCGAAGCGGTCCTCTTCTCTCCTTGGAGGGTGGGACTTTTGATCCCTCCTTCCTCAGGAGCCTCCTTCGTGGAGGCCGTTGCTTCCCCGCTCCCCCCTTCGCCTTCTTCAAAAGGCACGGCCTTCAACATCTTAGTCAGCATGGGACCCGGCGTGGTCTCTGGGAGGGGAGCGGGACACCTTATCAACTTTGCTTTCGCTATCCACTCCTGTTCAAGAAACAGCTCCTTTAAAGGGCATATATGTATGATAAATGAATGAACATCCTATCCGGTTACAGGACTACTTACTTGAGTATCTGGGCGATTGCAGCTTAGTCCTGCGTCCTCAGTCAGGTCCGGGCACTTCTGTTGTGATCCGAAGAACAGTTTATACATCTCCACGGGCGTCGTACCCATAAAATGTTGGAGAGCTCGTGGTCCCTCCGGATTAAATTCCCACAGACGGAGAGGGCGACGTTTGCAGGGCAGAAGGCGCCGAATCAACATAACCTGCACCACTGCGACCAGATTGGTCTCTCTTTCTTGGAGGTCTCGAATGCGGCCCTGCAACAAAGGAACGTCCTTGGACGACCCCCAGTCGAGCCCCTTGTTGACCCATGACGCCAGCCGCTGTGGTGGACCTGAGCGGAAGGCGGGAAGCACCACCCATTTGGTGCCCCTGGGAGCGGTAATATAAAACCACTCCCGTTGCCACAAACCAAGCTCCTCTTGAAAAGATCCCTCGGGCCACGGAGCATCAGCACACTTGCTTATGACCGCCCCTCCGCACTCTGCTTGCTGCCCCTCGATCATCTTCGGCTCCACCTTGAAGGTCTTGAGCCACAATCCAAAGTGAGGGGTGATATGGAGGAAGGCCTCACATACGACAATGAATGAAGAGATATGGAGGATGGACTCCGGATTCAAGTCATCGAAATCCAGCCCATAATAAAACATGAGCCCCCGCACAAAGGGTTCCGTCGGGAAGCCTAAACTCCGAAGGAAGTGAGACACGAACACCACGCTCTCGCCGGGCTCGGGAGTTGGGATGACCTGCCCTGGAGCAGGCAGCCTATGTGAAATCTCGCCGGTTAGATACCTGGCGTCTCGCAGCTTTAGCACATCTTCTTCTGTGACGGAAGAAGACATCCATCGGCCATGCTGGTCGGAGCCGGACATCGTCGAAAGTCCGAAGCGCCTAAATCTGAAGCTTTGGGTGTTAGAACTCGAAGTGCGAGGTGAACTCGATGGAGGGTGTAAAAAAGAAGAGGGCCTTGGTCTCATTATAAAGAGGTTGAATATCAAGAGCCCTCCCTGTGGTTGATTAGGACTCGCCTTCGATAGAGGAGGCGTGCCAACGGGCACGGTTGGGTTACCCACGTCCGTATTTGATGAGAATCCCGGAATAAGGGGGCGCGATCTAGGCTTTGATAAAGACGTGCCAAGGAAACCGCCTCGCTAAACGCGCTAAGGTGGAACAGTAAAAAAATGATTCATATAAAGGCTTGGCCATGGTGTGATGTCACACCGTGCAATACGTCAGCAGATCTGTGCAAAAATTATTCTCTCTACGGTGGTATGTGGAATTTGTTTTGCAGAGACGGACACTATCCTTGTGTTCAAAACCTTCTATGAAGTATTCAGAGGAGGAACCCGCTTTGCAATGCCGAAGACAATATGCGCGCCGGACTTGTCGTCATTGAAGCCTGGTTCAGGGGGCTCTTGAGGAGTCCTAGACTAGGGGGTGTCCGGATAGCCGAACTATCATCTTTGGCCAGACTCCAAGACTATGAAGATACAAGATTGAAGACTTCGTCCCGTGTCCGGATGGGACTTTCGTTGGCGTGGTAGGCAAGCTTGGCGATACGGATATGTAGATCTCCTACCATTGTAACCGACTCTGTGTAACCCTAAACTATCCGGCGTCTATATAAACCGGAGGGTTTTAGTCCGTAGGACGAACAACAATCATACCATAGGCTAGCTTCTAGGGTTTAGCCTCTACGATCTCGTGGTAGATCTACTCTTGTACTACCCATATCATCAATATTAATCAAGCAGGAGTAGGGTATTACCTCCATTGAGAGGGCCCGAACCTGGTTAAAAACATCGTGTCCCTTGTCTCCTGTTACCATCCGCCTAGACGCACAGTTCGGGACCCCCTACCCGAGATCCGCCGGTTTTGACACCGACACCCCCCGAGTCGAACTCTACTCTGAAGCTGAAGCAGAGCAAGCCCGTCAAGATGCAGTCGACCTCCTTGAAGAGGAGAGAGAGATGGCCCTGATCCGCTCGACCATCTATCAGCAGGACTTGCGTCGATTCCACGCCAGAAATGTGAAGAGCCGAGCCTTTCAGGAAGGAGATCTGGTCCTCCGAGTGGATCAACAGAAACCTCACAAGCTCGCTCCCACTTGGGAAGGTCCCTTCATCGTCACCAGAGTTCTTCACAATGGGGCTTACCATCTTTACAACGTCGAACGCCAGATTGATGAGCCTCGGGCATGGAATGCGGAGCTGCTCCGCCCCTTTTACACTTAAGAGCTCACTCGGGTGAGATGTAATAAAAGTACCTCTGTAGTTTGTCTATCTAAATCAATAAGATTATAATTTTCCCAGTGTTTGTTATTACTTCTTGTTAAAATCCCCCCCCCCCCGGTGGGTGACTTAGCTGCGAATCCGTTTTGCCTAAGTTTGTAAAAAAATCCTTACCAAGTGGCGAGCCAGCCTCTCACTCGGGGGTTTAGCTGCGAATCCGTTTCGCCTAAGTATTCAAAATCCTACCGAGTGGTGAGCCAGCCTCCCACTCGGAGGCTTAGCTGCAGTCCAAGTACTCGCCTAAGTATTCAAAATCCTACCGAGTGGTGAGCCAGCCTCCCACTCGGAGGCTTAGCTGCAGTCCAAGTACTCGCCTAAGTGTTTAAAATCCAACCGAGTGGTGAGCCAGCCTCCCACTCGAGGGTTTAGCTGCAGTCCAAGTACTCGCCTAAGTATTTAATACAATGTGCACTTTGCAAGGGCAACGAGGTACAGGTCGACTGTTGCCTTTCCCTTCAAAGCTATGACACAAAAATCCTCCTTGGAGGCTTAGCTGCAATCCAGTACTCGCCTAAGTCTGAAAAATCCTACCGAGTGGAGAGCAAACCTCCCACTCGGGGGCTTAGCTGCAGTCCAGTACTTGCCTAAGTTTGAAAAATCCTACCGAGTGGAGAGCAAACCTCCCACTCGGAGGCTTAGCTGCAGTCGATGCTACGCCTAAGTTTGAAAAATCCTACCGGGTGGAGAGCAAACCTCCCACTGGGGCTTAGCTGCAGTCGATGCTACGCCTAAGTTTGAAAAATCCTACCGCGTGGAGAGCAAACCTCCCACTCGAGGGCTTAGCTGCAGTCCAGTACTCGCCTAAGTTTTGAATATCCTACCGAGCGGAGAGCAAACCTCCCGCTCGGGGGCTTAGCTGCAGCCCGGGACTCGCCTAAGTTTGAGAACATACTGATCCGCAAGGACGACGAGGTGCAGGTCGACTGCTACCTTCTCCTTCGGAAGCTGCGCCACAAGTACAACGTGCGCTCCAGCCCGATCCGCAAGGACGATGAGGTGTAGGTCGACTGTTGCCTTATCCTTCGGAGCTGCGCCACAAGTAAAACGTGCGCTCCATCCCGATCCGCAAGGACGACGAGGTGCAGGTCGACTGTTGCCTTATCCTTCGGAGCTGCGCCACAAGTACAACGTGCGCTCCATCCCGATCCGCAAGGACGACGAGGTACACGTCGACTGCTTCCTTCTCCTGCACCTGCAAGAACCACAAAGTGTAGGTCGACTAGATCCACCTCAGAGCTGCATCTCAAACATTGAAGCATAATCTGATTGAAGAGCAAAGTTCACTCGAAGGCAAACAGAAGCATATTTTGACGATAAGTAAAGTTCGGATAGCATCCTAAGGATGCAGAAGTACCCAGGCCTCAAGCCCGCTAAATTTTATCGGTTACAAAAATCACTCGGCATTCCGAGGCAAATTTAAGGTAAAGCATAAAAAGTTTTTTACTCCTCAGGTGGAGGACTGGAAGCAGCCACAAACTGGTCAAGGTCGATCCCATCGGCGATCCGGGTGGCAGCAGTGATGAAAGTTTCCATGAAAGATTGGAAGTCATACTTCTTGGTGTTGGCAACTCTGAGGGCCGCCAGCTTGTCCTCCCGCGCTTCCTTGCAGTGGACACGAACCAGAGACAGAGCAACATCAGCACCGCACCTGGCAGAAGACTTTTTCCATTCTTGCACTCAATTTGGAACCTCATTCAGTCGAGTCATTAAGGACTCAAGGTTATTCTGAAGTGTCTGGTCCGGCCAGAGGGTTGAGTCAATCCGTGACACCGCAGGTTTCAGTCGAGCGAGATAGTCCACCACTCCAGCAACGCGAGACTCCAGTCGGAGCACGTTCATAGCGGCTTCGTCCTTCATGGGAGAGTTGATGGGGTCCAAGCTTGTCTCCACTCGACTGGTCTCCTCTTCAAAGTTCTGACAGAATTCTGCAAATACGACTCAAGTTCAAGCTAATGGTTCTATGGTGAGTCGATGATGACAAGTCAGTCGGATAAGAGGAATTACCTTCAAGCATAAGGAATAGCTTCTTGGCGAGCCCTCCCAGATAGACCTCCAGATCGTACCTCCTCCCTGCCAGTTCGCCAACCTTGTCAGTCAGGGCAACTTTGTCATTCTTCAGTCGGCTAGCCTCCTTGTTGGCCGCGTCGAGAGCAGTCTTCAGTTTGGTATTCTCCTCTTCGAGTTTTTCGACTGAGGCCAGTTTCTCTTCCGTGAGCTTTGTTTTCTCCAAAGCCGCCTATACGTGCCTCTGCAAGGTCGTGATCTTTCTTCTTGAGCCTCCTCCGGTTTGTCTCGCAAAATAACAATAAGTCTAGAGTTGAGAATGGGTAGAAAGACAAAGGCGATCGTCAAGTTCTCACCAGCCATACCTTTTGCTTCGTCTCGCCTATACGCAAGTTCTCCTGATCAAGCTTCAAGTCAAGGTTGAGCTGGATCTTCTTGTTCTCCAATTCGGTATAGCGGGCCACGAGCTCGCAACATTTCTGCGAGGAGTCAATCGACAAAACATCAAAGACAGGTCACTTCCGAGTGACTAAAGAAAAATTGTAGCATTTCTAAGACTACAGTCGAATCAAAACATTCGACAGTGGTCTCGGGGACTACACCCAGTGGGTGCACTCAGCGTGCCCCCACTGGTTTTACCAATTCGGTTCGACCAGTCGACCGAAAGAGACAAAAAGGTTATGATCCTAAAAACATAGCTTACTGTCAGCAGTCAGCTGTGTAAAAAAAGTTCTTAGACTATGGTCGACTGCCCGCAGTCCACCATAGTCTCGGGGACTACACCCGGTGGGTGCACTCAGCGTGCCCCCACCGGTTCCAAAGATCCATTCGACATGGCCGGACCAGACCGAGTGAAGAAGTTCAAAGTATAAAGACTATAGTCGACTGTCCGCAGTCCACCATAGTCTCGGGGACTATACCTAGTGGGTGCACTCAGCGTGCCCCCACCAGTTCAAAAATTCAATCGACACACCCACCAAGTGGGTGTACAGATGCAGATATGGAAATCTTCAGAAAGAAGAAATTTCAGGTAGCATATCCTAATGTAACAAGCAACTTACTTGGACATTGCTCAAGAGCCGAGCTTGCATCATAAGCCGCCTGGCTGGCCTCCCGGACCAACTTCACTTGCTCCATCATGATCCCTGCCTGGCGTATGGCCTCCTTGGCAGCACTCACTTGGTCTTCAGGAACATGGTGTGTGGCAAAAAGGGATGGAGGGTCAACAGTCGACGATGAAGGACGGACACTCGTCAGCGGCACAGCAAAGGACACAGAAGTCCGAGTGGTGTCGCCTCCCTCGTGAACTACCGTCTCAAGCAGTGATACAGCTGGAGTAGCCTTGCCAGCAGGCACCTCTTTGTCCTTCCTCTTCCTCAGCGGTGTTTCATCATCGTCATCAGGGAGATCAATGACATGAGGTGGAACTACAAGTAAGATTCAAAGGTAAAAACAGAAATCCAGTCGACCGTAAAGCAAAACTGCAGAGATCATACCAAGGTTGGAGGTGGCGGCATCTTCCATTTCCTGATCCTCGTGCTTAGCTGAGGTCTCGGAGGTGGCAGCACTGCAGATTTCAGAAGTCAATTGATCAGTCAAAACGAGTCGACCAAAAGTGCACTCATGGTAGACAGGAAAACACAAGTTCTGCTGATTACCCGAAAATGGTGGGAATGACATCTTGGGCAAGGCCTTCGCCGGCTTCGATGACGTTGCTCGGGGTTGCTTTGGCGGTTTCTCAGTTGGCACTGGAGAAGTCGTCCGAGTGCGCTTCGTCGACCGTCCGATGGGCGCGACAGCCTTACCTCGCTCGACCACCGGATCATGCGTCAGCTTGGATCGCCTTTCCGAGTGGGGTGGGTCCACGTCTCCCTCCTCTTCCTCCTCCTCCTCCTCCTCTTCATCAGAGCTGTCGTTTTCCTCAGACTCCCATTCCTCCTTGCTTTCGCCTCCGCTTCCTTCTTCTTCTTCGACTAGTTCTTGCGCCCCGTTGGGCATCGAGTACATCTCAGTGGTGACCTAGGAGACAACAAAACAAGACGAAAGTCAGTCGATTGATTCGCAGCGGAACAGAGCAAATGCAACAGGATCACAGTCGGAGATAAGTGGTCATACCTGGTCTGGTTCGTAAGATTGGTCGAGTGGTGGGATCCTCCTAGCCCCGCGAGGGTTATCTTTGTTCCCTGTGATGGCAGTCATCCAACTCTCCAATGTGGTGTCGTCGACCTCCTCTGGGTGGACCCGGGTGGTGTCCTCGGTACCAGAGTACATCCACATCGGATGACCTCGGTATTGGAGCGGCTGAATGCGCCGTCGAAGGAAAACCTCCAGAAGATCCATGCCGGTCACTCCGTCGCGAATGAGCTGGACTACACGCTCCATCAACAACTTAACCTGGGCCTTCTCCTCCGGGAGCATCTTCAGAGAGGACGGCTTGTTCACTCGATCCATGGAGAAGGGAGGGAGTCCAGTCGATCGCCTCAAGGCCGATCGGGTCTTGGCAGTAGAACCAGGTCGACTGCCACCCTCTGACTGAATCGGGAAGAATCATGGCTGGAAAGGCACTTTTACCCCTCATATGGACCCCAAGACCCCCACACATCTGGATTACTTGGGTTCTTTCATCATTCGGACTAGCCTTTTTCACCGTCTGGGAGAGACAAGTGAATATGTGTTTGAAGAGGCCCAGTGTGGTCGACAACCCAGGAAGTTTTCACACAAAGACACGAAATCGGCAAGATAGGCAATGGAGTTGGGTGTAAAGTGATGGATTTGTGCTCCAAAGAAGTTCAGAAAACCCCGAAAGAAAAGATTCGGCGGAAGAGAAAATCCGCGATCCACATGGGTGGCTAAAAGGACGCACTCACCCTCTCGAGGATGCGGCTGCCACTCTGTCCCCGGAAGCCTTGCTGACCCGTCGGGGATCAATCCATCGTTGGCCAGGTCGTTGAGGTCTTTCTGGGTGATGGTCGAGCAGATCCAATCTCCCTGGACCCAACCTTGCGGCAGGCTGGACCGCAACGAGGATCCGCCCCGACTGGGCGCTCTCCCCTTCGCCTTCGCCGTCGCCTTTTTCACCCGCTCCAGGGCCGCCATCTTCTCCTTGACCATTGTCGCCGGCGTGGCAGGTGCGGGCCAGCAGTGCTGAGCAGGTTTCGGGCGCGGCAGATGAATCTGAGGACGGAGGAGGGGAAAATGAGGGTGCACTGCTCAAAATACCCCCGCCCGGTGCCTTATATGAAGTCGCTTCCGAGTGGCTGACTGGTAGGCCCGGGCAATCCTGTCAAATCCCGCAACATTCGCGCACGCGATACGTGGCAAAAAAGGTGGCGCGGAGATAGAGGCGTCCTTGCCTTATCCCATCTGAGTGCCGCGGCCTTCTCCGCTTCGCGCGCTTCCCGAGATTCAGATCCCACTAAATCCGCTAACAGCAGAGCAACTTGTCAGAGGGCAGATTTCCTCCGATCCGTCGCTCGGAAATCTCCAAGTTCATAAAGTTCACTCGACAGATGTAGAGAATGGATCAAGGCGACTGAAAGAAAATTTGACACCGTCACTAAAAGGTCATTGATCCAGAATAAAGCACACTCGCAGCGCGAAAAGCAGGTCGGAAAGATTGTCAACTCCTTCCTCACTCAAACCTCGATCCATTCCGGGGCTAATGATGAAGTCATATGCCTAGGGTAGGGTCATGGACCTGTCCAAGATACCCTCCCCAAAGGCATCCTTAGAATAAATTGCCTACCAGTCGACCTGGTAGGTTTCCACTCGACAGATTCAAGGACACTCGACCATGAAGACCCACTCGACCACCAGGAGTCCAAGAGTCACCCGGTGTCCAAACGGTCTGTAGTTAAATAGTCTTTATGGTCATGATGACACTTTATGTAAGGCGTTACCAGTAACGCCTAGCCTTGACGTACCTTAAACCCTCCACTACGTGGGCTGGCTGTGGTCCTGGCGCACTCTATATAAGCCACCCCCTCCACAGGTAGAAGGGTTCGCACCCCTGTAATTCATACACATATAATCCAGTCGACCGCCTCCGGGCTCCGAGACGTAGGGCTGTTACTTCCTCCGAGAAGGGCCTGGACTCGTAAACTCGTGCGTACCAACTACTCCATAGCTAGTACCTTGCCTCTCCATACCTACCCTATTCTACTGTCAGACTTAGAACCACAACACCGGACACGTTAGTGTGAGGTACTTAAGCGCACCAACGATGGATCGGTTGAAGGGAGCGTCGGACGCCGGAGAGCCCTCGACGGCGGACACCTTAGCCTTCGTATCGACAGGCATGGAAGCAGGCTTGCAGTTAAGCATGCCCGCTCGCTCCAGAAGCTTGTAGGCGTACTTCTACTAGTGCAAGAAGAAGCCAGTGGCCCGGCGCACGACCTCGATGCCGAGGAAGTAGTGGAGAGCCCCCAAGTCCTTGAGGGCGAACTCGGTGCCGAGGCGAGCTGTGATCTGCTGAAGAAGCGCTGGCGAGGACGCAGTCAGGATGATGTCGTCGACGTACAGTAGGAGGTACGCGGTGGCGGGGCCCTGGTGATAGACAAACAGGGAGGCATCAGACCATGTGGACCGGAACCCCTGCTGCTGGAGGAAGGCCGCGATTCGCTGGTACCAGGCCCGAGGTGCCTGCTTCAACCCGTAGAGAGAACGGGAGAGCAAGCACACGTGGTCCGGATAGTCGGTGTCGACGAAACCAGTCGGCTGCGGACAGAACACCTGCTCGTCGAGATGGCCATGCAAGAAAGCATTAGACACATCGATCTGGTGGACAGGCCAAGCGTGAGAAACAGCAAGGTGGAGAACAGCGTCAATCGTGCCCGGTTTGACAACCGGGGAGAAGGTGTCGGTGAAGTCCACGCCGGCGCGCTGGTGAAAGCCGCGCACCACCCAACGCGCCTTGTAGCGCTTGAGAGAACTGTCGGGGCGAGTCTTGTGGCGGAAGACCCACTTGCCAGTGATGACATTGGCACGGGGTGGCCGTGGGACAAGCTGCCACGTATGGTTGCACTGTAGGGCGTCAAACTCCTCACGCATCGCAGCTAGCCAGTTCGGATCATGAAGGGCTGCGCAAGCGGAGGTGGGGAGCGAGGACAACGTCGAGGTAGAAGTCACACACACGTACTCGTCCGACGGGTAGCGCGTGCTGGGACACAGTGTCCCAGTCCGAGCCCGAGTGACCACACCGGTGAGTGGTGCGGCCGCGGCGACGGGAGCCGCCGAGGGAGCCGTGGCGGGGCCGGCCGAGGGGGCACGGCGACGGGGCTGCCACGGGGCCGAACGTCTGTGGACCGCAGCGCTTGATGCCGGCCGGGCTGGGAGCGCGATGCCGAACCTGGGCGCGCTGGGCGGTCCGCCAGAGGTGGAGGCAGGGACGAACCGCGCCGTAGGAGACTCTGAAGGTGACGGTACCTGCTGAAACGGGAACACGAGCTCATCAAAGTACACATGCCGCGAAGTGAAAACGCGGTGGGAGACTGGATTATAGCACTGGTAACCTTTGGTGTTGGTAGGATAGCCAAGGAAAATGCGAGGAAGTGACCGAGGCGCGAGTTTGTGAGGAGCAGTGGACGCGGTGGTAGGATAACAGAGACACCCGAAAATGCGAAGACCATCATAAGGTGGAACCGCACCGAAGAGGAGCTGGTGAGGGGTGTAGTTCAGCCGGGAGCAGCGGGGTGAATGTTTATGAGGAGGCTGGCGGTCGCGAGCGCGTCCAGCCAGAACTGAGAAGGCATGTAGGAGTGGAAGAGCAACGTGCGGACACAGTCATTAAGCGTGCGAAGGACGCGCTCGGCGCGACCATTCTGCCGAGATGTGTAGGGACAGGTGAGGTGAAAGATGGTGCCGTGGGACGCGAGTAAATTGCGGACGGTGACGTTGTCAAACTCCTTGCCGTTGTCAGTTTGCAACGAGAATAGGACAACCGAACTGTGTGGTGACATGAATAAAAGGCGGTGAGTGTGGCAAGAGCGTCAGACTTGCGACGGAGAGGGAAGGTCCACACATAATGAGTAAAATCATCCAATGTCACCAGATAGTATAAATAGCCCGTGTTGCTAGCAACCGGGGACGTCCAAACATCACTATGCAATAACTAAAATAGAAAGGTGGAAATGTTGGTAGACTTGCTAAAGGGAAGACGAACGTGCTTGGCAAGACGGCAAGCCTCACAAGTGTGATTGTCGACCTTATTACATGAGAAGGAAAAACTCTGAAGAATCTGACGCATAATGGTGGAGTTGGGTTGACCGAGACAGGCATGCCAAAGATCGACACTGGTGGCAGGGCGACGGGTGTTGGTGGTGCCGGACGGATGCACTAGATAAAGCTTGTCCGGGCTATCACATCGGTGGAGCACCATCCGTGTACGGCCGTCCTTCACAGAAAAACCGATATCGTCAAATTCAACAGTTATAGGATTCTCACGAGCAAGGCGACGAACGGAAACGAGATTAGTGACTAAGTCAAGAGACACAAGAACATTAGACATATGCACAGGAGTGGAACTAGAAGGAAAAGACATATGACCGACGTGAGTAATGGGCAGGGAGGAACCGTTACCAATGGTGATACGGGTGGGAGTATGAATGGGAGTGGCAGACGTGACGTTACTGGGATGAGCAGTCATGTGAGCAGTGGCGCCCGAGTCCATGTACCAGTCACCACCGCCACCATAGGAGCTCGGTGACGGGGCGGAGTGCAGTGCAGCGAGCAAGGCCGGGTCCCACGACGGCGGCACCTGGGGAGGGTAGAACCCTCCGTAGGCCGGCGCGGGAGCAGCCCCGAAGGCCGGAGCAGCGCCGGCGCCGTAGGCGGGCGCGGCCCCATAGGCCGACATGGCGGCGACGCCATAGGCCGGCGCGGACCCATAGGTGTGCGCTGGCGGGGGGGCGGGGGCACCATAGCCGCTGTAGGGAGCGGTGTTCTTCGCAGCGAAGAGGGCCTGGTCACCCCCGGGCGGGGCCCAAGGATGCCCAGAGCCGGAGCCCGAGGGACCAACATGGAGTACGCGTGGACGACCCCGATCCACGGGTTGGTCCCGTACGTCCATGGGGGAGTCACCTGCTGCTGCTGCTGACGAGGGCCCCCAGGCACTCTTGCTTCCGGCCGCCCCACGGCAGTTGCCGCACACTGCCACCCGGCCGGGGCAGCGGGAGGGGCGGGAGGCGCGGGCGGGAGGGGGAAGTACCCCGGAGGCGCGGGGGGCAGCGGGTGCTGCCGCGGCGCGGCTGGGGCGGCCGGTGGAGGGGCTCCGCGTGAGGTGCCGGTGGCGAGGGCGTGGTGCTGCACACGGTTCTTGACCCCCTTCATCCGGCGCTCCTCCAACCTCAAGTATGCCAAAACTTGGGGAAGGAGGGCTCCGGCATCAAGGTGAGGTTGGAGGCGGCGTTGTCAAAGTCCTTGTTGAGGCCGGCGGTGAGCGTGCTAAGGAGGAGGTCGTCGTCCACCTTGGCTCCAATGTCACGGAGCTCATCCGCTAACGTCTTCAGGCAGCGGTAGTACTCATCAATGGATTGTTCATCCTGGTGACAGTCAAAAAATTCCTGCTGCAAAAAAACGCGGCGCTGAAGCTTGTTGTCGGTGAAGAGGCCGTTCAGCTTGACCGACATGGCGCGGGCATCGTCGCCAACACTCACGACCGTGTGGAACAAGTCCTTGGAGATGGTGGTTGAGGGAGTTCTGGACTAGGGGGTGTCCGGATAGCCGAACTATCATCTTTGGCCGGACTCCCAGACTATGAAGATACAAGATTGAAGACTTCGTCCCGTGTCCGGATGGGACTTTCCGTGGCGTGGAAGGCAAGCTTGGCGATACGGATATGTAGATCTCCTACCATTGTAACTGACTATGTATAACCCTAACCCTATCCGGTGTCTATATAAACCGGAGGGTTTTAGTCCGTGAGGCGAACAACAATCATACCATAGGCTAGCTTCTAGGGTTCAGCCTCTACGATCTCGTGGTAGATCTACTCTTGTACTACCCATATCATCAATATTAATCAAGCAGGAGTAGGGTATTACCTCCATCGAGAGGGCCCGAACCTGGGAAAAAACATCGTGTCCCTTGTCTCCTGTTACCATCCGCCTAGACGCACAGTTCGGGACCCCCTACCCGAGATCCGCCGGTTTTGACACCGACAGTGGTGAAGAACCACCGGATGATCGTGGTCCACTCGGCGTCGTCCACCATGGCGCGGGAGTCCACGGTGCCATCCACATGATCCACGAGGTTGTTCTCGCGGAAAAGCAGCGTGAAGTACGTCTTCCACGCGAAGTACGTGGGTTGGGGGCGTCGAGGATCACGGGGACGCGTGCATGGACGTTGATGTCGTGGATCTCGGCAGGGTCGACGGCGAAGGGGTTGGAGTAGGTGGAGGCGTTGGACGATATGGCGGCGAGATCGTGGGGAGGGAGGCGGCGGCGCGGCTGAGGAGAGGCGGCGCGGCGGGAGGAGGCAGTCGGCGCGGTGGGAGGCGGCGGCCTGAGGCGGCGGCTATGGTTAGCGGAAGCTGGAAGATCGACTTGCGATAGATACCATGTAGAGAATGATTTGGTGCATCGATAATTGATTGATCGTTACTAGGCATATATATATATATATATATATATATATATATATATATATATATATATATATATATATATATATGGTACAAGGGGTGTGACCGGTACCTTGTCTCCTAAGATACACGTACATACAGAGTAAGACAGATACTATATGTACTGCATACAGAACCCAGACCTACGTACATGTACACATGTTCAACAATTTTAAAATTGCTGGCAGAAATGTTTTTATTGATTTTAGATGTTTAGGGTTATTTCAAACAGCTAGACAAGTGCATGATCAGGTGATGTTTATAAGAAATTGCTTCTTTAAGCATTTGGACGGGCTCTTCCACAGGCGCAGCATGCCGCTGTGCCTCTGACTGCTAGTTTCCAATAATACACGCTAGGAATAACTCGGTCAAAAAAAGCACACCACTGTCCGTCCGTCCGTCTGCATTAATTCACGTCACGTAGGCTCATGTGCTGGTTGAATCATCCCGCTTGGACTCTTGTACCACATTTCACACGCAACAGTACATGAATGCATTACACTAAAAAAAATACATGAATGCATTGAAAACTTTCCCCTCTCGGGTATCTATGCAAAGTAGGGTCGGTGCTGAAAGGTTTTCTTTTTACCGATTTGAGCTATAGCGTCTCGTCCATCCAGCTCTACTCTACTGTGTGTCTCGGAGCACTCCAACGGATGCCATTTCGTTCGCCCACGTCCATTTTAATCGCCGCTGATAAAATCGTAGGTTCAACACGTCCGCTTCTTGTCGGCGTCAATCTATTTCAGGTCTAAAATTAAGACTGAAATGCATCTGGGGCACCAAGCGGATGTGCTGCACGTCCCCTTTGTGTCCGCCGCAGCCTCACATGTCGGTCGGCCAACCACTAGACGCGACCGTATTGAACGCGGCCACCTATAGCTGTCGCACCGTCAGCGACTGGAACACCATAGGCACGTCCTTTTTTAATCCACGCGTGCGCAGGAGGATGGGGGGCCTCATTCAGTTCCACTGCCCCGTCCACATCTACCTCCTCCCGGTCCGCTCCCTTGCGGTGAAAACCAAACCCTAGCTATTAGTTTCTTCAGCGGTTCCGGCAAGAGCAAGAGGAAGTTCACCCCCGGTGCATCCTCCTTCGCCGCTATCGGCGCCTGCCCGCCCCGTGCGGTAGCGCCTGCATATTCCGGTGCACCAGGCGCACTGGCACTAGCTGAACAGACAGCCGCTGCCATACCCAGACGTCACGTTGCCCCAGGACTCGCATATGGATCTGCAACGAATCACGATGCCGGCAGTGCCGCGGACACAGTGGGCGCACGCCGAGGAGGTGCGCAGACGGCGGGAGCTCCTCACGCCAGAGCAATGTCAGATACCGGCGTACGCGCCGCACTCTCTCAATTGGGAGGTGTGGTTTGCCCTCGAGCATGAGGAGCAACGCTGCCTCGGCGTCTAGGAGCAGCACACCAACCCTCCGCAACCTCCCGTCATCAAGCCCGAGGAGGAGGCTACGTACCAGGCGGCGCTGGCGGCGGCCATGCAAACCTCCATCAAGGAGGAGCGGCGCAAGGTGGAGGTGGAGAAGACGGACTATCCAGCGCGGCTTGCAGAGGCCCTCGTCCTCTCCGTGGCCGGCGATTGCGTGGTATCGCCGTCGCCGCCAATAATCCCCCCCCCCCCCCCCCCCCCGACACTTAAGGCCGAGCCACCACCAGAGCCCATCGAGCGCTACATCTGGATCAGCGAGTTGCGTGAGTGGGTCCGCGTCCCCCTAATCCGGCTCGGCGCGCCGCCGCCGCAGGAAGCCGCGTACCTCGAGCATTGGAGGCAGCGCGCCGACAGCGATCAGCTCATGCAGAGGGAGCGTGAGCGGGAGGATGAGCACCACCATAAGGAGGATGAGGAGGAGGAGCGTCGTGCCCGCGTCGGAGCAGCCCAGCAGACGGTGCAGCCGCATCATGGTGACGTGCAGGGCCGGCTCTGGGGATAGGCCACCTTGGCCTGGGCCAAGGGCCCCGGTCTGGGGAGGGGGGGCCATCATCAGATACATATAAGACTATACATCTATTTGGTTGAAAAAAATGAATCAGTACAGGCCCAGCCGAACTACGGGAGAGGAAAAGGCACGTCGCCTGACATACTATATCGATCGATTCGATCGATTGAATCGCATCTCGGCATCTGAGTCTGGTCCTGGTCGCCTCCGCCTGCTGCTCTCTCTGTCTCTAGAAGACTCGCACGGACGCCCGGCCGGCCGGCCGCCGGCTGCTGCAATCAGGTGGCCCTTTAATCCTTGATTCCGTGATTCTCGTCTTGATTTTCTTGGTACGGTTGATTTTCTTGCTTTCTTGGCGTAAACGTATTTATCTTTTCAGTTTCATCATCTTTCTAGTCATTATTGTCTATGAATTAGAATTTGGATCTATTTAAGGTAATTAAACTAGCAGGGAATATTGTTTCTCATATTTAATATTTTGCTACTTTATTAGTCTTCCTTTCATGATATGAAGTCTGCGTGATTATCAATTTTTTATATGTTATACGTCTCAGAATAACAAAATATGATCGGATATGCGTACATATATATTACCTATAAGGGCTTTTTTTTCAACTTGGCCAAGGGCCCCAAAAACATAGAGCCGGCCCTGGCGACGTGACCTGGGCCTGGGAGGTGACATTCCCGTGGGTTGATCCGGCGCCACAGCAGATCGACCTCACCGGCGTTGCTTCGGACGACGAGGGCGCGTAGGGCACCGTGCGTGGCGGAGTGGACTATTTTTATGTTTAATTAAATCTTTAATGTAAATGTGGACTTTGGCCGCGGCTGGCCGGTCTTTTTTTTTTTTAGCATCAGTACAGACAAAAGCGCTCATATACACGCGCATACACTCACCCCTATGAACGCACACATGCACACCCTACCCCTATGAGCACCTCCGAAAGACTGAGCCGGCATGTTATCTTGAGATTTACGAAGTCACCGTAGGCGCCTCGTCGTCGACGGGAACGTCTCCTCCCATTGAAAGCGCATCGCCGAAAATCCTGAAATAAATCCAGGAATAATGCGAGCACCAGGATTTGAACCCTGGTGGGTTGGGGATACCACTGTTCACCTAACCATCTCAACCACAGGTTGATTCGTGGCTGGCCGCTTTTAAATGCTTTATTTATGTGTAAGTTTGAACATAATTGCTTATTTTTGAATCAACATTTAAAAATATATGGGTTGGGCCTATAATGGATGCACGCGCTGACTTAAATGAAAAACTCAGCACTGATGTTCGTGCAGTCAACTTATAAACGGATAAAGCGTGCGTCTGTGCGTCCGTTTAGGTCGGCCATTTGAGTTGCTCTCGAAAAAAAGATAGAGATAAGACACGGTGTTTCTTGTTTTACTATTCATCAGAGGTAGGTGAATTGTATTTTTTTTCCTCAAAAAAGAGCAAGTCCCGGCTTCTGCATCGGGCAACCATGTAGATGAATTGAATTATCTGTTAGAGCATTTCCAATAGTATGTATATATTTGGATGTCTATATATTTATAAAGACAATGGTCTAAAAAGATTCTCTCATATACACATCCAGTTTTACATCAGAACGGCTATATACAGGGACCATGACAGGTGGGCTGTTGCTGGGGAGAGGAAGAAATAATGACTACAGCTGAGTTTAGACAACACCTCCACATTGTGGAAGTCAATTTAGAGGATGTGTATATTTGAAGGACCATATAGACAAGCTGTTGGACGTCTATCTTGGGCTCACGTCATGAAAAACGAGTATAGACATCCATATAGACTAGCTATTGGAGATGTTCTTAGACCGTATTCGTCATCGTTTAACACGGAAGGACCTTGGTATAGAAAAGCTGAAGTGCCCGTGTGAAAAGGATTCAAAGACTTTGCACATGCAGCACCACTTGTGCTGCAAAGCTGACACGCCTTGTCACATCACATTATCTCATCGTGTACGTGCCTTGTCACATCACATCATCTACAAGACCACAAGTTGGCGCCAGTACTGGAGATGGAGTACAGCACAGCACATAGTGTGTCACGGGCGCCAACGCCACCCGTCTCTCTCTGGCCCCGATTGATGACTGCAGCCGAGGAGAGTTTACACACATGTTGTTGATGTTTACAAAAGAATTTTCTGTTTGTTTACACGCCCACGCTTGCATTTCCTATCTAGCACGAGGAAACTCCAATATTTGTCCATGATCCTTGTCTGAAATTTGAGCCGAGATTGCATCGGCGTGGACACGCCATGAACACACGCGGCGCCCGCCCTTGTTCCTTGGCCCGCCACAGTGTCACACCCACACTATTTTCCCTTTCTTTTTCAGAACCTCCCGCCCTCTCGCCTGGCCGATGTGCCAAATCCTACGCCTCGTTGTCCCCGCCTCAACGATTGACGGCGAGGCCAGCAAACCTCGCACCGCACACAAGAAGAAGCCAGAGAAGGAGCAGACGCCAGAGCAGCGGTCCATACATTCGGCGAAGAGGGCTGGCCGGAGGAAGGAACATGCCGACAAATTGAAAGCCACCAACGCGGTCGCCCTCGCCGCCGACGCGCAACAGGAGGCCGCCACCAGGCCCTCGTCGCCAAGGCCACGCGGCAGGCCCTGATGATTGTACGGTTCAGACATGGCCACGGGTAGCCGGCCATTCTAGCCGCTGCCACCGTGGTCGCGGCTAGCACGAGCTCGTGGGCAGTCTGTCCTCCACATGCAGAGTCGCCGCGCACCTCCACCATGACGAAGACACCTGGCTTCCATCCCAAACACAAACCACAAGCTACCTGCTTCTCCACCTCACCGGAAGGGAGTGTCATAACGCCGACCACCCCGTGCCTGCGGCCAGTATCGACCTCAACGGCATAACTATCTAACGTCCGGATAATTAAGCTACAGTAATCCTTACTAATGATGTCATATCATCACTGTTACTGTTGATAATCCCTTTTAGGTTCAAAACCGATTCAAATTTTAAGTTTAAAATAAAGTCAAATAATTAAAGTTTTCAAAGTGTCAAAACTAAAAAGTGCAAACCGTGACAAATAACTCATAGGTAATATTGGTGAAGAAACCACACTTTATAAAATATTGAAATGCACTTTAATAAATAGAACAGTGACTAAAACAATTATTAAATTCTTTTAATTAATAAACAAACATATAACTATTTTATTTAGTTGCCAAATTATTTGTGGCAGTAGTCTAATCACTACTACTAATTGAGGGGCTAGTAATATATATTTTTTAAGAAAAAAAACTTAGTGAAAACAATAAACTATAAAAGGATAGTGAAAAAGAAAATGAAAAGAGAAAGAAAGGTAAACCCCCTGGGCCAAGCCCACCTGGGCCGGCCTGATGACCCACAAGTATAGGGGATCTATCTTAGTCCTTTCGATAAGTAAGAGTGTCGAATCCAACGAGGAGCAGAAAGAAATGACAAGCGGTTTTCAGTAAGGGAAAATTTTGTTTTTGCCACTCTAGATTTTGCCAATTTTCCTTATGCCGCTCTAGATTTTGACATTTCACTTTTGCGATTCTTAGTTTTTGACAATTATCACAATTGCAATTATGTGGCAAAAGCAAAATCATTTTATTTCATTTTTGCCACTCTTAGCTTTTGACAATTATCACAATTGCCACTCTAAAATTTTTGTTTTTGCCACGGGAATGACATTTGTGATAGTTGTCAAAAACTAAGAGTGGCAAAAGTGAAAAGTAAAAATCTGGAGTGGCAAAAACAAAATTTTCCCTTTCAATAAGGTATTCTCTGCAAGCACTGAAATTATCGGTAACAAATAGTTTTGTGATAAGGTAATTCGTAACGGATAACAAGTAACAAAAGTAACTAAGGTGCAGCAAGGTGGCCCAATCCTTTTTGTAGCAAAGGACAAGCCTGTACAAACTCTTATATAAAGCAAGGTGCTCCCGAGGACACATGGGAATTATTGTCAAGCTAGTTTTCATCATGCTCATATGATTCGCGATCGTTACTTTGATAATTTGATATGTGGGTGGACCGGTGCTTGAGTGCTGTCCTTCGATTAACTCCTCTCGCAAGCATCCGCAACTACGAAAGAAAAATTAGGGTAAACCTAACCATAGCATGACACATATGGATCCAAATCAGCCCCTAACGAAGCAATGCCATAAACTAGGGTTTAAGCTTCTATCACTCTAGCACCCCATCATCTACTTATTACTTCCCAATGCCTTCCCCTAAGCCCAAATCATGGTGAAGTGTCATGTAGTCGACGTTCACATAACACCATTAAAGGAGAGACAACATACATCTCATCAAAATATCGAACGAATACCAAATTCACATGATTACTTATAACAAGACTTCTCTCATGTCCTCAGAAACAAACGTAACTACTCACAAAGCATATTCATGTTCATAATCAGAGGGGTATTAATAAACATTAAGGATCTGAACATATGATCTTCCACCAAATAAACCAACCAGCATCAACTACAAGGAGTAATCAACACTACTAGCAACCCACAGGTACCAATCTGAGGTTTTGAGACAAAGGTCGGATACAAGAGATGAACTAGTGTTTGAGAGGAGATGGTGCTGGTGAAGATGTTGATGGAGATTTACCCCCTCTCGATGAGAGGATCGATGATGATGATGATTGCGGTGATTTCCCCCTCACAGAGGGATGTTTCCCCGGTAGAATAGCTCCGTCGGAGCCCTAGATTGGTCCTGCCCAGGTTCCGCCTCGAGACGGCGGCCCTTTGTCCCGAAAGCTTCCTTCAGATTTTTTTCCAAGGCAAAAGACACCATATAGCAGAAGATGGACGTCGGGGGCCTGCCAGGTGGCCCACGAGGCAGGGGGGGCACTCAGGGTATGGCACGCCCTCCACCCTCGTGGATGACTGGTGGCCCCCTCTGGTTCTTTCTTTGCCCAATATTTCTTATATATTCCAAAACTGATCTACGTGGAGTTTCAAGACTTTTGGAGTTGTGCAGAATAAGTCTCTAATATTTGCTCCTTTTCCAGTCCAGAATTCCAGCTGCCGGCATTCTCTCTCTTCATGTAAACCTTATAAAATAAGAGAGAAAAGACATAAGTATTGTGATATAACGTGTAATAACATCCCATAATGCAATAAATATTGATATAAAAGCATGATGCAAAATGGACGTATCAACTCCCCCAAGCTTAGACCTCACTTGTCCTCAAGCGAATGCCGATATAGAAACATATGTCCACGTGTTTAGAGATAGAGGTGTCGATAACATAAAATACGGACATGAGGGCATCATGATCATTCTTAGAATAGCAACATATATTTTGTCATATGGTCTCTTATGCTAAAGTAACAATCCATTCACAATGTAAAGTATGAATCAGAAACTTCATTGAAAACTAACAAAATATGGTCTCAGTCATTGAAGCAATTGCAATTTATCATAACATCGTAAAGAGTCAATATAAGAGGTTTTCAGCAAGTCCACATACTCAACTATCATTTAGTCTTTCACAATAATAACACTCACACTATACTTATGGGTACAAAGTTTCAATCTGAAACAGAGAAAGATAGGGGCTTATAGTTTCGCCTCCCAACCTTTTACCTCAAGGGTAATGTCAACAATAATACTTTATAAAAACTGACATCCAAGTGGATATATATATCAGGTATTTCCAACACCTACTACTTGCCAAAGCATAAAGAGTAAAAAGGAAAGGTGAAGATCACCATGACTCTTGTATGAGGGTAGAAGGTTAAAATAAAAGATATGCCATTCGCATAGAGAAGTAGAGGTTATCATGCGCTTTTATGGTTGGATGGACAAAATCTTAATGCAAAAGAACGCCACTTTATATTGCCACTTGTGATAGGGACCTTTATTATGCAGTCCGTCACTTTTATTTTTCCATATCACCAGCTCGTATAAAGCTTATTTTCTTCACACTAATAGATCATACATATTTAGAGAGCAATTTTTATTGCTTGCACCGATGACAACTTACTTGAAGGATCTTACTCAATCCATAGGTAGCTATGGTGGACTCTCATGGTAAAAATGGGTTTAGGGATGTTTGGAAGCACAAGTAGTATCTCTACTTGGTGCAAAGAATTTCGCTAGCATGAGGGGGAAAGGCAAGCTCAACATGTTGGATGATCCATGACAATATAACTTATTCAGATATAAGAAAACATCACCCATTACGTTGTCTTCCTTGTCCAACATCAACGTTTTAGCATTTCGTATTTTAATGAGTGCTCACAATCATAAAAGATGTCCAAGATAGTATATTTATATGTGAAAACCTCTCTTCCTTTATTACTTCCTATTAATTGCAACGATGACCAAAACTATGTTTGTCAACTCTCAACAACTTTTATTCATAATACTCTTTATATGTGAAGTCATTACTCTCCATAAGATCAATATGATCTTTTTATTTATTTTTTATTCTTCCTTTAATTCCCTCAAGATCATAGCAAGATAGCAAAGGCCCTCAACTCAAAACTACTCTTTATTATATATAACTCACGGACTCGATTACATAGATAGAGATCAATACAAAAACTCAAAGCTAGATCATACTAAAACTTTATTCTACTAGATCAAGATATAACCAAAAGGATCGAACTAAGAAAAAAAATAAAGATAGAAGTGTGGTGGTGATATGATACCGGGGCACCTCCCCCAAGCTTGGCAGTTGCCAAGGGGAGTGCCCATACACATGTATTTATGTCTCTTTCTTCGGCGGTGATGATGATGGAGTTGTTGATGAAGTAGGCTTGTCGTCCATCTTCCAAGGCATAGGCTCACCATCATAGAAAGATGAATGAGTCTCCGGGATCCTCAAATCTGAAGCCAAACTCATCCTCTTGAATCTATATTCATACTCACAGTTTTGGTTTTGCAGGTCATAGATCTGGGCCTGGAGGTGCTCGATTTTCTGGTGAAGCTTGGAGATGGCCTCCCCGATGTTCTTCGCATCCAACTTGTGGTTGTTGGTTAACTCCGCGATCATCATGTGATTGGCGTTGAGTCCGCGTTCCACCATCCCTTGGCACTTGAAAACTTGTTGCTCCATTGCTTCGAGTCTTGTTTCCACGCTTCAGGTCCTCTTCAGTCCCTCAACATCACGGATGTGCAGCACCCCCTCACGCATCTCAATGGTTTGAGGGTGTTGCACCACCTCCGCGAGGTAAGTGCTTGGAGAAGTCATGGTGATCTAGATCTGTCAGAAAAACAACTCGAAACAAAAACAAAGGATTTTGTCATGGTATGGTGGTCAAAACCTTCGGAGATTATATAATTAATTTTTACCGACCAAAAGAAGTATTGTGCAAAAAATCGGAGTCCGGAGGGCACACGAGATGGCCACGAGGTAGGGGGTGCATGCAAAAGAATGTCACTTTATATTGCCACTTGTGATAAGGACCTTTATTATACAATCCGTCGCTTTTATTTCTTCCATATCACAAGCTCGTATAAAGCTTATTTTCATCACACTAATAAGTCATACATATTTAGAGAGGAATTTTTACTGCTTGCACCAATGACAACTTCTTGAAGGATCTTAGTCAATCCATAGGTAGGTATGGTGGAGTCTCATGGCAAAACTGGGTTTATGGATGTTTGGAAGCACAAGCAGTATCTCTACTTGGTGCAAAGAATTTGACTAGCATGAGGGGGAAAGGCAAGCTCAACATGTTGGATGATCCATGACAATATAATTTATTTCGGATATAAGAAAACATAACCCATTACGTTGTCTTCCTTGTCCAACATCAACTTTTTAGCATGTCATATTTTAATGAGTGCTCACAACCATAAATGATGTCCAAGATAGTATATTTATATGTGAAAACCTCTCTTTCTTTATTACTTCCTATTAATTGCAACGATGACCAAAACTATGTTTGTCAACTCTCAACAAGTTTTATTCATCATACTCTTCATATGTGAAGTCATTACTCTCCATAAGGTCAATGTGATCTTTTTTTATTTCATTTTATTCTTTCTTTTATTCCCTCAAGATCATAACAAGTTAGCAAAGCCCTCAACTCAAAACTAATCTTTATTATATATAGCTCACAGACTCAATTACATAGATAGGGATCAACACAAAACTCAAAGCTAGATCAAACTAAACTTTATTCTACTAGATCAAGATATAACCAAAAGGATCGAACTAAGAAAAACGGTAAAGATAGAAGTGTGATTGTGATACGATACCGGGGCACCTCCCCCAAGCTTGGCAGTTGCCAAGGGGAGTGCCCATACCCATGTGTTTATGTATCCTTCTACAGAGGTGGTGATGATGGAGTTGTTGATGATGTAGGTTTCTTCCTTAGTTTGCGCTTGAGGATACAATTTTGCTCCCTTAAGTCATCGATCTCCTGCTCAAGGCTTAGTATCTTTTTGTATAGTTCCTACTTGTTCTCCTGCAAGAGACGAAAAGGGATAAACTCGATCTTAGGTTTCTTTACTCTATCAGGGAGGCTTGACTTTTTAAACTCCACGTGCATGTCCTCGGGTTGAGGTAGTTGGACTTCATCTTCTTCTGAGCTTGCCTCCTCCTCTCCCTTAGGATCATAGTCTTCTTCTTCCTCCGTGGTCCAACCACAACGCTCCAAGTCCCCATAGACTTTGGGGTTTGCAAGGTAATCAGCCACATAGCTCTCTCCCTCCGAATCCTAGGACGACATATTGCTCTAAGTCTGTGACAGAAACAACTCAAAACAAAAACATAGGATTTTGCTGTGGAACGGTGGTCAAAACCGTCGGGAGATTATATAATGAATTTTTACCGACCAAAAGAAGTATTATGCAAGAAAACGTAGTCCGGAGGGCACATGAGGTCTCCACGAGGCAGGGGGCGCGCCCTCCACCCTCGTGGATGCCTCGTGTCTCCTTTGGACTACTTCTTATTTTCCTGATTTTTTAAATATTCAGAAACGGAGAAAAATTGCTATTAGAACCGTTTTGGAGTCGGTTTACTTACCGTACCACATACCTATTCCTTTTCGGAGTCTGAAACGTTCTGGAAAGTATCCCTTATGTACTCCTTCGGGGTTACGGTGTCAATAACATTGGTTTCAACATTTATGGGATTACCTGAGATATAATGTTTGTTTCTTTAACCGCTCACCACCTTCGAATTTGTGCCTTCGACATTGTTGATTTTTATGGCACCAGAGCGATAGACCTCCTCGATAATGTAAGGACCTTCCCGTTTAGAGAGAAGTTTTCCTGCAAGAAATATTAAACGAGAGTTGTATAGCAAAACATAGTCACCTACATTAAACTCACGCTTTTGTATCCTTTTGTCATGCCATCTTTTAACTTTTTCTTTAAACAGTTTGGCGTTCTCATAGGCCTGGGTTCTCCATTCATCAAGTGAGCTAATGTGAAATAGCCTCTTCTCACCGGCAAGTTTGAAATCATAATTGAGCTCTTTAATAGCCCAATATGCCTTGTGTTCTAGTTTGAGAGGTAAGTGTCATGCTTTTCCATAAACCATTTTATACGGAGGCATACCCATAGGATTCTTATATGCAGTTCTATAGGCCCATAAAGCATCATCAAGTTTCTTGGACCAATTCTTTCTAGATCTATTAACAGTCTTCTGCAAGATTAATTTAATCTCTCTATTACTCAATTCTACTTGACCACTAGACTTTGGTTGATATGGAGATGCAATTCTATGATTAACATCATACTTAGCAAGCATTTTATGAAAAGCACCATGAATAAAATGTGAACCACCATCAGTCATTAAGTATCTAGGGACTCCAAACCTCGAAAAAATAACTTCTTTAAGCATCTTAATAGAAGTGTTATGATCAGCACTACTAGTTGAAATAGCTTCTACCCACTTAGTAATGTAATCAACAGCAACTAAAATATGTATATACCCATTAGAGGAAGGAAAAGGTCCCATATAATCAAAGCCCCAAACATCAAATGGTTCAATAACAAGTGAATAGTTCATAGGCATTTCTTGACGTCTACTAATATTACCAATCCTTTGGCATTCATTACAAGACAAGACAAACTTACTGGCATCTTTGAAGAGAGTAGGCCAATAAAAACCGGATTACAATACCTTATGTGCAGTTCTATCTCCCGCGTGATGTCCTCCATATGCCTCAGAGTGACACTTGCGTACAATCTATTCCTGTTCATGCTCAGGTACACAACGTCTAATAACACCATCTATTCCTTCTTTATAAAGGTGTGGGTCATCCCAGAAGTAATGTCTTAATCATAGAAAAACTTTTTCTTTTGCTAGTATGTGAAACTAGGTGGTATAAATTTAGCAACAATGTAATTAGCATAATCAGCATACCATGGAGCGATCACGAGAAGCATTCATGACAGCTAATTGTTCATCGTGAAAGCTATCATCAATACGTAGTGGGTCATCAAGAACATTCTCTAACCTAGACAAGTTATGCGCAGCGGGGTTCTCGGCTCCCTTTCTATCAATAATGTGCAAATCAAATTCTTGTAGCAAGAGAACCCATCTAATAAGTCTAGGTTTAGCATCTTTCTTTTCCATAAGGTATTTAATAGCAGCATGATCATTGTGAACAGTTACTTTAGAATCAACAATATAAGGTCTGAACAGTCTTGATGACCCACAAGTATAGGGGATCTATCGTAGTCCTTTCCATAAGTAAGAGTGTCGAACCCAACGAGGAGTAGTTTTTAGTAAGGTATTCTCTGCAAGCATTGAAATTATCGGTAACAGATAGTTTTGTGATAAGATAGTTCGTAACGGGTACCAAGTAACAAAAGTAACAAGGTGCAGCAAGGTGGCCCAATCCTTTTTGTAGCAAAGGACAAGCCTGGACAAACTCTTATATAAAGCAAAGTGCTCCTGAGGACACATGGGAATTACTGTCAAGCTAGTTTTCATCATGCTCTTATGATTCACGTTCGTTACTTTCATAATTTGATATGTGGGTGGACTAGTTCTTGGGTACTGCCCTTCCTTGGACAAGCATCCCACTTATGATTAACTCCTCTCGCAAGCATCCACAACTACGAAACAAGAATTAAGGTGAACCTAACCATAACATGAAACATATGGATCCAAATCAGCCCCTTACGAAGCAACACATAAACTAGGGTTTAAGCTTTTGTCACTCTAGCAACCCATCATCTATTTATTACTTCCCAATGCCTTCCCCTAGGCCCAAACAATGGTGAAGTGTCATGTAGTCGATGTTCACATAACACCACTAGAGGAAAGACAACATACATCTCATCAAAATATCGAACGAATACCAAACTCACACGACTACTTATAGCAAGACTTCACCCATGTCCTCGGGACCAAACGTAACTACTCACAAAGCATATTCATATTCATAATCAGAGGGGTATTAATAAGCATTAAGGATCTGAACATATGATCAACTAGCATCAACTACAAGGAGTAATCAACACTACCAGCAACCCACAGGTACCAATCTGAGGTTTTGAGACAAAGATTAGATAAAGAGATGAACTAGGGTTTGAGAGGAGATGGTGCTGGTGAAGATGTTGATGGAGATTGACCCCCTCTCGGTGAGAGGATCAACGATGATGACGATGGCGGTGATTTCCCCCTCCCGGAGGGATGTTTCCCCAGCAGAACAGCTCCGCTGGAGCCCTAGATTGGTCCTGCCCGGGTTACGCCTCGAGACGGCGGCGCTTCGTCCCAAAAGCTTCCTTCTGATTTTTTCCAGGGCAAAAGACACCATATAGCAGAAGATGGACGGCAGGGGCCTGCCAGGTGGCCCACGAGGCAGGGGGCGCGCCCTCCACCCTCGTGGATGACTGGTGGGCCCCCTGTGGTTCTTTCTTCGCCCAATATTTATAATATATTACAAAACCGATCTTTGTGGAGTTTCAGTACTTTTGGAGTTGTGCAGAATATGTCTCTAATATTGGCTCCTTTTCTAGTCCAGAATTCCAGCTGCCGGCATTCTCCCTCTTCAAGTAAACCTTAGAAAATAAGAGAGAAAAGGCATAAGTATTGTGATATAACGTGTAATAACAGCCCATAATGCAATAATATAAAAGCATGATGCAAAATGGACGTATCACAGCCCAACTCCCCCACAATAGGTCGGCCCACCCCACCTAACCATCTATAACCCCCCACACCCCCACCAAACCCTAGCCCAACCCCACTACTCCCACCCACCGGCCTTTCTCTCCCTCTCCCGATATGATCTGGATCGGGATCAACCTCGCTGCACCCCAACGCTGCCCAGGCACCGTCGCCCGACGCCACCGCCCGCCGTCGCCCCTCCCTCGCCGGGCGCCACCGACCCTCAACGCGCGTGCATCTACAACGCACGTGAGGCCCCCCTCCTTCTCCTCTTCCCCTCTGACCGACACCGAATGTGGCTGCCGCTTCCCGTCGTCAATGCCGCCAGGCCCGCGCTCCCGTGCGTCCCTGTGTCGTCCATGCCAGGCCACGCTCGCCCCCATCCCGGCGCGCCGCTCCCTTCCTCATTCCCGGCTGCCCCACTTTGCTATGTGATACGTCTCCAACGTATCTATAATTTTTTATTGTTCCAGGCTATTATATTATCCATCTAGGATGTTTTTATGCATTTTGGTACTATTTTATATCATTTCTTGGGACTAACCTATTAACTTAGTGCCCATTGTCATCGTGGAGACATATTTGACTCGAGGGATGTTGGAATCGCTACAGGTTTTATACCTAACAATAGTTGGACTGTTCTACAGATCCTAAAATTCAAAGATGCATACTTGGTACTTGAGTACATGGTCGCATTCCCATGGAGGTCGCCCTTGGTGTGCCGGTGTGCACTCTTTGGTATTGGGAATTGTCTTGGAATGACCTTGGCATGTAGATCGATGGCACAACATCACTACAATAATGCTTGGCGAGGCTCGGCTGGGGTAGAAGACCGAGCCTATCAACGAGGGCATCGTCACACACCCCCGCCACGCCAAACAGTTGTTCCCTAGGTCGTTCAACCCACATACAAATAGGTCAGCTACATGGCTCGGACTAATGGGGAGGGAGCTACGAGCCCTTTTGCACCTCCTGTTCAAGTCCGGCTGCCCAGGATTCTAGAGTGGTGGGCGAGTTGGCTCGGTGTGGAGGCAGTGACGCACTGGCCCGATGCCGATATGGTGACCCAAGAAGTTTGTGGGGAGAGAAGTGGTAGGCCACACCATAGCGGGAAGAGAAGGGGGCGGGCCACCCCATGGCAGGAAGAGAAGGGGACGGATGACACCGTGGATGGGAGGGGAGGTGGTGGGGAGTGCAAGGGCATGCTTCGCCATGTCGTAGTGGGAAGGTGCTGTGGAGAGATGGTGGTGGCGATGCGTGGTGAGGAGGTGAGATGCGGCGATACCCAATGGATGGCTAGCTCTACGAGGTGAGTAGGAGGCTGTTGTGCGGTGAGTGAGTTAGAGGATTGGTTGTTTTTTTCTTCAAGAAAATAAGAATGGAGCAGCTGCTATGCGGTGACATAAATGTCACATAGCCTAACAAGTCATTTTCAGAGAAAATACCATCCAAGTGATCTATAGGTAGCCAACAATTTATAGCTCATTAAAATTGGAACATGACACACATTTTCTCATGCAAATGAAGTTAAATACCACAGTCCTCACATTGTATGAAAATTCCAATATGTTAAACTCATCAAGTAGAGCTAAGTTTGTAACAGATATTAGTTGAATTATTGCTCTCCATATAGACAACTTTCTATTATATTTCCTATCAACTTACATCGTAATTGAAGTGAATTGCAATTAATTTTTGATTGCTTTGGGCTATGATTTCTATAATTACAAAATTTGACATGCATTATGTTTACATATGCAACCGGCAAAACATATATTCATGGCCCGTAGCAACGCACGGGCATTCTACTAGTAATAGTAGATGCAGACATGAGTTGGTCTACTCGTCTCGGACGTGATGCCTATATACATGGTCATTGTCTTGAATATTTTCATAATTATTTGTTTTTCTATCAGTTGTGCAACAGTAATTTGTCTACCCATCATATGCTATTTTCTCGAGAGAAGCCTCTAGTGAAAAACTATGGCCCCCGATGTATCTTTTATCCTATAAAAATCTAAAAATACCTTGCTCGTTTTTACTTTATTTGTTTTATTTTGTATTTTTGTTCGATCTATCTATCAAATACCATACATTTTAATCTTGCTCGTAACCGCCAAGAGATTTACAACCCCTTGTTCGTGTTGAGTTGCAAAGATTTGTTGTTTGTGTGCAGGTGCTGCCAATGAGGTGTTGCTTGATTCTCCTACTGGATTGATAACCTTGGTTCTTAACTGAGGGAAATACTTATCTCTACTGTACTACATCATCCCCTTCGAGGAAAATCTCAACGTAGTTCACAACTAGCACACAACGTGACCGTGGAGGATGAGGGTGAGGATACTGCCGCAGCTCTAGCATTTGAGAACATGGGTGATCCTATCAAATTTCCAAACCAGAATCCACCACATTTGACGAGTTTGTTCAAATGCATCAACAAATTTGGTATCAGGCAAGTCACAAGCAACTGAAAGAAGATTTTATTGAGCATCGATGGGCGGTTAAAAGGGGACAACAATGTTGGACTGTAATATTTGAACTTTTTTAAATTAGAACTGATGCTGCATTTGAACATTTGAATTTTCCTGCTCAATGTATGCGACTACTTGAACATGCGTTTTGAAAAAATATTGGAGGCCTCATGTATGCGGGTGGAGTTGGATGGCCGCCTCCCGCATCCGTGTTCGCGGACGGATGCAGGATTAAATATGCGGGTCAACATTGGAGATGCCTGTAAGTGCATCTAGTGCCCCTTAGTGATTTTGGTGTATTGAAGACTTATAGGTTAAGGGACTAATGTGTTTATGAGTGTACACAGGTCTATAAGTCTATGAGGAGTTTGATATTTACATAGAAAGTGGACCCCTAAAAATGAAGTTCTTCGACTGAAGACTTTGATATTCTGAAGACTTTCTGAAGACTTTGAAAGTGAAGAAATTGGTGTGACCTTGAAGACTTGGTATTCATTTGAGGAACATGAAGCGTGAAGACTTCTGTTTTAGTAGTTTCGTTTTCTCTTTCTTGAGTCATAGGAAACACCGTACTGTTAAAGGGGGTCAAGGAAATACTAAGGAAAAATTTCCATGTGATGCTCAACTCAAAATCCTACACCTACCAATCCCTTCGAGTGAAGCCTTTGGAAATCTCATACAGCTCAGTCAATTTCTTCAGTGACAGAGAAGAAGTTCTTCGGGTCATTTGAGAATTTGTTCGACCGAGGAGTTAGGAATTCGCCAGTGCGGATTGCCTACACAGTGAGGAACATGATAGCCCTGAGGAATTTGGAAGTCAAATTTCCGACCGTTGTTGTGCTGCGCGCCAGCTGTCCCAAAATATCTTATCCACCTAATGGTCATATCATTGAAGGGCATTTATGTCTTATCATGTCGGGCCGCTCCTTAGGCTATAAATAGCCGCCCCCTACAACCACTAGCTGGTTGGCTGCTCCGAGAGAACTTGACACTTGTCATTTGAGAGCAACCCATCCTCCGAGGACTTTGAGCGAAAATCATCGAGTGAGGAAAAACCCAAGAACCAAACCCCTACAAACCTAAAGTGATTGAGCATCACTGAAGAGATTGATCATGCGTGGATCCGACGCTTGTTACCTTTGAAGACTGTGCTTCTTCCAGACGGTTAGGCGTCATGGTCTAGAGCATCCAAGAGGAATTGTGGATCGCCGAGTGACCACGTTTGTGAAGGTTTGGAAGTCGCCTGAAGACTTACCACGAGTGATTGGACGAGGTCTGTGTGACCTTAGTTCAAGGAGAATACGGTGAGGACTTGGTGTCCTGAGCTGCGTGCTCAGCGACTGGATGTCCGGGACTGTGTGTCCTCGAGTTTAAATACTCAGCCGCTCCAACCAGACGTACAACTGAGACAGCAGTTGGAACTTGTCTACCAAATCATTGTCTTCACCAACCCAACTGGTTCTATTTCCTGAACTCTTTCATTTCCTCATTACAGTGTTGAGTGTTCGTTCATATCTGTGTTTGAAGACTTTGACTGAAGACTTTCTCAATTTCCTCAGTTCAATTTCTTCAGTCTGTTTGTCTTCATCTTGTGCTATCCTGTGTTAACGCTTTCTGTACTCTTGGATTGTCTTCATTTCATCATGATGACCATGCCCGCATTCTCTTATGCTTACTTCTGAGTAATTATTCCGCTGCAAGTAGTTCATCACTTAGGAATTTCCTCACCGGCAAATTCCTCATTGAAGAACTCATAAAAATCGCCTATTAACCCCCCCTCTAGTCGATATAACGCACTTTCAATGCCTTAAGAGCATCTCTAGCGGATGTCGTAAAAGCTCACCGGCATGATCGGATACTATAAAAACCCAGACGATTTAGGTTTCACATCGGCATATCCCCCAGCAGCAATCAAGCACCATCCGACGACAATTCGAGATCCATCCGGTATTTGTTCACAGGGCATTGCTAAAAAGCCGGCCACAGCGGCGGGCGCTAGACGTGGCAGGCTGGCGAGGGGCTCGCCGCCCTGGCGGCCCCGACATGACTCTGAGGCCGGGAGCTCCTCCCTCCACCTGTCGATGGAAAAGGGCACCGTGTGCAGACGCGGGCGCATGCCACATGTTCTCGTAGCGCCGGGAGGTCGGCGTGGATGAACTTCGACCAGTTCGACGAAATCCTCGGACCGATCACAAAGCGCCTCCACGAGTTCGCCAAGGCTAAGGAGGCGGTCGTTGCCGGAGAAGAGGGTGGCGCCGGTGGCTGGAGGTGGCAAAGGAGGGGTAATAATTTGCCTTCGTCCTTTCTAACTCAGCGATGGAGTACCACCTCACCATAAGAAGGGTGATGACTAGATGCCTCAAGAGCATCTCTAGAGGATGTCGTAAAAGCTCACCGGCATGATCGGATACTATAAAAACCCAGACGGTTTAGGTTTCACATCTGGCGAATCCCAGCGCAATCTAGCACCATCCGGCGACAATTCAAGATCCATCTAGGCGTTGTTCACGGTGGGCACAACTAAAAAAGCTGGCCCTGGCGGCGAACACTAGACGTGGGCAGGCTGGCCGAAGGGGCTCGCCGCCCACAAGCGGCCCCGACATGACTCTGAGGTCGGGAGCTCCTCCCTCCACCCGCCGATGGTAGAGGGCACCGTGTGCAGACGCGGGCGCATGACACATGTTCTCGTAGCGCCAGGAGGTCGGCGTGGATGAACTTCGACCGGCTCGACGAAATCCTCGGACCAATCACGAAGCGCCTCCACTAGTTCGCCACGGCTAAGGAGGCGGTCGTTGCGGAGAAAGAGGGTGGCGCGGTGGCTGGAGCTGGCGAAGGAGGGGTAAGAATTTTCCTTCGTCCTTTCTAACTCAGCGATGGAGTACCACCTCGCCATAAGAAGGGTGATGACTAGATGCCTTAAGAGCATCTCTAGCGGATGTCGTAAAAGCTCACCGGCATGATCGGATACTATAAAAACCCAGATGGTTTAGGTTTCACATCTGGCAAATACCTCCCCCTCCCCCGCGCAATCTATCACCATCCGGCAACAATTCGAGATCCATCCAGGCGTTGTTCACAGCGGGCACAGCTAAAAAAGCCGGCCCTGGCGGCGAGCGCTGGACGTGGGCAGGCTGGCCGAGGGGGCTCGCCGCCCACAAGCGGCCCCGACATGACTCCGAGGCCGGGAGCTCCTCCCTCCACCTGCCGATGGAAGAGGGCACCGTGTGTGCAGATGCAGGCGCAAGACACATGTTCTCGTAGCGCCGGGAGGTCGGTGTGGATGAACTTCGACCACCTCGACGAAATCCTCGGACCGACCACGAAGCGCCTCCACGAGTTCGCCGCGGCTGAGGAGGCGGTCGTTGCCGGAGAAGAGGGTGGCGCCGGTGGCTGGAGGTGGAGAAGGAGGGGTAAGAATTTGCCTTCGTCCTTTGTAACTCCGCGATGGAGTACCACCTGCGCCATAAGAAGGGTGATGACTAGATGCCTTAAGAGCATCTCTAGCGAATGTCGTAAAAGCTCACGGCATGATCGGATCTTGTAAAAACCTAGACGGTTTAGGTTTCACATCTGGCAAATCCTCCCAGCGTGCAATATAGCACCATCCGGCGACAATTTAAGATCCATCCAGGCGTTGTTCACTGTGGGCACAGCTAAAAAAGCCGGCCCTGGCGGCGAGCGCTGGACGTGGGCAGGCTGGCCGAGGGGGCTCACCGCCCACAAGCGGCCCTGACATGAATCTGAGGCGGGAGCTCCTCCCTCCACCTGCCAATGGAAGAGGGAAATGTGTGCGACGCAGGCGCCACGATACATGTTCTCGTAGTGCCGGGAGGTCGGCGTGGATGAACTTCGACCGGCTCAACGAAATCCTCGGACCCGATCACGAAGCGCCTCCACGAAGTTCGCGCGGCTAAGGAGGCGATCGTTGCGGAGAAGAGAGGTGGCGCCCGGTGGCTGGAGGTGGCAAAGGAGGGTAAGAATTTGCCTTCGTCCTTTCTAACTCAGCGATGGAGTACCACCTCGCCATAAGAAGGGTTATGACTAGATGCCTTAAGAGCATTTCTAGCGGATGTCGTAAAAGCTCATCGGCATGACCGGATACTATAAAAACCCAGACGGTTTAGGTTTCACATCGGAAAATCCCTCCCCCGCACAATCTAGCACCATCCGGCGATAATTCGAGATCCATCCAGGCGTTGTTCTGGCCGGGCACGGCTAAAAAGCCGACTCGGGCGGCGAAGGCCGGACGTGGGCAGGCTGGCCGAGGCTCGCCGCCACAAGGCGCCCCGACATGACTACGAGGCGGGAGCTCCTCCCTCCACCTGCCGATGGAAAAGGGCACCGTGTGCAGACGCGGGCGCATGCCACATGTTCTCGTAGCGCCGGGAGGTCGGCGTGGATGAACTTCGACCAGTTCGACGAAATCCTCGGACCGATCACAAAGCGCCTCCACGAGTTCGCCAAGGCTAAGGAGGCGGTCGTTGCCGGAGAAGAGGGTGGCGCCGGTGGCTGGAGGTGGCAAAGGAGGGGTAATAATTTGCCTTCGTCCTTTCTAACTCAGCGATGGAGTACCACCTCACCATAAGAAGGGTGATGACTAGATGCCTCAAGAGCATCTCTAGAGTTTTTCTTAAAAGCTCACCGGCATTATCAGATACTATAAAAACCCAGACGGTTTTGGTTTCACATCTGGCGAATCCCCCCCCCCCCCCCCGCGCAATCTAGCACCATCCGGCGACAATTCAAGATCCATCTAGGCGTTGTTCACGGTGGGCACAGCTAAAAAAGCTGGCCCTGGCGGCGAACACTAGACGTGGGCAGGCTGGCCGAAGGGGCTCGCCGCCCACAAGCGGCCCCGACATGACTCTGAGGCCGGGAGCTCCTCCCTCCACCCGCCGATGGTAGAGGGCACCATGTGCAGACGCGGGCGCATGACACATGTTCTCGTAGCGCCAGGAGGTCGGCGTGGATGAACTTCGACCGGCTCGACGAAATCCTCGGACCAATCACGAAGCGCCTCCACTAGTTCGCCACGGCTAAGGAGGCGGTCGTTGCCGGAGAAGAGGGTGGCGCCGGTGGCTGGAGCTGGCGAAGGAGGGTAAGAATTTTCGCCGTCCTTTCTAACTCAGCGATGGAGTACCACCTCGCCATAAGAAGGGTGATGACTAGATGCCTTAAGAGCATCTCTAGCGGATGTCGTAAAAGCTCACCGGCATGATCGGATACTATAAAAACCCAGATGGTTTAGGTTTCACATCTGGCAAATACCTCCCCCTCCCCCGCGCAATCTATCACCATCCGGCAACAATTCGAGATCCATCCAGGCGTTGTTCACAGCGGGCACTGACTAAAAAGCCGGCCTGGCGGCGAGCGCCGGGCGATGGGCAGGCTGGCCGAGGGGCTCGCCGCCACTGGCGGCCCCGACATGACTCCGAGGCGGAGCTCCTCCCTCCACCTGCCGATGGAAGAGGGCACCGTGTGTGCAGATGCAGCGCAAGACACATGTTCTCGTGGCGCCCGGGAGGTCGGTGTGGATGAACCCGACCACCTCGACGAAATCCTCGGACCGACCACGAAGCGCCTCCACGAGTTCGGGCTTGGCTGAGGAGGCGGTCGTTGCGGAGAAGAGGGTGGCGCCCGGTGGCTGGAGGTGGAGAAGGAGGGGTAAGAATTTGCCTTCGTCCTTTGTAACTCCGCGATGGAGTACCACCTCGCCATAAGAAGGGTGATGACTAGATGCCTTAAGAGCATCTCTAGCGAATGTCGTAAAAGCTCACCGGCATGATCGGATACTGTAAAAACCTAGACGGTTTAGGTTTCACATCTGGCAAATCCCTCCCCCCCCCCCCCCGCGTGCAATATAGCACCATCCGGCGACAATTTAAGATCCATCCAGGCGTTGTTCACTGCGGGCACAGCTAAAAAAGCCGGCCTGGGCGTGGCGCTGGGCGATGGGCAGGCTGGCCGAGGGGCTCACCGCCCTGGCGGCCACGACATGAATCTGAGGCGGGAGCTCCTCCCTCCACCTGCCAATGGAAGAGGGAAATGTGTGCGAGCAGGCGCACGATACATGTTCTCGTAGTGCCGGGAGGTCGGCGTGGATGAACTTCGACCGGCTCAACGAAATCCTCGGACCGATCACGAAGCGCCTCCACGAGTTCGCCGCGGCTAAGGAGGCGATCGTTGCCGGAGAAGAGGGTGGCGCCGGTGGCTGGAGGTGGCAAAGGAGGGGTAAGAATTTGCCTTCGTCCTTTCTAACTCAGCGATGGAGTACCACCTCGCCATAAGAAGGGTTATGACTAGATGCCTTAAGAGCATTTCTAGCGGATGTCGTAAAAGCTCATCGGCATGACCGGATACTATAAAAACCCAGACGGTTTAGGTTTCACATCGGGAAAATCCTCCCCGCAAAATCTAGCACCATCCGGCGATAATTCGAGATCCATCCAGGCGTTGTTCTGGCGGGCACGGCTAAAAAGCCGACCCTGGCGGCGAGCGCTGGACGTGGGCAGGCTGGCCGAGGGGGCTCGCCGCCCACAAGCGGCCCCGACATGACTCTGAGGCCGGGAGCTCCTCCCTCCACCTGCCGATGGAAAAGGGCACCGTGTGCAGACGCGGGCGCATGCCACATGTTCTCGTAGCGCCGGGAGGTCGGCGTGGATGAACTTCGACCAGTTCGACGAAATCCTCGGACCGATCACAAAGCGCCTCACGAAGTTCGCCAAGGCTAAGGAGGCGGTCGTTGCCGGAGAAGAGGGTGGCGCCGGTGGCTGGAGGTGGCAAAGGAGGGGTAATAATTTGCCTTCGTCCTTTCTAACTCAGCGATGGAGTACCACCTCACCATAAGAAGGGTGATGACTAGATGCCTCAAGAGCATCTCTAGAGGATGTCGTAAAAGCTCACCGGCATGATCAGATACTATAAAAACCCAGACGGTTTAGGTTTCACATCTGGCGAATCCCCCCCCCCCCCCCGCGCAATCTAGCACCATCCGGCGACAATTCAAGATCCATCTAGGCGTTGTTCACGGTGGGCACAGCTAAAAAAGCTGGCCCTGGCGGCGAACACTAGACGTGGGCAGGCTGGCCGAAGGGGCTCGCCGCCCACAAGCGGCCCCGACATGACTCTGAGGCCGGGAGCTCCTCCCTCCACCCGCCGATGGTAGAGGGCACCGTGTGCAGACGCGGGCGCATGACACATGTTCTCGTAGCGCCAGGAGGTCGGCGTGGATGAACTTCGACCGGCTCGACGAAATCCTCGGACCAATCACGAAGCGCCTCCACTAGTTCGCCACGGCTAAGGAGGCGGTCGTTGCCGGAGAAGAGGGTGGCGCCGGTGGCTGGAGGTGGCGAAGGAGGGGTAAGAATTTTCCTTCGTCCTTTCTAACTCAGCGATGGAGTACCACCTCGCCATAAGAAGGGTGATGACTAGATGCCTTAAGAGCATCTCTAGCGGATGTCGTAAAAGCTCACCGGCATGATCGGATACTATAAAAACCCAGATGGTTTAGGTTTCACATCTGGCAAATCCCTCCCCCTCCCCCGCGCAATCTATCACCATCCGGCGACAATTCGAGATCCATCCAGGCGTTGTTCACAGCGGGCACAGCTAAAAAAGCCGGCCCTGGCGGCGAGCGCTGGACGTGGGCAGGCTGGCCGAGGGGGCTCGCCGCCCACAAGCGGCCCCGACATGACTCCGAGGCCGGGAGCTCCTCCCTCCACCTGCCGATGGAAGAGGGCACCGTGTGTGCAGATGCAGGCGCAAGACACATGTTCTCGTAGTGCCGGGAGGTCGGTGTGGATGAACTTCGAACGCCTCGACGAAATCCTCGGACCGACCACGAAGCGCCTCCACGAGTTCGCCGCGGCTGAGGAGGCGGTCGTTGCCGGAGAAGAGGGTGGCGCCGGTGGCTGGAGGTGGAGAAGGAGGGGTAAGAATTTGCCTTCGTCCTTTGTAACTCCGCGATGGAGTACCACCTCGCCATAAGAAGGGTGATGACTAGATGCCTTAAGAGCATCTCTAGCGAATGTCGTAAAAGCTCACCGGCATGATCGGATACTGTAAAAACCTAGACGGTTTAGGTTTCACATCCGCAAATCCCTCCCAGCGTGCAATATAGCACCATCCGGCGACAATTTAAGATCCATCCAGGCGTTGTTCACTGCGGGCACAGCTAAAAAAGCCGGCCCTGGCGGCGAGCGCTGGACGTGGGCAGGCTGGCCGAGGGGGCTCACCGCCCACAAGCGGCCCTGACATGAATCTGAGGCCGGGAGCTCCTCCCTCCACCTGCCAATGGAAGAGGGAAATGTGTGCAGACGCGGGCGCACGATACATGTTCTCGTAGTGCCGGGAGGTCGGCGTGGATGAACTTCGACCGGCTCAACGAAATCCTCGGACCGATCACGAAGCGCCTCCACGAGTTCGCCGCGGCTAAGGAGGCGATCGTTGCCGGAGAAGAGGGAGGCGCCGGTGGCTGGAGGTGGCAAAGCAGGTGTAAGAAATTGCCTTCGTCCTTTCTAACTCAGCGATGGAGTACCACCTCGCCATAAGAAGGGTTATGACTAGATGCCTTAAGAGCATTTCTAGCGGATGTCGTAAAAGCTCATCGGCATGACCGGATACTATAAAAACCCAGACGTTTTAGGTTTCACATCGGGAAAATCCCACCCCCCCCCCCCCCCCGCACAATCTAGCACCATCCGGCGATAATTCGAGATCCATCCAGGCGTTGTTCACAGCGGGCACGGCTAAAAAGCCGACCCTGGCGGCGAGCGCTGGACGTGGGCAGGCTGGCCGAGGGGGCTCGCCGCCCACAAGCGGCCCCGACATGACTCTGAGGCCGGGAGCTCCTCCCTCCACCTGCCGATGGAAAAGGGCACCGTGTGCAGACGCGGGCGCATGACACATGTTCTCGCAGCGCCGGGAGGTCGGTGTGGATGAACTTCGACCGGTTCGACGAAATCCTCGGACCGATCACGAAGCGCCGCCACGAGTTCGTCGCGGCTAAGGAGGCGGTCGTTGCCGGAGAAGAGGGTGGCGCCGTTGGCTGGAGGTGGCGAAGGAGGGGTAAGAATTAGCACTCGTCCTTTCTAACTCCGCGATGGAGTACCACCTCGCCATAAGAAGGGTGATGACTAGATGCCTTAAGAGCATCTCTAGCGAATGTCGTAAAAGCTCACCGGCATGATCGGATACTGTCAAAACCTAGACGGTTTAGGTTGCACAGCTGGCAAATCCCTCCCGCCCCCCGCAATCTAGCGGCATCCGGCGACAATTCAAGATCCATCCAGGCGTTGTTCACAGCGGGCACAGCTAAAAAGCCGGCCCCGGGCGGCGAAGGCCGACGGGCAGGCTGGCCGAGGGGCTCGCCGCCTACAAGCGGCCCCGACATGACTCCGAGGCCGGAGCTCCTCCTCCACTAGCTAATGGAAGAGGGCACCGTGTGCAAGCAGCGCACGACACATGTTCTCGTAGTGCGGGAGGTCGGCGTGGATGAACTTCGACCGGCTCGGCGAAATCCTCCGGACCGATCATGAAGCTCCTCCACGAGTTCGCCGCGGCTATGGAGGCGATCGTTGCGGAGAAGAGGGTGGCGCCGGTGGCTGGAGGTGGCGAAGGAGGGTAAGAATTAGCACTCGTCCTTGCTAACTCCGCGATGGAGTACCACCTCGCCATAAGAAGGGTGATGACTAGATGCCTTAAGAGCATCTCTAGCGAATGTCGTAAAAGCTCACCGGCATGATCGGATACTATAAAAACCCAGACGGTTTAGGTTTCACATCCGCAAATCCCTCCCCCGCTAATCTAGCACCATCTGGCGACAATTCAAGATCCATCCAGGCGTTGTTCACAGTGGCACACAGCTAAAAAAGCCGGCCCTGGCGGCAAGCGCTGGACGTGGGCAGGCTGGCCGAGGGGGCTCGCCGCCCACAAGCGGCCCCGACATGACTCCGAGGCCGGGAGCTCCTCCCTCCACCTGCCAATGGAAGAAGGCACCGTGTGCGAGGCAGGCGCCGCGACACATGTTCTCGTAGTGCCGGGAGGTCGGTGTGGATGAACTTCGACCGGCTCGACGAAATCCTCGGACCGATCACGAAGCGCCTCCACGAGTTCGCCGCGGCTAAGGAGGTGGTCGTTGCCGGAGAAGAGGGTGGCGCCGGTGGCTGGAGGTGGCGAAGGAGGGGTAAGAATTTGCATTCGTCCTTTCTAACTCCGCGATGGAGTACCACCTCGCCATAAGACGGGTGATGACTAGATGCCTTAAAAGCATCTCTAGTGGAGTACCACCTCGCCATAAGAAGGGTGATGACTAGATGCCTTAAGAGCATCTCTAGCGAATGTCGTAATAGCTCCCCGGCATGATCGGATACTATAAAACCCTAGACGGTTTAGGTTTCACATCTGGCAAATCCCTCCCCCACGTGCAATCTAGCACCATCCGGCGACAATTCAAGATCCATCCAGCGTTGTTCACAGCGGGCACAGCTAAAAAGCCGGCCCACAGCGGCGAAGGCCGGGCGATGGGCAGGCTGGCTGAGGGGCTCGCAGACACAAGCGGCCCGACATGACTCCGAGGCCGGAGCTCCTCCTCCACCTGCCAATGGAAGAGGGCACCGTGTGCAGACGCGGGCGCACGACACATGTTCTCGTAGCGCCGGGAGGTCGGTGTGGATGAACTTCGACCGGCTCGACGAAATCTTCGGACCGATCACGAAGCGCCTCCACGAGTTCGCCGCGGCTAAGGAGGCGGTCGTTGCCGGGGAAGAGGGTGGCGCCGGTGGCTGGAGGTGCCAAAGGAGGGGTAATAATTTGGCTTCGTCCTTTCTAACTCAGCGATGGAGTACCACCTCGCCATAAGAAGGGTGATGACTAGATGCCTTAAGGCCATCTCTAGCGGATGTCGTAAAAGCTCACCGGCATGATGGGATACTATAAAAACCCGGAGGGTTTAGGTTTCACATCCGCAAATCCCCCACCCCGCACAATCTAGCACCATCCGACGACAATTCAAGATCCATCCAGGCGTTGTTCACAGCGGGCACAGCTAAAAAAGCCGGCCCTGGCGGCGAGCGCTGGACGTGGGCAGGCTGGCCGAGGGGGCTCGCCGCCCACAAGCGGCCCCGACATGACTCCGAGGCCGGGAGCTCCTCCCTCCTCGTGGGGTTGGAAGAGGGCACCATGTGTGCGCACGCAAGCACACGACACATGTTCTTGTATGGCGTCGGACGTCGGTGTGGATGAACTTCGACCGGCTCGACGAAATCCTTGGACCGATCACGAAGCGCCTCCACGAGTTCGCCAAGGCTAAGGAGGCGGTCGTTGCCGGAGAAGAGGGTGGCGCCAGTGGCTGGAGGTGGCGAAGGAGGGGTAATAATTTGCCTTCGTCCTTTCTAACTCAGCGATGGAGTACCACCTCGCCATAAGAAGGGTGATGACTAGATGCCTTAAGAGCATCTCTAGCGAATGTCGTAATAGCTCCCCGGCATGATCGGATACTATAAAACCCTAGACGGTTTAGGTTTCACATCTGGCAAATCCTCCCCCACGTGCAATCTAGCACCATCCGGCGACAATTCAAGATCCATCCAGCGTTGTTCACAGCGGCACAGCTAAAAAAGCCGGCCCCGGGCGGCGAGCGCCGGACGGGCAGGCTGGTGAGGGGCTCGCCACACAAGCTGCCCCGACATGACTCCGAGGCCGGGAGCTCCTCCCTCCACCTGCCAATGGAAGAGGGCACCGTGTGCAGACGCGGGCGCACGACACATGTTCTCGTAGCGCCGGGAGGTCGGTGTGGATGAACTACGACCGGCTCGACGAAATCTTCGGACCGATCACGAAGCGCCTCCACGAGTTCGCCGCGGCTAAGGAGGCGGTCGTTGCTGGGAAGAGGGTGGCGCCCGGTGGCTGGAGGTGCCAAAGGAGGGTAATAATTTGGCTTCGTCCTTTCTAACTCAGCGATGGAGTACCACCGCCATAAGAAGGGTGATGACTAGATGCCTTAAGGCCATCTCTAGCGGATGTCGTAAAAGCTCACCGGCATGATCGGATACTATAAAAACCCAGAGGGTTTAGGTTTCACATCCGGCAAATCCCCCCCCACCCCGCACAATCTAGCACCATCCGACGACAATTCAAGATCCATCCAGGCGTTGTTCACAGCGGGCACAGCTAAAAAAGCCGGCCCTGGCGGCGAGCGCTGGACGTGGGCAGGCTGGCCGAGGGGGCTCGCCGCCCACAAGCGGCCCCGACATGACTCCGAGGCCGGGAGCTCCTCCCTCCACCTGCTGATGGAAGAGGGCACCATGTGTGCAGACGCAAGCACACGACACATGTTCTTGTAGCGTCGGGACGTCGGTGTGGATGAACTTCGACAGGCTCGACGAAATCCTTGGACCGATCACGAAGCGCCGCCACGAGTTCGTCGCGGCTAAGGAGGCGGTCGTTGCCGGAGAAGAGGGTGGCGCCGTTGGCTGGAGGTGGCGAAGGAGGGGTAAGAATTAGCACTCGTCCTTTCTAACTCCGCGATGGAGTACCACCTCGCCATAAGAAGGGTGATGACTAGATGCCTTAAGAGCATCTCTAGCGAATGTCGTAAAAGCTCACCGGCATGATCGGATACTATAAAAACCCAGACGGTTTAGGTTTCACATCCGCAAATCCCTCCCCCGCGCGCAATCTCGCACCATCCAGCGACAATTCAAGATCCATCCAGGCGTTTCTCACAGCGGGCACAGCTAAAAAAGCCGGCCCTGGCGGCGAGCGCTGGACGTGGGCAGGCTGGCCGAGGGGGCTCGCCGCCTACAAGCGGCCCCGACATGACTCCGAGGCCGGGAGCTCCTCCCTCCACTAGCTAATGGAAGAGGGCACCGTGTGCAGACGCGGGCGCACGACACATGTTCTCGTAGTGCCGGGAGGTCGGCGTGGATGAACTTCGACCGGCTCGACGAAATCCTCGGACCGATCATGAAGCTCCTCCACGAGTTCGCCGCGGCTATGGAGGCGATCTTTGCGGAGAAGAGGGTGGCGCCGGTGGCTGGAGGTGGCGAAGGAGGGTAAGAATTAGCACTCGTCCTTGCTAACTCCGCGATGGAGTACCACCTCGCCATAAGAAGGGTGATGACTAGATGCCTTAAGAGCATCTCTAGCGAATGTCGTAAAAGCTCACCGGCATGATCGGATACTATAAAAACCCAGACGGTTTAGGTTTCACATCTGGCAAATCCCCTCCCCCCCCCCCCCCCCCGCGCAATCTAGCACCATCCGGCGACAATTCAAGATCCATCCAGGCGTTGTTCTGGCGGGCACAGCTAAAAAGCCGGCCTGGCGTAAGCGCTGGGCGATGGGCAGGCTGGCCGAGGGGCTCGCCGCCCTGGCGGCCCGACATGACTCCGAGGCCGGGAGCTCCTCCCTCCACCTGCCAATGGAAGAAGGCACCGTGTGCAGACGCGGGCGCACGACACATGTTCTCGTAGTGCCGGGAGGTCGGTGTGGATGAACTTCGACCGGCTCGACGAAATCCTCGGACCGATCACGAAGCGCCTCCACGAGTTCGCCGCGGCTAAGGAGGTGGTCGTTGCCGGAGAAGAGGGTGGCGCCGGTGGCTGGAGGTGGCGAAGGAGGGGTAAGAATTTGCATTCGTCCTTTCTAACTCCGCGATGGAGTACCACCTCGCCATAAGACGGGTGATGACTAGATGCCTTAAAAGCATCTCTAGTGGAGTACCACCTCGCCATAAGAAGGGTGATGACTAGATGCCTTAAGAGCATCTCTAGCGAATGTCGTAATAGCTCCCCGGCATGATCGGATACTATAAAACCCTAGACGGTTTAGGTTTCACATCTGGCAAATCCCTCCCCCCCCCCCCCACGTGCAATCTAGCACCATCCGGCGACAATTCAAGATCCATCCAGGCGTTGTTCACAGCGGGCACAGCTAAAAAAGCCGGCCCTGGCGGCGAGCGCTGGACGTGGGCAGGCTGGCTGAGGGGGCTCGCCGCACACAAGCGGCCCCGACATGACTCCGAGGCCGGGAGCTCCTCCCTCCACCTGCCAATGGAAGAGGGCACCGTGTGCAGACGCGGGCGCACGACACATGTTCTCGTAGCGCCGGGAGGTCGGTGTGGATGAACTTCGACCGGCTCGACGAAATCTTCGGACCGATCACGAAGCGCCTCCACGAAGTTCGCCGCGGCTAAGGAGGCGGTCGTTGCCGGGGAAGAGGGTGGCGCCGGTGGCTGGAGGTGCCAAAGGAGGGGTAATAATTTGGCTTCGTCCTTTCTAACTCAGCGATGGAGTACCACCTCGCCATAAGAAGGGTGATGACTAGATGCCTTAAGGCCATCTCTAGCGGATGTCGTAAAAGCTCACCGGCATGATCGGATACTATAAAAACCCAGAGGGTTTAGGTTTCACATCCGGCAAATCCCCCCCCCCACCCCGCACAATCTAGCACCATCCGACGACAATTCAAGATCCATCCAGGCGTTGTTCACAGCGGGCACAGCTAAAAAAGCCGGCCACAGCGGCGAAGCGCTGACGGGGCAGGCTGGCGAGGGGCTCGCTGCCCACAAGCGGCCCCGACATGACTCCGAGGCCGGGAGCTCCTCCCTCCACCTGCTGATGGAAGAGGGCACCATGTGTGCAGACGCAAGCACACGACACATGTTCTTGTAGCGTCGGGACGTCGGTGTGGATGAACTTCGACCGGCTCGACGAAATCCTTGGACCGATCACGAAGCGCCTCCACGAGTTCGCCAAGGCTAAGGAGGCGGTCGTTGCCGGAGAAGAGGGTGGCGCCAGTGGCTGGAGGTGGCGAAGGAGGGGTAATAATTTGCCTTCGTCCTTTCTAACTCAGCGATGGAGTACCACCTCGCCATAAGAAGGGTGATGACTAGATGCCTTAAGAGCATCTCTAGCGAATGTCGTAATAGCTCCCCGGCATGATCGGATACTATAAAACCCTAGACGGTTTAGGTTTCACATCCGCAAATCCCTCCCCGCCCGTGCAATCTAGCACCATCCGGCGACAATTCAAGATCCATCCAGGCGTTGTTCACAGCGGGCACAGCTAAAAAGCCGGCCTGGCGGCGAAGCGGCTGGACGGGCAGGCTGGCTGAGGGGCTCGCCGCACAAGCTGCCCGACATGACTCCGAGGCCGGGAGCTCCTCCCTCCACCTGCCAATGGAAGAGGGCACCGTGTGCAGACGCGGGCGCACGACACATGTTCTCGTAGCGCCGGGAGGTCGGTGTGGATGAACTACGACCGGCTCGACGAAATCTTCGGACCCGATCACGAAGCGCCTCCACGAAGTTCGCGCGGCTAAGGAGGCGGTCGTTGCCGAGGAAGAGGTGGCGCCGGTGGCTGGAGGTGCCAAAGGAGGGGTAATAATTTGGCTTCGTCCTTTCTAACTCAGCGATGGAGTACCACCTCGCCATAAGAAGGGTGATGACTAGATGCCTTAAGGCCATCTCTAGCGGATGTCGTAAAAGCTCACCGGCATGATCGGATACTATAAAAACCCGTGAGGGTTTAGGTTTCACATCCGCAAATCCCCCCACCCCGCACAATCTAGCACCATCCGGCGACAATTCAAGATCCATCCAGCGTTGTTCACACGGCACAGCTAAAAAGCTGCCCCGGGCGGCGAAGGCCGGACGTGGGCAGGCTGGCCGAGGGGCTCGCCGCCCACAAGCGGCCCGACATGACTCCGAGGCCGGAGCTCCTCCCTCCACCTGCCGATGGAAGAGGGCACCATGTGTGCGAGACGCAAGCACACGACACATGTTCTTGTAGCGTCGGACGCGTCGGTGTGGATGAACCCGGCGGGCTCGGCGAAATCCTTGGACCCGATCCACGAAAGCGCCGCCACGAGTTAAATCGCGGCTAAGGAGGCGGTCGTTGCGGAGAAGAGGGTGGCGCCGTTGGCTGGAGGTGGCGAAGGAGGGTAAGAATTAGCACTCGTCCTTTCTAACTCCGCGATGGAGTACCACCTGCGCCATAAGAAGGGTGATGACTAGATGCCTTAAGAGCATCTCTAGCGAATGTCGTAAAAGCTCACCGGCATGATCGGATACTATAAAAACCAGACGGTTTAGGTTTCACATCCGCAAATCCTCCCCGCAGCGCAATCTAGCAGCATCCGGCGACAATTCAAGATCCATCCAGGCGTTGTTCTGGCCGGGCACAGCTAAAAAAGCCGGCCCTGGCGGCGAGCACTGGACGTGGGCAGGCTGGCCGAGGGGGCTCGCCGCCTACAAGCGGCCCCGACATGACTCCGAGGCCGGGAGCTCCTCCCTCCACCAGCCAATGGAAGAGGGCACCGTGTGCAGACGTTTGCGCACGACACATGTTCTCGTAGTGCCGGGAGGTCGGCGTGGATGAACTTCGACCGGCTCGACGAAATCCTCGGACCGATCATGAAGCTCCTCCACGAGTTCGCCGCGGCTATGGAGGCAGTCTTTGCCGGAGAAGAGGGTGGCGCCGGTGGCTGGAGGTGGCGAAGGAGGGGTAAGAATTAGCACTCGTCCTTGCTAACTCCGCGATGGAGTACCACCTCGCCATAAGAAGGGTGATGACTAGATGCCTTAAGAGCATCTCTAGCGAATGTCGTAAAAGCTCACCGGCATGATCGGATACTATAAAAACCCAGACGGTTTAGGTTTCACATCTGGCAAATCCCCTCCCCCCCCCCCGCGCAATCTAGCACCATCTGGCGACAATTCAAGATCCATCCAGGCGTTGTTCACAGCGGGCACAGCTAAAAAAGCCGGCCCTGGCGGCAAGCGCTGGACGTGGGCAGGCTGGCCGAGGGGGCTCGCCGCCCACAAGCGGCCCCGACATGACTCGAGGCCGGAGCTCCTCCCTCCACCTGCCAATGGAAGAAGGCACCGTGTGCGAGCAGGCGCCACGACACATGTTCTCGTAGTGCCGGGGAGGTCGGTGTGGATGAACCCGACCGCTCGACGAAATCTTCGGACCGATCACGAAGCGCCTCCACGAGTTCGCCGCGGCTAAGGAGGCGGTCGTTGCCGGGGAAGAGGGTGGCGCCGGTGGCTGGAGGTGCCAAAGGAGGGGTAATAATTTGGCTTCGTCCTTTCTAACTCAGCGATGGAGTACCACCTCGCCATAAGAAGGGTGATGACTAGATGCCTTAAGGCCATCTCTAGCGGATGTCGTAAAAGTTCACCGGCATGATCGGATACTATAAAAACCCAGAGGGTTTAGGTTTCACATCCGCAAATCCCCCACCCCGCACAATCTAGCACCATCCGGCGACAATTCAAGATCCATCCGAGCGTTGTTCACAGCGGGCACAGCTAAAAAAGCCGGCCCTGGCGGCGAGCGCTGGACGTGGGCAGGCTGGCCGAGGGGGCTCGCTGCCCACAAGCGGCCCCGACATGACTCCGAGGCCGGGAGCTCCTCCCTCCACCTGCTGATGGAAGAGGGCACCATGTGTGCAGACGCAAGCACACGACACATGTTCTTGTAGCGTCGGGACGTCGGTGTGGATGAACTTCGACCGGCTCGACGAAATCCTTGGACCGATCACGGCGCCTCCACGAGTTCGCCAAGGCTAAGGAGGCGGTCGTTGCGGAGAAGAGGGTGGCGCCAGTGGCTGGAGGTGGCGAAGGAGGGGTAATAATTTGCCTTCGTCCTTTCTAACTCAGCGATGGAGTACCACCTCGCCATAAGAAGGGTGATGACTAGATGCCTTAAGAGCATCTCTAGCGAATGTCGTAATAGCTCCCCGGCATGATCGGATACTATAAAACCCTAGACGGTTTAGGTTTCACATCGGGCGCATCCCTCCCCGCCCACGTGCAATCTAGCACCATCCGGCGACAATTCAAGATCCATCCAGGCGTTGTTCACAGCTGGCACTAAAAAAGCCGCCCTGGCGGCGAAGGCCGGACGGGCAGGCTGGTCGAGGGGCTCGCCGCACACAAGCTGCCCCGACATGACTCCGAGGCCGGGAGCTCCTCCCTCCACCTGCCAATGGAAGAGGGCACCGTGTGCAGACGCGGGCGCACGACACATGTTCTCGTAGCGCCGGGAGGTCGGTGTGGATGAACTACGACCGCTCGACGAAATCTTCGGACCCGATCACGAAGCGCCTCCACGAGTTCGGCCATGGCTAAGGAGGCGGTCGTTGCGGGGAAGAGGGTGGCGCCCGGTGGCTGGAGGTGCCAAAGGAGGGTAATAATTTGGCCGTCCTTTCTAACTCAGCGATGGAGTACCACCGCCATAAGAAGGGTGATGACTAGATGCCTTAAGGCCATCTCTAGCGGATGTCGTAAAAGCTCACCGGCATGATCGGATACTATAAAACCCGGAGGGTTTAGGTTTCACATCCGCAAATCCCCCACCCCGCACAATCTAGCACCATCCGACGACAATTCAAGATCCATCCGGCGTTGTTCACAGCGGCACAGCTAAAAAGCCGGCCCCGGGCGGCGAAGCGCCGGACGATGGGCAGGCTGGCCGAGGGCTCGCCGCACAAGCGGCCCCGACATGACTCGAGGCCGGAGCTCCTCCTCCACCTGCCGATGGAAGAGGGCACCATGTGTGCGCACGCAAGCACACGACACATGTTCTTGTAGCGTCGGACGTCGGTGTGGATGAACTTCGACAGTGCTCGACGAAATCCTTGGACCCGATCACGAAGCGCCCGCCACGAGTTAAGTTCGCGGCTAAGGAGGCGGTCGTTGCCGGAGAAGAGGGTGGCGCCGTTGGCTGGAGGTGGCGAAGGAGGGGTAAGAATTAGCACTCGTCCTTTCTAACTCCGCGATGGAGTACCACCTCGCCATAAGAAGGGTGATGACTAGATGCCTTAAGAGCATCTCTAGCGAATGTCGTAAAAGCTCACCGGCATGATCGGATACTATAAAACCCAGACGGTTTAGGTTTCACATCCGCAAATCCTCCCCAGCGCGCAATCTAGCAGCATCCGGCGACAATTCAAGATCCATCCAGGCGTTGTTCACAGCGGGCACAGCTAAAAAAGCCGGCCCTGGCGGCGAGCACTGGACGTGGGCAGGCTGGCCGAGGGGGCTCGCCGCCTACAAGCGGCCCCGACATGACTCCGAGGCCGGGAGCTCCTCCCTCCACCAGCCAATGGAAGAGGGCACCGTGTGCGAGCGTTTGCGACGACACATGTTCTCGTAGTGCCGGAGGTCGGCGTGGAAGAACATCGACCGGCTCGACGAAATCCTCGGACCGATCATGAAGCTCCTCCACGAGTTCGCCGCGGCTATGGAGGCAGTCTTTGCCGGAGAAGAGGGTGGCGCCGGTGGCTGGAGGTGGCGAAGGAGGGGTAAGAATTAGCACTCGTCCTTGCTAACTCCGCGATGGAGTACCACCTCGCCATAAGAAGGGTGATGACTAGATGCCTTAAGAGCATCTCTAGCGAATGTCGTAAAAGCTCACCGGCATGATCGGATACTATAAAAACCCAGACGGTTTAGGTTTCACATCTGGAAAATCCCCCCCCCCCCCAGCGCAATCTAGCACCATCCGGCGACAATTCAAGATCCATCCAGGCGTTGTTCACAGCGGGCACAGCTAAAAAAGCCGGCCCTGGCGGCGAGCGCTGGACGATGGCCGAGGCTGGCGAGGGCTCGCCGCCACAAGCGGCCCGACATGACTCCGAGGCCGGAGCTCCTCCCTCCACCTGCCAATGGAAGAAGGCACCGTGTGCGAGACGCGGCGCCGCGACACATGTTCTCGTAGTGCGGGAGGTCGGTGTGGATGAACTTCGACCGGCTCGACGAAATCCTCGGACCGATCACGAAGCGCCTCCACGAGTTCGCCGCGGCTAAGGAGGCGGTCGCTGCCGGAGAAGAGGGTGGCGCCGGTGGCTGGAGGTGGCGAAGGAGGGGTAAGAATTTGCATTCGTCCTTTCTAACTCCGCGATGGAGTACGACCTCGCCATAAGACGGGTGATGACTAGATGCCTTAAAAGCATCTCTAGTGGATGTCGTGAAAGCTCACCGGCATGATCGGATACTATAAAAAGCCAGACGGTTTAGGTATCACATCTGGCAAACCCCTCCCCCCCCCCCCCACGCAATCTAGCACAATCCAGCGACAATTCAAGATCCATCCAGGTGTTGTTCACAGCGGGCACAGCTAAAAAAGCCGGCCCTGGCGGCGAGCGCTGGACGTGGGCAGGCTGGCTGAGGGGGCTCGCCGCACACAAGCTGCCCCGACATGACTCCGAGGCCGGGAGCTCCTCCCTCCACCTGCCAATGGAAGAGGGCACCGTGTGCAGACGCGGGCGCACGACACATGTTCTCGTAGCGCCGGGAGGTCGGCGTGGATGAACTTCGACCGGCTCGACGAAATCTTCTGACCGCTCACGAAGCGCCTCCACGAGTTCGCCGCGGCTAAGGAGGCGGTTGTTGCCGGGGAAGAGGGTGGCGCCGGTGGCTGGAGGTGCCAAAGGAGGGGTAATAATTTGGCTTCGTCCTTTCTAACTCAGCGATGGAGTACCACCTCGCCATAAGAAGGGTGATGACTAGATGCCTTAAGAGCATCTCTAGCGGATGTCGTAAAAGCTCACCGGCATGATTGGATACTATAAAAACACAGACGGTTTAGGTTTCACATCTGGCAAATCCTCCCGCGCAATCTAGCACCATCCGGCGACAATTCAAGATCCATCCAGGCGTTGTTCACAGCGGGCACAGCTAAAAAAGCCGGCCCTGGCGGCGAGCGCTGGACGTGGGCAGGCTGGCCGAGGGGGCTCGCCGCCCACAGGCGGCCCCAACATGACTCCGAGGCCGGGAGCTCCTCCCTCCACCAGCCGATGGAAGAGGGCACCATGTGTGCAGACGCGGGCGCACGACACATGCTCTCGTAGCGCTGGGAGGTCGGTGTGGATGAACTTCGACCGGCTCGACGAAATCGTCGGACCGATCATGAAGCGTCTCCACGAGTTCGCCGCGGCTAAGGAGGTGGTCGTTGCCGGAGAAGAGGGTGGCGCCGGTGGCTGGTGGTGGCAAAGGAGGGGTAAGAATTTGGCTTCGTCCTTTCTAACTCAGCGATGGAGTACCACCTCGCCATAAGAAGGATGATGACTAGATGCCTTAAGAGCATCTCTAGCGGAAGTCGTAAAAGCTCACCGGCATGATCGGATACTATAAAAACCCAGAGGGTTTAGGTTTCACATCCGGCAAATCCCCCCCCCCCCCTCGCAATCTAGCACCATCCGGGGACAATTCAAGATCCATCCAGGCATTGTTCACAGCGGGCACAGCAAAAAAAGCCGGGCAGGCTGGCCGAGGGGGCTCACCACCCACAAGCGGCCCCGACATGACTCCGAGGCTGGGAACTCCTCCCTCCACCTGCTAATGGAAGAGGGCACCATGTGTGCAGACGCAGGCGCACGACACATGTTCTCGTAGCGCCGGGAGGTCGGTGTGGATGAACTTCGACCGGCTCGACGAAATCCTCGGACCGATCACGAAGCGCCTCCACGAGTTTGCCGTGGCTAAGGAGGCGGTCGTTGCCGGAGAAGAGGGTGGCGCGGGTGGCTGGAGGTGGCGAATGAGGGGTAAGAATTTGCATTCGTCCTTTCTAACTCCGCGATGGAGTACCACCTCGCCATAAGAAGGGTGATGACTAGATGCCTTAAGAGCATCTCTAGCTGATGTCGTGAAAGCTCACCGGCATGATCGGATACTATAAAAACCCAGACGGTTTAGGTATCACATTTGGCGAATCCCTCCCCCCCCCCCCCCGCGCAATCTAGCACCATCCGGCGACAATTCAAGATCCATCCAGGCGTTGTTCACAACGGGCATAGCTAAAAAAGCCGGCCCTGGCGGCGAGCGCTGGATGTGGGCAGGCTGGCCGAGGGGGCTCGCCGCCTACAAGCCACCCCGACATGACTCTGAGGCCGGGAGCTCCTCCCTCCACCTGCCAATGGAAGAGGGCACCGTGTGTAGACGCGGGCGCACGACACATGTTCTCGTAGTGCCAGGAGGTCGGCGTGGATGAACTTCGACCGGCTCGACGAAATCCTCGGACCGATCACGAAGCGCCTCCAGGAGTTCGCCGCGGCTATGGAGGCAGTCGTTGCCGGAGAAGAGGGTGGCGCCGGTGGCTGGAGGTGGCGAAGGAGGGGTAAGAATTTGCACTCGTCCTTTCTAACTCCGCGATGGAGTACCACCTCGCCATAAGAAGGGTGATGACTAGATGCCTTAAGAGCATCTCTAGCGAATGTCGTTAAAGCTCACCGGCATGATCGGATACTATAATAACCCAGACGATTTAGGTTTCACATCGGCAAATCCCTCCCCGCGCAATCTAGCACCATCCGGCGACAATTCAGGATCCATCCAGCGTTGTTCACAGTGGGCACAACTAAAAAGCCGGCCCAGCAGCCCGGGCGTGAGCAGGCTGGCCGAGGGGGCTCGCCGCCCACAAGCGGCCCCGACATGACTCCGAGGCCGGGAGCTCCTCCCTCCACCTGCCGATGGAAGAGGGCACCATGTGTGCAGACGCGGGCGCACGACACATGTTCTCGTAGCGCAGGGAGGTCGGTGTGGATGAACTTCGACCGGCTCGACAAAATCCTTGGACCGATCACGAAGCGCCTCCACGAGTTCGCCGCAGCTAAGGAGGTGGTCGTTGCCGAAGAAGAGGGTGGCACCGGTGGCTGGAGGTGGCGAAGGAGGGGTAAGAATTTGCATTCGTCCTTTCTAACTCCGCGATGGAGTACCACCTCGCCATAAGACGGGTGATGACTAGATGCCTTAAGAGCATCTCTAGCGGATGTCGTGAAAGCTCACCGGCATGATCGGATACTATAAAAAGCCAGACGGTTTAGGTATCACATCCGCAAACCTCCCCGCGCAATCTAGCACCATCCGGCGACAATTCAAGATCCATCCAGGCGTTTCTCACGGGCACAGCTAAAAAGCGGCCGTACGGCGCGGCGATGGGCCGACGGGCAGGCTGGCCGAGGGGGCTCGCCGCCCACAAGCGGCCCCGACATGACTCCGAGGCCGGGAGCTCCTCCCTCCACCTGCCAATGGAAGAAGGCACCGTGTGCAGACGCGGGCGCACGACACATGTTCTCGTAGTGCCGGGACGTCGGTGTGGATGAACTTCGACCGGCTCGACGAAATCCTCGAACCGATCACGAAGCGCCTCCACGAGTTCGCTGCGGCTATGGAGGCAGTCGTTGCCGGAGAAGAGGGTGGCGCAGGTGGCTGGAGGTGGCGAAGGAGGGGTAAGAATTTGCACTCGTCCTTTCTAACTCCGCGATGGAGTACCACCTCGCGATAAGAAGGGTGATGACTAGATGCCTTAAGAGCATCTCTAGCGAATGTTGTAAAAGCTCATCGACATGATCGGATACTATAAAAACCTAGACGGTTTAGGTTTCACATCTGGCAAAACCCCTCCCCCCCCCCTCCCGCGCAATCTAGCACCATCCGGCGACAATTCAAGATCCATCCAGGCGTTGTTAACAGCGGGCACAGCTAAAAAAGCCGGCCCTGGCGGCGCTGGACGTGGCAGGCCGGCAAGAGGGGGCTCGCCGCCTGGCGGCCCGACATGACTCCGAGGCCGGAGCTCCACCCTCCACCTACCGATGGAAGAGGGCACCATGTGTGCAAGGCAGGCGCCACGACACATGTTCTCGTAGCGCCGGGAGGTCGGTGTGGATGAACTTCGACCGGCTCGACGAAATCCTCGGACCGATCACGAATCGCCTCCACGAGTTCGCCGCGGCTAAGGAGGTGGTCGTTGCCGGAGAAGAGGGTGGCACCGGTGACTGGAGGTGGCGAAGGAGGGGTAAGAATTTGCATTCGTCCTTTCTAACTCCGCGATGGAGTACCACCTCGCCATAAGACGGGTGATGACTAGATGCCTTAAGAGCATCTCTAGCGGATGTCGTGAAAGCTCACCGGCATGATCGGATACTATAAAAACCCAGACGGTTTAGGTTTCACATCTGGAAAATCCCCCCCCCCCCCCAGCGCAATCTAGCACCATCCGGCGACAATTCAAGATCCATCCAGGCGTTGTTCACGGTGGCACGACTAAAAAGCCGCCTGGCGGCGAAGGCCGGACGATGGGCGGTGGCCGAGGGGCTCGCCGCCCACAAGCGGCCCCGACATGACTCCGAGGCCGGGAGCTCCTCCCTCCACCTGCCAATGGAAGAGGGCACCGTGTGCAAACGCGGGTGCACGACACATGTTCTAGTAGCGCCGGGAGGTCGGTGTGGATGAACTTCGACCGGCTCGACGAAATCCTCGGACCGATCACGAAGCGCCTCCACGAGTTCGCCGCGGCTAAGGAGGCGGTCGCTGCCGGAGAATAGGGTGGCGCCGGTGGCTGGAGGTGGCGAAGGAGGGGTAAGAATTTGCCTTCGTCCTTTCAAACTCCGCGATGGAGTACCACCTCGCCATAAGAAGGGTGATGAGTAGATTAGGTTTTTAAGCTAGTATGTGTAAGTTTATTGTATGAACTATGTTAAATTCCGGCGAAGTATGTCGCAGGAACTAGTTTGTTTAAATGATGCGGTATGTGTTGAAGGATCTGATCTTTCGTACCGTACTGGTATCGTAAAGATGATACCACAAATTCTGTTTACAGTGTAATGAAAAAATTCTTTTTCGAAATATGTTGTGAACAAAATTTACGGTAAGCGGTTTACGGAATCTGCTACTCTTTTTTCTTTTCGAAAACACTAACGCCCATACATGTGGAAACATGGCAACTCGCACACACGCATGGATCATCGTCCAGTTAAGTTTGCACGAATTTTGACACACCGAGGCAGTTTTCGCGTGCCACGTAGGACAAGGCCGGTGCGTTGGAGATGTCGCCCACACGCCCCATAGCATGCGGTTGCTAGCTGCGCTACGTGGGCAAGCTAGTTTCTGCCCACACAGCCACCGCTGTCTGTCGTGTAAACTAGCTGACTCAGGCCCACTCGGGGTCGTCTTCCTCCCTCACGCCGCCAGCCACTCGCCTCCATCCATGCCCACAAGCTCCAGATCCGCGTCCTCAGCTCCCCCTCCCATGGCGCAAGCTGGGTAGGGGTTGTGCCCTTGCCTGCACACGGAGACCCGCCCCGTCTCGCCACTCTTACAACAAGCCCACTTCCCCGAGCATCCAGATCTAGCTTAGGTAGAGAGGGCTGCAGAGTGGTGTATCATCGAGCAAGGGAAGGGAAGAGAGATGGAGGCGGCCATAGTGGGCGGCATACTGAAGGCCGCCCTGCCGAGCCTGTTGAAATTGGTAGGTGACAGATGCAAGGGGCTGAGGCTGGGGCCTGTTGTTGGATCCATTCAACGTGATCTTGAGGAAATGGAAGCCACTTTCCTAGGTTCTCGCTGGAGAGGCATTGAACCCAGTGAGTACCGGAGAACCTTGATGAAGAAACTCAGAAGGTTGGCGGAATGGATCCAAGACTGCACCGACAGCTTCGATGCGGAAATAATCTCTGTCTCACAGTTCCGCCACGAGATTACTGAGCTCCAGAAGAGAGTAAAAAATTTATCCGAGTGTCTACAACCTTATATGGGCCAGGAGCTGAGCAACGAAAAGGCTCCACTTCCCATCAGGGATGATGCAGAAGAAGATCTTCTTACCTTGGTGCAGACCCAGTCGGAGGAGAAGAAGGCCAAGGTTATCTGCGCCATTGGCTTCGGTGGCAGAAATACTGATCTTGCAAGGCGGGTCTACAAGAATGATGAAGTGCGTCGGCAGTTCGGTCAGTGGGCATGGGTTGGTGCAGCGGACAAGACCGTGGATGATGTTCTCGTGGATGTACTGGGGAAGCTTGAGCAGTGCCCTGGGCTGGGCATGCTCATCCTCAGCTGGCTCCTTTACATCCTCCCCTTTCTTCAGAGACTGCTTCTGAACATTTTCGGCGCCAACTTGCTTGGCATATCTCCGCCCGCCGCCTGCTTCGACGTCGAGCATCAGCAGCTCAAATCACGCCTAAACGGAAAAAGGTGTGTCTCCAATCTTCCTATATCTAATTTACGCCCACATTAGCAATGTAGATGTTCAGTTCAGCTTCGAGTATACCATCTCTCCATATATATCTAAATTGCAGCCTTGTAAATCAAAAGTTTCTTGTGTTGGAAAATGCATCACTTCAGTTAACTAGCACGCTATAAGTATCTTAGCCTTTTCGCTAAGATTAATTGTGTTGTCTGTTTTTATTAGTAGAAAAACTGCAAGAGTCCCCCAAATTTTAAGCTTTACTTATGGTAACTTACTGGCACGCTATACCTTTTTCTTAACTTTTCGCTAAGATCAAGTGTATTATCTGCTCTTATTAGTAGATAAACAGCAAAAAATGATCATTCTAATCCACCCATCTTAACGACTCTCCTACTATCAAACTTTATCCATTTTCCATACAGCGTCTGGTTCTGCCAAATACACATATAGCCTCTAACCGCAGAGGAGAATCAATATAGTTTTTTCCTTGTTTGATTTAGATTGTTTTCTTTTCAATTTACCCTACAAAAAAGAGGTTTCTTCTCAATTTATATTTATGTAGGTATCTGATTGTAATTGATGACGTGAGGACACAAGAGGTGTACAATGCAATATCTGCCTTCTCTTGGGCCAGCAGAGTGGGCGGCAGAATTATCGTGACGACAAACATCCATACAACAGTGAGACCCTGCATCTGTGGTAATGATGTACCACTACTTGTTCCAGGTAGCAGCACAGCCGACGGCCTGGTTTTGGTTGGAGAGGTGGGCACTGAGACGTTGTATGAAAAAACATGCTTCAGACTTTGTGATATGGCCGTGGCAAGAACGCAAGAGTTGCTTCACAGTGACTACGAGAGGGTTGTTCTTGAGAACATGTTGCTGTATTTCACCATGTTCCCGCGTGATTATGTTGTCAGGAGGAATCCTCTGATAAGGCGATGGCTGGCTGAAGGACTACTTGTCGATGCAATACAGAAAGTGCCTGAGAATGTCTACCTTTCTGATCAGCAGATCGCAGCCAACCATTTAGACATCTTCATCCGCCACAATTTTATCAAGTCCATTAAGAAGAGCAACAATGGGAAGGTGAAGAGATGCCAACCTCCAGCGATGGTGTTCAACCACATTTGCCGCAGGGCTGTGATTGATAGTTTTATCACCTTGTTGTGTGGTCCGAATCAGACCACCCAAAAACATGTGTGCCGGCTTTCTCTCCATCCTTATGTGGCTGCTGAAAATGGCGGACTTAATATGCCAACTGCACCTCGTCTCCGTACTATGGTGCTCTTTCCAACTGCGGGTGCCCAATATGGAGCTATCTTGAGTTTTGACGATCGTAAGCTACTGCGGGTGTTGGATCTGAAAGAGTGTGCTGGTCTTGATGACAAGCATGTCGAAGCAATATGCGACCTGTTGCTGCTGAAATATCTTAGTCTCGGGAGCAGTATTAAACATGTTCCGAGGAAAATAGCGCAGTTGCAGAGACTGGAGACACTTGATATGAGCACGACTGTTGTAGTGACGGTGCACTCAGAGCTGCTCAAGCTACCGAAATTGAAACACCTCCTTGGGAAGTTTCGGCTATCTAGCATTGACTGCCGAGGTAAAAACATTCTGAAGGGGCGTGCAAAGAAGCTGTTGAGGCTCAAGGATAAATTCCCAAAGCTAAAGGACTACTTAAGGCAAAACAGTGTCCTGGAGACGCTAGCAGGATTTGAGATTGGCAATGGCCTAGGATTTCCAGAGCTCTTGAGTTATATGCTGAACCTGAGGAAGGTGAAGATATGGTGTAATTCCACCACAGATGAGCCAATTGACTTGACTGGTCTTAAGGAAGGCATCAAGGTATTCAGTAGTAATGGAATCCGTTTGCCCAACGTTGATTACTCACTGTCTATCGACTTCAACGGGTCTTCACAATCGTTCCTGGATTGCCTGGAAGATCCTGCTAGGCTCACATCGCTCAAGCTGAGTGGCAATCTGACACTATCCCGTCCGATTAATAAATGGCTGGTTAGTGTGCAGGAGTTGTGCCTCTCGTGGACCAACCTTGACGGGGATTTAATCCAAACCGGGCTGAGTAGTTTGAGATGTCAACTGAAATTTCTGAAGCTGGTTGAGCATAACCTTAGGGGTCTCTCGATACAAAACGAGGGTCCCTTCGTAGGGCTGGAGAGGATATGCCTTGTGGGCATGGTAAATCTCGAGGAAATAGTAATTCAAGATCTGACTAAGCTTGTCTCGCTCCATTTGCTCTGTCAAACTCTAGGCACTCTTCCCGGCGTCCAGATCGGAAGCCTGCGAAATCTCAAGGAAGTCGGGCTCCATTCTGGAGTTAATGGTGATATCAGACATGGATGGGAAGCTGCTGCATTGGATCATCAGCGTCAGCCAAACGTCGTGACCATTGAAACACCCTAATGCAAGTTGTGTCAAGATCCTCTGCGAAGTATCATCACAAACGGTCAGTTCTTTTATCCATCTCCTCCTGCTGCTTATAATCCGTCTTCAGTCTTCTCCCATCTAATTGCTGTTGCCGGTAATACACTTAGATGTAACAATTGCGTTGGGTTCTTCTTCACTGTGTGCAGGGCAAAGCGTTTGAAACGACGAGCCAATCACTAGAGGAATTGCTTCCCGTTGTGCAATCTTCGCGGTCCCTCCGTCCCGTACCACCAGCACAATGGATTTTATAATAAAGTTCTACGACTACTTGAAATCCCTAATTCTCCTAGAACCGAGTGGATCCAAATGTTTGATGTTGCTTTTCAAGGCCTTGTATTCAGGTTAAGTACTTGAATGTTTGTTTGCTTTCTTGAACTCCAGGAGATGAGATTTCAGCCAATGCAAATCGCAAAAACCCTTGTGGCGTGACAATCATTGCTGCATATATAGAATCACAACAGTACAGTACATCGAAGAACTACATCAAAGAAACTACAGCAGTAACACTACCGCAACTAAATCAAAGGGGCTTTGAATCATATATGATGTGAGCTTGAGATACCACAAAATCCGTTTGGTTTCATACAAGTGATTATCAGTAGGTTCATAGTTCTTTTTTGCGGGTTCATAGTTTTGGGCAGCTCACATAACTATTAAACTTTTGGGATCAACAAAAGGTTGCATAAAGAGTTGCATAAATAGGGATTAGAGAAAACTATAGGTGTTCGATGGCGACAAAGAATTTGGTAGACCAGTTCACCTTTCTGCAAAAGAGTTGCTTCTGGTTGAAGGGACTTTTAACGTAGAAGATAAACTCTCTTCGTTCTGTTCTCCTTGACAATAAGTTCATCAACTTGTAGCGATCACTCAGGGTAAATGCTTGAGACGATCTTCACAGACATTGTCTTCGTGAACCACAATTACTCTTGGTTAATGAAAAAAAGAAAAGACACTACTAGAGAAAAGCCTAGCAGTAGCGCGGGTTTTTGACCTATCAATAGCGCGGGTAACCACGCAACTGATACAGCGCTACAGCTAAAGGTTAGCACTAGCGCTTGTTGGCACGTGCTACTGCTATATCTACTTAGTAGTAGTGCGTTCTGCAACAACCGCTACTGGTAATTACTAGTAGCGCTTCTCACTGCCCGCGCTACTACTGTTATTCCGTATTCTATTTCTTTTTAATTTTAGGTCGTATTCATACACATTTATATAAGTTTTCATACAGTAGCAATTTAGAGATTGTTTTTACATTATAATGAGTTATTAAATCACTAGGTGAAAGAACCGCGGATTAGTTTCAAATGGATGGATCCTAAGTGACCAAGTCATGGATTATCACGATAATCCATGACTTGATCCGCGCTACTGCTACATCTATTTCAGAAGCGCGTTTTGTGCGAGCGTGCTACTACTACGTAGCAGCGGCGCCTTATTTTAAAGTGCGCTGCTGTTAAGATTCTGTGTATAGCCTTTTTCCTAGTAGTGAGAACTTAGACACCTAACCATCTAGAGAGTTAATAGCCCTTAAAAGTAACAGATGGAGTGTATTTTCGGCTCTAGGGCTTTCTCTAGTTTTTCGGTGCGGAAGGAGGTGGAGCGCGAGAGCGAGAGGAGAGAGTAGCTGGGAGCCATCCGTTTCCATATCGTCCTTAATGAATGAATGAGCCAAATTATTTGCCTTCGTTTCAGGAAAAAAATATTTTAAGCTCAAGAAAAAATCGCCAAAAAATGCCTTCGACAGAGCCAAAGGGCTCCTGGAATTAAAGCAGTAGACCTATGATGTTTTATATACTACTTAGGGCTACTTTAATTCAAATGAATCTCATAAGTTTTGTTTGATTTGTATCCTTAGGAATTTTTCTATATAGCTTTGTTATACACACTCAATTTGTACATGTTCCACTTATTCGTGAGGTAATTTTACCCCAACTTCGAGCGGACTTTTTGAATTAGAGTTCTTGATGTACCCTGAAGAGCTTGACGAGTTGTATCTCTAGATTCTACTTTTTTTTTGCGGAGAAGGATATTATATGCGAAAATACTCATGTGAGCCCGATCTGACAGGAGCTCGCTATCTGGGCCACTTATTCCCCTGGCGATCTGTGCTGCAAAGGGTATAGCAGTACATATATGTCCATCGATATTATTACTCCAGACATGATATGGCCCACTGCTCAGATAACTCCGTCAGTTACTATGCCGCGGACAAGACGGAACTGGACGGGGGGTTCCATTTTGTCACAGAAGCTGGTCCAAAGGAGCCTGCTCAGTTGGCTTCAATGCAGAATCTAGCAGTTGGCCACTCACATTTACTCATGTACCTCATTCAGGTGTCGCCAGAGATGGCTTACTTACATGTGGCATTCAAACATTTTTGCATGTTGCCCACATTGACAACAACGATCACTAATATTCTGACCTAAACAGAAGCCTAGTACATTTTTCTCACAATCATGATCACCCAGCACCATCTTTAGTTCATCACCAATATCGGTGGGAACGACACCTATGAGATCACAAGAATCCCTACTACGGTCGCGGGGCGCGGGGTCGTGAGAAGAGCAGATCAAACAGATAGCACACAATTTTTTTATCCAGGTTCGGGCCGTGAGGATGCGTAAAACCCTACTCCTCCTTTGGTGGTTTGTTTATCTGTCTTCTTGAACTAGCAATGGGGCGTGAGGAGCTTCAAAAAGCCGAATCCTCCTCCTGGTCGCCTTGGGCCTCCTTTTATAGGGAAAGGGGTTGCCACAGTGGCACACAGTGGGTGGAAAGGGTACAGTGATGCGAGTTTATCCCTCGCATTACATGACAAGGCGCCTTTAGTGCGTCTTGCTTAGGTGTCCTTGCTTTATCGGGGACGGGGGAGAGCCCTGCCTCGTCCGTCGCCACTCCCTTTCCTGTTGACACGCGCCCTGGTCAACGGTGCCCGTGGTGCCATGTAGGCAGGCAGGCAACTGAGGTGGCACAGTGGTGGGTCTCCACGAAGATCCGCTTGCCGCCACGCAGGTGCCTGCCCAACTGGTTGGGTCGGCAGCTGCATGCGAGCGGTGGTGGAGGTTTGATTGGCGTGGGCCTGATGGTGGCCCCACGGGTGTCCTTGGCAAGGGCCTCGCCGTAGCCGGCAAGGGTCTTGCCGTGCCGCTGCTTCTTGTCATCCACAGCAAGGCTCTTGCCGGGGGCCTTGTGGTCCTCCTTGGCTTGGATCCCGCCAAGGGTCGTCATCTTCTATAGTGTGTATCTGATCTTGAATGTCTTCACAAAGATCTGCATGCCACCATGGGGATGTCTCCCCAATCTTTGCCCCATCGGGGCAGTGGACTCAAGGGTGATTCGCTCCGTAGGTGTGGGGCGAGCTGCCACGGCAAGGGTCTTGCCGGGTTTGCTAAAACCGCCTCCCGGCAAGGATCTTGCCGGGGGAGTCCGCTTCGTCCCCTTTGCTCTTTGTGGTCTTGGTCTTGGCGTGGTTCTGCTCCTTCCGAGCCTCGGCCTTACCTTGGCTCACCTCCCTTGCCTTGCTCAATGCGGTGGTACCCGCGGCTCAGACAGTCCGTGCACAGTAATAGGGGTACAAAAAGTGTACCCCTCTTTTTGTACACCGACAGGAGCCCCCGGGCCTGGGCCACACGTAAGCGCAATCGCGTCGTTGGGCTAGGCCCAAAAATGGTGTGCGGGCAGGCGGGGTGGTTTTTACTGCGGTAAGTCTCTTCGCGCGCTGCGCCTCCCATGCCTCCCGCGCGTGGCTCGGTGTGGGGAGGCGTGCGTGACGTGGGCGGCATGCGTGGGGCTGAGCTCACAAGCGCATGCGCCACGTCATGTTAATGTGAAAGGAGGCGGCCCGCTTTTCCCCCATAAGAAGGAATAACTGGTATGCTGCTCACTTTCTCCTCTTCTCTCGTACCTTTTCCAATCTCAGAGCCGCCGTTTCTTCTCTTCCTTCCTTCCTAAGCTTTCGTCGTCGACCGCCGCCGCTGCTTCGCCACTCCTCTTCCTCAATCCTCTAGACCTCTCAGCCGCCATGGCGCCCAAATCCGCCGGAGAGCGCGCTGTCGGGGGACCGGACGAAGTCCGCCTTCTTCTTCCCCTTGTCGGTTGGTGTTCATGAGCTTCGGGCCTCCTTCAAGCCCTTATGGGGAGTCAAGACGGGGAGAGTTCGAGCATCCGGCCACGTCATTCCCTGCCGCCATACCGATCCTGCTCCAAATCGGTATCCTTTTTTTGTCGATTACCTTTCTTGCAGGTTATGCCCCCTTTTTCCGATTTCTTCTGCGACATCATGCACACCTTCGGGCTTTCGCCTTTTGGACTTCACTCTGAATGCGGTGGCGTGCCTGGCTCTCTTCGCGCATCTTTGCGAAGGCTTTGCCGGAGTGCAGCCCAACACGGCACTCTTTCGCCATTATTTCTCCCCTCGAATCCAGCCGGGCGCCGTCTCCGGATGCGTCGCCTGGATCTCAAGATCCAAGGGGGCGTACCCGGACGGTGCCATGAAGGAGAGGTGGGATGAATGGCGTGGCCGGTGGTGCTGGATTGAAGACGAAGACCCGCCGGAATTCTGCAAGGTCCGTCGAGCGCCGCCAATCCGCGGTAGCAATTGGGGTGATGTCGAAGCTGCCGACGGGAGGCTTACTGTCGCCACCACCAGGATCCTCCGGCTGACCCGGGTTGGGCTCACCCTGGAGATGATCGGGGCGGACTTCATTCGCCGCCGGATCGCCCCGTTGCATAACAAGGGGAGGCCAGCCTGGGTTTTTACGAACCCGGCTGACATTATGCGGCTCCGCCCTAGCCTCGACCACAACTTCACGGTGATGGTGCATGCCCACTTCTGTCAGCGGCTTTTCCAGCTTGATGTGGGTCGCGACGGCGAGATTGAACCGACCGGCAAGGCCGCGAGGGCTGCCGCAAAGGTCGGCAAGGCCGTCAAGGGGTCGTTCTTCAAGTTGCCAGCAGGGGTGGTCCCGTTGTGCAATAACTCACGCCGGTCCGAGATCATTGCTATGATGCCGGACTGCAAAGCGCACGGCCCTGTCCCGAGCTGGAAGGAGCCGACGGACGTAGATGTGCAGCAATTCTTCGACTCCTTGATCGAGGTATACGTCAATGCTGACGCCGAGCGGCGGCTTGTCATGGACACCACCCAGGCGGAGCTGGACTACATCGCCACCAGGGCGAGGGAGGCACAGCTTGCCATGGAGGCCGGCAGCACCGGGGGCGTGGAGGACAAGGCCGCGACGGCCTCGAAGGAGGAGCAGTTCACCCTGTGGGCGGTGGCCACCGAGGAGGTCAGCAGCGTCGACGCTGGAGCTCTGCTTGTCGAGGACGCGTCCGAAGAGTCGTCGTCGGAGGAGGACGTGGCGGCGGGCTCGACGCCAACCAGGGGAAGTGGGCGAGTCCTGCGGTGGGCTGGCTCCGGCGAGCCGGTCCGGCCCGGCAGGGCTACGCGGCCTCAATTGACCCTGGAAGGGTCCGGGCGCCACACGAGGGCCACGGCAGCGAAGGGGCTGACGAAGGCCCGAGAAGAAGAAGGCGACCCCTTCCTCATCGGGCGGCGCACAAACCCGCCGCCTTCTTCGCCTCCTCCGTGAAAGCGCCGACTCGGATGATGATGTGGAGCTCCTTTTGATCTCGGGCCTCTCAGCCCGTAGAGGAAAAGGAAACTGGTGGAAGAGGAGGAGACGGATGACGGTAAGTACTCTGCCTTCTTGTCATTTCCACTTCCCGAATCGGGTCGCTTGTCTTGATCCATTTTTGCTTTTGCAGGGAGACAGAGACGTTGGCCCAGAGGGCGAAGAGGGCGAGGACCTTGGCGAGCAGTCAGTCCCCGGCTGGGGCTTCAAAGACACCATTGGTGGTGCTGAGCAGCCCGGACAGCAGCCCCTAGTGCAGCCCCCAGCGTAAGTTCGTCACCCTCTTCTTACTCGACATGTGGTAGGCGCTCGATGCTATGATGCTGACCTTGCCGGGTTTGCAGGAGGGGAGCGGCAGCAGGAGGAGCCACAGAGGGCTACTCCTAACACACCACCCCCATCGACTACGCCGCCGCGGGGGGATCCCCAGCAAGGGCATCAGGCACGGAGCCCACACCCATGGAGGAAGACGGGAACTTGGGCACTGGTGACTTTCCCACGGCGCCAAATCTTTGGCAGAGAGGGACTTCGCTTCATGCCCGGCACCGGTGAGTCGCTTTGTCCTTCGTCTCTATTTTTCCCTTTATTCTTTTCTTGGCTTCATTGCTCCCATTGCTGCCTGTGCCCTCCTTCAACAGTCATGGTGGACGTGGACACTGTCGTGGGGGACATTTCTGAGGAGGCCGCGGCAGAGGCCAGCAGGATTGCCGCCGAGGAGGCCGCCAAAGATGCTGATGAGGCCGCCGCTGACGAAGCCGCCAAGGGTGCTGCCGAGGACGCCGCTGCGGGGGCCGCCAAGGCGACCGGCGAGGCTTCTGCCGAGGGCACCAGCGGTGGACCTGCCGGTGAGGCCGGCAAGGCCTCCGCCGAGGAAGAGGTGGCGGGTGACCAGCCTCCCTCCTCCTCAACCTCGGGCCCCGGCAGATATCTGAAGGTGGGCGACGATCTTTTCGTCCATCTTCCAGGGGCGTCAAGCCGAGCGCCCGCCGAAGGGGAAGCCTTTGATGGCGAGGTGCTTGCCGCCACCGGGCTTGAGGTGGTTGATGAGCCGGGCGTTGGCGGCGACGGTTCTCCAGAAGAGCAGCTTTTCCGCGCCATGGGGGCCGATTTTCGGAAGCTCCAAGTGCTCTACCGTGCCCGCCTGGACAAGGTCAAGTCCAGGATGGCAACGGTGGACAACGCGGAGGTGGACTTCAAGGCGCGCGTTGCTGAGACGCAGACCTGGTTCCACCAGACTCGCGAGGAGCAGAGGGCCTTTCAGGAGGAATTGGCCAAGCGCGATGTGGAGCTCACCATGAAAATGGCCGACATCGAGAAGGCCCAGGAAAAGGCGGCGAACTTGGCTGCCGCGGCCGAAGCCGCCCGGAACCAGCATCAAGCTGCCTTGGATTCCCAGGAAGAGGACCTCTCCAGCGTGAAGCGAAGCTTATCGCAGCTCATGCAAGGATGAGGAGCTCGAGGCCCTTGTCGTGACAGATCCGCGAAATGGAGCAGAGGCACAAAGAGGCACTCGATGCCCAAGCTCTGGCCCATGCCGGCAAGGTGAAGGAGCTGGAAGCAGAGCGGGACGAGCTGAAGGAGCAAGCCCTCAAGCTGTCCGGCGAGAAGAGCACGCTCAACCGCGCCTTGGTAGAGGCGCAAGGAGCAGTCATCAGCAGGACTGGGGAGCTCTCCGACGCGCAGAACTCCATCAGAGACCTCATGCTGAAGCTGGAGGGTCTCGAGAAGATGTTGTCGGAGTGTAGGGCTCGGTAGGAGACCTTGACCAGGAGCCTCGAGAAGAAGAAGCAGCTGCGGGCAAACGAGGCCGCCTCCCACCAGGAATATGTGGTGGGTGAGAACAGGTGGATTAGCCATCTGGAGGTCGTTGCCGGCAGGGTCACCTTGCAACTGGCCACCATGGGGATGCCAAACGTGAGGTACGCCCCCGAGCGCAGCGGGACCGTCAACGCCAAGCTGACCCAGTTCTTCGAGGGCGTCCTCGGAGCCTTGGCCTATCTTCACTCCAACAGGATGGCCACGCTGGCCGAGGAGGCCCGGCGACTTTGCCGGAGGGTCGTGACCAAGGTCCTCACCAAGATGGCGCACTGGAATCCCGACCTTGACTTCGCGGCCTCAATGAAGAGCTTGTCGGATGGTGTTGACCTCACGGTGCTCAAGGAGCGCATCAAGCCCATCACCGACTGCATCGACGAAATCAAGAGGGTGGAAGGCCAGCGCCGGGACTAGGCATCCCGTTCTTCTTCGCCTCTAAGGGTTCCCGACCAAGACAAAGTTTATCTTTAGTTAGAACCGCAGCTATGACGTGATGTAATATAACTTTGAAGTACTCTTAATTTTCATGCATGTTTTTCCCCGTTCAATTCCTCTTTGTATGCGTGCCCCACGTCGATCGGGTAGGCTTGCCGGCGCGGAAGCCCCTATCGGCGATTTGGGGACAGATCCCTGTGGCCTGCCGGTACGCTGCTTTGCCGGACGAGCCACCTTTCATCCAAACGCGGCCGCTCGAACTGTCGAGCTTGACTCGAGTCAGAATCGAGGGCGTTGTCGATCGCGGAAGGTTACTCTGCCATTCTCGACGCAGCCGCTTGAGCTGTTGAGCGGACTCGAAACAGGGCAAGGGCGTTGCTGATCGTGGGAGAGCCCCCTGGCGTGCAGGTTTCTCATACAAAGGCGTGACATCTCCGGGGGGGAATAACCTCAAATAAGAAGGGTAGCACAAATAAGGGTTCAGTGCAACTTAGCTTCTGTTTGCGATCGCTCGAGCGTCGATCTTCTGGCCTCCTTTCTTCTTCAAGGGTCACGAAGATGAAGGAGTGCCGGGCTAACTGCTAGAGCCGATTCTCACAACTGCGCCCCCTACCTGGCACGCCAAATATGTCGGTGGGAATGACACCTATGGGATCACAAGAATCCCTACTATGGTCGCGGGGCGCGGGGTCGTGAGAAGAGCGGATCAAACAGATAGCACACGGTTTCTTTATCCAGGTTCGGGCCGCGAGGATGCGTAAAACCCTACTGCTGCGTTGGTGGTTTGTTTATCTTTGTTCTTGAACTAGCAATGGGGCGTGAGGAGCTCCAAAAAGCCGAATCCTCCTCCTGGTCGCCTTGGGCCTCCTTTTATAGGGAAAGGGGTTGCCACAGTGGCACACAGGAGGTGGAAAGGGTACAATGATGCGAGTTTATCCTCGCATTACATGACAAGGCGCCTTTAATGCGTCTTGCTTAGGTGTCCTTGCTTTATCGGGACGGGGAGAGCCTGTCTCGTCCGTCGCCGCTCCCTTTCGTGGTCGACACGCCGCATACGGCGGCGGTGCCCGCGGTGCCATGTAGGCAGGCAGGCAGCTGAGGTGGCGCAGTGGTGGGTCTCCACGAAGATCCGCTTGCCGCCACACAGGTGCCTGCCCAACTGGTTGGGTCGGCAGCTGCATGCGAACGGTGGTGGAGGTTTGATTGGCGTGGGCCTGATGGTGGCCCTACCGGTGTCCTTGGCAAGGGCCTCACCATAGCCCCAGCAAGGGTCTTGCCGGGGCGCCTGCTGTCATCCCCGACAAGGCTCTTGCCGGGGGCCTTGTGGTCCTCCTTGCCTAGGATCCCGCCAAGGGTCGTTGTCGGTGTCAAAACCGGCAGATCTTGGGTAGGGGGTCCCGAACTTTGCGTCTAGGCGGATGGTAACAGGAGACAAGGGACACTATGTTTTACCCAGGTTCGGGCCCTCTTGATGGAGGTAAAACCCTACGTCCTGCTTGATTGATATTGATGATGTGGGTATTACAAGAGTAGATCTACCACGAGATCAAGGAGGCTAAACCCTAGAAGCTAGCCTATGGTATGATTATTGTTCGTCCTACGGACTAAAGCCATCCGGTTTATATAGACACCGGAGAGGGCTAGGGTTACACAGAGTTGGTTACAATGGTAGGAGATCTACATATCCGTATTGTCAAGCTTTCCTTCCACGCCAAGGAAAGTCCCATCCGGACACGGGACGAAGTCTTCAATCTTCTATCTTCATAGTCTTGGAGTCCGGCCGATGATGATAGTTCGGCTATCCGGACACCCCCTAATCCAGGACTCCCTCAATAGCCCCCGAACCAGGCTTCAATGACGACGAGTCCGGCGCGTATGTTGTCTTCGGCGTTTACAAGGAGGGTTCTCCTCCATGCTCCATGTGTTTGCCGAATAGTGTCCGGTTTCTTCATAAATGTCGTGCTCCTTGGCTTCCACGTCCAATAATGGCCCTCTTCCACGTGTTGTATGAATGCGAAAAGCCAGGGTATTTTTATGTTTTACCCCCCTAGCTGCGCGAATAAGCCACCTATAAGAGAGGCGAGGATCCAGATCCGAATCACACCATCCTCCTTCCGCAAGTGCTCATCGAAGCGCATCTGAAAAAAATCCATTCTAACATGGATAGTCGACGCGGCTCCTCTTCTCGCGCTCCCAGTCCTCAGCCAGGAGATTGGAGGAGATGCTCAGTCCCGCATAGCGAGTTAGTGACGCTCCAAGCAGAGGGATACCTTCCCCCAGCCTTTATGGTTCCGGTTCGAGCCGGACTGGCCACCTACAAGGGTGGGAAGCAGGCGGAGAGCGTCCCCAATCCCTCCAAAGGATAGCGGGTATGCTTCGTCCCCTACCTAATAAGGGGACTCGGATTTCCTATACATCCGTTTCTCCGGGGGCTCCTGGAGTTTTATGGACTCCAACTTCACCACCTCACACCTGCCTCCATTTTGCACGTCGCGGGCTTTGTAGCTCTTTGCGAGCTGTTCTTGGGCATCGAGCCCCATTTTGCATTGTGGAAGAGACTGTTTTGCCTCGTACCCCGTTCTCACGAGGGGTCGACATATCAAGTGGGCGGAGCCGAAATATGGCGCATCGCCGGGACCGGATATCCATCTGGAACCCCGAAGAAGGCGTCCGAAGACTGGCCTTCGGAGTGGTTCTATAGGGAAGACGCCCCGCTGCCGGATCCAGTTCGGATCGGCCTCCCGGAGTTTAGCAACACTCCTCTGAAGAAACGCCTGAGTTGGCGCCCGCGGAGCCCTCAACAGGAAGATGATAGGAGCGTCCAATATCTGATGGGCCGGATACGGTTACTGGCCCATTCCGGATTAACCATGATTGAAGTCATGGCCACATGCATCATGCGAGGGGTGCAGCCGCTCCAATACAGGGGCCACCCCATGTGGGATTTCAACGGGGAGAATGACGCCACCCGTCATGGCCGCAAGGGGCCGGGATCGGCCGCCGATCTGGCGAAGATCCTGTCCGGCTTGTACAAGGGGGAGAAGGAGGACTTCCTCCGCACGAGTCCATTTAATGGATTCTCCATGAATAACCCTCGGATCTGGTAAGCGGACGTTTATATATCTGATCCGTGCTTTCAAAGATAAGTGTCTTACTTTATGATTTCGACGCAGGAACTGCGCCGGGATGTGGAGGGCATAGAAAGCCCGACTCCACAACCCGAGGATCCGGGAAGATCCCTTGATCCGGCCTCCGGAGAGGATCCGGACATAATGGTGGAACTGATTGACGGGGTGTTCCACCAGCTCAGCATAGATAATGCTCTAGTCGCCATTACGGCTGACTACCCCAGTTTATCTCCGGCTTCCTAGGTGAGTACGACCGAAGTCCTGACACCGTTACTTTTTTAATGCTTATTTCTGACCACCGTGTACCAACGGTGCTTCGCAGGACGTGCCTTTACGGCGGGAAGCCGAGCCCGCGGCGACTGACCAACCAGGGTTAGTGCGGCCCAGTAGGCGGAAGAGGAGTGCGGCGCGAATCGAAACGTCGCCGCAAAGGTATGGCGCACCATTGTCTTTCAAGGGAAAGACTCCTGGGAGGTATATTAATGCTCATGATTCTTCCAGGAGAAAGAGCACTCGCCGGACCGAGTCCGGAGAGGTTGCCAACCAAGCCTTCGCCAGCCAGGCTCCAACGCCTGGTCCGGAGGGGGAGGCGAGCGCAAAGCACGAGCCGGATGCTCCTCCAACGGAGGATGCCGACAGGTTGTCCGCCACCAGGTCTGAGGTGGAGAGCGCCATGAATCACAGACGCCGTCGGACAGTTCTTCGTGACGCGTGTTTCTCCCCAGAGGCGTTGAATGCCTTTAATGCGGGAGACGCGCACCTCCGTGCTGCTCAAGATGGTTTAACCAGAGCCACGGAGCAGTATGTAAAAGACATACGGGTGAGGAATTTTAATAGTTATATATGCCAGTAGCCCCCGAGACTTAAAATAGTTAAACTAACTGATTTAAGGATCATTTGTTATGCAGGATCTTACAGAGAAGAATACTCACCTGTCCCAGGAGCTGCAAGAATGCAAGGCCCAACTTGAGGCCGCACTACCCGCTGCCGGGGGAGCCACAGAGACCCCCTCTGGTAATTCATATTTCGAAAAGAGAAGTAGTTTATGAAGTGCGGCGTGTGTGTATAGTCTGACAATAATATTGCAGAGGGTGCCGGACTAGATCCGGACAAGCAACATCTGCTGCGCCAGCTGAAGGCCGGCGAGAAGGTGCTTATGAGGGTGCAGCAGGAGAGGAACAAACTCCAAGATGCCAACACCCAGCTGGGCGAAGAACTAAAAGATGTTCGGGTCCAGCTGTCTAACTCCGTAAGGAGAACCGCGGCTTTGCCGCTGGCATTTACAAGAGTGCTTGAGCAAACTCTTTTGAAAAGAAGAGTTCGGCGAGGAAGTCGATTGACAGAAATGTGTCTGTAGGTGTGCTCACGGGTCGTCCGGCGGAGGAGATGCCTGGTTCCACGGGAGACCCTCTTCCCGAGCTGCTGCAACTGCACGAACGTGTTCGGCAGGCGATGAGCGGCGTCGTTCAGGCCTTATGGCCTTCCGTCTCCCTACCCGAGGGTCTTGGAGGGCTTGCTGAGAAGCTTCAGGGAGTACGGCAGCGCTTCCGTCTGTGGAAGATATCGGCCTGCCGTCAAGGCGCCAGGGAGGCCTGGGCCATGGTGAAGATGCGGTACATGAAGGCTGATCCAAACCACATGGCCGAGGTCGGACCTGTGGGGCCCGATGGGAAGGAGATCCCTGTGAGCCTGATGTACCGCCAAGTAGAGTTGGCCGCGAAATATTCCCAACGGGACTGTAAATTAGACAGCCTGTTAGATGGGATTGAAGAGGAGTACAATCAGTCAGTTTGACGATGTAATTTAAAATGACATGTAAAATGCCTTCTAGCCGGATTTTAGATCATTTGTCTTTGCGGACCTTTTCGCTTCAACCTCGGGACCCAACAGTCCGGAGTGTGCCCGGGTTATAAAAAAACCGGGGCATGCATGGAGACAAGGCGTAGGGGTCATAAGTGCTTTATCAGACAAGTGCCCAACTAGCTATGTTATATTACATGGTTAGTAAGAAGCATCTTCCAGGGAGAATAGTTCCGTTAGGGGTTCCTTTCCCTGGGAGGCATGCCCTAAAGTGCATGTCCGGGCTGTGAAAAGAGCAGAAAAAGCATCTGGGGGCAGATAAATAAATCAGTAATAAATCATCTTTCAGGTCACCGACCGAATATTCCCTTAAGAACGCTAGCCTTCGGCTTCACCCAGTCTGAGGTACACATCCGGCTGACCCGGCAGTAACAATCGCAGAGGTGCTCCCTTTACCTCCTAGCCGAACAATCGGGAACGTAGGGGTAAGCACAGGAACCAGGCAACCCAGCTTGGCCAAAACTTAAGTCATATCGATGCATATATGTAACGCCCCGGATTCGATGCGCCAGGTGTCTTCTAGTTATTCACCGTCATTGCCATGTCATTTGCTTACGTGTTGCATTTTATCATGTCATCATGTGCATTGCATTGCATACGTGTTCGTCTCATGCATCCGAGCATTTTCCCCGTTGTCCGTTTTGCAATCCGGCGATACCATGCCCTCCGGCGTTCCCCATTTGTCTCTCGTTGTGAGTGGGTGTTAAACTTTCTCGGAATGGACCGAGTCTTGCCAAGTGGCCTTGGTATAGCACCGGTAGACCGCCTGTCAAGTTTCGTGCCATTTGGAGGTCGTTTGATACTCCTACGGTTAACCGGGTAACCGTAAAAGCCTCCTTCTCTTTGCAGCCCAACACCCCTCCAAAGTGGCCCAAAACCCAGCAAACTCCCATCCATGCTCTCGGTCGTTCGATCACAATCGCGTGGCCGAAAACCGCTCCTCATTTGGACTCTCCTAGCTCCCAGAAACTATATATATGCCCTCCCCGTCCAAATTCGCGGATGATTTCCCCCGAAACCCTAGCCATCTTCATCCTCGCGCCGCCGGACACGTCCGCCTGAGACATGTCCGCCGGACACCACACCCCGGCGAATCAGATCGCGCCACCTCAGCTCCGCCGCCGCCTCATCCAATCCCACCGCGCCACCTCAGCCCGCGCCCGCGCCCTCTCTCTCCCCACCGCTTGCTGCCCACGGCTGCCCAGCGGCCCAGCCGCCCGAGCCTCCCCGAGCCGTCCGCTCGCCCGACTGCTCAAGCGCCAGAGCCTCCCGCGCCGCCCGCGCCCTCTCCGCCTCGCCAGCGTCGGCCGCGCATCCGCTGCCTTCACCACCTCTGGCGCGCCTCGCGCGCCCGCCCTTTCGCCCGGGCCCTCCGGTCGCCGCCCACCGCGCCGGTGACCCGTCCCCGCCGACTCGGCCTCCCTCCGGCCAGATCCGCCTTCTCTGGCGCCCGTTCCCCCAACTCCGGCGAGTCTCCGGTCGTCCTCGTCATCCGTGTCGCCAGATCCAGATCTGGAATTTGAGGTTGACCCCGTAATTTTCACTAAGTCCCGAATATTTTGCATTATCATGCCTTGTTCGTCATGCCGTACCTTTGCATCCATAACTCTGTTGTGCGCGTGTAATATGTCAAATTGTTCGCCTCGACGAGTACATCATTTCGTTCCATTGCATCATATTCATTTGAGCACATATTGATGCCTGAAGCATCGTTGCAAGAGTGCTTCATGATGTTGTCTGCTGTCTGTTAACAGAACTAGCTCTTTTGTCATTTTTTCCATGATTGATGTGTGCATCCTATGAGGTTGATGTCTTCATGTGTTTTGATCTATGTCATGGCATCTTTGCAGTGGTGTATGCCATGTATTTTTGTGATCAATGTGGTGACTAGTACAAGCATGCAAACTAGGCATCGTGATGTTGCTGATTTTAGTCCCTGGTCTGCTGTTATTTTGATGCCATGTAAACTTGATCCTACAGAGAGATCCATGCATATTTTGAGATACTTCAGTAAAGATATTTTGAACATATGGTTATTATATATCCATACATGCCCCTGATTGAAATTATGTAGTAGTCTAGCATGTCATTTTCGTGCTCTACTTTTGCTTCAAAATGTTTCCTGGCAGATTGTTTACATGTTATTCAATTTTGCCAAGGTTGTTGTAGTTGATCCTTGCATGCTATGAACTTTTTCTTGCATTGGTTTGTTTCAAAAACATGTCTTATTGCTGATGCTATGCTTATCTTGTCATGCAATGACTTTTGGTGAGCGAATCGAGCTTGTTAAGTGGGGTACTTGCTGTTAATATTTTGCTAGGCTGAATCTGTTATTTCGTGATGCTATGTAAACCTGCTGATACTAGTAATTCTATGCATAATCTGGAGATGAGAACTAAATATGTTTTGTTCTACATGTCATCCTATATCCATCCATGCCGCTGGTTGCAATTATAGCTTGCTGCAGCTTGTTCATATCTTGCTCCAAAGTTGCTTGATAATGTTGCTGTGAGCCTGTTAACATTAAGTTCAGTTGTTACCATGATTGTTGCTAGTGTTCCATGCACCCTATGAACTTTCTATTGCCATGCCTAGCTTCTTAAACATGCCTTATTACTGTTGGTTGCATTTCCATGCCATATATTGCTCTTTTGTGAGTGGTACAAGCTCATCTACATGCCTTCGTATCGTTGTTCCTGCCATGTTTGAATCTGTAATATAACTTGCTATGTTTACGTGGGTGCCATCATATTTTCTGTTCCTTTTTGGCTTATGGTCATTAAGGGACTTTTGATCTATGCAATTATTAGATTCATGCCATGCCTTTGTTTGCCATTATAATTTCTTGTAACCTGTTTTTTGATAGCTCTAAACATTGCAACCTGATGTTATTTTCTGCAAAGTTTGAAATTGTTATTACTTGCAATCTTGCCATGTGTGTTTGAGAATGTTCTAGGGATTTCTGGAGATAGCTCACTGTTCATGTTTTGTTATGCTTTACCTGTACATCATGCCCATGCCTTTTGTTTTCTTATTGTGGTGCTGTAGCATGTTCTTTTGATGCTTGCAATATGCCTAGTTGCTGTTTTGGACAGCTTGTCCTTGAACTTGTTTCATGTGTGTGTTGAACCGTTGCTCCGTTTTGAGTGTGCTCTATATGAAACTTGCTTGATTTTGCATATAGTTCCATATTAACATGTTGCATCCTTGTTTTGGTGTGTTTGCTTGATGTTTGATTGTATTTTGCATCAATGCCATGGTTAACTTGTTTTGCTCATATCTTCTAGGTCGTAGCTCCGAACTAAATGAACTTTAAATGTAACTTGACTAGAATCTCGTGTAGATCATCTTTGTGCATCTTAACTTGCTGTTTAACAACTTGAACATAAGGTTTATTCAGATCTGGACCAATTTTGAAATTTGCATATGAGGATTTACCGGAATTGTTATATGTTGTTCCCAGCCTCATTTAAACTTGCCTTGATGTGTTTCTCTTGTTTGCATCATCTCTTGCCATGAGTAGCTTCATGTAGCTTTGTCATGCATCATGCTTGTTCGTGCATCATGCCTTGTTCATGTGTGGTGTGTTTACCATGTTGTGTGCTTCTTTTCGATAGTTCCTGTTTCGTTGCGATCGTGAGGATTCGTTCATCTACGCTTGGTTCGGCTTCATCCGTTCGTCTTTTTCATGGACGCGTTCTTCTTCCTTGCGGGATTTCAGGCAAGATGACCGCTACCCTGGATCTCACTTCTATCATTGCTATGCTAGTTGCTTTGTTCTATCGCTTTGTTGCGCTACCTATCACCTGATGATCAAGCCTCCCATATTGCCATGAACCTCTAACCTTTGACACCTTTCCTATGCAAACCGTTGTTTGGCTATGTTACCGCTTTGCTCAGCCCTCTTATAATGTTGCTAGTTGTAGGTGAAGTTGAAGATTTCTCCATGGTGGACAGGATTTTGGTTGGGATATCACAATATCTCTTATATTATTAATGCATCTATATACTTGGTAAAGGGTGGAAGACTCGGCCTTTTGCCTGGTGCTTTGTTCCACTCTTGCCGCCCTAGTTTCCGTCATACCGGTGTTATGTTCCCGGATTTTGCGTTCCTTACGCGGTCGGGTGATTTATGGGACCCCCTTGACAGTTCGCTTTGAATAAAACTCCTCCAGCAAGGCCCAACCTTGGTTTTACCACTTGCCTCATCTAGCCCTTTTTCCCTTGGGAGTCGCGCTCTCGAGGGTCATCTTTATTTTACCCCCCCCCCCCCCCGGGCCAGTGCTTGTCTAAGTGTTGGTCCAAATTGAGCGATGTCCGGCGCCCCCTGGGCAATCAGGGTCTATGCCAACCCGACGTCTTGCTCATCCGGTGTGCCCTGAGAACGAGATATGTGCAGCTCCTATCGGGATTTGTCGGCACAGCGGGAGGCTTTGCTGGTCTTGTTTTACCATTGTCGAAATGTCTTGTAAACCGGGATTCCGAGTCTGATCGGGTCTTCCTGGGAGAAGGTATATCCTTCGTTGATCGCGAGAGCTTATCATGGGCTAAGTTGGGACACACCTGCAGGGTATAATCTTTCGAAGCCGCGCTGCGGTTATAGGCAGATGGGAATTTGTTAATGTTCGGTTGTAGATAACTTGACACCAGATCCGAATTAAAACGCGTCAACCGCGTGTGTAGCCGTGATGATCTCTTCTCGGCAGAGTCCGGGAAGTGAACACGGTTTTTTGGGTTATGTTTGACGTAAGCAGGAGTTCAGGATCACTTCTTGATCATTGCTAGCTTCACGTCCGTTCCTTTTGCTCTCTTCTCGCTCTTATTTGCGTATGTTAGCCACCATATATGCTTAGTCGCTGCTGCAGCCTCCCCATTTTGTTGGGGAACGTTGCAGAAAATTAAAGTTTTTCTACGGTTTCACCAAGATCTATCTATGAGTTCATCTAAGCAACGAGTCATGAGAGAGAGTTTGCATCTACATACCACTTGTAGATCGAGTACGGAAGCGTTCGAGGGAGTGGTGATGATGAAGACGTTCCCATCGTGATTCCGATCACCGATGACCAAGTGCTGAACGGACAGCACCTCCGCGTTCAACACACGTACGAGACGATGGCGTCTCCTTCGTCTTGATCCAGCAAGGAGGAAGGAGAGGTTGAGGAAGATCACTCCAATGGCAGCACGACGGCGTGATGCAGATGGAGGGACTGTACTCCGGCAGGGCTTCGCCAAGCGTATGCGGAGGAGGAGAGGTGTTGGGGAGGGGAGGGGCTGCGCCTTCAATGGTGTTTTTTAGCCCTCCCCTCTACCCCTCTATTTATAGGGGAAAGGAGGAGGGGGCCGGCCCCCTCTAGATCCATCTAGAGGGGGGGCGGCGGCCAAGGGGAGGGGGGCTTGCCCCCCAAGCAAGGGGGGCGCCCCCCTTAGGGTTTCCCCCCCTCAACCCTAGGCGCATGGGCCAAGGGAGGTGCGCCCAGCCCATGAGGGGCTGGCTGCCCCCACACAGCCCAAGTGGCCCCCCAAAAGGGGTGGCCCCTCCCGGTGGTCCTCCGGAACCCTTCCGGTGGACCCTCCATAAATCCGATATGACCCGAAACTTTTCCGGTGTCCGTTTGATGACTTCCCATATATAAATCTTTACCTCCGGACCATTCCGGAACTCCTCATGACGTCCGGGATCTCATCCGGGACTCCGAACAACATTCGGTAATCACATACAAGTCTTCCTATTAACCCTAAGCGCCACCGAACCTTAAGTGTGTAGACCCTACGGGTTCGGGAGACATGCGAACATGACCGACGCTCTCGGTCAATAACCAACAGCGGGATCTGGATACCCATGTTGGCTCCCACATGCTCCTCGATGATGTCATCGGATGAACCACGATGTCTAGGGTTCAGGCAACCCCGTATGCTATTCCCTTTGTCAGGCGGTATGTTACTTGCCCGAGACTCGATCGTCGGTATCCCGATACCTCGTTTAATCTCGTTACCGGCAAGTCACTTTACTCGTACCGTAATGCATGATCCCGTGACCAGACACTTGGTCACTTTGAGCTCATTATGATGATGCACTACCGAGTGGGCCCAGTGATACCTCTCCGTCATATGGAGTGACAAATCCCTGTCTCGATCCGTGTCAACCCAACAGACACTTTCGGAGATACCTGTAATGCACCTTTATAGTCACCCAGTTACGTTGTGACGTTTGGTACACCCAAAGCATTCCTACGGTATCCGGGAGTTACACGATCTCACGGTCTAAGGAAGAGATACTTGACATTGGAAAAGCTCTAGCAAAAACGAACTACACGATCTTTGTGCTATGCTTAGGATTGGGTCTTGTCCATCACGTCATTCTCCTAATGACGTGATCCCGTTGTCAATGACATCTGATGTCCATAGTCAGGAAACCATGACTATCTGTTGACCAACGAGCTAGTCTACTAGAGGCTTACTAGGGACGTATTGTAGTCTATGTATTCACACGTGTATTACGATTTCCGGATAATACAGTTATAGCATGAATAAAGACAATTGTCATGAACAAGGAAATATAATAATAATGCTTTTATTATTGCCTCTAGGGCATATTTCCAACAGTCTCCCACTTGCACTAGAGTCAATAATCTAGTTTACATTGTGATGAATCGAACACCCATAGAGTTACGGTGTTGATCATGTTTTGCCTGCATGAAGAGGTTTAGTCAGCGGATCTGCGACATTCAGATCCGTATGCACTTCTAAATTTCTATGTCTCCATCCTGAACATTTTCACGGATGGAGTTGAAGCGACGCTTGATGTGCCTGGTCTTCTTGTGAAACCTGGGCTCCTTGGCAAGTGCAATAGCTCGGTGTTGTCACAGAAGAGTTTGATCGGCCCCGACGCATTGGGTATGACTCCTAGGTCGGTGATGAACTCCTTCACCCAAATTGCTTCATGCGCTGCCTCCGAGGCTGCCATGTACTCCGCTTCACATGTAGATCCCGCCACGACGCTCGCTTGCAGCTGCACCAGCTTCTGCTCCACCATTCAACATATACACGTATCCGGTTTGTGACTTAGAGTCATTCCAGATCTGTGTCCGAAGCTAGCGCCGACGTAACCCTTTACGCATTTGGCTCTTCGTCACCTCCATAAACGAGAAACATGTCCTTTGTCCTTTTCAGTTACTTCAGAATATTCTTGACCGCTGTCCAGTGTTCCTTGTCGGGATTACTTTGGTACCTTCCTACCAAACTTACGGCAAGGTTTACATCAGGTCTGGTACACAGCATGGCATACATAATAGATCCTATGGCTGAGGCATAGGGGATGACACTCATCTCTTCTTTATCTTTTGCCGTGGTCGGGCATTGAGCTGAGCTCAATTTCACACCCTGCAATACAGGCAAGAACCCTTTCTTGGACTGATCCATTTTGAACTTCTTCAAAATCTTATCAAGGTATGTGCTTTGTGAAAGACCTATGAGGCGTCACGATCTATCTCTATAGATCTTGATGCCTAATATATAAGCAGCTTCTCCAAGGTCCTTCATTGAAAAACACTTATTCAAGTAGGCCTTAATGCTGTCCAAGAATTCTATATCATTTCCCATCAAAAGTATGTCATCTACATATAATATGAGAAATGCTCTGAGCTCCCACTCACTTTCTTGTAAACGCAGGCTTCTCCATAAGTCTCAAGATAAACCCAAACGCTTTGATCATCTCATCAAAGCGAATATTCCAACTCCGAGATGCTTGCACCAGCCCATAAATGGATCGCTGGAGCTTGCATACTTTGTCGACATTCTTAGGATCGACAAAACCTTCCGGCTGCATCATATACAGCTCTTCCTTAAGATAACCGTTAAGGAACGCTGTTTTGACGTCCATCTGCCATATCTCATAATCATAGTATGCGGCAATTTCTAACATGATTCGGACGGACTTAAGCTTCGCTACGGGAGAGAAAGTCTCATCGTAGTCAACCCCTTGAACTTGCCGATAACCCTTAGCGACAAGTCGAGCTTTATAGATGGTGACATTACCATCCGCGTCCGTCTTCTTCTTAAAGATCCATTTGTTTTCTATCGCCGCCGATCATCGGGCAAGTCGGTCAAAGTCCACACTTTGTTTTCATACATGGATTCTATCTCGGACTTCATGGCTTCTAGCCATTTGTTGGAATCTGGGCCGCCATCGCTTCTTCATAGTTCGAAGGTTCATTGTTGTCTAACAACATGATTTCCAAGACAGGGTTGCCGTACCACTGCAGTGCGGGCGTGTCCTAGTGGACCCTCTGAAGTTCAAGAGCAACTTGATCCGAAGTACCTTGATCATCATCATGAATTTCCTCTTCAGTTGGTGTAGGCATCACGGGAACATTTTCCTGAGATGCACTACTATCCTGTTCAAGAGGTAGTACTTCATCGAGTTCTACTTTCCTCCCACTTACTTCTTTCGAGAGAAACTCCTTTTCCAGAAAGGTTCTGTTCTTGGAAACAAAGATCTTGCCCTCGGATCTTAAGTAGAAGGTATACCCAATGGTTTCTTTAGGGTATCCTATGAAGACGCATTTTTCCGACTTGGGTTCGAACTTTTCAGGTTGAAGTTTCTTGACATAAGCATCGCATCCCCAAACTTTTAGAAACGACAGCTTAGGTTTCTTCCCAAACCATAATTCATACGGTGTCGTCTCAACGGATTTAGACGGTGCCCTATTTAAAGTGAATGTAGCTGTCTCTAGAGCGTATCCCCAAAATGATAGCGGTAAATCGGTAAGAGACATCATAGACCGCACCATATCCAATAGAGTGCGATTCTGACGTTCGGACACACCGTTACGCTGAGGTGTTCCAGGCGGCGTTAGTTGTGAAATGATTCCACACTTTCTTAAGTGTGTACCAAATTCGTGACTTAAATATTCTCCTCCACGATCTGATCGTAAGAATTTTATCTTTCGGTCACGTTGATTCTCTACTTCATTCTGAAATTCCTTGAACTTTTCAAAGGTCTCGGACTTGTGTTTCATCAAGTAGACATACCCATATCTACTCAAGTCATCAGTGAGAGTGAGAACATAACGATATCCTCCATGAGCCTCAACGCTCATTGGACCGCACACATCGGTATGTATGATTTCCAACAAGTTGGTTGCTCGCTCCATTGTTCCGGAGAACGGAGTCTTGGTCATCTTGCCCATGAGGCATGGTTCGCATGTGTCAAATGATTCATAATCTAAAGACTCCAAAAGTCCATCAGCATGGAGCTTCTTCATGCGCTTGACACCAATGTGACCAGGCGGCAGTGCCACAAGTATGTGGGACTATCGTTATCAACTTTACATCTTTTGGTATTCACGCTATAAACATGTGTAATACTACGCCGAGATTCATTAAGAATAAACCATTAACCATCGGAGCATGACCATAATACATATCTCTCATATAAATAGAACAACCATTATTCTCGGATTTAAATGAGTAGCCATCTCGCATTAAACGAGATCCGGATACAATATTCATGCTCAAACTTGGCACCAAATAACAATTATTAAGGTTCATAACTAATCCCGTAGGTAAATGAAGAGGTAGCGTGCTGACGGCGATCACATCGACTCTGGAACCATTCCCGACGCGCATCATCACCTCGTCCTTTGCCAGCTTCCGCTTATTCCGCAGCTCCTGCTGTGAGTTACAAATATGAGCAACGGCACCGGTATCAAATACCCAGGAGTTACTACAGTAATCGGCAAAGTACACATCAATTACATGTATATCAAATATACCTTTGGTGTTGCCGGCCTTCTTGTCCGCTAAGTATTTGGGGCAGTTCCGCTTCGATGACCCCTCCTTGCAATAAAAGCACCAGTCTCGGGTTTGGGTCCATTCTTTGACTTCTTCCGGCAACTTGTTTACAGGCGCGGCAACCTCCTTGCCATCCTTCTTGAAGTTCTTCTTACCCTTGCCCTTCTTGAACTTAGTGGTCTTATTGACCATCAACACTTGATGTTCTTTCTTGATCTCAACCTCGGTGACTTCGGCATAGAGAACACTTCAGGAATGGTCTTTACCATCCCTGCATGTTGTAGTTCATCACAAAGCTCTTGTAGCTTGGTGGGAGCGATCGGAGGATTCTGTCAATGACCGCCTCATCGGGAGGTTAATATTCAGCTGGGTCATACGGTTGTGCAACCCGAGACATCTTGAGAATATGCTCACCGATGTAACTGTTTTCCTCCATCTTACAACTATATAACTTGTCGGAGATGTCATATCTCTCGACCGGGCGTGAGCTTGGAAAACAAGTTTCAGCTCCTCGAACATCTCATATGCTCCGTGGTGCTCAAAACGCTTTTGGAGCCCGGTTCTAAGCTGTAAAGCATGCCGCCTTGACCGAACGAGGGAGTAATCATCAAGACGAGACTGCCAAGCATTCATAATGTCTTGGTTCTGCAGGACGGAGCGTCACCTAGCGGTCCTTCTAGGACATATTGTTTCACGGCAGCTATGAGGATGATCCTCAAGTTCCGGACCCAGTCCGTATAGTTGCTGCCGTCATCTTTCAGCTTGGTTTTCTCTAGGAAAGCGTTGAAGTTCAAGTTGACATGAGCGTTGGCCATTTGATCTACAAGACATATCATTCAAAAGTTTTAGACTAAGTTCATGATAATTAAGTTCATCTAATCAAATTTAAATGAACTCCCACTCAGATTAGACATCCCTCTAGTCATCTAAGTGTTACACGATCCGAGTCGACTAGGCCATGTCCGATCATCACGTGAGACGGACTAGTCTCGTCGGTGAACATTCTCATGTTGATCGTATCTGCCATACGACTCATGTTCGACCTTTCGGTCTCTGTGTTCCGAGGCCATGTCTGTACATGCTAGGCTCGTCAAGTAAACCCTAAGTGTTTTCGCGTGTGTAAATCTGTCTTACCCCGTTGTATGTGAACGTAAGAATCCATCACACCCGATCATCACGTGGTGCTTAGAAGCACGAACTTTGGCAGCGGTGCACAGTTAGGGAAACACTTCTTGAAATTGTTGTAAGGGATCATCTTATTTACTACCGTCGTTCTAAGTAAACAAGATGTATAAATATAATAAACATCACATGCAATTATATATAGTAGTGACATGATATGGCCAATATCATAAAGCTCCATTGATCTCCATCTTCGGGGCTCCATGATCATCTTGTCACCGGCATGACACCATGATCTCCATCATCATGATCTCCATCATTGTGCCTCCATGAAGTTGTCACGCCAACGACTACTTCTACTTCTATGGCTAACGCGTTTAGCAATAAAGTAAAGTAAGTTACATGGCGTTCTTCAATGACACGCAGGTCATACAAAAATAAAGACAACTCCTATGGCTCCTGCCGGTTGTCATACTCATCGACATGCAAGTCGTGATTCCTATTACAAGAACATGATCTCATACATCACAATATGTCATTCATCATTCATCACAACTTGGCCATATCACATCACATGACAATTGCTGCAAAAACAAGTTAGACGTCCTCTAATTGTTGTTGCATCTTTACGTGGCTGCAATTGGGTTCTAGCAAGAACGTTTTCTTACCTACGAATAACCACAACGTGATCTTGTCAACTTCTATTTACCCTTCATAAGGACCCTTTTCATCGAATCCGCTCCAACTAAAGTAGGAGAGACAGACACCCGCCAGCCACCTTATGCAACTAGTGCATGTTAGTCGGTGGAACCGGTCTCACTTAAGCGTACGTGTAAGGTTGGTCCGGGCCGCTTCATCCCACAATACCGCGGAAGCAAGATAAGACTAGTAGCGGCAAGTAAATTGACAAGATCCACGCCCACAACTAAATTGTGTTCTACTCGTGCAATAGAGAACTACGCATAGACCTAGCTCATGATGCCACTGTTGGGGAACGTTGCAGAAAATTAAAATTTTTCTACGGTTTCACCAAGATCTATCTATGAGTTCATCTAAGCAACGAGTCATGAGAGAGACTTTGCATCTACATACCACTTGTAGATCGAGTACGGAAGCGTTCGAGGGAGTGGTGATGATGAAGACGCGTTCCAAACGTGATTCCGATCACCGATGACCAAGTGCTGAACGGACAGCACCTCCGCGTTCAACACACGTACGAGACGATGACGTCTCCTTCGTCTTGATCCAGCAAGGAGGAAGGAGAGGTTGAGGAAGATCACTCCAATGGCAGCACGACGGCGTGATGCAGATGGAGGGACTGTACTCCGGCAGGGCTTCGCCAAGCGTATGCGGAGGAGGAGAGGTGTTGGGGAGGGGAGGGGCTGCGCCTTCAATGGTGTTTTTTAGCCCTCCCCTCTACCCCTCTATTTATAGGGGAAAGGAGGAGGGGGCCGGCCCCCTCTAGATCCATCTAGAGGGGGCGACCAAGGGGAGGGCTTGCCCCCAAGCAAGGGGCGCCCCCTTTAGGGTTTCCCCTTCAACCCTAGGCGCATGGGCCAAGGGAGGGTGCGCCCAGCCCATGAGGGGCTGGCTGCCCCACACAGCCCAAGTGGCCCCCAAAGGGTGGCCCCTCCGGTGGTCCTCCGGAACCCTTCCGGTGGACCCTCCATAAATCGATATGACCCAAAACTTTTCGGTGTCCGTTTGATGACTTCCCATATATAAATCTTTACCTCCGGACCATTCCGGAACTCCTCGTGACGTCCGGGATCTCATCCGGGACTCGAACAACATTCGGTAATCACATACAAGTCTTCCTATTAACCCTAAGCGCCACCGAACCTTAAGTGTGTAGACCCTACGGGTTCGGGAGACATGCGAACATGACCGGACGCTCTGGTCAATAACCAACAGCGGGATCTGGATACCCATGTTGGCTCCCACATGCTCCTCGATGATGTCATCGGATGAACCACGATGTCTAGGGTTCGTGCAACCCGTATGCTATTCCCTTTGTCAGCGGTATGTTACTTGCCCGAGACTCGATCGTCGGTATCCCGATACCTCGTTTAATCTCGTTGCCGGCAAGTCACTTTACTCGTACCGTAATGCATGATCCCGTGACCAGACACTTGGTCACTTTGAGCTCATTATGATGATGCACTACCGAGTGGGCCCAGTGATACCTCTCCGTCATACGGAGTGACAAATCCTCGTCTCGATCCGTGTCAACCCAACAGACACTTTTGGAGATACCTGTAATGCACCTTTATAGTCACCCGATTACGTTGTGACGTTTGGTACACCCAAAGCATTCCTACGGTATCCAGGAGTTACATGATCTCACGGTCTAAGGAAGAGATACTTGACATTGGAAAAGCTCTAGCAAAAACGAACTACACGATCTTTGTGCTATGCTTAGGATTGGGTCTTGTCCATCACGTCATTCTCCTAATGACGTGATCCCGTTGTCAATGACATCCGATGTCCATAGTCAGAAACCATGACTATCTCGTTGACCAACGAGCTAGTCTACTAGAGGCTTACTAGGACGTATTGTAGTCTATGTATTCACACGTGTATTACGATTTCCGGATAATACAGTTATAGCATGAATAAAGACAATTGTCATGAACAAGGAAATATAATAATAATGCTTTTATTATTGCCTCTAGGGCATATTTCCAACACATTTTACCCCTTTCTTTCCCTTTAAGCTTTGCTAGTCTTGATACCCATGGTAATGGGATTGCTGAGTCCTCGTGGCTCACAGATTACTAAAACAATAGTTGCAGGTACAGGTTTTGCGATGATCTTGAGGCGAGCGCGATGTTTGCTTGTCTTGGAGTTCTTCTTTTGCTTCTTCTTCGATCAGGGATAGGTTCCAGGTCGGTAGCCTGGGCTAGCAGGGTGGATGTCGTTTGAGTTTCTGTTTGTGTTTCATCTGTAGTCGGATGATACTCTTATGTATGATGATGTTGTATTCGTGTGGCATTGTATGCCTCTTGTATGTATCCCCATCTATTATGTAATGTTGATGTAATGATATCCACCTTGCAAAAGTGTTTCAATATGCGGGTCTATCCTTGGTGGGACCTTCGAGTTCCCTTTGGATAGGGTCGCATATTGGGCGTGACAATATAATGGTGAGTAAAAGGTACATGCGGAAGTATGACACATGTGTTGGGCATGAATCCCATATAAATAAGCTTCTGTTAAAGAAGCCCACAGGTATAACGAGTGCGAGTAGCACATCAAGTGCGTGCGAACAAAGCACAGATCAGCCCTCAAAAGGCTTGTACTGAAAGAGGGAGGAAAAAGGAGGGAAAACAAAGACAGCAAAAAAATATGAAAGGTGGACGGAGGAAGGAGACGAACTCTGAGTCCGGCGCTAGGCGTAGAATCTTCGGAGACGATCTGCGTTCCATGGGTTTGGCTCGAGTCGGTTGTTAGATGCGTTGCGTAGACGGTATGCACCGCCGGTAAGGACTTGGTCGATGATGAAGGGACCTTCCCATTTGGGCTTAAGTTTGTCCTTTTTCTTGTCCGGCAGGCGTAGAACTAGCTCGCCAACATTGTAAGTTTTGGCCCGTACTTCTCTGCTTTGATATCTTCGAGCCTGCTGCTGATAGAATGCGGAACGGGATTTTGCCACGTCGCGCTCCTCCTCTAAGGCGTCCAAACTGTCCTGCCGATCCAACTCGGCTTCTCTTTCTTCATACATAAGCACGCGAGGTGAGTCATGAATTATATCGCAGGGCAAAACTGCCTCAGCACCGTATACCATAAAAAATGGTGTGAATCCGGTAGTGCGGTTTGGCGTGGTCCACAGCCCCCAGAGTACGGAGTCGAGCTCCTCTACCTAGTGCGTGTTAGATTCCGTGAGGGACCGCACTAATCTGGGTTTAATGCCGCTCATGATTAGACCATTTGCTCGTTCCACTTGACCGTTAGTTTGAGGGTGGTAGACTGAAGCGTAGTCGAGCTTGATGCCCATGTTTTTGCACCAGAGTTTAACCTCGTCGGCCGTGAAATTCGTGCCGTTATCAGTGATGATGCTGTGGGGGACGCCAAAACGGTGTACTACCCCGGATATGAAGTCTATCACAGGTCCGGATTCTGCCGTTTTAACCGGCTTGGCCTCTATCCATTTGGTGAATTTGTCCACCATGACCAATAAGTATTTGTGCTTGTGGGTTCCCCCTTTAAGGGGTCCAACCATGTCAAGCCCCCAGACCGCAAACGGCCAAGTGATGGGTATAGTTTTGAGGGCGGTGGGTGGCATGTGATTAGCAAAGAGTTGGCAACCGACGCATCGTTGGACTAAGTCATGAGCATCTGCCCGGGCTGTCGGCCAATAAAATCCTATACGGAAGGCCTTGCCTACAAGGGCCCGGGCTGCGACATGGTGCCCACCGAGTCCGGCGTGAATTTCAGCCAGGAGATTTCGCCCTTCCTGTACGGAGATACACCTTTGAAGGACTCCGGTTGTGCTTTTCTTATAAAGTTCTCCCTCATGGACCTTGTAGGCTTTAGATCGCCGAACTATGCAGCGGGCCTCATTTTGGTCTTCGGGAAGTTCCTGCCTGATTAAGTAGGCTAGGAATGGTTCCGTCCACGGGGCAATTACTGCCATTATTTCGTGGGCTGAAGGTGTTATTTCATTGGCTGAGCCACCGATTGTGTCAGAATGTTCTATGTTGGGTGGTGCACTCGGTTCCGGGTTGTTATTTCCGGACTCCTCTTCCCATAATACGGATGGCTTAAAGAGCCGCTCCAGGAAGATGTTTGGAGGGACGGTGTCGCGTTTTGCGCCGATGCGTGCCAACACGTATGCTGCCTGGTTATTATCCCGGGCTACATGGTGGAATTCGAGTCCTTCGAACCGAGCTGACATTTTTAGGACGGCGTTACGGTAGGCTGCCATTTTCGGATCCTTGGCGTCAAAGTCTCCATTTACTTGGGATATTGCGAGGTTTGAATCCCCGCGCACCTCTAGGCGTTGAATACCCATGGAGATTGCCATCCGGAGACCATGTAGAAGGGCCTCGTATTCGGCTGCGTTGTTGGAGTCTGTGTACATTATTTGAAGTACGTATTGGACTATGTCTCCGGTTGGGGACGTCAAGACGACGCCAGCCCCCAAGCCAGCCAACATTTTGGAGCCGTCGAAATGCATGATCCAATTTGAGTATGCGCCGTACTCTTTGGGGAGTTCGGCTTCGGTCCATTCGGCGATGAAGTCAGCCAAAACTTGCGACTTTATAGCTCGCCGTGGTTTGTAGGTTATGTCAAATGGTAAGAGCTCAATGGCCCATTTTGCAATCCTTCCCGTCGCGTCGCGATTGTTTATAATATCGCTGAGAGGTACTTCGGAGGCCACCGTTATGGAACACTCTTGAAAGTAGTGTCGCAGCTTCCGGGATGCCATGAACACCGCGTATGCTATCTTTTGATAATGTGGGTATCGGGACTTGCATGGAGTTAAGACAGTGGATACATAGTACACTGGTTTTTGAAGAGGGAATTTGTGCCCTTCTGTTTCTCGTTCGACGACGAGTACGGCGCTGACAACTTGATGTGTTGCCGCGATATATAATAACATAGGTTCGCTCAGGTTGGGCGCGGCTAGGACCGGATTTGTTGCCAATATGGCCTTAATTTCTTCGAGTCCGGCCGTGGCAGCATCCGTCCATTCAAAGTGTTCGGTGCGCCAGAGGAGGCGGTAGAGGGGCAGCGCCTTTTCTCCCAAACGGGAGATGAAGCGGCTTAGAGCCGCCACGCATCCAGTTTGTTTTTGTATTTGCTTGAGGTATTTTGGGATATCCAATTGTGACAGAGCCCGGATCTTGGCTAGGTTTGCTTCAATTCCTCTACCGGATACAATGAAGCCCAAGAGCTTTCCGGCTGGTACGCCGAAAACACATTTTCCTGGTTGAGCTTAATGTCGTATGCTCGGAGATTGTCGAATGTAAGCCTCAAATCGTCTACTAGAGTTTCGACGTGTCCGGTCTTAACGACCACATCGTCTACGTATGCCTCCACTGTTTTGCCTATCTGGGTAGCCAGACATGTCTGAATCATGCGCTGATATGTTGCATCGGCGTTTTTGAGTCCGAAGGGCATTGTGTTGAAGCAGAATGGTCCGTATGGAGTAATGAATGCCGTTGCGGCCTGGTCTTTTTCCGCCATCTTGATTTGATGGTATCCGGAGTATGCGTCGAGGAAGCACAATGAATCGTGCCCTGCGGTAGCATTGATGATTTGGTCGATGCGAGGGAGACAGAAAGGGTCCTTTGGACAGGCCTTGTTAAGGTCTTTGAAATCGACACAAAGGCGCCAGGATTTGTACTTTTTTGGTACCATTACCAGGTTGGCTAGCCAGTCCGGATGTTTTATATCTCTGATGAATCCGGCTTCTAAGAGTTTGGCTAGCTCCTCTCCCATTGCCTGTCGTTTGGGTTCAGAAAATTGCCGAAGAGCCTGTTTGACTGGCTTGAATCCTTTTAGGATATTTAGGCTGTGTTCTGCCAGCCTGCGTGGGATTCCTGGCATATCTGAAGGGTGCCAGGCAAAAATGTCCCAATTTTCCCGAAGGAATTCTCGTAGTGTGGCTTCTACATCAGGATTTAATTGTGCACCAATGGAGGCCGTCTTTGTGTTGTCCGTTGGATGGACCTGGAATTTGACTATTTTGTCTGCTGGTTTAAAAGAGGTGGACTTAGACCTCTTATCGAGTATCACATCGTCCCTATCCATCGTGGAGCGCAGCGCAGTGAGTTCCTCTGCCGCTAGGGCTTCGGATAATACCTCTAGGGCCAGTGCGGCTGTCTTATTTTCAGCGCGGAGTGTTATATCTGGATCACTGACAAGAGTGATTATTCCATTGGGCCCAGGCATTTTGAGCTTCATGTACCCGTAATGGGGTATAGCTTGGAAGATTGTGAATGCCTCTCGCCCTAACAAGGCGTGATATCCGCTGCCGAACGGGGCCACTTGGAACGTGACCTCCTCGGACATGTAATTGTCCGTGAGCGAACACTACATCTAGTGTGATTTTTCCTGTGCAGCATTTCTCGACTAGGGATTATTCCTCTGAAGGTTGTGCTGCTTCGCTCAATGCGGCTCCAGTCAATTTCCATTTTTTGGAGGGTTTCCTCGTAGATGAGGTTTAATCCGCTGCCGCCATCCATGAGTACCTTGGTAAGACGAAAGCCGTCCACTATCGGACTGAGGACCAATACGGTTGGTGCTCGGGCTGTTCAGAATTTAGGTTTGTCGCTGGCATTGAAGGTGATAGCCGTGTCGCTCCATGCATTTGTTGTTGCTACTTGGTAGACTTCGGCGAGGCTGCGGATTGTTCGTTTCCGCATGTTATTTGATGCGAAAGTCTCAAGAGGCATTAATACCGTCTTCGGTACTGTTGGGCTGGTTACCCGGGGCTAGAAAGCCTTCGCCACTTTTGGCCACCTGCCGTAGTATCCAACATGCTCGAAGGCTATGTGTTGGAGTGGTGCCCTCTATACTGTGGATTTTACAGGGTCCGTTAGCCATCCCTCCAGTATGGTTCCGTGCCCTTTAGGGGTTTTTTGCTTTTTGGTTTTTAACCCAGGTGCTTGAGTATGACGCATCCTTTTATTTCGAACTAGGGTTGTATTCAGGGCCGGATTGTCCCAAAACCTGGTTTCGGTTTTCCAGGCACACTCCATCGCACAGTATTTTTGTACTATGGTCGCCAGGTCGGCGAAGCGTGTAACTTTGCGACGACTTATGGCGTTCATGATTCCCTTGTCTGTGCAATTGTTGCAGAAAATTGAGATTGCGCTTTCCTCACGGCAGTCCTTTATCCTGTCCATGACCAGGAGGAATCTGGCCCAGTAATGATGTATTGTTTCATCGGGCTCTTGCCGTATTTGAGATAGATCGCTTATGTTTAGGTGGGCGGGCGGAATTAAATTCGGAACCCCGCCCAATCTGAGGCTCAAAGGCTGAGAAGTTTCCGGATTTGGAAGCTTGGATTGCTGGAAGTTATCCAACAAATCTAGTCTGATGCCTGACTTTAGGTTCAGTACTTGATTGACATCCGTCCCTCCGCGGGAATCCGGCATGAAGGGATCGGGAATCTGGACATAACTGGTTTTTAACATAGAAGAAGAGTCGCCGCGTTGTTCCTCTACCACGACAACGTGGTGGGTGGCCTGGGGAGAGTTAATTTCTCTCAAATAGGTTTTAAGCCCAATCTGATCGTAGTCTGTGGCGACTCCCAGGGCGGCGATGCGATCCAAGAGCTCATTTACGGAGGAGAGCTCCATCGGATCTAGCTGCTCGGCGAATTCCGAGTTGACGTGAAGATCGCTTTTGATGACCTGAGAGGTCATTGTCGGAGCGGTGCCCGAACAGGCGGTCATAAGAAAACCGCCTAGCCGGATAGTTTGGCCGGTGGCCAAAGCTCCCTTGACGACGGCGCCGTCTTTAAAGACGGGAAAAGGCATCCCTCTTGATTGCGACGACACAGAGGAACTCTCAATGAAAGCACCAATGTCGGTGTCAAAACCGGCGGATCTCGGGTAGGGGGTCCCGAACTGTGCGTCTAGGCGGATCGTAACAGGAGACAAGGGACACTATGCTTTACCCAGGTTCGGGCCCTCTTGATGGAGGTAAAACCCTACGTCCTGCTTGATTTATATTGATGATGTGGGTATTACAAGAGTAGATCTACCACGAGATCAAGGAGGCTAAACCCTAGAAGCTAGCCTATGGTATGATTGTTGTTCGTCCTACGGACTAAAGCCATCCGGTTTATATAGACACCGGAGAGGGCTAGGGTTACACAGAGTCGGTTACAATGGTAGGAGATCTACATATCTGTATTGTCAAGCTTGCCTTCCACGCCAAGGAAAGTCCCATCCGGACACGGGACGAAGTCTTCAATCTTCTATCTTCATAGTCTTGGAGTCCGGCCGATGATGATAGTTCGGCTATCCGGACACCCCCGAATCCAGGACTCCCTCAGTCGTCATCTTCTATAGTGTGTATCTGATCTTGAATGTCTTCACAAAGATCTGCATGCCACCACGGGGATGTCTCCCGAATCCTTGCCCCATGGGGGCAGTGGACTCAAGGGTGATTCGCTCCGTAGGTGTGGGGCGAGCTGCCACGGCAAGGGTCTTGCCGGGTTTGCTAAACCGCCTCCCGGCAAGGATCTTGCCGGGGGAGTCCGCTTCGTCCCCTTTGCTCTTTGTGGTCTTGGTCTTGGCGTCGTTCTGCTCCTTCCGAGCCTTGGCCTTACCTTGGCTCACCTCCCTTGCCTTGCTCAGTGTGGTGGTGCCCGCGGCTCAGACTGTCCGTGCACAGTTATAGGGGTACAAAAAGTGTACCCCTCTTTTTGTACACCGACAACCAAGAATCATCTTACTCTCAACAAACCAAAGGTAGCCGCAACACTGTCAGTGCACATTCAGGAAAATTCAGAGACTGCCATACAGACAGACTAACAGATATCAGTTACACATAAAAAGGAAAGCAACAGCTGGTTCAATTCTAGTTCCTTCAGATTAAAAAAATACAGGCGTATGACATAAACTTTTTTTAGTTTTCCCATCATCTATGTTGAACTACATATCCGAGCCTTAGTTCGGCTGCTTTATGATAGTTGTTCCTTCGGTGTCCTTCAACCCCACAGTTCTTACATCTGGCTGGTTTTCGCGGCTGCTTGGTACATCCCCTCGCTCAGGCAGGTTGTCCTCTTATGTCCTTGCTTCCTGCATATGCCCCAAAATCTGGTTCTCTTACTTAAACCTTCATAGGGAGCCTTATCCCGACTTGTTGTCGGCCTCCCAGCCTGCTTCCGCTTCGCTGGGGCTAGCAAATTATCTATCCTAGATGCAGACTCATTAGCTGAATTGTTGTCATCGTTTGCGATGTTAGCTTGTGTACCTTCTACCGTCTCGAATACATCACGTTCTGATTGAATCCTGTTGGGAACCCTAGTATTACCTGCTAATCTGTCTTCCAACCCTAGGCCATCTCTGAACTCCGTGATTGGCTTCATTTCTGCAGCACATTGTTTGAATAGTGGTACCAATCGCTCGTATGCAGCCACACTTGAGTCTCCGTGAATGGCTTGAAGCTACCTATAATGTTGTACACCTTAGACAGGTTTACATTGTTTTGCCGCAACTGCTTCACTAGGTCCCTGCTGTAAACATCTATATGCTTGTGCGACGGCCAATGTATTGTCTGTCCATATGTTTGGTATAGTGCGTGGTTGTGCCCTTCTCGATGCTCTGCTATGTACCATCCATTGTCCTTTGTCCATAGTAATCTGATGAGGGCTGGGCATTCACACCGGCAGGAACAAGTATTTTCAACAATTGGCTTCCCCTGATGCAACAACAAATATAGTCAGATTCATACTAAGCAATTTTCAATTCTGGTATCTATAGAACAGAAGGTGATATATTTCTATTATATAATTACCCGTATCACGCATCCACATACTATCTCTTGCATACACATAGTTCTGCTAACATTTAGCTTGCTTTTTCCGTAACATATTCCAAATCCTTTCTCCCAGGAATACAGATTGTAAAAGTCATAAGTTTCTCCAAGCGTGTCAAAAGTTGTTCGGATCTTTGGCACCATAACTATGTCACCAGGAAGCTCTGCAAATTCTCTGACACCCTGTTTGGATGTAGGAAAAACAGCTTGGAATTGGCAATCTGGAATTGCCAGGCCAAATTCTGTTGTTTGGGGTGGTACAAGATTTGGGCTTGGAAAACTTGGCCCAATTCCAAGCGAGCCACCAGCGCACCTCCACCCCTCGCGCGAGGTTTCCGAGCGGACGAGCTCGGAAAGGCTCGGAAACGCCCCGCAGCCCCCACCCCGCGTACCTGTTCGCTCGTTCCTGACGAGCTCCTCTCGCTGCGACTCCATCTCGCTCCTGATTCCCCTAAAGCAACCGGCGGCGGTGGCAGCGGTTTTTTCTCCGGCCCTCCTCTCCCTCCCCCATCCGTCCCTTCCCTCCTCTCCCTCCCATCCGTCCCCTCATCCTCTTGATCTGTTCGTCGGCCATGGAACGACCTCGCCCTCAAACCCTAGATTTGGTCGGGGATTTGTGGCAGGAATAGGTCGTTCGCAGGGGAACGATGGTGGTAGTGGAATGATGGCAAGGGTGGCACCATCCCCTCCGTGTGAAGCTCTAATTTTTGTGGTGTTCATACGAGAACTAGAATTTTTGTGGTGTTCACTGTAGCTCCTTAGATGATTTGTTTAAGAGCTCGATTTTGTGTGTTTCTAAAGTATGATTTGTTTGAACTATGTAGGTTTCCAGGGGATTTAGGAGGTCAAATTACTGTGGTGCCAAGGTATATTATCTACTCCTACTTCATGTCTGTACTGTGATTTTATTTTGTCATTTATACACATGTTGCTGCATGGTTTATTATGTACCAATGCTCTGAATAATTCATGGACAAATGGTGTGTGCATTGTAGCTTTTTTCGTCATGTCTCAACAAGAATTGGTTGCCTACATTACGAAGAGAACAAAAGAAGAAAAAGAAAGAGGATATTTTTGACAAAGCAGTATTTTGAAATTTCATGTCTAGCATTTGCGTATCTTAGTTCTCAGAGGGCACCGAGGAATCTCGGATGCTTCGATGATGATGAGGAAAAGGTTGCATATCGGAAGTATATATTGAAACAAACTTATGAGGGGTCCGAGACAACTTGCTATGATAAGCTACGCTTAACTAAAAGGAACTTCCATGATCTTTGTGCTATGTTGCGTGAGAAGTGTGGTCTCAAAGATAGCACGTTTGTGACAGTAGAAGAAAATGTTGCTATGTTCTTACAAGTTGTTGGACATGGACTTAAAATGAGGATGTTGGGTGGCACGTACCAGCGTTCTTTAGAGACTATCAGTAGGCATTTCTCTACTGTGTTATCAGCCATCCTGTCTCTAACCGGGGAGTTTATCAAGCTTCCCGATCCTTCTATCACCCCTCCCGATGATTACAAGTGGAAGTGGTTTCCTAATGCACTTGGAGCACTAGATGGGTGTCATATTCCGGTGTTTGTTAATGCTGCTGACAAAGGGAGGTATAGGAATAGGCACCAAGATATCAGCACTAACATGTTAGGTGTGGTTGACTGGAACATGAAATTTCTCTATGTTCTACCTGGTTGGGATGGTTCGTAATCGGACTCGAGAGTGCTAAAAGATCCTATGAGAATCGATCGCGAAGATGCATTTGTTGTACCACAGGGTATGACTCTTTATCTTTGCGTTTCATTTCTCATATGTACTTGTTAGCTAACTTACATACTTGTCAATAGGAAAGTACTATCTTGTTGATGCTGGCTATACCAATGGACCTGGATTTCTATCTCCATTCAGATCCACTCGGTACCACTTGAAAGAGTGGGTGGCAAGTCAACAACAACCCCAAAACGAAAGAGAGTTGTATAACTTGCGCCATGCTCGTGCTAGAAATGTTGTGGAGAGAACCTTTGGCTTGTTGAAGAAAAAATGGGCCATCTTGCGTTCTTGTTCTTTCTTTGACATAGAGGACCAGGTAACACATGTCCATTTGATTGTTCATATGGGCCATCATGTGTTCCTTCTTTGACGATAAATTAAATACTTGCAGATTTGTCTTATTAATGCGTGTTGTGTGTTACACAACTATGCAAGGGATAGGCAGCATATGAGAGATAATTTGTTGCTTCCGGAAGTCGACGCTGAGCTAGCAGCTATGACTCCTGAACCTGCAGATGATGCTACTTTCATTAGAAGTGTCCAACAAACAAATGCATGGTCCAATTTTAGGCAGCAATTTGCGGATGAGATGTATGCTGAGTACCTTGTGGCGCATGGAGAACTAGAGATCGAGTAGATAAGTAGCGGTGGAGTAGATAGCTAGCTGATGGTGCCTTTTTTTGTGCTAGCTTGGTGATGGTGCCCTTTTTTGTGTGGTAGCATGCTGGCTGTGATGGTGCCTTGTGTGTTATGGGTTGTACATGCTTCATCTTTTGTTCGTACTAATATATATGTTTACCTTACTCGTGCTTGCTCTATTGTTCTTACTTTTATGCACATTCATTTATTTTACTTGTAGAAGCATGGCCGAACAAAAAGGGAAAAAAGTAGAGTTTACCTTACATGGACTCCTGAGATGGACACGGCATTGTTGGCTGTCCTTGTTGAGCATCACAACAATGGTGACCGTGCTCAAAATGGTTGGAAGCCACATGTGTATAATGCTTGCATTAAGCATGTCAAGGATACATGTGATCTTGACATTACGAAGGAAAACATAAAAGGAAGAATCAAAACATTTGACAAGCAGTATGAGATAATTACCAAGATGCTTGCACAGAGTGGCTTTGGATGGGATTGGGTAAAGAACATGGTGTCGGTTGATAGTGAAGAAGTGTGGTCTCGATATGTGGAGGTACTTAACACCAAATTTATTTTGTGGTTATTTTTGCAACTTTAATATGATCTCATTTGTGTGTTTTGTGTAGGCTAATAAGGAAGCACGTGCCTATAGGAACAAGGTAGTGCACAATTGGGAGTCTATCAATATCATATATTCAAAAGATCATGCGACCGGTGCAGGTGCTAGGACAGGAGCTGAATGTGTTAAAGAACCACAAGACACACCTGTTGTTGAAGAAGCTCTGAGGTGCCTCGGAAGAGGCAACGACCTTTGGGGATGCTATCTTGTGCATGATGGGAAAGATGAAGATGTCTTTTGATGATGCGTTGAAGACAACCGAGCCACTTCCTATGCCTAAGGTGACTCCTCCAACAGAAATCCTTGTTGCACTAAAGAAGGTACCAGATTTGGAAGATAGTGATATGCTGAGAGCTTATGGAAAATTGATTGTCAATGAGCGTTTGTTTGAAGCACTCATGGCGCTACCCGAGGAGTTAAGGAAGCCATGGCTCTTGACCTTCGATTAATTGTTACTATCCTGTTTAGTTGATGTATGGACTACTATGTACTTTCTTGTTTGCGAATTATCCACTTGTGCTATGTGTAAGAGACATAAAAGTATCTACTTGTGCTATGTGTAAGAGACATAAACTACCAAAATTATTGTCCTTGTTGTTTTCTTGGTACTTTAAAACTATTTTCTGGTATCCTTCCTTTTTCCATATTTATTTCTACTTGTGTATTGTTTTAACCTTATTCAAAACATTTTAATGTTATTATGTGTGTAAAATTATATATATATATATATATATATATTCAAATAGACACATAATATTTTTTTTCATACATGTACAAAAGTTTCTATTGTCCAAACTCAAAAAACACCCAATTTCATGGTTTGTACATCCAAACAGCAATTGGAATTGAGTGCTACCCTCTGATTCCAACAATAAATTCCATGCACAACCAAACAATAGAATTCGAATTGGAGCCCATTTCCTTTCCATCTTGGATTTGGAATTTCCAGTCCAATTCAATTCCAAGCAATTTTTCCTACATCCAAACAAAGCGTGGCAGTCTTCTCCAGCGCCTGTCACCCTGTCGGCGCAAGGCGGCCTCCCTAGAGCATCAGCACCCACAGGAACTCTGGCCAGTTACACAGCAGAAACAATCAGGTTTTGCTTTCAGTTTTAGACAGTTGTTATGCAATTGCACACCATGACACTCTCGGATAAACTATCATATTACAAGTAGCACTTCATGCTACATTATCACAGAGAAATTATATGAACCCATCCCAAATGCGTACAGATCTACTTAACCATGGTTATGTATACACTTCCACACTTACTTCGTCAGGTACAGGTCCCCTATCTGTCAGGACGAACACATTTTGCAGGACCCAATCTAAATTAAATTTCTGAAGCTCAGTTTGTAGTACCTTTGCGTCCACCCTGGTGTTTTTGGGTCAACTTGTTCTATTGAGTGTTCGGAGCTCTGAGCCATGTCCGCGCCTGCTGGCGCCGCCGCGCAGAACTGCCCGTCGGTACTCGAGGGGGTCGGGGCTAGAACCTGAAGCTCTGCCAATGCCACGGCAACTGGGAACCGCACCGGCTGCATTGCTCCGTTGTTATCATTCACCTCTTCCAGTAGTGTCCTACTTAATCAAAACCAAATTTTAACCTGAATTTAACCGATGAACTATAGATCAGTACCCAACAAAACAAAGTCTAAATCATTGAAACTAATTTACCAAATAGCAGATCCATACCTGTTTATAGGCTGCTGTAAGAACTCCATGGTCGCCGGAGCCTCTCCCAGCTGGCTGCGCCGGCAACACCGCCTCGCCAGAGTCAATCTCCGCCTCCACACCGAGCTGGACGAGAGCCAAATCCAACTTTACTCCTCTACACGGCCACTGGCCCCAACTATTGCAATAAGTGCGTGCTCTGCCGCCGCTAGCAGAAATCACTGTATACCTGATCCACGGGTCAGGACGTCGGCGACGAGCTCGAGCCACGGCTCAGGCACGCTCAGGCGACGGCGTGCATCCCTCCGTCCACCAGTCCCCAGCTGTCAGCCACGTATTCTGTCGTATATCATATTTTCCCTTCGCCGCCGCTGACTGGCCAACTTGCGCTAGCATTAAATGAAACGAATCTTACAGCAATCCTCCTGTGAGCTCGTGATCACATACTCCACGTCCTATATGGAGCTACCTCGTTTGACTAGCGTTTTTCAAAAGGGCTGGATTTTAAGGTATCGTATTTGAGGGGAAAAATAATAATTTTAGGACAAACATGCTCTAAAATAATACCTGACATGAGTGGTCATATAAAATAGAAGTAGTAATTCTTTTTTTTGCGAGAAGTAATAAAATATTGTAGTGACGCCATAATTAATTTGCACCAAACACACGCTCAGGATCGAGCAAGACATTCATTCATGGCAGTCGGCGTCGCAAATCTACACATTCTAAAAAGAGTTACTAGCTCAAATGATAACTAATACTCCTAGTAGAAAAGAAATCGAGCACCGAGCAGAGTAGCAACGCACAATTTCCTGTGCCATTCTGTCAGAAATAGTTCTTCTGGGGCTCCTCGGCCTCGCACTTGACCTTACGGAACTCGAGGGTGGCCGTCGGCGCGAGTGGCAGGCTGACGGGGCAGCGGAGGCTCAGCTTGCGCGTGTTGCCAATGCCAAGCGTGATCTCCCCGGAGAGGCGCACGCCCACATCGAACACGCCCGTGGCGTTCTGCTTCTTGAATTCCTCGACCGCCGCGGCGCCGAGCAGATCTGACGGGACCTCCCCGCCGGGGTGCAGCAGGTGGACCTCGGTCCTACGCGGGGGGTGCCTGTGCCCCTCGTAGGCGACGCTGGCGTTGCACAGACGCCTGTTGAAGAAGATGAAGGCGGCCACCAGGGGCTCCGTGTACTTGACGCTCATGGCCTTGTTCGGGTTCCGGACCTTGAGGGCGATGGAGATGTTGAAGCGGAAGATGGACTTGCCGTTCTTCGTGGTGGCCAAGGCGAATTGGTTGAGACGGGCGTCCTCCACGTCGGCCTTGACCTCGGGGACGACGGCGAAGCGCAGGACGATGAGCACCACGGCGGCGAGTACCGCGGCTACGGTGAAGCCGATTGCCAGCCGCCGGGACAGCTTTGCGCACCTCCGTTGAGTTTCATGGGAGAAGTAATCACGGCGACGCCGGCCCATCTCTGCCCTACCTGTGACTGTGAGATCGGGTGGGAATGGAGAAAAGCCTCTCCGTGCGGTGTTTGGCAGGGCCGCGCGGAGACCGGAGACCAAAAGTCTTTGGTCTTTCAACAAAGGTACACAACCGCAATAATCACTCTCTGGCTCTCTGCTACTACTTTCCTATCATAATCGCGTCTCTATCAAAATCTGCATCTCGCCAGCCCGCAAAACGCGTCATAGCTCATTTAAAAAGCGGTTTTATGGGCCATGGACGGAGTCAAGGCGCAGACCAAGAAAGCGGACCAGATAAAAAGACATTCACGGAATATACTCTTTTACGGGTTGACTTTGCGGGGTCCGGTCTTACGCCGGTCACGCCTGCCCTCAATTTCTAAATTTGCACTTCAATTTGATACAACATAATGCATTTTTTTACTTTTCCAACAACATTGGATACATATGACATCATCAAATTTTTTGCTAGAATAGCAAAGACCAAAGAAAATAAGAACCATAATTATGCATTTTAGAAGATTTCCAACTTCCATAACTGCTCCGTCTAGTTGAAGCAATTACTGTACTAAGGAGTGCACGAACATCTATTAAATTTCTTTCTATCAATAAATCAATGTATTCGCCTTCCCAAAACCAAAATGAGCATCCATCTTCGTACACACATGATGATGTTCGAAATGAGCTATCGCAATTGAACCAAAGAATGTGATGCCAAAGCCGAATGAAAACAACACGTACCCCGTCGTTTTCGCATTTGAAGAACACCCATCCGAGATGCTTCGGCATGCCCGAAGTTAGCCGCAACACTGTCTGCGTGCAGTTGTTGCACTGTATGAGCGGCATCGGCGAGCCACAGAACCTCTGCGCAAGCACCAAGCCTGACGGCCGGCCGGCCGAATCCATGCCCATAAACCGTCGGCGTCGGCGATAGGACGAACCCGTACCTGCATGCGGTGATGCGACTTTGCCGGGGCTGCGCAAGATGCTCCCCGACCAATCCATCGCTTTGGCACAGGCACCGGTGGCCGGAAAAGCCAAATCCGGCTGCCCGCGACGAAGGACCGCAGATCCGCAACTTTCCGGCCCGCCGACGCAAGAGGGGAGGAGGGCAACCTCATGCGTGTGGCAGCCTTTCGGCGTGCTCCCGTCGGCTACTTTTGCCGGAATCGTGGGCGGCGGCCCGACGGTGGGGCGAGGGGGAGAGGGGAGGTAGTTGGTTGGGGAAAAGCGCGGGCTGAAAAGGGTCAGGGCTTTTTGCGGGGTGTGCTAAAGAAGCTCTAATGGCAACTCCAATGCGCCGATGCGGTGTTTGTGCTCTTGTCGTCTGTTTGGATCGGCCAGAGGCGAGCTATTCAGCCGCGTCCGCCAAATTCTAATCGGTGCGCCCAACCGATCGACATAAGTGTCTGGTCCCAATATGTAGCGCAACCATGATCTAGTGGACCACTTGATCGCAATTTGACGGCAAAAGATCAGTCGGTTGTTTGGAAGCTTTTTTCCTTTTGTAAATGGCGCTTTTACTATCTTAAAATATAGCATCATATTCCCTCAAAATAAGTGTCTCAAGTTTAATATAAGTTTATATATTAAACTTGAGACAATTATTTTGGGATAAATGAAATACAAAGTATTAAGAGTATCATCCAGCCTCTGCATAATTGGAATGCACATATCCAAACACATATAATCTAACAAAAAGAAAGATAAAAAAACCGGCAATTCAGTAACCGTCGAGTCTTTAACTTACGATATATTTTGGATGTTGATAAGTCCTGAACGTTTGGAATTTTGAGCATGGCAAAACGGCCTTTTTTTGTGGCAATTTTTACTTGTTGACCAAGCCACTTTAGTTGGCAAGCATGACAATTTCGTTCTCCCTCGTGTCAACTAAGATTGCCATCTAAAATGTTTGAATTGCTATGGCCAAATCCCGAACGTTGGGGATATTACAAGAAGAAGTTTCCTTCCCAATATTCACCTCTTGCTGCCGGCGACATTTCCAGCCTTGTCACCGACTCTGGCGAGCTCCGCCTGCCCTCACTGCCCACGTCCTTGCCGATTTCTGTCCGCACCACTGCCTATTTTCTCCTCTAGTCACCGCCACCTCTCTTTCGCTGCTGCGCCAATGCTTATATATATCCCCAAAATTCTGAGGAGTTGTAGATTTTGAAGAAAGGGCTAGAAGGGGTTTAAGAGCAGCTCCAACGGGCCGACCTAAACGGACGGTGTATTTGTCCGTTTTATGTCCGTTTGGATCGGCCGGTCGCCGGCGTCCGTCCTATTTTGTATTTGGGTCGACAGTGCGCCCAACGCGCCGACCTATTTTCATGACCGCACTCAAATTTTTAAAAAGGCCCGCGGCTATCGATCATGCCAGCGGCCATGTCTCATGCCAGCACCATTGTCAGCGCCGGCATACATTGCCGGCTTCAAAAAATGCACCACACAGTTCATGCTGGCGCACTCTCCAGCGGCCGACACACATGCCAGCACAAAAAAAAGGGGTGGCACTTGAGTTCGACCACGCCATCACGGCCCCGTGGTCATGCCAGCGCACAAGCCGGCATACAAAAAAGAAGGCGCTCGCGGCCACGAGATCACTTATCGGTGAACTTGAGCATGTCGGCCTGCATTTTCTCGAACCATGGCATCTTCCTTGGCGACACGGTGTCGAGATTCACCTTCATGATTTCCACCCCCGGTCATCATGCTTGCGAGAGCCACTTCTTTGGCCTTGGTCTTGGCGTTGGCGGCCTCGATCTCGAGCATCTTCGCTTGCTTCTCCGACTTCAACTCAAGCATCTTGGTTTTCTTCTCCGCATCCATCTCTAGCCTCCTCCTTTGGATCTCCATGAAGGCGTTCATTTGCTCCTCTTTGAAATGCCGACGCTCCTCCTCTCTTGAGTCCTTCTTGTTCATCATGCCCTCCACGTCTGCGATCAAGGCGTTCGATGCCGCATCCCGCTTGTCCTCCTTCTTGGAGTTGGGCTTCCCCCGCGGCCGAGCCGGCTCGCGATCCCCAACCTCCTCCACGGCTTCCTTTCCCCCGCGCGACTTGAGGGCGGCATATTGCGCCTTGAACTTCTCCTGATCTTTGATGACTCTATAGCAATGGGGGAGGTTAAAGCACTTGCCATTGTGTTGGACCTTGAATGCCTCCAAAGCTTGAAATGCCTACAAATGTTTTCATGCAACCATGTTGGCACAAATGGGATGCAAATGAACACGCAAGCATGAACTTGATGACACAAAAGAGGACGGCTTGCTACCATGCCATGTCTTGCATGCCGATGCCGCTCACGGGGTGGGCCTTGACGCTCTCAAGAGTGGTACAAAACTTGTTGCACTCTTGTTAGATCACTCTCCATCGCTTCGAAATGGATACCCACCCACGCGTGCTCACAGTTTGGTAAGGAGGAAACTTCTTGCGCTCATGAAACTCCCGGTGGACACGAATCCAAAAAGTTGAATGCTTATGTTCGGCGCCGGTCTTGGGGTCTTGTCCAATGTCCCTCCAACACTCGCAAAGAAGCTTGTCCTCGGCCGCCGTGTATGCCTTCGTGCGCTTGCTCTTGCGCTTCGGTTTTGGCCCGGCGGCTTGGTTGGCGAGCTCGTCCTCAAACAAAGGCTCCACTTCAATGTCGCACTCGTCTTCTTCCTCTTGCCCGTAGTCATCCGAAAACTCGTGGTCAAGTGGCAAGACGTCCAGGTCACGCATGAAGGTCGACTAATCATAGCCAGCGCCCGGCGTGAACACCCTGCGTCCGTCCTGGCTTTGTGTCTCGTCGGGGTCATAGCCAGCGTCCGACCTGATCATGCATGAGGTTCTGCATGTAGTCCTCGTCGCCGGCGGCCGGCATTTCGTCGAACAGGTTGCGGGCGTCTGGTAGCACGTTGGTCGGCATCTGCCACACGCATTTCCTTGCGCCTCCGGATGACGAGCCACCGGCTACCGGTGTGGCATTGATGTCGATGGGCGCGGGTGCGGGCGAGGGCGTGGAAGGCGCCACCACGCTCATGTCGGGCGAGCACTCCCCGGAGAGGCGCGAGGCCGGCGGATACACATGGAAGCCTGGTATCGGGGTGCATGCCGACACGCGGGGCGAGTTGGGAAGCACCATCCGAGGGAAGGCGGACGAGCCGGTAGTGGCCGCGGCGGACACAACGGTGTTGACGAGGCCGTGCTGGCTAGGGTTTAACCCTAGCATGTAGAGCGCCTTCCTCGTTGCCGCCGCGACGCAGGCGTTGGTGACCTCCTGCTGCGCAACGGCGGTGACGGCGGCAGCCGCGACGGCTTCACCCCTCGCGTCCGCGGCATGCCTCCGGCTCTTCCTCTTGGCCGACTCCGCCGCCCGCTGTTCGGGCATTAGAGCCTTCTTTGGCTTGGCCGCAGCGGCGGTTTTGCGCGGGGCACGGGGCTTGCCTTTGCCCGAGGGGGCGTTCTTCATGCCGGACGAGGCGAGGGAGGCGAGGCCAGCGGCGGCGTCGAGGTCGAGGTCGTCGTCCATGGCGGGTGAGGGTCGGGATGCGTGCGGGCGAGAGGGTCTTGAGAAAAATGGGGGGAATGGTGCTTGCTGCCACCGACCGGCGGGCCCAGGGAAAGGAGTAGACGCGCGCGCGCGTCTGTCGCTTGTCTGCGCCGACGCAAATCAAGCTCAAAACTGACTGGGAATGGGTCGCCCGTGGACGAAAAGCGGACGCGCGTCAGTTTGGATCAGCGGGTTGGGCTGCCTTTTATGTCCGCGCCTACCCAAACATACGGCGACGGACGAAATGGGTCGCCCCGTGGGAGTTGCTATAACTCCTCAAATAGAAACTGTTGGAAGAGTTAAAAATGGGTTAGGCGGAAGATGCTCTAAGTTGCATTCATTATTATTATTATTTTTGAGAGAGAGAATCAGCTGCATTCACTTCATTATATTGTCTGACAAATAGAGCTCATCGATGAGATAAGGAGAGACAGCAATAATACACCACCGTCCACCGGCTGCATTGTGGTTGCTGAACCGTGCGTACAAGTGATGTGACAGAACAAGCAGACGCACCGCATCAACGAGCGGCGCTGGCGAGCATGTGCTGCGCATTATTGCGGTTGGACTTTTGTAGTAGTAGTGCAAGTTTTACAGTGGCAAGAGCAGGCGGCCCCCATACACCACGCCAACGCTTGGATGCATTGAAACATTTCCCCTCCCGGATATGTACAGCCTTTTGCCCCATTCTTGATTGAAAGAGAGAGCTTGAAACGTCTCCTGTGCTCTCCTTTTGCTTGCACCCATACGTTGTAGAGTTATTGCGTTGCTGGATGATTAAAAAAAAAAAGGAAAACATTGGGAGATGTGCTTGCTTGCGCTGCTCTGATTTTCTTCAGATCACGAAACAAGTAGAGGATGCACGCTATGCTAGCAGCTAGAGCCAGCGGTAGGCAATTCGGGCCAATAGCTCCTGTGCGATGTTTTTGAGATGAATTAGCAAGAGTGCGATGTAGTTTGAGCGAATGGCTGTGGTGCGACACATTTGAGCAGGTAAATAGCCCACACACGACATGGCTGTTAAACTCAATTGATGCCCTTGTTACCTGTTGGGGGCTGGAGCGTTTGGTGGGAGCGTGGGAAACGGGTTGCGATCCTTCTGTGCCACTGGTCGCGGGTCAAGGGGGATGGGCTCACGCACGCGTCTGTGCCGTCGTGGGTCAAGGGGACACGCCTGCCCCGGGTTCTTTGCGTGTGCCGCCCGTGCATTCATGCCCTAGCCCATTCTTGCTAGTGCCTGGCTAGAGGGCAACGTTCGGTCGATGGGGGGCCCGTCGATGGGAGTCGTGACAAGTGACAATAATAGACGTCTTCATTTGCCCATCCTGTAACGGGCAGCACGATGTTTGAACTGCATCGATACCCACATCGATGCCCCGATACCCCATGCCAAGATTAAGGCCCTCAAAGAGGAGCACGCCATGTACAAAGACGCCATGCAGCGTTGGCTTTTGGTTGTCTTCATCGGGCTGCTGCATTGTGGCGGTGCATGCTTTGATGCGACGATGCATTACTTCTAATGGTAGGCATGCGACGACTTCTGCGTCGATAGGAGTGGCGGAGCGAGGCTACGTCCGAGGGCATGCATGCAACGGGCCCGCATGCAACGCACGGGCGCAGCTTCTGCCGGGCATGCATGTTGCGGGTAGGCTCGAGCACGCATGCAATGATGGAAAGGGCACTGCGTGAGGCTTGGTCCATGCACCGCGTCAACTCTTGCCGTTGGATTCAAATGAACGGTCCCGATGCCCCAACGAGAGGCGGATCCAAACCCCACCGATTCAACCAATCGGTAGCGTCTCATGCGGATCGATGCACACTGTAGCTAACCCTAGCGCCTGATCTCAACCGTCCCACGCACAACGATCGACGGCCCGGTAGTGTGCGGAGGTTTTGAGGGTTTTGGGAGGGTTTTGAGGGGTTTTGAGGGGTTTTGGCTGATTAGGGTTGAGCATAACTAATTCAAAAGAATCAAAAATATATAAAACTTAGCACATAGTCTTATTATGTCGTGTAGTAACGAAAAAAAATATAAATATGTTTTAAATACATTTTTACGAAAATTCCTTCACAAAATTGTCACTCCTCGAACAATGTAGTATGGAGTTCAAGGATGAGAGTAGTGGGCACCCGAGAGAGTAGGTGGGGTTTTGAAAATGAAAAGTGTAAACCTCACCAAAACTTCATTTTGGATTGACTAAGAAAGATCTTAACTTACTTTTCTCATTTTCATGTTTTAAGCTTGTTTTATATATAATTTTCTATTAAACCTTGTTTTCTCAAAAAAAAAAGTAATAGAAAATTAATTCAATAAATAGTGAGACTTTAGATGTACACTATATAGGTAGAATAGATGTGTAGAAAAATTATTTGGCTGGTTTAGACAAGGTGCCAAAAAAACTTGCTTAAATATGAGGCCGTTTACCCTATCTTTGGAGGTCATTTGAGACACACTTTTCATGAGTATGAGTTCAACTTACCAAAAGGGCTCGGAATGATCAGCAAGCAAACATAATTTCAGTTGAGGTAGTTTAGATAGCATTAAAACATCAATACCCCATCCCTAATTCAAATTTGAGCCCAAATTTGAATTTAAATTTGAATTTTATTTGGCTGGTAGGTACCAACAAACAAGTTTGAATAGAAATACGGGGATACATAGTGACTACCAGTACGCATCAAGTTACAAATATTATTACATGCCCCAAATTTTCAAACTGTTCTCTGTTCTACCTCTTCCTACCACGTCGCGTGCCCTTCTTCGCCTTAGCACTTCTTGTTTTTGGTTCTACTACACACACAAGTTCACTGATCATCTTGGTTTTCTTCACTGGTCTTTTCAACACCTCGCCAACACCCTCATGATCAGTGTCTTCAGTCTCAATGTTGACAGCAGTTTCAGTTTCTTCGGTGTGTACCTCAACATGGGTTTCTTCAGTCTGAACCTCGACACGCTCAGGTTCAGTTTCAACCTCGAGAGCAGTTTCTTCGGTGTGTACCTCAACATGGGTTTCTTCAGTCTGAACCTCGACACGCTAAGGTTCAGTTTCAACCTCGAGAGCAGTTTCTTCGGTGTGTACCTCAACATGGGTTTCTTCAATCTGAACCTCGACACGCTCAGGTTCAGTTTCAACCTCAAGAGCAGTTTCTTCAGTTTGAATGTTGACTGCAGCAGGATTTTCTTCAGTCTGCTCAGGCTCAGGCACACTTCTCCTCTTTCTACCGCCATCGACTCTTGCTTTTTTGTTGGCCAACACTGTTAAACAACAAGGGGTTGAATTGCTCGCTTCCTCCTGGCCATTGGGAAAATGTTATACATATAGTAACTAGAAAAAAGCACCAAATCAAAACACAAACAAATAAACAAGAACATACTTTGGCTTATCAGGAGTGTAACGGCATTTGACAGATCCCACTCTGTGCCCAAGTTCCTGGCACAACTTGCATCTATTTTTGTTACCTTTTTGGGCCCTTTTTGGCTTTCCATCTTTCTTTCCCTTCTTATTACTCCCACCTTTCTCAAACCACGCCTTGAATCTACTCTGTTTAGGCCTGCCAGCCTTTCTTTTTCGTCAAGGAGGACACATGGAAAATTCAATGTCCACTTCAGGCCACTGAGACTGATCTGTAAGTGCTGGAATTGGAGTAGCATATGCAGCTTTGAATCTTGCTACCGAATAATATTCATGCAACTATGGGTGCATGTTTATCTTCGGTTGGGATGCTAAGAAGAGAATGGCATGCTCACATGGTTTACCAGTGTGTTGCCACTCGAGGCAAGTGCAATCATGCAATTCAGTGTTAACAACATGTCTCCTTCCAGTTTTGTTATCTCTAACTTCAGCACCCCAAGGTGAAGATTTTTCAACAAACAAATGTGAAAGATTTTTGCTCCTATTGACCACCTGTTGTACCACTGCTGGAAGCTTATCACCTTGCAGACAATCACCTATCCTTCTTCTCAATTCCCACAGCCGCATGAGCATGATCCTGATTTGGTCAACCATGTCATGCACAGGCAAATCTTTTAACTCCTTCACCTTGTTGTTGAAATTCTCTGCCAAATTGATGTTGATGTGGTCACACTTGATGGCAGTGTTGAATGCTGACCTGTACCATAACAAAGAATGGTAGGTGTTCAGCCATGGACCAAACTAATCACATGCTGCCATTATCTTATCAAGATGATATTTGTGTGTCTGTCTAGTGTAAGATCTTGCTGCTGGCCACATGCGCCCAAATTCTTCTCCTCTAAATTTTTTGATCAAATTCATCCACAAATGACCGAAGCACTCCCTCTGCTCAGCATGTGGGAAAACATTTTTCACTGAATTTTCAAGCCCCTTACATGCATCTGTGTGTATAGCCAAAGGTGACACTGGCCCTAGGCACCTTTTCAACTGGATCATGAACCATGTCCATGAAGCCTCTGTTTCTGACTGAAACAAGCCAACAGACAATAGGAAACATCCAGTTGTGTCCATCTAGAGCATTGCATGCTGCCAACTGACCATTCCACTTGCTGTCAAAAATGATGAGTCTATGCTCAAATATGGGCGGCACCCTGCTTTGAACCCATCAATGCAAGGCTTCAAAGTCATAAAAACTTGGAGAACTTGACTTCACACGAGGGTGATACCTCTGTATCTATCTCCACAACACCGCCAGTGACCTCTTTTCCACCTCTGCTTTGAAGTTGTAAAGCATCCTAAATGTATTTGCCCAATCACCATATAAATTTTTCATTGCCCTTTGTTTTGCCTTCCACACTGTGGTATATTTCAGTTTAATGGGGTACATCTTTTCCAAGTCTACTTTGAGTTTCTTGGCAGTAGTGTTTGGTGTTTTGGCTAAAATTGGGGTGATCTTTTCTGCAACCCAAAGTTGTGATGTCATGGTTGATACTGTCTGTGAACTTGTAATACAAGTATGTTGATTGGGGATTTGATTAACCCTGATAGAACTTCCATCAGGTTGCAGTCTAACAGATATGTACCACTTGCAAGGCTTCACACTACCATCAAATCCTCTGCACCTCGCATAAAACTTCTTTCTATCAGTCCAAACAGTCTTGGCATCAAATTCATGTTTGACTGCATAAGTCTTGAAACACATCCTAAACTCCTTCATGCTTGGGAACAACTTGCCTACTTCAATGACAGGGTTTTCTTTGTCATACACATGCACCAGCTCATCATCATGTGCATCATCTACTTCATCTGCAGCTTGTTCCATCAACTATCCATCTACTTCTTCATTAGCATTAGCAGGCAAATTAGATTCGCCCTTCTCCTTGCTTATCTCTGTCATCAACTGGAATGCCAAAAAGTTTGGCCATCTCAATGTCAGGCATTGGTGCAATGACCAAATCAGTAGGCTCATCTAATTCAACTACATTCCAATCAACAGTTGCTGCAGTTTCAGTTTCAGTTCGATCACATGTCCCTCTTCGGCTATTACTGTAAGTTCAGTACACATGGGAATCAATGGCCTCTGTGTAGCCCAATCATCGTCTACCATCTGCGCAGCCAATTGTGATGGCACATATCCAAGCTTCGAAAAAATGTTCAGATCAACGAGCTCAGCAAAAAAATTAGCCCGTTTGCTTGTCCAGCCGTTTTGCCGATCGATTTCTTCAACAATCTTTTCACCATCTTCTATTCTAACATACTCTCCTTTCCAATCATCAAACCGCAACAGTGATACTTCTTGCTCTGGACCCCAAACAATTTTTTCCCCAATTTTTTCCACCCATTTCTTCACTGCCGTCTCTCCCATGTTCTGTAGAACTTGTGGATCAATCTCTGTAAACTCAACCTCCCATTTAACAATTGTGTCTCTCTCAATGTTTTGTATGCTACCATCAACTAATTTTGCCTTTGATGGAAAGAAATTGATTTGTCAATTGAAGGTCCGGCGGCAAGATCCCCTCTGTCGATGGCGGACAGTGTGAGCCCGTGAGAAAGAGCAGACGAGGCCACCCCCTAATTGCATGCAAAATTGGATCGAACAGAGGCGCATTTCCTATTCGAAGTTGAATCTGGCGGCTCCATCTCAGTATGCCCACGGGCTCCCCTCACAACCTATCGATTCCGCAAGCGAAAACAGAGGAAATGAGCTGAGATCTACGGGCCCGAGAGAGGAACGGGAAGGCGACTAGGGTTTGAATTCACTCACCATTTTCTGAGGACGAAGGCTCCGCCGCCGTTGAGAACGAGGGCTCCGCCGCCACCGAGAACGCAAGATCTGCCGCCACCGGAGAATAAGGGGCAGAGTGGCGGGCCAGCAGTCGGCCCGGCGAGGCACGGTCAGCTGTTTTGAGGAACAATTAAGTTGGACCCACATGTCCCTAACATAAGCAGGCGGGCTTGGTTGACGACCAATTTAACCACATTTAACAGCCATGTCGTGTGTGGGCTATTTACCTGCTCAAATGTGTCGCACCACAGCCATTCGCTCGAACTACGTCGCACTCTTGCCAATTCACCTCAAAAACGTCGCACAGGAGCTATTGGCCCAGGCAATTCCTGTGTTATGTCATTCATATGTACATACATTGGCAAGTGCCAACATAACACCATGCACATTGCTAGAGTCAGAATCATCACTTGCCCTCATTTTAATTTGTGCTACATAAACTGCTGGTAGTAATTGTTGCTGCTGAAGCTACAACATAAACTCACTCTGCCACAAGAATGTCATGCTAGCTCCACCACATTTTTGTCACTCCAAGAGACTAGCTAGTGCAGGCCTTCTGATAACTTGAGGTCTGACTTTGAACGGGTTAGTTTAATACTCCCTCTGTCTGGAAATACTCGTCGCAAAAATGCTTAAAAATGGATGTATCTAAGAACTAAAATACGTCTAGATACATCCATTTCTGCGACAAGTATTTCCGGACGAAGGGAGTAGATACAAATGAAGGGGACTAGCCTTGTTAGGGCATCTCCAACTCCCACATTCATTCATGGACTAGGGGACCAATCCGATGAAACGGATGCAGAAGCCGGCCATCCAATGATATCCACATTGGTTTGGTTATATTTTAAATTCATTTTAACTAAAATGAACAAATTTGATGCATATTTGAACGTATCGGACGATATTCCTTCAAACCTGGATGATTTTTACACAACATTGGATGTTTTTCATCCAAACCGGAACAAACTCATTACATTTAGACATACTTCAACTAGATCGGACCCTAAACCTAGACTAAAATGACCGCTGGCGCTTGTTCTCCATCTCCGACCAGCCATGAGCCTCGGAAAATGAAGCCTTGCCCCACCTCCTCCGCAGCCCTCCGCTCCGACGACATGTCATCCCCATCTCCGGCAGCCCGCTGCTCAGACTGCCAGATGCCCTGGAGGGATATGCTTCAGCGAAAGGGGAAGAGTAAGCCCCGTCTTATTCTGCAGTGCCGCTCCTCCGCTTCCGTGAACCACGGAATCAGGGCTGGTTACGGGGCGGGGGGGGGGGGGGGCACGGTGGCCTACGAGCGGGCAGGATACCGGCTGTGCACGCTGACTACGCGTCGGCGGTAACCTTCCTGGGACCCAAGCGATGGCGGCCTCCCATGTTCTACTTTTCCTCGATGTTGGCAGCGTGTACGGACGTGATGGCCTCCGCTTCATCGATCTCCGTGAAGTCGGCTTATTTCTATGCCGGAAGGGCGCGGTTTAGTGTACATTGACGGTAGATGGCACGGTCGTGGCCGCGAGAGGAGCGGCACGGCAGCAGCTCGCCACTCCTTCGCGAGCTGGCTTTTAGTAGCGAGTTGCTGCAGGGCGCGCCGGCTTGAGGCCTGACCCATGGTACTGACGACCTGGAGCGGTAAGGGAGGTGGAGCAGAGAGTTGCTTGGCTCGTATCCGGCTGGCTCGACGCGCCACCCAACCGGCTTTTATGCCGCAGAACTCCTCTTCCTGCTCGCCGGATGCCATGGGCAGTGTGAAGAAAATGGTGCAAGAAGGAGATGGAGAGTGAAGTTGTGGTGCGACTTTCACACGACGTCTGCCATTGCTTAAATAGAATTTTTTTATCAAGTTCAAAACTTAAATTAAACTATTTGCAACAAGTCAAGCTTCATTAAAATTGAGAACATTCTCAGCACAGCAACGAGTCTTTTCTCTGAGAATTAAGGAAAACAAACTTCTTCAAGGACTGACTGCATCATCGTTGTCTCATCCGTGTAGTCCACCTCGTCGTACGAGCCGTCAAACGACTCAACATAGTGCTCGTATATCTACTCCAAATCCGAATCCATTGCTTCAAAGAAGACGGGACAATTCTTTTTAGCTCCTACAATTCACCGAATAGTTGTCGGGCATGGTGAGTATAGCGGTGGCCGATTGTACCTGGCGGGATGGTCAGAGGAGAGGGGTGGAAAAGCGACAGAGGAGAAGCGGGGTGGAGCCCGGGCGGAATGCTGCAGGTGATGAAGACGTAGAGTTTCGGCAGTGGTGTGGCGTCGTGGCCGGGGTGGGGAGCGGCGACGAAGGAGAAAGAGGAAAAAGGAAGGAGAGAAAATGGAAAGGATGGAGGCGCGGGATCCGGAAAAGATTTTAGTGGCTGTTGTCCGAACTCCTGCAAAGCCCCTCCATGTTTCTCTCGAGTTTGGCAGAAAAAGTACGTTTAGACTGCTTGCTGGACTGATACAGGCCCTCGTTGGATGCTAACGGTTGCGGGTGGTTTGAGAGTCTACCTTAGAGATGCCGTTACTACTATATTTCCTCTGTATTGCTATACCACTATTCTTTAGATCTCCGAAGTACTCATATTTTTAAAAGAATCTATTAAAATCTTTCATTCACCCCTTCCCCCCCTTCGTCGCCTGCAATACTTGAGTACCTTGTCGACGAGAAAGAAAGTCGTGACTGAGGGGTGTGGCCTGTGGGCGGTGTCGACGCGGTGTCTGTATGTGTTTTAATGAGAAAGGAGGACAAGTCTTTAGCCACGTCGATAATGAGAAAGGAAGTGTCTGTCCTCTCTACGAGGGTCGTTTGTGGTGTTGTGCTTCCAGGCAGGTGTTTCGAGCTTGGGAGGAAATATGTGTTCTGGGAGTTCGCATGAAGCTAAATGCGGATTCCATTTTCTCTTTTCATAAATTTCAATTCGTTACAAATATTCCTTTTAACAGGATCATTTACAACGGAGTGTGGGCAAATGCGGTTTTCTTATTGCGGAAAAATAAATGGAAGCGTAGGCGTACAGACAAGCAGAAAACCTAGCATTTGTGTCACACAACATATTTCACACAGATTGTTTTCATGAATTTAAATCTGTTACAAACATACGTGGGAAATATGTATGTATAGTCCTCCTCCGCTGCAATCATACGAGGTGGGCGTTGGCGCCCGTGACGAAGCAGCAGGCCACTTGCCTAGGCCGCATCTACAAGACAAGATGAGACGTCAGTGTGACGCGTCAGCTTTGCAGCGCCGCAATGCAAGACCAACGTAGCTTCTTTTCCCTTCATTCAAAAAGAAAACGTTCATGAGCCCTTTTCACACCACCAGCACCAAGCAGTAGTAGTACTCAAATGCATCAACATACTTCAACTTTTATTAGGGACTGAAATATGACCTCACATAATTTTCATTGCGCTTGTTTTATGCACCCACAAATTAGAATTCTAGTGCTTATTAGAGCATCTATGACCGTGAAACAGCACGTGGATAAATTGAACATAACATAGATCATAGAACGGACATAAACTTTAATTTACGGCTGGACATACCATACAAAGTTCACAAGAGAACCGACATAGCATAGCAAATTCACAAAAGTTCATCTACAATACATAAAATAGAGCGAGGGGGCGCCAAACTTCACAATTTCCATATATTAATGGAGTGGTGAAGTCTTCGCCTCACCGGCCGTTGTCTGACGAGCTAGTCGGTCGGACTCATCAATGTCTAGCCACAATGCCTTGTCATTTTCACGGCTGCAGTCGCGTGCGTCCGTCTCCATCCAGGTGAAAGACCGGCTGATGACGTTGCGGAAGACGCCATCGTTTTAGTTGACGGGCCAAAGCAGCTCGAGCGCGGATCTGTACGACGTCAAGTTGGTAACGTGTGGACCATCACACTGGGACAATGAGGATATGTGAGATCGAGTTGGAGCTCCCTTAGAGCGACTGGCACTACAACTAATCTAGATGTTAGGGGGAAGGCGGCAACCAATTTGAAGGGGTGGCGAAAGCGGGGCAACAGGGGTTGCCACCTCTCCCTCGCCTTGCAGGGGCAAGGTGAAGCGCGTGGCGAAAGCGGTCACCTCTAGGGTGTACGGCTGCGTTATCATGTCATTTAGATGCGAGCGCTTTTTTGGAACATCCGTGGCTTTGGCCACACGGGCCGGTGCACCCAACTGAAAGAGTATATGCGCAAAGAGGACGTGGACATCGTAGGTCTTCAGGAAATGATTAAAACAGATTTCCGCTTTCATGAACTACTAGCGTTAGACCCGTTGGAACAATTCGATTGGCACTTTGCACCCGCGGTAAGGCACTCGGGTGGTATGCTGCTGGGTTTAAGCCGTGCTGCGTATGAAATTATCAATTGGGATATTGGTACTTTCTTCATTGCTGCACATTTTCGCATTCGCGCTACGCTTCGCGAGCTAGTGGTTATTCAGGTCTACGGACCTGCCGATCATTCCCGATCGACGGAGTTCTTGGGAGAACTCTAACAGAAAGTCACTACGGTGACTGCCGCGGCACTCCCGGTCCTCGGGGAGGATTTTAACTTAACTAGGTCGGGAGCTGACAAGAATAATGGCAACATAAATTGGCCGCGGGTGGCCATGTTCAATGCTGTTATTGCCGCCATGGCCCTAAGGGAAGTGGCCAGGACGGGTGCACGTTTCACATGGACTAATAAACAGCTAGACCCGGTCCAATCGGTGCTTGACAGGGTGTTTATGTCGCCGGAGTGGGAAATGGGCTACCCTCTGTGCACCCTGGTCGCGGAGACACGGATTGGCTCTGACCACGTCCCGCTAGTCTATTCCTCGGGGGAGGATAGGCTGAGGCGCAACCCGTGGTTTTTCTTTGAAATGGCCTGGTTTGAAGTGCCAGGATTCGAGGCAATCTTCAAAGAGAAATGGCTGGCGTACGTGTAGCAGGTCGGACCCAGCAAGGCCCGATGGAATTCTGGAACGCTGTCGGGGGCCGATTTAGAGGGAGCCTCAAGGGGTGGGGCGCCAACCTAGGGAGGATGGACAAAGAGCACAAAGCATCGATCACGGAGGAGATCGCCAGGATCGATGCGCAGGCTGATGCTCGGGTTTTCACGGAGCAGGGGTGGGCTCATCGATATGCCCTTGAGGGGCAGGTCGAGGCCCTACTCCGCGCGGAGGAAGAATATTGGCGGCGGCGTAGTGGGTTAAAATGGACCCTTAAGGGTGACGCCAATACCACATATTTCCATGCCAACGCTAACGGTCGGCGTCGTAAATGCGCTATCCTCAGGCTTCAATTGGAGCAAGGGCTCCTGTTGCGTCAAGAGGACATTGCACGATACATTTACGAGTTATACATCAACCTGATGGGAACATGTGAGGCACAGGGGGCTGGCCTGCGCGCGGACGTGTGGGAGGGAGCTCAACGCATCCTGGAGGCGGAGAACGACGAGCTGGGGCACGCGTTTCTCCCTGAAGAAATTGACGCAGCCCTTATGGGAATGAAAGCGAATAATGCGCCGGGCCCGGACGGGTGGCCGGTGGCAATGTTCAAGCGTTTCTGGCCCATCCTTAGAGGCCCTATTTTTGAGATTTGTAATGGTTTTATGCGAGGGACGGTAGATATAGCCCGCCTTAATTTTGGAGTTCTCTTGCTCATTCCGAAGGTTCAGGGGGCGATAACATTAGGCAGTGTCGCCCGATTGCATTAATTAATGTTCCTTTTAAGATTTGTGCTAAAGCGAGCGCCACTCGATTAGGCCCGATAGACCAGCGCTCGATCCACCGTAATCAATCCGCATTTATCCGCGGTCGCAATCTCCTCGAGGGCCCGCTCGCTCTCCAGGAGATTGTGCACGAGCTCAAGCGCACGAAGGAACCAGCCGTCTTGCTGAAATTATACTTCGAGAAGGCGTATGACCGGGTAAATTGGGATTTCCTGCGTCAAGTGCTCTTGGGACGTGGTTTCTCTACGGTGTGGGTTCACCGAGTTATGCAACTGGTCTCGGGTGGCCAAACTGCTGTTTCGGTGAACGGAGAAATAGGGCATTTCTTCATAAACAAACGCGGACTCAGGCAAGGCGACCCGATGTCTCCGCTGCTGTTCAACTTTGTGGTTGATGCGTTGTCCGCGATGCTGACGAAAGCAGCGGCGGCTGGCCACATCCACGGGTTGGTAGGACACCTCATTCCAGGGGGAGTGACTCATCTGCAATATGCGGATGACACGCTTTTGATGTTTCGCCCGGATCTGCTGAGTATAGCTTCGGTCAAGGCGATTCTCATTAGCTTCGAGCTCATGTCCTGCCTCAAAATCAACTTTCACAAAGTGTGAGTTGATTGCGATTGGGTCGATCCGGACGAGGGTAGACGTATAGCTGATTTGTTTAACTGCAAAGTCGGAAAATTCCCATTTACGTACCTCGGCTTACCGATAGACACCAAACGACCCACGATAGAGGATTGGGATCCTCTGTGCGGCAAGGTGCACGGGAGGGTGTGCCCCTGGCGAGGGAAATTCCTCTCCAAGGCGGCTAGACTCATTCTTACGAATTCCAGTCTTTCCTCCTTGCCGATGTTTGCCATGGGTCTGTTTCTGCTCGCAGAAGGGGTCCATGTGAAGTTCGACACGCCCTGCGCCAAGTTCTTTTGGGAAGGAACCGGCCCTTACCGTAAGTACCATATGGTTAAATGCGCATGGGTGTGCCGGCCCAAAGCCTTGTGGGGCCTCGGGATCACCAACTCCAGACTTTTAAACATCTCTTTGATGTGTAAATGGATTTGGAAAATTGCCCAAGGGGCTTTCGGCCTGTGGGTCGATCTCCTCAAGGCCAAGTATTTCCCTGATGGCAACTTCTTCGAAGGGCGGGCAAGGGGCTCCCCCTTCTGGAGCGACTTGCAGTCGGTCAAACCGGCATTTGCCATGGGGGCAAAATTTGCCATTGGGAACGGTCGCTCGACCCGCTTCTGGACTGATCTGTGGATAGGAGCCAACCTCTCTGGGCAGAATTCCGGGATCTATTCGAGCTAGCTGTGGACCCATCTATCACGGTGGAGGAAGCGCTTGCGTCGACACCACCCGTGATCTACTTCAAGCGAGAACTAAACGGGCAAGAGCAGACCAACTTCTCGGCTTTGTTGCGACTTATTGACCCGATTATCCTTGCGGGAGAACCGGACACGGTGATCTAGGCGCTCACCAGTTCCAGCAAGTTCACGGTTAATTCCTTGTACCGCAAGTTGTGCCGAGGGACGGCGCACCAGGCGATTGCGGGGTTGTGGAAAGCGCGGTTGCCCCCGAAGATCAAACTCTTCATGTGGCAACTATTTCGTGATAAGTTGCCTACCTCCTTAAATGTGGCCAAACGCAACGGGCCGGCCACGGGTCCTTGCGCGCTTTGTGGGGATCCAGAGGACGCCAGCCACGTGTTCTTCAATTGCTCTCTTGCAAGATTTGCATGGAGCACGGTCCGGACCGCGGCTGGTGTCCAGTGGGACCCCACATCGGTTGCGGAGTTGACCCAACTTCTAGGTACGATTCATGGGCGTGCTAAATGGGTGTTGTGGAGTTGTATAGGGGCACTTCTCTGGGCTATGTGGTTAACTAGGAACAAATTCACTATCAAGGGTTGCTTTCCTTCGCATCCGGCTAACATTCTCTTCAAATGCAACCTCCTATTGTAGCAGTGGAGTCCGTTGGGGAGGCACAGGGATGCTGAGCTGATCAACACCGCCCAACAACGTTTGCTGCAAGTGTACGTGATGGCTAGGGAGCCTTGACTCTGGTGTGCGACCATGGTCCCTTTTGATGCTTGACGAGCCTGCGCGCTCTGTACGGGCTGTGCCCTGTAATCCGCTTGTGGTTTGTTGAGTCGCACCTGAATCTCTTCGATGATCCTTTTGCGTTGGTCGGGTCGGCCTGTGGTGTAATATGACTTGGTGTGTTGTCACGCTGCCTGTTGTGGCTTTATTAATTTAAAGCCGGATGCATCCTACTAGTAGAAAAACAACTTTTAGTACCGGTTCTGGAAGCGGCACTAAAGAGTAGGGACTAAAGCCCCCCCCCCCCCTTAGTCCCGGTTCAACACGAACCGGGACCAAAGGCCCACCACGTGGCACGAGGCGCGCCGTGGTCTGGGGGACCTTTAGTCCCGGTTGGTAAGTGTTGGGGAACGTTGCAGAAAATTAAATTTTTTCCTACGGTTTCACCAAGATCCATCTATGAGTTCATCTAAGCAACGAGTCATGGGAGAGAGATTGCATCTACATACCACTTTGTAGATCGCGTACGGAAGCGTTCGAGGGAACGGTGATGATGGAGTCGTACTCGCCGTGACTCAGATCACCGATGACCAAGTGCTGAACGGACAGCACCTCCGCGTTCAACACACGTACGGTACGGACGACGTCTCCTCCTTCTTGATCCAGCAAGGGGGAAGGAGGTTTTGAGGAAGAAGGCTTCAGCAGCAGCACGACGGCGTGATGATGGTGGAGAGGCAGTACTCCGACAGGGCTTCGCCAAGCGCTCAACGGAGGAGGAGAGGTGTTGGGGAGGGGAGGGGCTGCGCCTTGGATCAGGTGTTCAGCCCTCCCCTCGCCCCTCTATTTATAGGGGAAGGGGGAAGGGGGCCGGCCCCTCTAGATGAGATCTAGAGGGGGGCGCCAGGAGGGCTTGCCCCCCAAGCAAGGGGGGTGCGCCACCACTAGGGTTCCCCCCCCCAACCCTAGGCGCATGGGCCCAAGGGGGGGGGGGGCGCCCAGCCCTCCAGGGGCTGTTGCCCTGCCCCACGCGGCCCATGTGGCCCACCAAGAGGGGTGGCCCCTCCCGGTGGACCCCCGGAACCCTTCCGGTGGCCCCGGTACAATACCGATATGTCCCCGAAACTTTCCGGTGTCCGTATGACAACTTCCCATATATAAATCTTCACCTCCGGACCCTTCCGGAACTCCTCGTGATGTCCGGGATCTCATCCGGGACTCCGAACAACATTCAGTAATCACATACAAGTCTTCCTTATAACCCGAGCGTCACCGAACCTTAAGTGTGTAGACCCTACGGGTTCGGGAGACATGCAGACATGACCGAGACGGTTCTCCGGTCAATAACCAACAGCGGGATCTGGATACCCATGTTGGCTCCCACATGCTCCTCGATGATCTCATCGGATGAACCACGATGTCGAGGATTCAAAAAACCCTGTATACTATTCCCTTTGTCAAACGCTATGTTACTTGCCCGAGACTCGATCGTTGGTATCCCAATACCTCGTTCAGTCTCGTTACCGGCAAGTCACTTTACTCATACCGTAATGCATGATCCCGTGACCAGACACTTGGTCACTTTGAGCTCATTTAGATGATGCACTACCGAGTGGGCCCAGTGATACCTCTCCGTAATCCGGAGTGACAAATCGATCTCGATCCGTGTCAACCCAATGACACTTTCGGAGATACCTGTAGTGCACCTTTATAGTCACCCGATTACGTTGTGACGTTTGGTACACCCAAAGCACTTCTACGGTATCCGGGAGTTACACGATCTCATGGTCTAAGGAAGAGATACTTGACATTGGAAAAGCTTTAGCAAAACGAACTACACGATCTTGTGCTATGCTTAGGATTGGGTCTTGTCCATCACGTCATTCTCCTAATGACGTGATCCCGTTGTCAATGACATCTAATGTCCATAGTCAGGAAACCATGACTATCTGTTGACCAACGAGCTAGTCAACTAGAGGCTTACTAGGGACGTATTGTGGTCTATGTATGCACACGTGTATTACGATTTCCGGATAATACATTTATAGCATGAATAAAAGACAATTATCATGAACAAGGAAATATAATAATAATCCATTTATTATTGCCTCTAGGGCATATTTCCAACAGTCTCCCACTTGCACTAGAGTCAATAATCTAGTTACATTGTGATGAATCGAACACCCATAGAGTTACGGTGTTGATCATGTTTTGCTCATGAGAGAGGTTTAGTCAATGGATCTGCGACATTCAGATCCGTATGTACTTTGCAAATATCTATGTCTCCATCTTGAACATTTTCACGGATGGAGTTGAAGCGACGCTTGATGTGCCTAGTCTTCTTGTGAAACCTGGGCTCCTTGGCAAGGGCAATAGCTCCAGTGTTGTCACAGAAAGAGTTTGATCGGCCCCGACGCATTGGTTATGACTCCTAGGTCGGTGATGAACTCCTTCACCCAAATTGCTTCATACGCTGCCTCCGAGGCTGCCATGTACTCCGCTTCACATGTAGATCCCGCCACGACGCTCTGCCTGCAGCTGCACTAGCTTACAGCTCCCCCATTCAACATATACACGTATCCGGTTTGTGACTTAGAGTCATCCAGGATCTGTGTCGAAGCTAAGCGTCGGCGTAACCCTTCTGACGAGCTCTTCGTCACCTCCATAAACGAGAAACATGTCCCTTGTCCTTTTCAGGTACTTGAGGATATTCTTGACCGCTGTCCAGTGTTCCTTGCCGGGATTACTTTGGTACCTTCCTACCAAACTTACGGCAAGGTTTACATCAGGTCTGGTACACAGCATGGCATACATAATAGATCCTATGGCTGAGGCATAGGGTATGACGCTCATCTCTTTTTTATCTTTTGCCGTGGTCGGGCATTGAGCCGAGCTCAATCTCACACCTTGCAGTACATGCAAGAACCCTTTCTTGGACTGATCCATTTTGAACTTCAAAATCTTATCAAGGTATGTGCTTTGTGAAAGACCTATGAGGCGTCTCGGTCTATCCCTATAGATCTTGATGCCTAATATGTAAGCAGCTTCTCCAAGGTCCTTCATTGAAAAACACTTATTCAAGTAGGCCTTAATGCTATCCAAGAATTCTATATCATTTCCCATCAAAAGTATGTCATCTACATATAATATGAGAAATGCTACAGAGCTCCCACTCACTTTCTTGTAAACGCAGGCTTCTCCGTAAGTCTGCATAAACCCAAACGCTTTGATCCCATCAAAACGAATGTTCCAACTCCGAGATGCTTGCACCAGCCCATAAATGGATCGCTGGAGCTTGCACACTTTGTTAGCATTCTTAGGATCGACAAAACCCTCCGGCTGCATCATATACAGTTCTTCCTTAAGATGCCCGTTAAGGAATGCCGTTTTGACGTCCATCTGCCATATCTCATAATCATAGTATGCGGCAATTGCTAACATGATTCGGACGGACTGAAGCTTCGTTACGGGAGAGAAAGTCTCATCGTAGTCAATCCCTTGAACTTGCCGATAACCCTTAGCGACAAGTCGAGCTTTATAGATGGTGACATTACCAGCCGCGTCCGTCTTCTTCTTAAAGATCCATTTGTTTTCTATCGCTCGCCGATCATCGGGCAAGTCAGTCAAAGTCCATACTTTGTTTTCATACATGGATTCTATCTCGGATTTCATGGCTTCTAGCCATTTGTTGGAATCTGGGCCCGCCATCGCTTCTTCATAGTTCGAAGGTTCACCGTTGTCCAACAACATGATTTCCAGAACAGGGTTGCCATACCACTCTGGTGTGGAACGTGTCCTTGTGGACCTACGAAGTTCAGTAGCAACTTGATCAGAAGTACCTTGATCATCATCATTAATTTCCTCTCCAGTCGGTGTAGGCTGTTGGGGAACGTAGTAATTTCAAAAAATTTCCTACGATCACGCAAGACCATGGTGATGGCATAGCAACGAGAGGGGAGAGTGTCCGTCCACGCACTGTACCCTCGTGAAAGCGGAAGCGTTATAACAACGCGGTTGATGTAGTCAATGACGTCTTCACGATCCGACCGATCCAAGCACCGAGCGACGGCACCTCCGAGTTACGCACACGTTCAGCTCGATGACGATCCGCGGACTCCGATCCAGCAAAGTGTCGGGGATGAGTTCCGTCGGCCTGACGGCGTGGTGACGATGTAGATGCTCCACTGACGCAGGGCTTCGCCTAAGCTCATGACGATATGACTTCTCCGGCGCGAGGCTTCGCCTAAGCTCATGACGATATGACCAAGTGGAATATGGTGGAAGGGGGCACCGCACACGGCTAAGGAAAGATCCAGATCAACTTGTGTCTCATGGGGTGCCCCTGCCCCGTATATAAAGGAGCCAAGGGGTGCGGCCAGCCTTGGGAGGCGCGCCTTGAGGAGTCCTACTCCCACCGAGTAGGACTTCCCTTGTCCTAGTTGGAGTAGGATTGGGGAGGGGAAGAGGAAGAGGCGCCGCCCCCTCTCCTTGTCCTATTCGGACTAGAGGGGAGAGGCGCGCAGCCCACCTGGCCGGCCCTTCCTCTTCTCCCTTGTGGCCCATGAAGGCCCATATACCCGGGGTTCCGTAACCCCGGTGTTCAGAACATCCTGTTTTCACTCGGAACCCTTCGAAGTCCAAACATAGGCTTCCAATATATCAATCTTTATGTCTCGACCATTTCGAGACTCCTCGTCATGTCCGTGATCACATCCGGGACTCGAACAAACTTCGATTGCATCAATACTTATAAACTCATAATGAACTGTCATCGAAACGTTAAGCGTGCGGACCCTACGGGTTCGAGAACTATGTAGACATGACCTAGAACTATTCTCGGTCAATAACCAATAGCGGAACCTGGATGCTCATATTGGTTCCTACATATTCTACGAAGATCTTTATCGGTCAAACCGCATAACGACATCGTTGTTCCCTTTGTCATCGGTATGTTACTTACCCGAGATTCGATCGTCGGTATCCAATACCTAGTTCAATCTCGTTACCGGTAAGTCTCTTTACTCGTTCCGTAATACATCATCTCACAACTAACTCATTAGTTGTAATGCTTGCAAAGGCTTAAGTGATGTGTATTACCGAGAAGGCCTAGAGATACCTCTCCGACAATCGGAGTGACAAAACCTAATCTCGAAATACGCCAACCCAACAAGTACCTTTGGAGACACCTGTAGTACTCCTTTATAATCACCCGATTACGTTGTGACGTTTGGTAGCACCAAAGTGTTCCTCCGGTGGCAGGAGTTGCATAATCTCATAGTTACAGGGAACATGTATAAGTCATGAAGAAAGCAATAGCAGCATACTAAGCGATCAAGTGCTAGGCTAACGGAATGGGTCATGTCAATCACATCATTCTCCTAATGATGTGATCCCGTTAATCAAATGACAACTCATGTCTATGGCTAGGAAACTTAACCATCTTTGATTCAACGAGCTAGTCAAGTAGAGGCATACTAGTGACACTATGTTTGTCTATGTATTCACACATGTATTATGTTTCGGGTTAATACAATTCTAGCATGAATAATAAACATTTATCATGAAATAAGGAAATAAATAATAACTTTATTATTGCCTCTAGGGCATATTTCCTTCAGTCTCCCACTTGCACTAGAGTCAATAATCTAGTTCACATCATCATGTGATTCAACACTAATATTCACATCTGTATGTGATTAACACCCGTAGTTCACATCGTCATGTGACCAACACCCAAAAGGTTTACTAGAGTCAATAATCTAGTTCACATCGCTATGTGATTAACACCCAAAGAGTACTAAGGGATGATCATGTTTTGCTCGTAAGAGAAGCTTAGTCAACGGGTCTCTGTCACATTCGAGCCGTATGTATTTTGCAAATATTCTATGTCTACAATGCTCGCACGGGCTACTCTAGCTAATTGCTCCCACTTACAATATGTATCCAGATTGAGACTTAGAGTCATCCGGATCTGTGTAAAAAAGCTTGCATCGATGTAACTCTTTCTGACGGGCTCTTTTATCACCTCCATAATCGAGAAATATTTCCTTAGTCCTCACTAAGGATGTTCTTGACCAATGTCGGTGATCTACTCTTAGATCACTATTGTACTCCTTGCCAAATTCAGAGCAAGGTATACAATAGGTGCAGTACATAGCATAGCATACTTTATAGAACCTATGGTGAGGCATAGGGAATGACTTTCATTCTCTTTTCTATTTTCTGCGTGGTCGGGATTTGAGTCTTACTCAATTTCACACCTTTGCAACACAGGCAAGAACTTTTCTTTGACTGTTCCATTTTGAACTTCTTCAAAATCTTGACAAGGTATATACTTATTGAAAACTTTATCAAGCGTTTTTCATCTATCTCAATAGATCTTGATGCTCAATTTGTACGCAGCTTCACCGAGGTCCTTCTTTGAAAAACTCCTTTCAAATACTCCTTTATGCTTTGTAGAATAATTCTACATTATTTCCGATCAACAATATGTCATTCACATATACTTAACAGAAATGCTGTAGTGCTCCCACTCACTTGCTTGTAAATACAGGCTTCTCCAAAAGCATATATAAAACCATATGCTTTGATCACACTATCAAAGCGTTTATTCCAACTCTGAGATGCTTGCACCAGTCCATAGTTGGATCGCTGGAGCTTGCACATTTTGTTAGCTCCTTTAGGATTGACAAAACCTTCTGGTTGCATCATATACAACTCTTCTTTAAGAAAACCATTAAGGAATGCAGTTTTGACATCCATTTGCCAGATTTCATAAAATGTGGCAATTGCTAACATGATTCGGACAGACTTTTAAGCATCGATACAAGTGAGAAAATCTCATTGTATTCAACATCTTGAACTTTGTCTAAAACCTTTTTCGACAAGTCTAGCTTTGTAGATAGTAACACTACTATCAGTGTCCATCTTCCTCTTGAAGATGGATTTATTTAACATGGCTTGCTGATCATAGAGCAAGTCAATCAAAGTCCATACTTTGTTCTCATACATGGATCCTATCTCAGATTTCATGGCCTCAAGCCATTTCGCGGACTCTGGGCTCATCATCGCTTCCTCATAGTTCGTAGGTTCATCATGGTCTAGTAACATGACTTCCGAACATGATTACCGTACCACTACAGTGCGGATCTTACTCTGGAAGACCTACGAGGTTTGGTAGCAACTTGATCCGAGGTTTCATGATCATCATCATTAACTTCCTCACTAATTGGTGTAGGAATCACGGAACTGATTTCGTGATGAACTACTTTCCAATAAGGGAGAAGGTACAATTACCTCATCAAGTTCTACTTTCCTCCCACTCACTTCTTTCGAGAGAAACTTCTTCTCTAGAAAGGATCCACCTTAACAACGAATAACTTGCCTTCGGATCTGTGATAGAAGGTGTACCCAATAGTTGCCTTTGGGTATTCTATGAAGACGCACTTCTCGATTTGGGTTCGAGCTTATCAGGTGAAACCTTTTCACATAAGCATCACAACTCCAAACTTTAAGAAACGACAGCTTAGGTTTCTTGTTTAAACCATAGTTCATAAGGTGTCGCCTCAACGGATTTAGATGGTGCCCTATTAGCGTGAATGCAGCTGTCTCTAATGCATAACCCCAAAACGATAGTGGTAAACTGATAAGAGATATCATAGATCGCAGCATATCTAGTAAAGTACGATTACGACGTTCGGACACACCATAACGTTGTGGTGTTCCAGGTGGCGTGAGCTGTGAAACTATTCCACTTTGTTTTAATTGAAGACCAAACTCGTAACTCAAATATTCATCTCACGATCAGATCGCAGAAACTTTATTTTCTTGTTACGATGATTTTCTACTTCACTCTGAAATTCTTTGAACTTTTCAACTATTTCAGACTTATGTTTCATCAAGAAGATATACGCATATCTGCTCAAATCATCTGTGAAGGTCTGAAAATAATGATACTTGCCACGAGCATCAATACTCATTGAATCGCATACATCGGTATGTATTATTTCCAATAAGTCGGTAGCTTGTTCCATTGTTCCGGAGAACGGAGTTTTAGTCATCTTGCCCAAAAGGCACGGTTCGCAAGCATCAAATGATTCATAATCAAGTGATTCCAAAAGTCCATCAGCATGGAGTTTTCTTCATGCGCTTTACACCAATATGACCTAAACGGCAGTGCCATAAATAAGTTGCACTATCATTATTAACTTTGCATCATTTGGTTTCAATATTATGAATATGTGTATCACTATGATCGAGATCTAATGAACCATTTTCATTGGGTGTGTAACCATATAAGGTTTTATTCATGTAAACAGAATAACGATTTATTCTCTTACTTAAATGAATAACCGTATTGCAATAAACATGATCAAATCATATTTATGCTCAACACCAAATAACACTTATTTAGGTTCCACACTAATCCCGAAAGTATAGGGAGTGTGCGATGATGATCATATCAATCTTGGAACTACTTCCAACACTCATCGTCACTTCCCCTTTAACTAGTTTCTGTTCATTACGCAACTCCGTTTCAAGTTACTACTCTTAGTAACCGAACCAGATTATCAAATACCGAGGGGTTGCTACGAACACTAGTAAAATACACATCAATAATCTGTATATCAAATATACCTTTGTTCACTTTGCCATCCTTCTTATCCGCCAAATACTTGGGGTAGTTCCGCTTCTAGTGACCAGTTCCATTGCAGCAAAAGCACTTGGTCTCAGGCTTAGGTCCAGACTTGGGCTTCTTCACTCGAGCAGCAACTTGCTTGCCGTTCTTCTTGAAGTTCCCCTTTCTTTCCTTTGCCCTTTTCCTTGAGACTAGTGGTCTTGTCAATCAACACTTGATGCTCTTTCTTGATTTCTACCTTCGTCGATTTCAACATCACGAAGAGCTTGGGAATCGTTTTCGTCATCCCTTGCATACTATAGTTCATCACGAAGTTCTAGTAACTTAGTGATGGTGACTAGAGAATTCTGTCAATCCTTTGTCTTATCCGGAAGATTAACTCCCACTTGATTCAAGCGATTGAAGTACCCGGACAATCGAGCACCTGCTCACTAGTTGAGCGATTCTCCTCCATCTTTTAGCTTTAGAACTTTGTTGGAAACTTCATATCTCTCAACTCGGGTATTTGCTGGAAATATTAACTTCAACTCCTGGAACATCTCATATGGTCCATGACGTTCAAAACGTCTTTGAAGTCCCGATTCTAAGCCGTTTAAGCATGGTGCACTAAACTATCAAGTAGTCATCATATTGAGCTAGCCAAACGTTCATAACGTCTGCATCTTGCTCTTGCAATAGGTCTGTCACCTAGCGGTGCATCAAGGACATAATTCTTCTGTGCAGCAATGAGGATAAACCTCAGATCACGGATCCAATCCGCATCATTGCTACTAACATTTTTCAATACAATTTTCTCTAGGAACACATATAAAAACATAGGGAAGCAACAACGCGAGCTATTGATCTACAACATAATTTGCAAAATACTACCAGGACTAAGTTCATGATAAATTTAAGTTCAATTAATCATATTACTTAAGAACTCCCACTTAGATAGACATCTCTCTAGTCATCTAAGTGATTACGTGATCCAAATCAACTAAACCATGTCCGATCATCACGTGAGATGGAGTAGTTTCAATGGTGAACATCACTATGTTGATCATATCTACTATATGATTCACGCTCGACCTTCGGTCTCCGTGTTCCGAGGCCATATCTGTTATATGCTAGGCTCGTCAAGTTTAACCTGAGTATTCGGCGTGCGTAACTGTTTTGCACCCGTTGTATTTGAACGTAGAGCCTATCACACCCGATCATCACGTGGTGTCTCAAAGACGAAGAACTTTCATAGCGGTGCATACTCAGGAGAACACTTCTTGATAATTTTGGTGAGAGATCATCTTATAATGCTCTTGTCAATCAAAGCAAGATAAGATGCATAAAGGATAAACATCACATGCAATCAATATAAGTGATATGATATGGTCATCATCATCTTGTGCTTGTGATCTCCATCGCCGAAGCACCGTCATGATCACCATCGTCACCGGTAGCGACACCTTGATCTCCATCGTAGCATCGTTGTCGTCTCGCCAACTATTGCTTCTACGACTATCGCTACTCCTTAGTGATAAAGTAAAGCAATTACATGGCGTTGCATTTCATACAATAAGCGACAACCATATGGCTCCTGCCGATTGCCGATAACTTCGGTTACAAAACATGATCATCTCATACAATAAAATATAGCATCACGTCTTGACCACATCACATCACAACATGCCCTGCAAAAACAAGTTAGGCGTCCTCTACTTTGTTGTTGCAAGTTTTACGTGGCTGCTACGGGCTGAGCAAGAACCGTTCTTACCTACGCATCAAAACCACAACGATAGTTTGTCAAATAGACTCCGTTTAACCTACTCAAGGACCGGGCGTAGCCATACCGGTTCAACTAAAGTGAGAGATCTGAGACACCCGCCGGTCACCTTTAAGCAACGAGTGCTCGGGCGGTGAAACCAGTCTCGCGTAAGCGTCTGGCGTAATGTCGGTCCGGGCCGCTTCATCTCACAATACCGCTGAACCAAAGTATGACATGCTGGTAGGCAGTATGACTTGTATCGCCCACAACTCACTTGTGTTCTACTCGTGCATATGACATCAACGCATAAAACCAGGCTCGGATGCCCTTTGTTGGGGCGTAGTAATTTCAAAAATTTCCCTACGATCACGCCAAGACCATGGTGATGGCATAGCAACGAGAGGGAGAGTGTCGGTCCACGTACCCTCGTAGACCGGAACCGGAAGCGTTATACCACCGCGGTTGATGTAGTCGACGTCTTCACGATCCGACCGATCCAAGCACCGAACGACGGCACCTCCGAGTTACGCACACGTTCAGCTCGATGGCGATCCCGGACTCCGATCCAGCAAAGTGTCGGGATGAGTTCCGTCAAGACGACGGCGTGGTGACGATGTAGATGCTCCACCGACGCGGGGCTTCGCCTAAGCTCCATGACGATATGACTTCTCGGCGCAGGGCTTCGCTAAGCTCATGACGATATGACCGAAGTGGAATATGGTGGAAGGGGCACCGACACGGCTAAGGAAAGATCCGTAGATCAACTTGTGTCTCATGGGGTGCCCCTGCCTCAGATATAAAGGAGCCAAGGGGTGCGGCCAGCCTTGGGAGGCGCCTTGGAGGAGTCCTACTCCCACCGAGTAGGACTTCCCTGTCCTAGTTGGAGTAGGATTGGGGAGGGAAGAGGGAAGGCGCCGCCCCCTCTCCTTGTCCTATTCGGACTAGAGGGGGAGGGGGCGCAGCCCACCTGGCCGGCCCCTTCCTCTTCTCCCTTGTGGCCCATGAAGGCCCATATACCCCAGGGGTTCCGGTAACCCCGTGTTCCGATAACATCCTGTTTCACTCGGAACCCTTCCAAGTCCAAACATAGGCTTCCAATATATCAATCTTTATGTCTCGACCATTTCGAGACTCCTCGTCATGTCCGTGATCACATCCGGGACTCGAACAAACTTCGGTGCATCAATACTTATAAACTCATAATGAACTGTCATCGAAACGTTAAGCGTGCGGACCCTACGGGTTCGAGAACTATGTAGACATGACCTAGAACTATTCTCGGTCAATAACCAATAGCGGAACCTGGATGCTCATATTGGTTCCTACATATTCTCTGAAGATCTTTATCGGTCAAACCGCATAACGACATACGTTGTTCCCTTTGTCATCGGTATGTTACTTACCCGAGATTCGATCGTCGGTATCCAATACCTAGTTCAATCTCGTTACCGGTAAGTCTCTTTACTCGTTCCGTAATACATCATCTCACAACTAACTCATTAGTTGTAATGCTTGCAAGGCTTAAGTGATGTGTATTACCGAGAAGGCCTAGAGATACCTCTCCGACAATCGGAGTGACAAAACCTAATCTCGAAATACGCCAACCCAACAAGTACCTTTGGAGACACCTGTAGTACTCCTTTATAATCACCCGATTACGTTGTGACGTTTGGTAGCACCAAAGTGTTCCACGGTAAACGGGAGTTGCATAATCTCATAGTTACAGGAACATGTATAAGTCATGAAGAAAGCAATAGCAGCATACTAAGCGATCAAGTGCTAGGCTAACGGAATGGGTCATGTCAATCACATCATTCTCCTAATGATGTGATCCCGTTAATCAAATGACAACTCATGTCTATGGCTAGGAAACTTAACCATCTTTGATTCAACGAGCTAGTCAAGTAGAGGCATACTAGTGACACTATGTTTGTCTATGTATTCACACATGTATTATGTTTCCGGTTAATACAATTCTAGCATGAATAATAAACATTTATCATGAAATAAGGAAATAAATAATAACTTTATTATTGCCTCTAGGGCATATTTCCTTCATAGGCACCAGAGGAACGTTTTCCTGAGCTGCACTACTTTCCGGTTCAAGAGGTAGTACTTCATCGAGTTCTACTTTCCTCCCACTTACTACTTTCGAGAGAAACTCTTTTTCCAGAAAGGATCCGTTCTTGGCAACAAAGATCTTGCCCTCGGATCTTAAGTAGAAGGTATACCCAATGGTTTCCTTAGGGTATCCTATGAAGACGCATTTTCCGACTTGGGTTCGAGCTTTTCAGGTTGAAAGTTTCTTGACATAAGCATCGCATCCCCAAACTTTTAGAAACGACAGCTTAGGTTTCTTCCCAAACCATAATTCATACGGTGTCGTCTCAACGGATTTAGACGGTGCCCTATTTAAAGTGAATGTAGCTGTCTCTAGAGCGTATCCCCAAATTGATACGGTAAATCGGTAAGAGACATCATAGATCGCACCATATCCAATAGAGTGCGATTACGACGTTCGGACACACCGTTACGCTGAGGTGTTCCAGGCGGCGTGAGTTGTGAAACGATTCCACATTTTCTTAAGTGTGTACCAAATTCGTGACTTAAATATTCTCCTCCACGATCCGATCATGAGAATTTTATCTTTCGGTCACGTTGATTCTCTACTTCATTCTGAAATTCCTTGAACTTTTCAAAGGTCTCAGACTTGTGTTTCATCAAGTAGACATACCCATATCTACTCAAGTCATCAGTGAGAGTGAGAACATAACGATATCCTCCGCGAGCCTCAACGCTCATTGGACCGCACACATCAGTATGTATGATTTCCTGTTGGGGAACGTAGTAATTTCAAAAATTTCCTATGCACACGCAAGATCATGGTGATGGCATAGCAACGAGAGGGGAGAGTATTGTCCACGTACCCTCGTAGACCGTGGCGAGGCGTTATGACAACGCGGTTGATGTAGTCGTACGTCTTCACGATCCGACCGATCCAAGTACCGAACGTACGGCACCTCCGAGCTCAGCACACGTTCAGCTCGATGACGATCCCCGGACTGCGATCCAGCAAAGTGTCGGGGATGAGTTCCGTCAGCACGATGGCGTGGTGGCGATGATGATACTCTACCGGCGCAGGGCTTCGCCTAAACTCCGCGACGATATGACCGAGGTGGAATATGGTGGAGGGGGGCACCGCACACAGCTAAGGAACGATCCGTAGATCAACTTGTGTCATGGGGTGCCCCCTGCCCCCGTATATAAAGGAGCAAGGGAGGAGGAGGCCGGCCCTAGGAGGGGGCGCGCCAAGTGTGGAGTCCTACTAGGACTCCCTAGTCCTAGTAGGATTCCACCTCCCTTGTTGGAGTAGGAGAAGGGGAAAGAGGGGAGAGGAATAAGGAAAGGGGCTGCGCCCTTGTCCAGTCGGACCAGAGGGGGCGCAGGCCTCCTTCCTTTGGCCTCTCTCTCCTCTATTCCCGTATGGCCCAATAAGGCCCATATACTCCCCGGCGAATTCCCGTAACTCTCCGGTACTCAGAAAAATACCCGAATCACTCGGAACCTTTCCGAACTCCGAATATAGTCGTCCAATATATCGATCTTTACGTCTCGACCATTTCGAGACTCCTCGTCATGTCCCCGATCTCATCCCGGACTCCGAACTCCTTCGGTACATCAAAACTCATAAACTCATAATATAAGCATCGCCGAAACCTTAAGCGTGCGGACCCTACGGGTTCGAGAACTATGTAGACATGACCTAGAACTATTCTTGGTCAATAACCAATAGCGGAACCTGGATGCTCATATTGGCTCCTACATATTCTACGAAGATCTTTATCGGTCAAACCGCATAACAATATCGTTGTTCCCTTTGTCATCGGTATGTTACTTGCCGAGATTTGATCGTCGGTATCCAATACCTAGTTCAATCTCACATCTTGGCAAGTCTGTTTACTCGTTACGTAATGCATCATTCCGTAACTAACTCATTAGCTACATTGCTTGCAAGGCTTATAGTGATGTGCATTACCGAGAGGGCCCAGAGATACCTCTCCGACAATCGGAGTGACAAAACCTAATCTCGAAATACGCCAACCCAACATGTACCTTTGGAGACACCTATAGTACTCCTTTATAATCACCCGATTACGTTGTGACGTTTGGTAGCACCAAAGTGTTCCTCCGGTAAACGGAGTTGCATAATCTCATAGTTACAGGAACATGTATAAGTCATGAAGAAAGCAATAGCAATATACTAAGCGATCAAGTGCTAGGCTAACGGAATGGGTCATGTCAATCACATCATTCTCCTAATGATGTGATCCCATTAATCAAATAACAACACATGTCTATGGTTAGGAAACATAACCATCTTTGATTAATGAGCTAGTCAAGTAGAGGCATACTAGTGACTATATGTTTGTCTATGTATTCACACATGTATCATGTTTTTGGTTAATACAATTCTAGCATGAATAATAAACATTTATCATGAAATAAGGAAATAAATAATAACTTTATTATTGCCTCTAGGGCATATTTCCTTCAGTCTCCCACTTGCACTAGAGTCAATAATCTAGTTCACATCATCATGTGATTCAACACTAATATTCACATATGTATGTGATTAACACCCATAGTTCACATCGTCATGTGACCAACACCCAAAGGGTTTACTAGAGTCAATAATCTAGTTCACATCGCTATGTGATTAACATCCAAAGAGTACTAAGGTATGATCATGTTTTTGCTCGTGAGAGAAGCTTAGTCAACGGGTTACATCACATTCAGAGCCGTATGTATTTTGCAAATATTCTATGTCTACAATGCTCGCACAGAGCTACTCTAGCTAATTGCTCCCACTTTCAATATGTATCCAGATTGAGACTTAGAGTCATCTGGATCAGTGTAAAAAGCTTGCATCGATGTAACTCTTTACGACGGGCTCTTTTATCACCTCCATAATCGAGAATTATTTCCTTAGTCCTCACTAAGTATGTTCTTGACCAATGTTCAGTGATCTACTCCTAGATCACTATTGTACTCCCTTGCCAAATTCAGAGCAAGGTATACAATAGGTCTGGTACATAGCATAGCATACTTTATAGAACCTATGACTGAGGCATAGGGAATGATTTTCATTCTCTTTTCTATTTTCTGTCGTGGTCGGGATTTGAGTCTTACTCAATTTCACACGTTTGCAACACAGGCAAGAACTTTTCTTTGACTGTTCCATTTTGAACTACTTCAAAAATCTTGACAAGGTATGTACTTATTGAAAAACTTATCAAGCTGTCTTGATCTATCTCAATAGATCTTGATGCTCAATATGTAAGTAGCTTTACTGAGGTCCTTCTTTGAAAAACTCCTTTCAAATACTCCTTTATGCTTTGCAGAATAATTCTACATTATTTCCGATCAACAATATGTCATTCACATATACTTATCAGAAATGCTGTAGTGCTCCCATTCACTTTCTTGTAAATACAGGCTTCTCCAAAAGTCTGTACAAAACCATATGCTTTGATCAAATCATCAAGCATATATTCCAACTCTGAGATGCTTGCACCAGTCCATAGATGGATCGCTGGAGCTTGCACATTTTGTTAGCATCTTTAGGATTGACAAAACCTTCTGGTTGCATCATATGCAACTCTTCTTTAATAAATCCATTAAGGAATGCAGTTTTGACATCCATTTGCCGATTTCATAAAATGTGGCAATTGCTAACATGATTCGGACAGACTTAAGCATCGTTACGAGTGAGAAAATCTCATCGTATTCAACACCTTGAACTTGTCGAAAACCTTTTGCAACAAGTCGAGCTTTGTAGATAGTAACACTACTATCAGTGTCCGTCTTCCTCTTGAAGATCCATTTATTTAACATGGCTTGCTGATCATCGAGCAAGTCAATCAAAGTCCATACTTTGTTCTCATACATGGATCATATCTCAGATTTTATGGCCTCAAGCCATTTCATGGAATCTGGGCTCATCATCGCTTCCTCATAGTTCGTAGGTTCATCATGGTCTAGTAACATGACTTCTAGAACACGATTACCGTACCACTGCAGTGCGGATCTTACTCTGGAAGACCCACGAGGGTCGGTAGCAACTTGATCTGAAGTTTCATGATCATCATCATTAACTTCCTCACTAATTGGTGTAGGAATCATCGAACTGAGTTCTGTGATGAACAACTTTCCAATTTGGGAGAAGGTACAATTACCTCATCAAGTTCTACTTTCCTCCCACTCACTTCTTTCGAGAGAAACTCCTTCTCTAGAAAGGATCCATCTTAGCAACGAATAACTTGCCTTCGGATCTGTGATAGAATGTGTACCCAATAGTTTCCTTTGGGTATTCTATGAAGATGCACTTCTCTGATTTGGGTTTGAGCTTATCAGGATCAAACTTTTTCACATAAGCATCGTAGCCCCAAACTTTAAGAAACGACAACTTGGGTTTCTTGCTAAACCACAGTTCATATAGTGTCGGATTTAGATGGTGCCCTTTTAACGTGAATGCAGCTGTCTCTAATGCATAACCCCAAAACAATAATGGTAAATCAATAAGAGACATCATAGATCGCACCATATCCAATAAAGTGCGGTTACGACGTTCGGACATACCATAACGTTGTGGTGTTCCAGGTGGCGTGAGTTGTGAAACTATTCCACATTGTTTTAATTGAAGACCAAACTCGTAACTCCAATATTCGTCTCCGTGATCAGATCGCAGAAACTTTATTTTCTTGTTACGATGATTTTTCCACTTCACTCTGAAATTCTTTGAACCTTTCAATTATTTCAGACTTATGTTTCATCAAGTAGATATACCCATATCTGCTCAAATCATCTTGTGAAGGTCAGAAAATAACGATACTTGCCACGAGCATCAACATTCATTGGACCACAAACATCAGTATGTATGATTTCCAACAAATCAGTTGCTCGCTCCATAGTTCCGGAGAACGGCGTTTTAGTCATCTTGCCCATGAGACACGGTTCGCAAGCATCAAATGATTCATAACCAAGTGATTCCAAAAATCCATCTTTATGGAGTTTCTTCATGCGCTTTACACCGATATGACCCAAACGGCAGTGCCACAAATTAGTTGCACTATCATTATTAACTTTGCATCTTTTGGCATCAATATTATGTATATGTGTATTACTATGATCGAGATCCAACAAACTATTTTCAATGGGTGTATGACCATTGAAGGTTTTATTCATGTAAACAGAAAAACAATTATTCTTTGACTTTAAATGAATAACCGTTTTGCAATAAACATGATCAAATCATATTCATGCTCAACGCAAACACCAAATAACATTTATTTAGGTTTAACACTAATCCCGAAAGTATAGGGAGTGTGCGATGATGATCATATCAATCTTGGAACTACTTCCAACACTCATCTTCACTTCCCCTTCAACTAGTCTCTGTCTATTCTGTAACTCCTGCTTTGAAAGTTACTAATCTTAGCAACCGAACAAGTATCAAATACTGGGGCTACTATAAACACTAGTAAGGCACACATCAATAACCTGTATATCAAATATACTCTTGTTCACTTTGCCATCCTTCTTATCCACCAAATATTCATGGCATTTCCGCTTCCAGTGACCATTTCCTTTGCAGTAGAAGCACCTAGTTTCAGGCTTTGGTCCAGCTTTGGGCTTCTTCGCGGGAGTGACAACTTGTTTGCCATTCTACTTGAAGTTTCCCTTTCTTTCCCTTTGCCCTTTTCTTGAAACTAGTGGTCTTGTCAATCATCAACACTTGATGCTCTTTCTTGATTTCTACCTTCGTCGATTTCAACATCACGAAGAGCTCGGGAATCTTTTTCGTCATCCCGTGCATACTATAGTTCATCACGAAGTTCTAGTAACTTAATGATGGTGACTAGAGAATTCTGTCAATCACTATCTTATCTGGAAGATTAACTCCCACTTGATTCAAGCGATTGAAGTACCCAGACAATCTGAGCACATGATCACTAGTTGAGCGATTCTCCTCCATCTTTTAGCTATAGAACTTGTTGGAGACTTCATATCTCTCAACTCGGGTATTTGCTTGAAATATTAACTTCAATTCCTGGAACATCTCATATGGTCCATGACTTTCGAAACGTCTTTGAAGTCCCGATTCTAAGCCGTTAAGCATGGTGCACTAAACTATCAAGTAGTCATCATATTGAGCTAGCCAAAGCGTTCATAACGCCCGCATCTGCTCCTGCAATAGGTCCATCACTTAGCGGTGCATCAAGGACATAATTCTTCTGTGCAGCAATGAGGATAAACCTCAGATCACGGATCCAATACGCATCATTGCTACTAACATCTTTCAACACAGTTTTCTCTAGGAACATATTAAAATAAACATATGAAAGCAACAAACATAGGGAAGCAACAACGCGAGCTATTGATCTACAACATAATTTGCAAAATACTACCAGGAATAAGTTCATGATAAATTTAAGTTCAATTAATCATATTACTTAATAACTCCCACTTAGATAGACATCCCTCTAATCTTCTAAGTGATCACGTGATCCATATCAACTAAACCATGTCCGATCATCACATGAGATGGAGTAGTTTCAATGGTGAACATCACTATGTTGATCATATCTACTATATGATTCACGCTCGACCTTTCGGTCTCCGTGTTCCGAGGCCATATCTGTATATGCTAGGCTCGTCAAGTTTAACCTGAGTATTCCACGTGTGCAACTGTTTTGCACCCGTTGTATTTGAACGTAGAGCCTATCACACCCGATCATCACGTGGTGTCTCAAAGACGAAGAACTTTCGCAACGGTGCATACTCAGGGAGAACACTTCTTGATAATTTTAGTGAGAGATCATTTTAAAATGCTACCGTCAATCAAAGCAAGATAAGATGCATAAAGGATTAACATCACATGCAATCAATATAAGTGATATGATATGGCCATCATCATCTTGTGTTTGTGATCTCCATCTTAAGCACCGTCGTGATCACCATCGTCACCGGGCGCGACACCTTGATCTCCATCGTAGCATCATTGTCGTCTCGCCAATCTTATGCTTCTACGACTATCGCTACCGCTTAGTGATAAAGTAAAGCATTACAGTATGCGTTGCATTTCATACAATAAAGCGACAACCATATGGCTCCTGCCGGTTGCCGATAACTTTGGTTCCAAAACATGATCATCTCATACAATAAAATATAGCATCACGTCTTGACCATATCACATCACAACATGCCCTGCAAAAACAAGTTAGACGTCCTCTATTTTGTTGTTGCAAATTTTACATGGCTGCTACGGGCTGATCAAGAACCGTTCTTACCTACGCATTAAAACCACAACGATAGTTCGTCAAGTTAGTGCTGTTTTAACCTTCGCAAGGACCGGGCGTAGCCACACTCGGTTCAACTAAAATGAGAGAGACAGACACCCGCCAGTCACCTTTAAGCACGAGTGCTCGCAACGGTGAAACTAGTCTCGCGTAAGCGTACGCGTAATGTCGGTCCGGGCCGCTTCATCTCACAATACCTCGAACCAAAGTATGACATGCTGGTAAGCAGGTATGACTTGTATCGCCCACAACTCACTTGTGTTCTACTCGTGCATATGACATCTACGCATAAAACCAGGCTCGGATGCCACTGTTGGGGAAAGTAGTAATTTCAAAAATTTCCTACGCACACGCAAGATCATGGTGATGGCATAGCAACGAGAGGGGAGAGTATTGTCCACGTACCCTCGTAGACCGTAAGCGGAAGCGTTATGAAAACGCGGTTGATGTAGTCGTACGTCTTCACGATCCGACCGATCCAAGTACCGAACGTACGGCACCTCCGAGTTCTGCACACGTTCAGCTCGATGACGATCCCCGGACTCCGATCCAGCAAAGTGTCGGGGATGAGTTCCGTCAGCACGACGGCGTGGTGACGATGATGATACTCTACCGGCGCAGGGCTTCGCCTAAACTCCGCGACAATATAACCGAGGTGGAATATGGTGGAGGGGGGCACCGCACACGGCTAAGGAACGATCCGTAGATCAACTTGTGTCATGGGGTGCCCCCTGCCCCCGTATATAAAGGAGCAAGGGGGGAGGAGGCCGGCCCTAGGAGGGGGCGCCAAGTGTGGAGTCCTACTAGGACTCCCTAGTCCTAGTAGGATTCCACCTCCCTTGTTGGAGTAGGAGAAGGGGAAAGAAGGGGAGAGGAATAAGGAAAGGGGCTGCGCCTTGTCCAATTCGGACCAGAGGGGGGCGAGGCCTCCTTCCTTTGGCCTCTCTCCTCTATTCCCGTATGGCCCAATAAGGCCCATATACTCCCGGCGAATTCCGTAACTCTCGGTACTCAAAAATACCGAATCACTCGGAACCTTTCCGAACTCCGAATATTGTCGTCCAATATATCGATCTTTACGTCTCGACCATTTTGAGACTCCTCGTCATGTCCCTGATCTCATCCGGGACTCCGAACTCCTTCGGTACATCAAAACTCATAAACTCATAATATAACTGCCATCGAAACCTTAAGCGTGCGGACCCTACGGGTTCGAGAACTATGTAGACATGACCTAGAACTATTCTTGGTCAATAACCAATAGCGGAACCTGGATGCTCATATTGGCTCCTACATATTCTACGAAGATCTTTATCGGTCAAACCTCATGACAACATGCGTTGTTCCCTTTGTCATCGGTATGTTACTTCCCCGAGATTTGATCGTCGGTATCCAATACCTAGTTCAATCTCACATCTTGGCAAGTCTCTTTACTCGTTACGTAATGCATCATTCCGTAACTAACTCATTAGCTACATTGCTTGCAAGGCTTATAGTGATGTGCATTACCGAGAGGGCCCAGAGATACCTCTCGATAATCGGAGTGACAAAACCTAATCTCGAAATACGCCAACCCAACATGTACCTTTGGAGACACCTGTAGTACTCCTTTATAATCACCCAGTTACGTTGTGACGTTTGGTAGCACCTAAAGTGTTCCTCGGGTAAACGGAGTTGCATAATCTCATAGTTACAGGAACATGTATAAGTCATGAAGAAAGCAATAGCAATATACTAAACGATCAAGTGCTAGGCTAACGGAATGGGTCATGTCAATCACATCATTCTCCTAATGATGTGATCCCATTAATCAAATAACAACACATGTCTATGGTTAGGAAACATAACCATCTTTGATTAATGAGCTAGTCAAGTAGAGGCATACTAGTGAGTATATGTGTGTCTATGTATTGACACATGTATCATGTTTCCGGTTAATACAATTCTAGCATGAATAATAAATATTTATCATGAAATAAGGAAATAAATAATAACTTTATTATTGCCTCTACGGCATATTTCCTTCATTTCCAACAAGTTGGTTGCTCGCTCCATTGTTCCGGAGAACGGGGTCTTGGTCATTTTGCCCATGAGGCATGGTTCGCATGTGTCAAATGATTCATAATCTAGAAACTCTAAAAGTCCATCAGCATGGAGCTTCTTCATGCGCTTGACACCAATGTGACCAAGGCGGCAGTGCCACAAGTATGTGGGACTATCATTATCAACTTTACATCTTTTGATATTCACACTATGAATATGTGTAACATTACGTTCGAGATTCATTAAGAATAAACCATTGACCATCGGGGCATGACCATAAAACATATCTCTCATATAAATAGAACAACCATTATTCTCGGATTTAAATGAGCAGCCATCTCGTATCAAACGAGATCCAGATACAATGTTCATGCTCAAACTTGGCACTAAATAATAATTATTGAGGTTTAAAACTAATCCCGTAGGTAAATGTAGAGGTAGCGTGCCGACGGCGATCACATCGACCTTCGAACCATTCCCGACGCGCATCGTCACCTCGTCCTTCGCCAGTCTCCGCTTATTCCGCAGCTCCTGCTGTCAGTTACAAATGTGAGCAACGGTACCGGTATCAAATACCCAGGAGTTACTACGAGTACTGGTAAGGTACACATCAATTACATGTATATCAAATATACCTTTAGTGTTGCCGGCCTTCTTGTCCGCTAAGTATTTGGGGCAGTTCCGCTTCTAGTGACCCTTCCCTTGCAATAAAAAGCACTTTCAGTTTCAGGCTTGGGTCCATTCTTTGACTTCTTCCCGGTAACTGGCTTACTGGGCGCGGCAACATCTTTGCCGTCCTTCTTGAAGTTCTTCTTACCCTTGCCCTTCTTGAACTTAGTGGTCTTATTGACCATCAACACTTGATGTTCTTTCTTGATTTCAACCTCTGCTGACTTCAGCATTGAGAATACTTCAGGAATGGTCTTCACCATCCCCTGCATATTGTAGTTCAACACAAAGCTCTTGTAGCTCGGTGGGAGCGACTGAAGGATTCTGTCAATGACCGCCTCTTCCGGGAGGTTGATCTCCAACTGGGACAGGCGGTTGTGCAACCCAGACATTTTGAGTATGTGCTCACTGACAGAACTGTTTTCCTCCATCTTACAACTATAGAACTTGTCGGAGACTTCATATCTCTCGACCCGGGCATGATCTTGGAAAACCATTTTCAGCTCCTCGAACATCTCATATGCTCCGTGCTTCTCAAAACGCTTTTGGAGCCCGGGTTCTAAGCTGTAAAGCATGCCGCACCGAACGAGGGAGTAATCATCAAGACGTGATTGCCAAGTGTTCATAACGTCTTGGTTCTCTGGGATGGGTGCTTCACCTAGCGGTGCATCTAGGACATAGTCTTTCTTGGCTGCTATGAGGATGATCCTCGTGTTCCGGACCCAGTCCGAATAGTTGCTGCCATCATCTTTCAGCTTGGTTTTCTCTAGGAACGTTGAAGTTCATGTTGACATGAGCGTTGGCCATTTGATCTACAAGACATATTTTGCAGAAGTTTTAGACTAAGTTCATGATAATTAAGTTCATCTAATCAAATTATTTAATGAACTCCCACTCAGATTAGACATCCCTCTAGTCATCTAAGTGTTACACGATCCGAGTCGACTAGGCCGTGGTCCGATCATCACGTGAGACGGACTAGTCATCATCCGTGAACATCTCCATGTTGATCGTATCTTCCATACGACTCATGTTCGACCTTTCGGTCTCGGTGTTACGAGGCCATGTCCATACATGCTAGGCTCGTCAAGTTAACCCTAAGTGTTCTGCATGTGTAAATCTGTCTTACACCCGTTGTATGTGAACGTAAGGATCTATCACACCCGATCATCATGTGGTGCTTCAAACGCATTTAACTTTAGCAACGGTGCACGATTAGGGGAACACTTTCTTGAAATTATTATAAGGGATCATCTTATTTACTACCGCCGTTCTAAGTAAACAAGATGCATAAAACATAATAAACATCACATGCAATTATATAGTAGTGACATGATATGGCCAATATCATATAGCTCCTTTGATCTCCATCTTCGGGGCTCCATGATCATCTTCGTCACCGGCATGACACCATGATCTCCATCATTGTGTCTTCATGAAGTTGTCACCCAACGACTACTTCTACTTCTATGGCCAACGCGTTTAGCAATAAAGTAAAGTAATTTACATGGCGTTCTTCAATGACACGCAAGTCATACAAAAAATAAAGACAACTCCTATGGCTCCTGCCGGTTGTCATACTCATCGACATGCAAGTCGTGATTCCTATTACAAGAACATGATCTCATACATCACAATATATCATTCATCATTCATCACAACTTGGCCATATCACATCACATGACAATTGCTGCAAAAACAAGTTAGACGCCCTCTAATTGTTGTTGCATCTTTACGTGGCTGCAATTGGGTTCTAGCAAGAACGTTTTCTTACCTACGAATAAACACAACGTGATTTTGTCAACTTCTATTTACCCTTCATAAGGACCCTTTTCATCTAATCCGCTCCAACTAAAGTAGGAGAGACAGACACCCGCTAGCCACCTTATGCAACTAGTGCATGTCGCCGGTGGAACTTGTCTCACGTAAGCGTGCACGTAAGGTCGGTCCGGGCCGCTTCATCCCACAATACCGCTGAAGCAAGAAAAGACTAGTACCGGCAAGCAAGTTGACAAGATCTATGCCCACAACAAAATTGTGTTCTACTCGTGCAATAGAGAACTACGCATAGACCTAGCTCATGATGCCACTGTTGGGGAACGTTGCAGAAAATTAAAATTTTTCCTACGGTTTCACAAAGATCCATCTATGAGTTCATCTAAGCAACGAGTCATGGGAGAGAGATTGCATCTACATACCACTTTGTAGATCGCGTACGGAAGCGTTCGAGGGAATGGTGATGATGGAGTCGTACTCGCCGTGATTCAGATCACCGATGACCAAGTGCTGAACGGACAGCACCTCCGCGTTCAACACACGTACGGTACGGACGACGTCTCCTCCTTCTTGATCCAGCAAGGGGGAAGGAGAGGATGAGGAAGAAAGCTCCAGCAGCAGCACGACGGCAAGATGATGCTGGAGAGGCAGTACTCCGACAGGGCTTCGCCAAGCGCTCAACGGAGGAGGAGAGGTGTTGGGGAGGGGAGGGGCTTCGCCTTGGATCAGGTGTTCAGCCCTCCCCTCGCCCCTCTATTTATAGGGGAAGGGGGAAGGGGCCTGCCCCCTCTAGATGAGATCTAGAGGGGGGGGGGGGCGGCCAGGGAGGGGGGCTTGCCCCCCAATCAAGGGGGGTGCGCCCACACTAGGGTTCCCCCCCCCCAACCCTAGGCGCATGGGCCCAAGGGGGGGGGGCGCCCAGCCCTCCAGGGGCTTTTGCCCTGCCCCACGCGGCCCATGTGGCCCACCAAGAGGGGTGGCCCCTCCCGGTGGACCCCCGGAACCCTTCCGGTGGCCCCGGTACAATACCGATATGTCCCCGAAACTTTCCGGTGTCCGTGTGACAACTTCCCATATATAAATCTTCACCTCCGGACCCTTCCGGAACTCCTCGTGACGTCCGGGGTCTCATCCGGGACTCCGAACAACATTCGTTAATCACATACAAGTCTTCCTTATAACCCTAGCGTCACCGAACCTTAAGTGTGTAGACCCTACGGGTTCGGGAGACATGCAGACATGACCGAGACGGTTCTCCGGTCAATAACCAACAGCGGGATCTGGATACCCATGTTGGCTCCCACATGCTCCTCGATGATCTCATCGGATGAACCACGATGTCGAGGGTTCAAACAACCCTGTATACTATTCCCTTTGTCAGACGGTATGTTACTTGCCCGAGACTCGATCGTCGGTATCCCAATACCTCGTTCAGTCTTGTTACCGCAAGTCACTTTACTCGCATACCGTAATGCATGATCCCGTGACCAGACACTTGGTCACTTTCAGCTCATTATGATGATGCACTACCGAGTGGGCGGTGATACCTCTCCGTAATCCGGAGTGACAAATCCAGTCTCGATCCGTGTCAACCCAATGACACTTTCGGAGATACCGTAGTGCACCTTTATAGTCACCCGATTACGTTGTGACGTTTGGTACACCCAAAGCACTTCCACGGTATCCGGGAGTTACACAATCTCATGGTCTAAGGAAGAGATACTTGACATTGGAAAAGCTCTAGCAAAACGAACTACACGATCTTGTGCTATGCTTAGGATTGGGTCTTGTCCATCACGTCATTCTCCTAATGACGTGATCCCGTTGTCAATGACATCTAATGTCCATAGTCAGGAAACCATGACTATCTGTTGACCAACGAGCTAGTCAACTAGAGGCTTACTAGGGACGTATTGTGGTGTATGTATTCGCACGTGTATTACGATTTCCAGATAATATAATTATAGCATGAATAAAAGACAATTATCATGAACAAGGAAATATAATAATAATCCATTTATTATTGCCTCTAAGGCATATTTCCAACAGTAAGGATTTATTTTTATTTTTATTTTTGAAATAAATCAAAAACAGCCCGCCTACTGGGCCGGCACGACCTGCATACAACTAGAAACCCAATCTCTAGTTGGGCCAGGATGCAGGCCCGTACGGCCCAAAGAGGCCCCACAGGCGTAAGACTTGCAATAGGTCAACAAAGGCCTGCTTAGAGAGGAGCTCGACACGGTAGACGCGGTGGGGCTTATAAACCGGTGCGAGCTCCTCTCAACTAGCAAGGTGGGACTAAACATTGTGCACTGCGGGTGGCAGCGCACCACCTTTAGTACCGGTTGGTGGCTCCAACGGTACTAAAGGGGCGGGGGGTGTTTATTACCGGTTGGAGCCACCAACCCGTACTAAAGGCCACCACCTTTATGAAGGAAATATGCCCTAGAGGCAATAATAAAGTTATTATTTATTTCCTTATTTCATGATAAATGTTTATTATTCATGCTAGAATTGTATTAACCGGAAACATAATACATGTGTGAATACATAGACAAACATAGTGTCACTAGTATACCTCTACTTGACTAGCTCGTTGAATCAAAGATGGTTAAGTTTCCTAGCCATAGACATGAGTTGTCATTTGATTAACGGGATCACATCATTAGGAGAATGATGTGATTGACATGACCCATTCCGTTAGCCTAGCACTTGATCGCTTAGTATGCTGCTATTGCTTTCTTCATGACTTATACATGTTCCTGTAACTATGAGATTATGCAACTCCGTTTACGGAGGAACACTTTGGGTGCTACCAAACGTCACAACGTGAATCGGGTGATTATAAAGGAGTACTACAGGTGTCTCCAAAGGTACTTGTTGGGTTGGCGATTTCGAGATTAGGTTTTGTCACTCCGATTGTCGGAGAGGTATCTCTAGGCCTTCTCGGTAATACACATCACTTAAGCCTTGCAAGCATTACAACTAATGAGTTAGTTGTGAGATGATGTATTACGGAACGAGTAAAGAGACTTACCGTAACGAGATTGAACTAGGTATTGGATACCGACGATCGAATCTCGGGTAAGTAACATACCGATGACAAAGGGAACAACGATGTCGTTATGCGGTTTGACCGATAAAGATCTTCAGAGAATATGTAGGAACCAATATGAGCATCCAGGTTCCGCTATTGGTTATTGACCGAGAATAGTTCTAGGTCATGTCTACATAGGTCTCGAACCCGTAGGGTCCGCACGCTAACGCTTCGGCGATGACAGTTCATTATGAGTTTATAAGTATTGATGCACGAAGTTTGTTCGAGTCCCGGATGTGATCACGGACATGACGAGGAGTCTCGAAATGGTCGAGACATAAAGATTGATATATTGGAAGCCTAAGTTTGGACTTCGGAAGGGTTCCGAGTGAAAACAGGATGTTACCGGAACACCGGGGGGTTACCGGAACCCCCCGGGGGGTATATGGGCCTTCATGGGCCACAAGGGAGAAGAGGAAGGGCCGGCCAGGCGGGCTGCACGCCCCCCTCCCCCCTCTAGTCCGAATAGGACAAGGAGAGGGGGGGCGGCGCCCCTTCCCTCTTCCCCCTCCCCAATCCTACTCCAACTAGGACAAGGGGGGGGGGGAGTCCTACTCCCGGTGGGAGTAGGACTCCTCCAAGGCGCGCCTCCCCAAGGCTGGCCGCACCCCCCCTTGGCTCCTTTATATACGGGGGCAGGGGGCACCCCATGAGACACAAGTTGATCTACGGATCTTTCCTTAGCCGTGTGCGGTGCCCCCTTCCACCATATTCCACTTCGGTCATATCGTCGCGGAGCTTAGGCGAAGCCCTGCGCCGGAGAAGTCATATCGTCGCGGAGCTTAGGTGAAGCCCTGCGTCGGTGGAGCATCAACATCGTCACCACGCCGTCGTGCTGACGGAACTCATCCCCGACACTTTGCTTTGGATCGAGTCCGGGATCGCCATCGAGCTGAACGTGTGCGTAACTCGGAGGTGCCGTGACGTTCGGTGCTTGGATCGGTCGGATCGTGAAGACGCATACGACTACATCAACCGCGTTGTTATAACGCTTCCGCTTTCGGTCTCACGAGGGTACGTGGACGGACACTCTCCTCTCGTTGCTATGCCATCACCATGGTCTTGCGTGATCGTAGGAAATTTTTTGAAATTACTACGCTCCCCAACAAAGGGCATCCGAGCCTGGTTTTATGCGTTGATGTCATATGCACGAGTAGAACACAAGTGAGTTGTGGGCGATACAAGTCATACTGCCTACCAGCATGTCATACTTTGGTTCAGCGGTATTGTGAGATGAAGCGCCCGGACCGACATTACGCCAGACGCTTACGCGAGACTGGTTTCACCGCTCCGAGCACTCGTTGCTTAAAGGTGACCGGCGGGTGTCTGCCTCTCTCACTTTAGTTGAACCGAGTATGGCTACGCCCGGTCCTTGAGAAGGTTAAACGGAGTCTATTTGACAAACTATCGTTGTGGTTTTGATGCGTAGGTAAGAATGGTTCTTGCTCAGCCCGTAGCAGCCACGTAAAACTTGCAACAACAAAGTAGAGGACGTCTAACTTGTTTTTGCAGGGCATGTTGTGATGTGATGTGGTCAAGACGTGATGCTATATTTTATTGTATGAGATGATCATGTTTTGTAACCGAGTTATCGGCAACTGGCAGGAGCCATATGGTTGTCGCTTATTGTATGAAATGCAAACGCCATGTAATTGCTTTAGTTTATCACTAAGGAGTAGCGATAGTCGAGAAGCAATAGTTGGCGAGACGACAACGATGCTACGATGGAGATCAAGGTGTCGCGCCGGTGACGATGGTGATCATGGCGGTGCTTGGCGATGGAGATCACAAGCACAAGATGATGATGACCATATCATATCACTTATATTGATTGCATGTGATGTTTATCCTTTATGCATCTTATCTTGCTTTGATTGACGGTAGCATTATAAGATGATCTCTCACCAAAATTATCAAGAAGTGTTCTCCCCGAGTATGCACCGCTATGCGAAAGTTCTTCGTCTTTGAGACACCACGTGATGATCGGGTGTGATAGGCTCTACGTTCAAATACAACGGGTGCAAAACAGCTGCACGCCGAATACTCGAGTTAAACTTGACGAGCCTAGCATATAACAGATATGGCCTCGAACACGGAGACCGAAAGGTCGGCGTGAATCATATAGTAGATATGATCAACATAGTGATGTTCACCATTGAAACTACTCCATCTCACGTGATGATCGGACATGGTTTAGTTGATTTGGATCACGTAATCACTTAGATGACTAGAGAGATGTCTATCTAAGTGGGAGTTCTTAAGTAATATGATTAATTGAACTTAAATTTATCATGAACTTAGTCCTGGTAGTATTTTGCAAATTATGTTGTAGATCAATAGCTCGCGTTGTTGCTTCCCTATGTTTTTATATGTGTTCCTAGAGAAAATTGTATTGAAAAATGTTAGTAGCAATGATGCGGATTGGATCCGTGATCTGAGGTTTATCCTCATTGCTGCGTAAGAATTATGTCCTTGATGCACCGCTAGGTGACAGACCTATTGCAAGAGCAAGATGCAGACGTTATGAACGTTTGGCTAGCTCAATATGATGACTACTTGATAGTTTAGTGCACCATGCTTAAACGGCTTAGAATCGGGACTTCAAAGACGTTTTGAACGTCATGGACCATATGAGATGTTCCAGGAGTTGAAGTTAATATTTCCAGCAAATACCCGAGTTGAGAGATATGAAGTTTCCAACAAAGTTCTAAAGCTAAAAGATGGAGGAGAATCGCTCAACTAGTGAGCAGGTGCTCAGATTGTCTGGGTACTTCAATCGCTTGAATCAAGTGGGAGTTAATCTTCCAGATAAGACAGTGATTGACAGAATTCTCTAGTCACCATCACTAAGTTACTAGAACTTCGTGATGAACTATAGTATGCAAGGGATGACGAAAACGATTCCCAAGCTCTTCGTGATGTTGAAATCGACGAAGGTAGAAATCAAGAAAGAGCATCAAGTGTTGATGATTGACAAGACCACTAGTCTCAAGGAAAAGGGCAAAGGAAAGAAAGGGGAACTTCAAGAAGAATGGCAAGCAAGTTGCTGCTCGAGTGAAGAAGCCCAAGTCTGGACCTAAGCCTGAGACCAAGTGCTTTTGCTGCAATGGAACTGGTCACTAGAAGCGGAACTACCCCAAGTATTTGGCGGATAAGAAGGATGGCAAAGTGAACAAAGGTATATTTGATATACAGATTATTGATGTGTATTTTACTAGTGTTCGTAGCAACCCCTCGGTATTTGATATCGGTTCAGTTACTAAGAGTAGTAACTTGAAACGGAGTTGCAGAATGAACAGAAACTAGTTAAAGGGAAGTGACGATGAGTGTTGGAAGTAGTTCCAAGATTGATATGATCATCATCGCACACTCCTATACTTTCGGGATTAGTGTGGAACCTAAATAAGTGTTATTTGGTGTTGAGCATAAATATGATTTGATCATGTTTATTGCAATACGGTTATTCATTTAAGTAAGAGAATAAATCGTTATTCTGTTTACATGAATAAAACCTTATATGGTTACACACCCAATGAAAATGGTTCATTAGATCTCGATCATAGTGATACACATATTCATAATATTGAAACCAAATGATGCAAAGTTAATAATGATAGTGCAACTTATTTATGGCAATCGCCGCTTAGGTCATATTGGTGTAAAGCGCATGAAGAAAACTCCATGTTGATGGACTTTTGGAATCACTTGATTATGAATCATTTGATGCTTGCGAACCGTGCCTTTTGGGCAAGATGACTAAAACTCCGTTCTCCGGAACAATGGAACAAGCTACTGACTTATTGGAAATAATACATACCGATGTATGCGATTCAATGAGTATTGATGCTCGTGGCAAGTATCATTATTTTCTGACCTTCACAGATGATTTGAGCAGATATGCGTATATCTTCTTGATGAAACATAAGTCTGAAATAGTTGAAAAGTTCAAAGAATTTCAGAGTGAAGTAGAAAATCATCGTAACAAGAAAATAAAGTTTCGCGATCTGATCGTGAGATGAATATTTGAGTTACGAGTTTGGTCTTCAATTAAAACAAAGTGGAATAGTTTCACAGCTCACGCCACCTGGAACACCACAACGTTATGGTGTGTCCGAACGTCATAACCGCACTTTATTTGATATGGTGCGATCTATGATGTCTCTTATCAGTTTACCACTATCGTTTTGGGGTTATGCATTAGAGACAGCTGCATTCACGTTTAATAGGGCACCATCTAAATCCGTTGAGGCGACACCGTATGAACTATGGTTTAAACAGTAAACCTAAGCTGTCGCTTTCTTAAAGTTTGGAGTTGTGATGCTTATGTGAAAAAGGTTTCACCTGATAAGCTCGAACCCAAATCGGAGAAGTGCGTCTTCATAGAATACCCAAAGGCAACTATTGGGTACACCTTCTATCACAGATCCGAAGGTAAGTTATTCGTTGCTAAGGTGGATCCTTTCTAGAGAAGAAGTTTCTCTCGAAAGAAGTGAGTGGGAGGAAAGTAGAACTTGATGAGGTAATTGTACCTTCTCCCTTATTGGAAAGTAGTTCATCACGTAAATCAGTTCCGTGATTCCTACACCAATTAGTGAGGAAGTTAATGATGATGATCATGAAACTTCAGATCAAGTTGCTACCAAACCTCGTAGGTCTTCCAGAGTAAGATCCGCACTGTAGTGGTACGGTAATCATGTTCGGAAGTCATGTTACTAGACCATGATGAACCTACGAACTATGAGGAAGCGATGATGAGCCCAGATTCAGCGAAATGGCTTGAGGCCATGAAATCTGAGATAGGATCCATGTATGAGAACAAAGTATGGACTTTGATTGACTTGCTCTATGATCAGCAAGCCATGTTAAATAAATGGATCTTCAAGAGGAAGATGGACAGCGATAGTAGTGTTACTATCTACAAAGCTAGACTTGTCGAAAAAGGTTTTAGACAAAGTTCAAGATGTTGAATACAATGAGATTTTCTCACTTGTATCGATGCTTAAAAGTCTGTCCGAATCATGTTAGCAATTGCCACATTTTATGAAATCTGGCAAATGGATGTCAAAACTGCATTCCTTAATGGTTTTCTTAAAGAAGAGTTGTATATGATGCAACCAGAAGGTTTTGTCAATCCTAAAGGAGCTAACAAAATGTGCAAGCTCCAGCGATCCAACTATGGACTGGTGCAAGCATCTCAGAGTTGGAATAAACGCTTTGATAGTGTGATCAAAGCATATGGTTTTATATAGGCTTTTGGAGAAGCCTGTATTTACAAGCAAGTGAGTGGGAGCACTACAGCATTTCTGATAAGTATATGTGAATGACATATTGTTGATCGGAAATAATGTAGAATTATTCTGCAAAGCATAAAGGAGTATTTGAAAGGAGTTTTTCAAAGAAGGACCTCAGTGAAGCTGCGTACAAATTGAGCATCAAGATCTATTGAGATAGATGAAAAACGCTTGATAAAGTTTTCAATAAGTATATACCTTGTCAAGATTTTGAAGAAGTTCAAAATGGAACAGTCAAAGAAAAGTTCTTGCCTGTGTTGCAAAGGTGTGAAATTGAGTAAGACTCAAATCCGACCACAGCAGAAAATAGAAAAGAGAATGAAAGTCATTCCCTATGCCTCACCATAGGTTCTATAAAGTATGCTATGCTATGTACCAGGACCTATTGTATACCTTGCTCTGAATTTGGCAAGGAGTACAATAGTGATCTAAGAGTAGATCATCGGACATTGGTCAAGAACATCCTTAGTGAGGACTAAGGAAATATTTCTCGATTATGGAGGTGATAAAAGAGCCCGTCGTAAAGAGTTACATCGATGCAAGCTTTTTACACAGATCCAGATGACTCTAAGTCTCAATCTGGATACATATTGTAAGTGGGAGCAATTAGCTAGAGTAGCCCGTGCGAGCATTGTAGACATAGAATATTTGCAAAATACATACGGCTCTGAATGTGATGTAACCCGTTGACTAAGCTTCTCTTACGAGCAAAACATGATCATCCCTTAGTACTCTTTGGGTGTTAATCACATAGCGATGTGAACTAGATTATTGACTCTAGTAAACCCTTTGGGTGTTGGTCACATGATGATGTGAACTAGATTATTGACTCTAGTGCAAGTGGGAGACTGAAGGAAATATGCCCTAGAGGCAATAATAAAGTTATTATTTATTTCCTTATTTCATGATAAATGTTTATTATTCATGCTAGAATTGTATTAACCGGAAACATAATACATGTGTGAATACATAGACAAACATAGTGTCACTAGTATGCCTCTACTTGACTAGCTCGTTGAATCAAAGATGGTTAAGTTTCCTAGCCATAGACATGAGTTGTCATTTGATTAACGGGATCACATCATTAGGAGAATGATGTGATTGACATGACCCATTCCGTTAGCCTAGCACTTGATCGCTTAGTATGCTGCTATTGCTTTCTTCATGACTTATACATGTTCCTCGTAACTATGAGATTATGCAACTCCTGCTTATCGGAGGAACACTTTGGTGCTACCAAACGTCACAACGAATCGGGTGATTATAAAGGAGTACTACAGGTGTCTCCAAAGGTACTTGTTGGGTTGGCGTATTTCGAGATTAGGTTTTGTCACTCCGATTGTCGGAGAGGTATCTCTAGGCCTTCTCGGTAATACACATCACTTAAGCCTTGCAAGCATTACAACTAATGAGTTAGTTGTGAGATGATGTATTACGGAACGAGTAAAGAGACTTACTGCAACGAGATTGAACTAGGTATTGGATACCGACGATCGAATCTCGGTAAGTAACATACCGATGACAAAGGGAACAACGTATGTCGTTATGCGGTTTGACCGATAAAGATCTTCAGAGAATATGTAGGAACCAATATGAGCATCCAGGTTCCGCTATTGGTTATTGACCGAGAATAGTTCTAGGTCATGTCTACATAGGTCTCGAACCCGTAGGGTCCGCACGCTTAACGTTTCGATGACAGTTCATTATGAGTTTATAAGTATTGATGCAATCAAGTTTGTTCGAGTCCGGATGTGATCACGGACATGACGAGGAGTCTCGAAATGGTCGAGACATAAAGATTGATATATTGGAAGCCTATGTTTGGACTTCGGAAGGGTTCCGAGTGAAAACAGGATGTTACTGGAACACCTGGGGGTTACCGGAACCCCCCTGGGGGTATATGGGCCTTCATGGGCCACAAGGGAGAAGAGGAAGGGCCGGCCAGGTGGGCTGCACGCCCCCCTCCCCCCTCTAGTCCGAATAGGACAAGGAGAGGGGGGGCGGCGCCCCTTCCCTCTTCCCCCTCCCCAATCCTACTCCAACTAGGACAGGGGAGTCCTACTCGGTGGGAGTAGGACTCCTCAAGGCGCGCCCCAAGGCTGGCCGCACCCCTTGGCTCCTTTATATACGGGGCAGGGGGCACCCCATGAGACACAAGTTGATCTACGGATCTTTCCTTAGCCGTGCGGTGCCCCTTCCACCATATTCCACTTGGTCATATCGTCATGGAGCTTAGGCGAAGCCTCGCGCCGGAGAAGTCATATCGTCATGAGCTTAGGCGAAGCCCTGCGTCGCCGGTGGAGCATCTACATCGCCACCACGCCGTCGTCTTGACGGAACTCATCCCCGACACTTTGCTGGATCGAGTCCGGGATCGCCATCGAGCTGAACGTGTGCGAGAACTCGGAGGTGCCGTGACGTTCGGTGCTTGGATCGGTCGGATCGTGAAGACGACGACTACATCAACCGCGTTGTTATAACGCTTCCGCTTTCGGTCTACGAGGGTACGTGGACGGACACTCTCCCCTCTCGTTGCTATGCCATCACCATGGTCTTGCGTGATCGTAGGAAATTTTTTGAAATTACTACGTTCCCCAACACTTTAGTACCGGTTGGTGGCTCCAACCGGTACTAAAGACCCCCCCCCCCTCTCCTTTGGTACCGGTTGGAGCCACCAACCCGTACTAAAGGCCACCACCTCTTTAGTACCGGTTCGTGGCACAAACCGGTACTAAAGGTTCGCCACGAACAGGTAGTAATGGCGCGCCCGCTTTGGCCATTGGAACCGGCACTAATGGTCACATTAGTGCCGGTTCAATTGTAAACGGGACTAATGAGTTTCACATTAGACCCATTTTCTACTAGTGTCCGTGCGTCTTCGTTCTAAATTTTTTTGAAGGGGTGGGTTGTGGCTAGGGAGGTGGTACAGCTAGGGTTACCTTGGTTGTTCTAATTGATGCTACCAAGGGAGGGGTACATCTACCCTTTAGGCCTTCCACTATGTGTTAGGTGCCAAAACTCTGAAAAGTTTGCCTCATACACATCTATGTCAGATACAAAATATTAAGCACCGCTCACACCATGTTGAGAATTTAGCATCGATTGAAGCTTGGACCCACATACATAAAATAGTATAGACCAGGCCAAGACACCCCACTGCCAGCATCTCTCCTTCCTGGCTCACTGCACTCCTTCCTAACTCACTGCAGTACGACGCCCTTACTTTATTTGCTCGATGGATTTGGCTTCGGAGCAAGTAGATGCTCCGGTGCCCATGAATTTTTATTTGGCATCGGCTTGACAGCGTAGACCATCGGTGCCAAATATTCAAAAAGCAAATTTGGCACCGCTTTTGGCCTACATAGTGGAAGGCCTTGTATAGATGGCAAAAGGGGCGGGGTGGCCAGGCCAATCGGGATGAGTCCTACTCCTCTGAGGACTCCCTGTTGGAGTTCAACTCACATGTCATATGACCCACCCTCCCCCAAAGGTTGCCTAGTCCCCAAACAAAGGCGATGTACCCCAGCAAGGGTCTTCTAGAATGGGATCGGGATCGGGACACCCATAATGATTCCTGCATATCATGAAAGATCTTTATCGAGTGAACCCTATATTATTGTATAAAATTTCATTTGCCTCACGATATGTTACAGTCCCTTTTTCCTCACTAGTCCCGTAGCCTCACTAGTCCTGTAGTGGCTCGAGATACTGTAGCAAACTGGACACTGAAGCAGACATTTATTTGAAATTTGAGAACATTTTTTTAAAAGCGTGAACTTTCTTAAAATTTCATGAACTTTTTTGATCTATTTTATGAAACACAACATTTAGAAAATGGATTTTTTTGAAAAAAATAATTTTTTAAATATAGTCATTTTAAAAAGAAATACAATTTTTTTTAAATTTGAGATTTCTTTTAATTTTCAATAGATTTTTAGTTCCGAAAAATTAAATTAAGAATTTATTTGAAATTTCAATAACTTTTTTAGGCAAGTTTAAAAATAACTGAAACATAAGACAATTATTGGCACGTCGACGGTTTATTTTGGGGGCGACAATGGTTGTCTGTGGTATAGAGACCTCGATGCAATATTTATTACGTTTGTTGTGTTTTGTACTTCAGGTGAACATTTATAGTAGATTTAGATAATAGAAACAAAAATGTTCACCCTTCTAGAAAATGTGTATCCTGTATTTATAAAACTTTTCATTACGATAACCATGTATTTAAAAATCTCATTGTATATTAAAAATATTTATTATGTATAAAAAATGTTCATGTATCTTTGTTTACAAAATGATTATCATGTGTTTAATCAATGTTTCACCGTGTATCTAAAGAATGTTCAACATCTTTAAAAAATGCTCATCATGTTTTGCTAGAGGTGGCAGCAATGTGTTGATAAGACTGGAATAAGAATGCTACTTCCTCCGCTCACAAATACTCCCTCCGTTTTTATTTAGTCCACATATTAGCTTTGGACATAGTCAAGCTTTATAAACTTTGACCAAGTTTATAAACAAAAATATTAACATACACAATAAACAATCAACACTATCAGATTTATTATTGAATGTATACTTTTATGCATAAAACAATATAAAACAATTATGTATAAAATAATATAAACAACAATATTAACATACCCAATCGATCCGGGACTAATGAGGTGAACGTAAGGTTGTTTTTCTACTAGTGACCTCTCAAGTATAAAATCTTTGCATGGTATCTTCGTTTAAATATAACCTTATTAAGAGGAATTGGCATGGAAGTACGCAATATGACTTTTTTCACCACGATGAGACAATAAAACAATTATTTTTTCATTGCAAATTGGCTCGTTCTATATGGTCAGTCATCCAAATAGTTGTTGGCTTGTATCCTCCTTGTAGTGTTGCTAATGTATTTGGCAACTGGTTAAATGAGATTGATCACATGTTTAGAACTATTCTCAGGGTGGGAGAGCGCTTGTCGTTATTTGGTCTCTTTGGCTATGTTGAAATGATAAGGTTTAATTATTAAAGTACCTCTCTAATGCAGGTTACCTACAGATGTACCGGGACTCTTCGTTTATGGTCCACTCTACAATGCGTGGAGAATCAACACCTATTTACGGAGGTGTGTACACGATTGAAGGCTAGGATGAGGGATACTTTTACCCAACATGGGTGGCAGCATGATCTTAGGATTGACCCCCCTATGTTTTAGGCATTGTACGGACTTTACATGTATTTTTATATTTCACCTATTTTATTTTTGTTTGTGTGAGAAGATCTTGTTTGGCTGTGTGCATCTTAATTATGCAGAGGTAGGGTGTAATACTTAAATCTTTTAAAATAAGATAAAGCACCACTTTTTGAAAAAACTCCACCCTCGACTTCCAAATGGGGTCCGACATTTTTTTTCCCTAGTGACAACTCCACTCTCGACCTGCAACTGGTCCAACCCTTTTTGTTTTCTTAGTTGCAAGTCCATCATCAACTTGCAACTTGAATCCAATATTGATTTTGCCCCAGCTACAAGTCCACTCTTGACTCGCAATTAGATCTGACCTTTTTTGCCTGAGTTGCAAGTCCACCTTCAACTGACAACTAGGTGGCGGAGTGATGATTGTTGGGCCATTTGCAAATTCACCATCAACATGCACCTGTGGGTCAACCATTGTTATCATATTTATAAGACCACCCACAACAAGGAACTTTTGTCCCTGACCTGCCTTAGCCCAGTTCCATGTTCATTATTGACACGCAAATGGCCACGCCCATTTGCACCCGTTGCAAGCTCATGCTCAACACCCAACTAGCCCCGGCCACTTTGTCTTAGTTTTTTCTTTCATGTCCACCATCGTCGTGCATTTGACCTTGACACGCTACCAACCTTCTTTGCGTTCAATCAGAAAGAAGGTCTGCTTAGAGCAACCTTATTTGCCGCTCACTGTGGTGAACTGTCGGAGATTCGCATGGAGCAGTGATGCCAGCGACCAGACATGGGCCGACCCACTTCCAGTGTCACACATAGTGCGGCCAACTTCTTTTGGGAATGTTCTAGAAGGTTCATAAACTGGTTTTTTTTTCCTGTGTTTACATTTCAGGTTTTCTTTTGGGGTTGTCGGTAGTTCTTTTTCCTTTTTTGGCTTCTTTTTTCTTTTTCTATCTTTTTTATAATTTTCAAGTTTAGTTTTCATACTATATATTTTTCACAGATTCAATAAATATTCAGGATTTTCAAAAAATGTTTGTGGTTTCAAAATTTTGATCGGACATTCAATTTTTTTCCTGATTTTAAATTTTTATTCAGCAATTTAATATTTTTAAAATCTGTTCGCAATTTCAAATAATGTTCTCATTTTTCCAAAATTTGTTTCTTAAATTCAAAAATATTTGCATTTCAAAAGATACTCAAGAATTAAAAAAAGTTTTTTTTCAGAATTTCAAAAATGTTTTTATTTTTCCAATTTTTTTCATATAGTCAAAAATTGTATGAGGTACATAAAAAAAAGTTTTCGTGTTTTTAAAAATGCCTGTTTTTTCATACATTATTTTCCTTTTAAAAGAATTGTCACAATATCGAAAGAATGTACGAGAAGTTACAAAAAGTTTCGCATCTGCCACTACTTCTTAACATTTCGCGCTGGTGATATGTCAGTCACACATCCCAGATCGATTGGTAACAACGCGCCGTCACAAGCATGAGGTCTGGAGGCCTTTATCTGTCAGTGATTTTTGTTATTTTTTAGAACGCTCAGCTCTTCTGATGGGCCGGCCCAATTGGACCTCCACGCGTGGGTTGCTAGCTTATTGACGTGTTTTCCCGTTCTTCAAAAAAAAAATATTTGACGCGTTCTCCCCTGCTCAGATCAGCTTTTTCTCATCTGATACAATTTTTATCCTGTGTAAAATGGTCAATTTAAACTATAAAATGCCGAGGCCTGTTTCACAAATGACCACAACTAACAAGGTGCACGAGGGGATCCTCAAAAAAAAAAAAGTTGGACATACAAACAAACAATACGGGCCACAAATAATTGCTGACATCTTCTTAGATGTGACTTAAACAGTCCCTTCTATTATTGATGGGGGCTTATCCCGAGATTACATACATAAGGTTTGTTACAAATGTGACTTTCACGCAGGATGAATAGATAGAGATAAACTAGAGATACACCAGAATAATAACATCTTTGTGGAAGCAACCCTAAAAAATACTATGTGGAAGTAACCTTAAGATCTTGGCGTGCGTAGCATCTCTAAAAATCTGCACTCGTTTCATATTAAAGCATTTCTTTATACCCGTACAAAGATATAGTGTTGACTACTAGTACTCCATAACTTCATTTGATTTGTCATCCAGAGTGTTGATCCATATAGCATAGCATTCCCAAACATAGAATACCATGCCGCCTATGATCTTGCATAAATAATGATCAATCAATGAAATCACTGCACATTTATTTCATTCCAGTTTTACTCTTACGTCTTTTTCTTCCAAACAAACCCCATGTATAATCGTACACTAAGTCCTTCACAAAAGTAGCCACCATCAATCTAGCTTTCAACATCAATTCAAATGCTAAATCATCTAGAGTGTGGACATATACAAGGCGCCAATGCTCCATGAATTTATTTGCTTTTTCTTCTAGAGTTTTGGCCCATACACGGTACTGATCCTCCATCACTTTATGTGCGTTTTCATTTAGATCGTTGACCCATCCACGGTGCCAGTTCTGCCACATTTCATTTGCTTTTTTAACTAGAGCCTTGATCCAAATGGGGTACTGGTCCGATACATAAAAAACAATGCCAAATATGAGAGTTGCTAGGATCAGAATTGTGTGGATGACCAAACTCTGAATTGTTGCCTTAATCTCCTCGTGGAGCAGATTGAATCCCGAGATGATATTCTCCGTAGCCATCTTCTGTTCCACCCACATTCCCTCGGAGAACTTGATGAAATCATCCAAAACCAAGGTGGTGGAAGCTACCGCAGACAGGGATTCACATATCATGGCAGGTTTCTTGACGGGCATGCTGGGTGACCCCATGGTTATAACAATACGGCTAGGGCGATGATGACGGCCGCCTTGGTGTACTTGGCGCACTTCGTGACAGAGGTTGATACCAGCGGTAACAGGGCGAGGGTTAGAATGGCGGCATACCTCATCAGCAAGTATGCAACACGATAATTTTTTATGAAGGAAGTGAGGCTGACGAGTGTGGCTTCCTTGTGGGACAAAATGGAAGACAAGGTGGAGAACGATTCAAATATCAGAGCAGACTTGTCCACTGGTATGTCCAAGATATATTTCATCACCATGAAGGTGAGACTGACGATGCTTGCAAACATCAACTTGGGGTAATTGTGCGCGGCTGAAGGAAGCAGTATTGCCACCCAGACGTCTATGACTGTGGCCACCAGAAATGACAACACCACCAGAAACGAGATCGGCAAAAATGGTGTCGTGAGGCCAAAAAGTGTGGAGATTATGTTGGAGACACTCATAGTCATCATGAACATATTCAACAGCCCAAGGGTGAGGCTGATGATGAACTTGTCAATCTTGGAAATGACAAATGGATACGGCAGTGCCATGGAGCACACAACATAGATGAGGTATCCAGTGAGGCCAATAAGTGTCGCTTTCATATCCGTTCACTGGTAGGCCTCCCGAAGGGTGTGCCCCACATCATATTCAGCAGCTTCAGGGTGAGGCCGAGGATGATCATGATCAACAAGTCACGGTGCAAGTAATTGCTAAGCCACCAAAACCATGGTTTGACAGTGGCGGCAGCAATTACAGTTAGCACGAGACAGGACAGCGCCATCATGCACGCAATATAGACGAGGAAACCAGGAAGTGTGGCTTTCATGTCGGAAAGGAATTCAGAGATAAAAGCAGGCCTCTCGATGGGAGAGACACCATGTGTATCATTGACCACCAAGGACACGCCGGCAATGATCATTGGTGTTAAATGATTGTACTTCCCAAAGGACGAGCCCTCAGGCAGCATCGTTCGTAGGAAGGCGACAATGATGATATGGAATACGAAATATGACGACGCCACCATACACATGATATAGAAGACGTAGCAAGGGAGGAGAAGAAGCCCGGAATTTAAGTCACACATACCGGAATGCATCCTGAAGATATCCATCACCACGATGGCGGCGCCAATGAAGATGTCGACGGGGAACTTCTTATTGGGCCGCCAGAGAAGTTCGGCTATGGTGATGATCAGAAGGATGGCATCTTAGCTCTGAACACGAGAATGGGCAGTGCCATCACGCACGCGATAGGTAGCCAGCGAGGCCAAGAAGGGCGGCCATCATGATGTTTGAGAAGTGGGCAATCGAGAAATCTAAGATTGCTTGGGGATAGGTACTGATATACCCCCCCCCCCCCCCCCATATATAGTTGGTCTTACACAAAGATACTAGACAGCCTCCCGGCTCCTTTTCCCTAGAAAGCTTAGGGTTCACCTCGTTTCTGGTGGGCTTAGGACCATGGGGGCGCGGTGAATCCCGGCCCTTACCGACGGGAGGGCTTCATTTCTAAATGTTTATTTAAGTTTTGTTAGAGTTTGTGTTCTGCTTAGGAAGGCGAGACGGCGGTGGCTCCCTGAAAATGAAATAAGTTTATTGCCGCCTAGCCCCTGTTCCGGTGATGCGCCTTGCATCATCGGTGGGTGTACGGAGTTGTGTCTTCTGTGGATTTGTATTTGGTGGATCTGGTTGTCGTTCGTCTACGTTCGTGTGTGTATGTCTTCAAGTTAGATCCTTTCGGTCTATACTACTTTTCATCGGCGGTGGTTGTTATTCTGACGCGCTGGTTCTTTGAGGCCTTAACATGATGACTTTGCGACTGTCTACTCCAACAAGTTTTTCCTGGCTCTAACAAGGGAGGGGCTATAACGGCGGCGCGCCTTCAGCTAGCTTTAATGGTTGTAGTTGTCGCTAGATTTTCTACGGATCTAGATGTAATTTTATTTTTTAATGTTCGTTGTACTGTCATGACTAATGATTAATAAATCAGAAATATTTTCGCAAAAAGAAAAAAACGAATTAGAAGAATATAATGGAGCGGCGCAGAGAGCTTTCTTTCTTCATCCTTTTGCATGGAAGTACGTGATAATGTCTGATCGGTCGGTAGGGCACTCGTTGGCCTGGTTGATATTTTCCCTTTTTACGACTCGTGCTCACGCCTCGTTCATGGAACAGAGGTATGTGTGTGTGAGGCCAGCATTCACGCGTACTTCTCGAGTCAGTCGACCATGTGTGGGTATACGTATTTGCACGTACTTATGTGTTTGTTCCGACGTCCCACTCTTAGAGCATCTTCAGCCGTTGGCCTCGGGAGGCTAAAATCGCTTCGCGAAGGCGCGCTAACTCGCCATGTATTTGGGCGTGTCGCCCCCAGTCACGGCGTCCATGATTTTTCAAAAAATGTAAACACCACACAAACACGGCGTAAATTCATCGCAAACTTTGGTGAGTTCGTTCAAACTTAAACATACTTTACAAAAGAAAAAAAACTACTAGGGGCCGTCACTCGCCGTCTCCATCGCCGCTCCTCGCCGTCTGCCTCGCCGCTCCCCGCCGCCCGCCGCCCTCGCGGTTCTACATGCCGAGGAGGCTGTAGAACCGCGTGTAGTCACCGCCGCCGTCGTCGTCGGCGGCGGCGTCGGCGGCGTCGCCGCCGTCCCTGCTGCATCCCTCCCCCGGTTGGCGCGGAGGGTTGGACGGTCCGGGGGCGTCCTCGTCGTCGTCGCTGTCGAGGATCACGACGCCGTGCTCGTCCTCGCGCCTGCGCTTGCGGGCTTCGATCTCCTCTAGGGCCGGACCATCTCGTCGCGGAGGTAGTCGTCTCGCACCCACTGCAGGGCGTCCTCGTCGGAGAAGCAGCAGCGGGCTATCTCCTCGTACTCCGTGGGGAGGCCGGACTCCGGCTTGGGCTCGACGAGGACGAGGCGACCGGATGGGGGGTGGACTCGGCGATCCGGACGCCGGAGCTTCGGTTGCGCGCGCTGACAGGCGTGTCCTGGGGCTCCGGCTTGACGGGGCGGAGGCAGGGGGAGCCCGACGAGCGCCCGGAGGAGGAGGAGGACGCGCCGGGCCGCTCCATACGCCTCGGCGTCCAGGAGCTCCCATGGCGGCGCGAGAAGGACGGGGGAGCGGGGTACTCGAGGAGCGGCGTGTTGCCGCCCTCGATGTACTCGAGGACGGCCTCCAGCGTGCGGCCGGGCACGCCCCACCACCGGCGCCGACCCTCGGAGTTGAGCCTACCGGAGGGCACGACGCCGTTCGTCGCCTCGAGCTGCTCGGCGTGTCGGCGGTGGAAGTAGGGCTCCCAGAGCGGGCTGTCGGGGGTGTACCGCGGGCCTTCCCTCGCCGCCCGTGGCAGGGACGCGCGGATGCGTGCGATCTCCGCACGCCGCGCTACCCCGATGGGTGGTAGTGGCACCGGCATGTCGCCGGCGCTGATCCTCCACGCCCCGGGCACCCGCATGTCCGGCGGGGCCGGGTACTCGGCCTCGAAGAGGAGGCGAGCCTCGTCCTCGTGCAGATGGCGGCGCCCGAAGCCATTCGTCGCCGCGCTGTCGCCTGGGAAGCGCTCGGCCATCCTTCTGAGGTAGGGACGGCGAGAGGAGGAAGGGGGAGAAGTGGGCACGTCAGCGGTGAAGTGTTTGTGCGTGTCTCCGGCGCGCTGGTTCTCGGCTTATATGGGCGGAGGCGCCGCGGGCCGGCGCGTTACGCGTGGCGGGAGGCGTGGCGGGCGAGGGGACGCGCGTCACCCGGCCTTCACTGCGCCGTCCATGAGGCATCAATGGAGGCTGACCAGCGCGGCAGCGCCCGCAGCTTTGGCATTGATTTGCCGCGGGAAACGAGGCGATGAGGACGATGAAGCGACGAGAAGCGTGTCGAGTCGCTGACGCGGCTGGCCCACGGCGCTTTTGCGCCAAAAAATATTCGCCCGGCGCTCCCGAGCGCCCCCCAGCGCGCCGGGTTCGAATTGGGTCCGCCGGCGCTAATTTCGGTCCGAGCCGGCGAAATATGGGCCCCTAGGGGCGCGACTGGGCCGATTTTTTGGAGCCGGCGACCGAAAAATCGCCTGGGATGCCTTGTTGGAGGCGCGGCTGGAGATGCTCTTAGCAGTGTTTGCACTGCTATCCACGACCTTCAGGCATTGTTCTGTTGTGTGTGCGGATCCAAAGGGATTGAAGGGGTTTGAATGGGATTTAAACTTCTTATAAATCAAAATACATCTCAATCTTTGCCAATCCCCTCTAATCCCCTTGGTAGGAGGATTAACCAAACTGCGGTCTCTACCGGGTACAATGTTTTTGAAAAAATAAAATCCGTTCTTATCACACGCTCTATCACATCCAAGTCTGTGGCCCTCGTGAATTGAGCATAGCCGGATTCCTTATTCCATTTCTAACCGATCCCCCCAAAAAATCAAGGGGGGATTTGGCGGAGTAAATTTAGTGGAGTAAAATTGTACTCCACTAAAGGTGGCCGCACCTAACCTATCCTCTATGGTCACTGGAGTAGAAAACAGAACTTTACAGATTTTGTGTCCTAAGAGCAACTCCAACGGGCCGGTCCAAATGGACGGCGCTTTTGTCTGTTTTTTTCCGTTTGGGTCGGCCTGGCGGACAAAAACGTCCGGCGCTGTGTTTGGGACGGCGCGAGCGCCCAGCGTTGGCCCGACCCATTTTTGTCGGCGCGTCAAAAAAAAAGTTCAAAAGCTTTTAAAAAATAAATACATGCATTTAATTAAACATAAAGCCGGCCACGAAGACCGGCGAAAGTCCACATTACATTAATTAGCAAAAAATACTAAAAACTAGACGACGCGCTGCCCTAGGCGTCCTCGTCGGCGGCGGAGTCTGCGTCGGTGCTGGTGAGGTCGATCAGCGTCGGCATAGGGCCGACCTAGGGGAATGCCGTGTTCCAGAGGGCGGCGATGTCGGGTTGCGCCGCCGCTGCCTGGGCCTGCTGCGCCTCTTCTTCGGCCTTGCGCTCGACCATCTCCAGGCGCTCGCCCTCCCGGCGCTCCTCGGCCAACCGAACGCGGCGCCAGTGGTCAAGGTAGGCCGCCTCCTGCTTCGCCGTCGCCCGAGCCAGATTGGCGGAGCGCTGACCCACTCGCGCACTACTCTGGTCCAGGAGTAGCGCTCGAGGTAGGCCGGTTCCTCCGGCTCGGCTTTGGGCGGGGACGGCGGGGTCACCGGTGGCACGACGCAGTCGCCCGCCACGGAGAGGGCCATGGCCTCCGCCACGGCAGCCTGGAAAGCCGCCTCATCCGCCTCCCTCCACCATGCCTCCTCCTCGCTCTCCTTAACGGCCGCCTGGTAGGCGGCCTCGGCCTCCTGGTCCTCGTCGCGGACGACGAGCGGGGGCGGCTGCAGGCTGCGGTCGACGCCGCGGACGCCGCGTCGTCTCGCCTCCTCGTGCTCGAAGGCGAACCGCGAACCATCGAGCCTGGCGAAGTCGACGGCCAGCATCTGCGGTTCGGCGCTGCTCCGGTGTCCTAACGCCACGCGGCGCCGCAACTCCCACGCATGGGCCCTTGCCGATCAAGGCGCCGCTGCACCGGGATCCTCTCCGGATCCAAATGCCAGTCATGCGGCAGCGTCGCGTCGGGGTACGGCAGAGGCATGCGGTGCTGCCAGTTCCACTCGGCCTGGTGCACCAGCACATTGATGCGCTGCCTCTGCCGGGGAGCGCGCGGCGGCATGAGGAGGGCGGCGAGGGCGGGGGCCTTGCCCTTGCGGCTACTGCCAATGCCGGAGAAGAACCCCATTCGGCGGTGGCTAGGGTTGTAGCCGGCATGGGGGGCAGGGGTGGCCAGATGGGGACGGGTGCGAGTGGCAGTGGATGAGGACGGCCCCGCCGCACGCCCGGCTTTAAAAAGGACGACCTCCGTCGCTGACGCGTGGACCCAAGGTGGGCGGTCGTCATAAATAATGTTGACCGTCGTAATTGGACGGCCGCCAGGTGGGGACGCGGCGGACGGCGAGGAGACGCGCGAGGCGTTCGTTCTGCGTTCGCGCTGATGCATTCCAGGCGCAAATTTGGGCCGCATATGGGTCGGCGCGGACGCCAGACGGACACGAATTGAGTTTGGGTCGGCGCATTGGGCCGCCACTTTTGTCCGCGCTGACCCAAACGGACGCGAGCGGACGAAATGGGTCGCCCCCATTGGAGTTGCTCTGACCGCATCAACGTCAAGCACAACACACTATATATATTAAAAACATTCAAATTAAAACATGCATAACATAACGAAGTTCAAGTGAAAACATACAAAGTTCACCCAAAAGTCATCACTTCAAACATAATATTTGAATTAAAATCACCACAAACATAGCATGTATATGTTGTGGATCAAGCCAACCAATGGCATGCACCACCACTACCTCCATTTAGATTTAATGACCCCCTTCGTATTTTATGCCAAATTTTTACCGTTGATTTGACTAACAAAATATAGATTGTATGTCACAAAAATTATGTTGAGGTTTCCAGTGATACTGCTTTTGCGGTATTTACCTTTTTTTTGTACAAAATGTTAAAATATGACCACAAAATACAAGTGGGGCTAATAAATCATGAGGGGGTAGTATGATATTAATTAGGGGAGAGGGTTAACACATGTTTAGTGCTAAACAGGTTTAGTGCTAAACACCAGAACAACCAAGACACTTGGTCCGACGGAGTTAAATGAGTGAGATATATTAGATCATAAGTAGTAAAGGCACTCCCATGCATTATATCTTAAGTTGTATCATATGCTCTAAATATATTTTTAGACACTACAGTTCCTCCAATAGCTTGTATATTAAAAGAGCCCTCATTTAATGTGTTTTCTGAAAAACAAATCTAGAGATTTCATAGATTTTGTACTAAGATCCATATCTAGATTAAGACATGGTTGCTCTCCTTTTTCTATTAAATATGGTGCCATGTCATAATTTCCGGTAAAGTCAAAAATCTGACATCAGATTTTAAACCATGAAAAATTGAATGATTTTATGGCAAATCTAGTTGTCGTGCGGATGGCAATTTGTTTTAGCAAGCATGAAAAATCCCCTTCCTGTGTACCAGTGAATGGATTTCGGCCTTCTTGTTGGAAATATGAGCAATTTATCGAATGATTTTATTAACAGAAATACTAGATAAAGCATGACTAAAATAGCAAATATAAAGCAAGTCATGCAATCTGACAGAGAGAAGGTAAACATCGTTGGCATATATGACCTTGAGCTAAACACATCTAGAACAGACACTAGATGAAGTTGGTTATACGACATAGAACCTAACATACGTAGGGCAGAAACTAGAGCCAAGAACGATAGCAGGACTTCTAACAGAAAGGGGAAGAACACGTACGGCACAGCAGCAGCAGAAGCGCTGGACTTGGGGTCGGTGTCCTCTCCTGCCATGTCGTCGAGGAGGTCATGGATGTCGGGGAAGAAGTTGTCGTCGGGGAAGTAGTCGTCGGCGACCGGATCGTCCGTGATGAAGCAGCCAGTAGTCGCGCTGAGCGCTCTCCAAAAACCTTATCACCCTTCTCCCGTACATGACTCAAAAGGTGCGGTCTCGGAGGCCTACTGTCCCGACGTGCGGTGCACGCCGCAAGCCGGGATGAGGAAGACAACAGCAGCGCAGAGATTGGGCGTGTGGCGAGAGGAAGAGGACCTTCTGATGTGTCTCTCTGGAGAGGAGCGACCTCTCTTATATAGGCACAGGAGAGGAACGCGAACAGGCTGCGACGGGAGGTGAAGCAACGGAGGGAGGCGAAGTGAACAGGCAGCACGCGAAGGGTGCGCCGTTCGTATTAATTATCCACTACCGCAAAATCTTTTCAGCTCCCAAGTGACCTTTCGTATACCCGTAGTGCGTGGCAAAAATTAGACATCGTCTCGGCTCATTCCCGCGGCGCGGCGCGTCGTGACGAGGCGTGGCGAGGCGGGCGACGGAGGAGGAGCGCGCGTGGATGTCCCTCTTGTTCTCATGCTCATACAAGTAGGGAAAGAACCCCCCTTATAAGGAGGTCCAACTCCCACTAAACTAGCAATGTGGGACTAAACTTTTAGTAGTATCCCTTGCCTTGCACAAATGGGCTAAGTGGGCCTCTAGGATTTATTAGGAATTTCTGAAATAGTTATTGGGCTGCCCAAAATAGACTAAATTCCAGCAATCTCCCACCAGATCACAGAGGCACATAGAAATTTGCCTTTGGTTCCAAAACACTGTTTTATATACGATGCTGCGATGGAGACTGTTAAGTTGAACTTCCACCTAGAACTCTATGCTACACTAGTAAGCAACTTGAACAGTGGACTGGCCCTTGAACTGCAAGTTTTCTGCAAATTTAGCTTCACATAAAGCCTTGACCGATACGTGGCTACCGTGGGTCTTCCCCGTAGGTGGATCTTATGCGTCATACTCCGTGACCTTTCATGAGTTTACTAGAGAGAACCCTACTCTCATAGATTGCGATGTTTGACAATAAGACTCATATAGGTGTGTTCTTCAAAAGATGTTTTGCAGGACAACATCTCTGCTTCAAAGAGCCACTTAGAACACATTAAGATATACATCAACCTGCCATGCAGATTAGGAGAGTATTGCATCTTCATGGAGTGGTATTTTTTTAACAGTAAGGATACTCTCCTCCCAGTTGACCAACATCTTGTCTTCCACATCTAATTCACGGGATCTCCGATCATAAAGAATAGGTTACCACTGTGAACAACTCATATTGTGGGTCTCATACCCATCTCCCTCGATGCATTATCTATCACATTACGTGATAGACCCTTAGTAAAAGGATCTGCCAGATTTTTAGACGTTTGGATATAATCCAATGCAATAACTCCGGAGTTTCTCATTTTTCTGACAGACTTCAACCTTCTCTGAACGTGTCTTGATGACTTCATGTTATCCTTTGAGCTACTCACTTTCGTGATCACAGTTTGATTGTCGCAGTTCATAAGGATACTCGGTACAGGTTTCTCAACAACCAGCAAGTCATTCAAGAGCCGATGAAGCCAATCTGCTTCGACCGTAGCTGTATCTAGTGCTGTGAGTTCTGCTTCCATTGTTGACCTCGTTAAGATGGTCTGCTTGCAAGACTTCCAAGAAATAGCGCCACCTCCATGAGTGAATAAATATCCGCTCGTGGCCTTTATCTCATCAGCATCTGAGATCTAGTTTGAGTCACTATACCCTTCAAGCACCTTTGGGTGTCCGGTGTAGTGAATTCCATAATTTGCAGTGCCTTTCAAATAACGCAAAACTCTCTCTAGAACTTTCCAATGCACATCTCCTGGTTTTGAGACAAACCGACTCAGTTTGCTAACAGAAAAAGAGATGTCAGGTCTTGTAGCACTGGCTAAGTACATAAGCGAGCCAATAATCTGAGAGTACTTCAATTGATCTCTAGCAATTCTTCGATTCTTTCTAAGTAGCACGCTAGCATCATATGGTGTTGGAGAGGGCTTGCAGTCACTATAGCCAAAGCGACTCAAGATCTTTTCCACATAGTGGGATTGAAGCAATGTAATCCCACCATCATCATTTCCCAACAAGTTGATGTTCAGAATGACATCAGCCACTCCTAAATCCTTCATCTCAAAACAGCGAGACAGAAAATCCTTGACCTCCTTAATAACATTCAGATTTGTTCCGAAAATCAGTATGTCATCAACATACAAGCAAAGCATAACTCCCTCGCCCCCACCATGGCGATAGTACACACATTTATCAACCGTTCACAACAAAGCCTGCAGCTGTTAAAGTTCTTTCGAACTTCTCATGCCACTGTTTCGGTGCTTGCTTGAGTCCATACAAAGACTTCAGCAACTTGCACACTTTCCCTTCCTGACCATCTATTACAAACCCATCTGGTTGTTCCATATAAATTTCCTCATCCAACTCTCCATTTAGGAAAGAAGTCTTAACATCCATTTGATGAACGAGAAGACCATGTGAGGTAGCTAGTGAAAGTAGAACTCGAATAGTGGTCAGTCGAGCCACGGGTGAGTAAGTATCAAAGAATTCTTCACCTTCCTTTTGGGTATAACCCTTAGCCACGAGCCGAGCCTTGTACTTTTCGATAGTACCATCAGGCCTAAGCTTCTTCTTGAATACCCATTTGTATCCTATAGGTTTGCACCCATAAGGATGATTAGTTATCTCCCAAGTTTCATTCGCCAAAATGGAATCCATCTCGCTACGAACTGCTTCCTTCCAGTAGTCAGCATCTTCAGATGCATAGGCCTCTGAAATAGAACTGGGAGTGTCATCTATGAGATACACAAGAAAATCATCACCAAAGGACTTTGCAGTCCTCTGTCTCTTGCACCTAATAGGAACTTCATTGTTCTCCTCCACAGGACTTTCAAATTGTTCCATCGAAATGGCAGGTTCGGTAATTGTAACTGGTTCCTCATTCGATGAACTAGGCATCTCCTGATTAGATGAGGTAGCCATATCCTTCATGGGAAAGATATCTTCAAAGAAAGTCGCATCATTCGACTCCATGATCGTACCGACATTCATGTCAGGTACCTCAGATTTTACAACCAAGAATCTATAGCCAATGCTATGAAAAGCATATCCCAGGAAAACACAATCCACAGTTTGTGGTCCCAGCTTCTGCTTCTTTGGAATTGGCACATTGACTTTCGCCAAACAACCCCAGGTTCGTAGATAAGAGAGCTTTAACCTTTTCTTCTCCCATTCCTCGAATGGAGTTATCTCTTTGTTCTTTATGGGAACTCGGTTTAGGACATGACATGCAGTCAATATCGCCTCCCCCCACCATGCCTTGGAGAGACCCGATGTATCTAACATGGTGTTAACCAAATCAGTTAGAGTACGGTTCTTTCTTTCGGCCACCCCATTTGACTGAGGTGAGTAGGGAAGCGTCCTCTCATGGATTATACCATGTTCCGCACAAAATGCATCAAATTCATTGGAAAAATACTCTCCACCACGGTCGGACCTAAGCCTCTTGATTTTTCGATCAAGTTGATTTTCCACTTCAGCTTTATAGATCTTGAAAAAGTTCAAAGCCTCATCCTTAGATTTCAGAAGATACACACGGCAGTATCTAGTGGAGTCGTCAATCAACGTCATGAAATATTTCTTTCCACCTTTTGTCAAAACACCATTCATTTCACATAGATCTGAATGTATAAGTTCTAGTGGTGCAAGATTTCTCGTCTCATGATCACGTGAGACTTACGAGGTTGCTTAGCTTGCACGCACACTTGACACTTAGATCCCTTGACAGTGGTGAAACTAGGGATTAAGTTCAACTTCGCTAATCGCAACATGCAACCAAAGTTAACATGACAAAGACGTGAATGCCACACATTTGATTCACTATTGTTGCAAATATGATTAACAACTTTATTGCAAACGTCGATAAGGATAAGCGAAACAGGCCTGACTCATAGCCTTTACCAACAAAGGTTCCATACTTGGATATTACAAATTTATTTGACTCAAAGACAAGCTTGTAGCCATCTCTACACAAAAGAGATCCGCTAACAAGATTTTTATTGACGGAGGGGACATAATGCACGTTCTTTAGCCGCACGATCTTCCCCGAAGTAAACTTCAGATCGACCGTGCCAACACCACGAACATAAGCACTTGAACCGTTGCCCATCAGCACGGTTGAAGTCCCTGCGGTTCAGCATCCTTCATGTCAATGTCTCCGATGACAACATTAGCGGTCTTGCCGCCTTTCCCAGGATGACGCTTGTCATAGCAATTGGGGCAACTAGGAGCCCAATGATCAGGATCTCCACACACATGACAAGGACCTTTCTTCTTGTCACTCTTCTTCTTGAAGTTCGTGTGTTGTACAGCCTTGTTCTTCCCATCAAACTTTGCTTTACCATCAAGCTTGCCCTTGTTCTTGAACTTGTGGGACTGGAAGTTTTCTTACATGCAGATTGGCACTAGATCCTCCCTCAATACCTCGAGCACGTGTGTCCTTTGCTCTTGCCTTTTCTTCCACATCAAGAGTACCAATGAGATCCGGGACGGAAAACTCCTGTCTCTTATGCTTCAGTAAGGTAGCAAAGTTCCTCCACGAAGGAGGAAGCTTAGTAATGATACCCCCGGCAACAAACTTGTCCGGTAGGATACAATTGAAGTGCTCAAGTTCTCTAGCAAATGACTGTATCTCATGAGCCTGCTCAACCACGGTGCGCTCTTCAGTCATCCTGTAGTCATAGAATTGTTCCATGATGTACAGCTCAGTGCCGGCATCCGAGACCCCAGGACTTGGCCTCGAAAAGGCCCCACATATCTTTTCTATTGTCAATTGACGATAAGCATCAACTATGTTCTCACCAAGAACACTCAAGAGAGCAGCCTTAAACAAGGTATCCGTTTTACGAAAAGCTTGTGCACATTGGGCATCTTGCTCTCCTTCAGGTTTGCCAAGAGTGGCGTCATAGCAACTCATGGTTTGAAACCATAAGACTGCTCTCACGCGCCACCTCTTATAGTGGATACCCTCAAACATAGGAGGTCTCATGGAAGCAGCAAAACCATTCGAGGTAAATTGCCTATAATAAGATTTTTGGATTGTTGGAAATATGAGCAATTTATCGAATGATTTTATTAACAGAAATACTAGATAAAGCATGACTGAAATAGCAAATATAAAGCAAGTCATGCAATCTGACAGAGAGAAGGTAAACATCGTTGGCATATATGACCTTGAGCTAAACACATCTAAAACAGACACTAGATGAAGTTGGTTATACGACATAGAACCTAACATACGTAGGGCAGAAACTAGAGCCAAGAACGGTAGCAGGACTTCTAACAGAAAGGGGAAGAACAAGTACGGCACAGCAGCAGCAGAAGCGCTGGACTTGGGGTCGGTGTCCTCTCCTGCCATGTCGTCGAGGAGGTCGTGGAGGACCTTCTGATGTGTCTCTCTGGAGAGGAGCGACCTCTCTTATATAGGCACAGGAGAGGAACGCGAACAGGCTGCGACGGGAGGTGAAGCAACGGAGGGAGGCGAAGTGAACAGGCAACCTTGAAGGGTGCGCCGTTCGTATTAATTATCCACTACCGCAAAATCTTTTCAGCTCCCAAGTGACCTTTCGTATACCCGTAGTGCGTGGCAAAAATTAGACATCGGCTCGGCTCATTCCCGCAACGCGCGGCGGGCGGCGGAGGAGGAGCACGCATGGATGTCCTCTTGTTCTCATGCTCATACAAGTAGGGAAAGAACCCCCTTATAAGGAGGTCCAACTCCCACTAAAATAGCAATGTGGGACTAAATTTTTAGTAGTATCCCTTGCCTTGCACTAATGGGCTAAGTGGGCCTCTAGGATTTATTAGTAATTTCTGAAATAGTTATTGGGCTGCCCAAAATAGACTAAATTCCAGCACTTCTTTCCATTCACTTTATTTGCACCCGACCGAGGATCGTCGACTGCTCACCTGCTGTGTGTAACCTGCCATCGAACACAACCGAAGCTACTGGCGATGGGGCATGGCAGGTACGGACGTACGCGGTGAGTGGTTGTCCGATGGGATGCACAATCCATGCCTCGACTGTCATGCGTGGGCCCAGTTTCCACCTGTCGCTTGTACATGCTCTGTGCACGATGAGCCTAGACAGGGAGCTGCCGGAAAGGGCCTCCGGAGCCGCGCCACGACGGGATCTTGGGGGAGGGGGTGGAGAGGGGCGCGTAGCGCCTAGAAGGGGAGTAGAAATATGTTCATCATCGTGCTCACATGTCAGCATGTTGGATGAATTAGCTAGCTACGTTCCTACTTTGGAGATCCCTAAATACCTTCTTCACAATGAATCAGCCTGAGAACAACCTTATCCTGTAAAGATAGTACCTAATTACTAAACAATTAGAGGAGGTTGATTATTGTGCCATGTAAAAGGAAAAAATACAGGAACACGAGACAACGAGCCGAGTAGTAATGCATTGCTTGCCGGTACTCTGAATGATGCGGTGATGTCAAAAAATAATAGCACCTGCCGAAAGATACAAGTTACAATGTACTACAATAATTTGTTGCAGATTCTGTCAGTATACAAAATGACAGCAGGATTGCAGGGTTTTGTCTCCAAGAGACACTAGTTGAAATGTAATGATATCAAGTTGCTGTAGGTTATGTCAGAATAGAAAATGAGACCCACACAATCGAAAAATTAATGAGCTGGTCACCAAGACTTGCATGAAGTCCTTGTCCTTTGTGCAGATCCATCGTTACATACATAGAAAATTAAGAGTCAAAGCATTGCTTCGCGGGACCCCACCTCAGTTTGACATCCTATTTATGTTATAAATGCTGTACCAGTAGACAACAAGACGTCTAGATTCTTTGGACCGAACCTCACTTTGGCATCCAGATCGTGACTTGGTCTGAGCCTGTCTTACTTTGCAATTGGCTACTACATTTTTATAAAGAGTTGGGTTTGTCTGAGCCAGAGAAGGGAGGGCATGCACGACGACTCTATGACAGCCAATTAATGCACACATTCTATATTTGCAACGTTACAAGCCCATACCCGAACTTTCAAGAATTGTCATCCTTTTTTTGACCGGTTACACATCCATACCCCAACTTTCTAGAATTATCATCAGCTGGTCGGTTGGTTGCACGATTGTCCCTAATCTTTTCGGAATTCATCTCGTGAAGATAGTTCGTGCCTTACACAGCATCCGGAAGTGGATCCTCTAACATCCTCAAGGGATGTCACGATGTCACGAAGCTACGGTGAAATACGTGTGTAAAACAAAAAAGGGATGTTAGGGTTACTGTAGCAACCTCTGTGCGGATTTGCAAATTAGTTATAATCATTTTAGGCTTAACCATATGAATGTGAAGGAGGAATATCACGGTTACTGTAGCTTATGTGGCATCCCTTGAGGATGTTAGATGATTCGGTTCCACAACATCCCTGTATAGGTAGCCTGATAAGGTTACAATATAGGCCTGTGCCAGTTCTACGCTTGGTCTGCTGCGGTTGAATGATGACAATCATTAAATGGGAAATATACAACTCCAAGCCAGTTTTATTTTCAGGGTATAGATCTAATTACCGTGTTTATTTATTTATCAGTTTTCATGAATATTATCTATCCAAGTTGAAGTAGAGAAGGATATTATGGAACCATGTTGTGCAATTTTTAGAGAACTTGCCCATTTTATTCATCAAGTCTCGAAGCAAAGTTCGCCGGCTCAAAGAGCCAAGAACGGCGACCAACTAACATGCTAGTAGAAAAAATAAAAGGATAAACCAGGTGGCACGGTGACCTTCCGTTCTCCTAAACCCTAAACCCAAACATAACGCCACAACATGCTAGGGGCGGAGCTACGAAGGAGCCAAACTGGGCCATGGCCTGCCCATGACTTTTTCATAGAAATGGCTATGCATTTGCACTTAGCAAACTACTATTATTATTTTTTATTTATTTTTTGTGGGAGAACTACTACTACTATTATTAGCATATATGAACTACTACTATGCTTCAGAGAAACTCGGTTTATTTTTTAAAACATCTCCCTAAGCATCTAACCGACAAGTTGGCAAGCTTTGTTTTATATGGATCTAACCGACAAGTTCCTCTTTTCAAAATTTATGAAAAGATCAGGGGCACTAGTATGGATGATTAGGCAAATCAGGCAAGGCAATTCCAAACAACCATGGGCATCTTCTAAGAAACTGCACCTTTAAAAAATACAACTAGATAGCACTACTGCTCTGTTAAAAAGTCTTCGCTTTGGTTCCAGTGAAGATTCGGTGTTTCATACATTGGTTGGGACATACTTCAAAGTCTTCGCTTAACTAGCTAGTACTAGTGCTCTTTTAAAAAGTGTAGCCAATTGCACAACCGGACAATCAGTGTGATCCATTTTTTAATCCTGTTGTGCACAATGATACTACTTCATGTTGGTCATTATAGATCCAACTCTCTGAAAGCTAAAACTACTCAACATTTTTAGGCTGATTTAGTAAGCAGAGTTGTCCCAGGTAACCAGAGTTGAGAAATTCGTAAATGAGTAACCAATTAGAGTACTGGTAGGCAGAGTTGGCCCAAGTAAATGGCAATAAAATGCATCTTGAGGATCAACCTAAGGACATATAGTTCAGTTCAGGGGAAGCGAGCTCAAATGGGCTCTCAAGAGCAGCAAATCCCAAAAAATGTAACAAAATAAAAAAACTGATTTTTTTGTGATAATGTTTAACAAATGTTTGAAGACTGAAAATTTTCACTTTGAAATGACATTCGTGGAAGTTGCAGAAAAAAATACAAAGTCAGCACTCCAAGATGCTTTTAGACATTGCATTTTTGCAGCATGAATTTTGGTTATTTCACCACATCCACAAATGTGATTTCACGATGAAATTTTGCAAGCACTCAGAACATTTGTCAGTGTATCACATAAAACAATTTCAGATTTTTTTTGGAATGTTTCAATTTTTTTACGCTTTTCCTATTCATACGAGCTCATTTGAACTTGAGCTGTGAATAGCTGCATCCTGTTCAGAGCCCCTACTTTCTTGATGAATGAATGAACAAGGTGGGTGGGGAAAGAGACTACACTTCGACAAATAAAGAAGTGTAGCAGTCACTGTTCCCATGTGAGTAACTGGGATCAATTTGATAAGTTCTCGTTCGTCCTCCCCCGCGTGGCTCCTACAAGTAGAAGAGGGAAACCCTAGTGTGCCCCCCCCCCCCCTGCTGCCTAATTCGGCCATCCTCGCATGTCGCCGCCTAGCGGCGCAACAGGGCAAAGCCTATTGGCGTGGGCAGCGGCGGGGCCATCTCTTCCTCTCCGCTCGGGGCCTTGTCTGGAGCGGAACAACTGACTGAGGGAGGTGTTAAGCTACCGTGGGGCTCGCTGGACGCGCATCTGGATGCGGCTTTGGTCTGCGGTTGCGCGGCGCCATCCTGTGGCCCGGCGTTGTGAGACTGTTGCGGGGTCTCCCCTCGTCTGGTGGTGCCCAGTGAGATCTGGCGCAGTGCGAGACATGTCGTGCATGCCTGGTGCGCGTAGGAGGTGGGCTAATGGGTCCTTGTTCCATCTGTGTCCGCAGGACAGTGTGCAGCCATTGGAGTGGGGGGGTGAGGGAGTCCTGGATTAGGGGTATCCGGACAGCCGGTTGTATACATCGTCCGGACTATTGAAGCGTGAAGATACAAGACTCAAGACTTCGGCCCGTGTCCGGGTGGGACTCTCCTTTGCGTGGAAGACAAGCTTGGCGATCCGGATATTGTGTTTCCTTCCTTGTAACCGACTCCATGTAAACCCTAGCCCTCTCCGGTGTTTATATAAACCGGAGAGGCTAGTCCTCAGAAGGCCGATCACAATTACAATCATACCATCATAGGCTAGCTCTTAGGGTTTAGCCTCTACGATCTCGTGGTATATCTACTCTTGTACTACCCATATCATCAATATTAATCAAACAGGCAGTAGGGTTTTACCTCCATCGAGAGGGCCCGAACCTAGGTAAACATTGTGTCCCTTGCTTCCTGTTACCATCAGCCTAGACGCACAGGTCGGGACCCCCTACCCGAGATCCGCCGGTTTTGACACCGACATTGGTGCTTTCATTGAGAGTTCCTCTGTGTCGTCGCTACAAGGCATGATGGCACCTTCAATCATCGTCAACAACACGGTCCAGGGTGAGACTTTTCTCCCCGGACAGATCTTCGTGTTCGGCGGTTTCGCACTACGGGCCGATTCACTTGGCCACCTGGAGCAGATCGACACCTACACCCCTGGCCACCAGATCAGGTTCGGAAACCTGAACTACACGGCGGACATCCGCGGAGACTTGATCTTCGACGGATTCGGGCCCATGCCAGGAGCACCAGACAGTCACGACGAGCACGTCTTAGGCCTGTTGTCGGACCAAGCTCGGGTATCACCCCCGCAGTAGCCTCGGACCTAAATCCGGAGCAAGCTGTGCTGCCTGAGGACGGGGGGCTGGACCTCGCCCCGCAGGCTGCACACTCGTCGACGGTGGAGCTGAACACAGATCTCACCTCTATGGTGGCCTGTGACTCCGGACCCCCGGACTCGCATCCGGATGTTGGTTCCGGCCCACGCACTCCCGAGCCAGTCGATCCAAGTTGGGCTCCGGTAATGGAGTTCACTGGTGCGGATATCTTCCAGCACTCGCCCTTTGGCGACATGCTGAACTTGTTAAAAACTCTCTCTTTGACAGAAAATTCCGGGCCAAACTATGTCCTGCTCGAGTGGGAAGCAGGCGACGAAGAAATTTGTTACCCACCCACCACTCACTTCATAGCCACGTTTGATGATTTAACCGACGCGCTTGACTTCGACTCCGAAGGCATCGGCGGTATGGACGACGATGCAGGAGAAGATTCAGAATCTATGGGGTGCCGGACTTCCGCCTCGTCACACGACATATACATGGTGGATACGCCCAAGGAGGACGACGGCGACAATCCGGAAGATAAAACCCCCGGGCAAAAGCCAAAGCGACGGCGAAGACGCCGTTCCAAGTCCAGCAACAGTAAAAATAGCGACAAGAGCGCAAGAAGGATCGACATACCAGTTAACTCCGAAGGAAATAACGACCATGAGGACCCAGCGATGGAGCAGGAAGAGCCAGGTCACGCCGAACCAAGTTCGGAGAAGATGCCAGATCACAATGATCCAGAGGGACGAGTTCATCAAACCGGCCCAGGACAAGAAGACAGTCCAAACGATGATGCATTCATCATTTCGAAAGAACATGTGGAACGAGATAACCTCCACCGAAAGCAACGGCTCAAAGCCGCACAGGAAACGCTCAATCGCAGATGGAATAAAGTGCTAGACACTAAAGAAAGATACGGCGACGATCGCCATACAAAGAGCTATCCAAAACGCAAGCTACTGCCAGAATTCGACGACGAGGCCGCTCCACCAAAGAGTAACACAACCAGGAGGCCAGACGTACCACTTCATAACCGCAACAAACCGGCTACCGACGCCGCGCACGATCTACGTGAACACCTAGATAAGAAAGCTGGCGTAGCTAGGTCCATCTATGGGTCTAAAGGACACACCCCGGCGAGGGACTGTGGTCACCAAAACGATTATGCTAATCAAATACCAGTCCGGAATAAACACCGGACACAACAACAGCCGACGGCATGCCACCGCACGTCCAGATACAGAGGGGCTGCTCACCCCCTGTGTTTTACCAAAGAAGTACTGGGCCATGAATTTTCACAGGGCTTTAAACCTGTGAACATAGAGGCATATGACGGAACGACAGACCCAGGGGTCTGGATCGAGGATTTTATCCTGCATATACATATGGCTCGTGGGGATGACCTCCACGCCATCGAATACCTTCCCCTCAAACTAAAGGGACCGGCTCGACACTGGTTGAAAAGCCTCCCCGAAAATTCAATTGGGAGTTGGGAGGAACTCGAGGACGCTTTCAGGGCCAATTTTCAAGGGATTTATGTTTGGCCTCCGGATGCTGACGATTTAAGTCACATAATCCAACAGCCCGGAGAGTCCGCCCGCAAGATTTGGAACAGATTCCTCACTAAGAAGAATCAAACTGTTGATTGTCCGGATGCCGAAGCCTTAGCAGAATTCAAACACAGCATCCGTGACGAGTGGCTCGCCAGACACCTCGGCCAAGAAAAGCCAAGGACAATGGCAGCCCTAACAAGCCTTATGACCCGCTTTTGCGTGGGTGAAGATAGCTGGCTAGCCCGTAAAGGCACCAGCGACCCCAGCACATCCGAAATAAGGGATGACAACGGGAAGCCACGGCGTAATAAAAATAAACGCCAAAACAAGGAAGAGAGCCCGGATAACACAACGGTTAATGCCAGATTCAGGGGCTCTCGACCTGATCAGCAAAAGAAGCCATTTAAAGGCAGTAAAGAGGGACCGTCCGGTCTGAATAGAGTCCTAGACAGACTGTGCCAAATTCATGGCACCCCTGACAAGCCTGCGAACCACACGCACAGAGAGTGCTATGTCTTCAAGCAGGCAGACAAATTAAATGCCGAACACAAGGGAAGGGAAACACCAAGTGAAGACAAGGATGAACCTCGCCAGCCGAGCACTGGGGGACAGAAAAAATTCCCCCTAAAGGTTAAAACAGTGAACATGGTCCATGCGACTTGCACATCCATGAGAAGGCACGAACAAGCGCATAGAGACACGCGTGATATAGAGCCCATCGTACCCACACCTAACTACTGGATGTCTTATCCGGTCACTTTCGATCATTTGGATGGCCGAACTAGTATTCGGCGCGGAGGATCAAAGGCCTTGGTGCTTGATCGAATAATCGACGGATACCGTCTCACCCGTGTTCTCATGGACGGCGGCAGTAATCTCAGTTTAATATACGAGGACACTGTCCGCATGATGGGGATAAACCCATCCAGAATTAGCCAAAGCAACACCGCCTTTGAAGGGGTGATACCAGGCGTTGAAGCCTACGGCAGGGGCTCCGTCGTACTGGAGGTAACATTCGGCTCCCCAGGCAACTCCAGAAGCGAAGAACTACTCTTCACCATCGCACCCTTCCAAAGCGGCTATCATGCATTGCTTGGAAGAACGGCCTTCGCCCGCTTCAACGCATTACCGCACTATGGCTACCTTATACTCAAGATGCCCGGTCCACGTGGCGTCATCACCGTTAACGGAATCACAGAGCGCTCTTCACGCGCAGAGGAACACGCGACGGCCCTAGCGGCCGGACTATAAGCGGCCTCCAATATTGAAAAACATGACCGGTCATTAAGACCACAAACACGGTTGGACGAGTCCGGTCGCCCGGATAAAATTGAATCAGGGCACCATATATGTAATCCCATAGCGGACACCAGGGGCTATAAATATTTAATAAAGCCCCACACTTTGCTCAGCCTTATTGGCAGGCCAACATCTTACACTTTTTATCCATCGCATACTTACGTTGTACTCTCCTACGAGTTCTCTTTTTCACAGACAACGTTTGCGCGATACCCTTCCAGGATACGGCACAACAGAGTCAAAGGCGCAGACGTGCAGCAGGGCCCCACTCAACAGGTTTCATTTTAGATTAAGCCCCTGTGTAAAACTTTTCTATTGGCTCTTGTTGTTTAACCATCCCATGGGTTTCATACCCACAGAGGATACTGCCGTTATTGGCATTTCGCCATGACAGATTAACGCACGTACCTGGAAACACAGTGTTTATAATGAATGGGCATTCTGGATCCCATCGTCTGTTATAAAAGTTCGAATACCTTTGGGAGTGTTGGGCGTCACGAGTTTGGCCTTATATGCATCAGCTCCAAATCATGTCTTTGGTCAAATGTTGGGTTTGCCCGGCTCCTGGGTTTGTCGCCTTACGTTTCGTTATTATCGGCTAAGGTGGCCCAAGGAGAACTACTGCGGTTGTGCCCTGGTTATTCCGAATGAGCACCTCGGTAGAGAAAGCCGAAAACTGACTGTCATGATGCTGCGTGAGACTGTTCAACCACTCGAAGACTCACCGGAATCTTTAGGATACCTCCACATTAACAAAGGGCCGTTTCCCGGCCATGTACATACGCGCCCGTATTCGGATGTACACGAAGGTACCAGGGGCTACATAGTAGCCCCACCATTAGACTCCCACGGCTAAGCGAAAGTGTATATATATATAAACGACCGCACAGGGGACACAATCATATCTTCAGGCAAACAGTTTAAATATAGCCTCATAATCAAAATAAACATTGTTTTTACAATGATTTGATTCATCACTCGAACAAGACATTCTTCGAGCACTGCACCTCTATTAGGCGGGCACCTTGTGTGACCTGCGCCAAGTAGTGCCCGGCCGGATATTGGCCCCCCGCCGGATCCTGGGTTACTATAATGGTGGCCTCCATCTCCGTCCAATAGGCTTTAACGCGGGCAAGAGCCATTCGTGCACCCTCTATGCACGCCGACCTCCTCATGGCGTCGATCCGAGGCACGGCCCCAAGGAATTGCTACACCAAACCAAAATAACTGTCCGGCTTAGGCCCATTCGGCCGAAGATGGTCTATTACAGACCGCATTGCAAGCCCGGACAGCCTGTGAAGCTCCGTTACGGCAACCATCTTGTCATTTAACGGCAGCGGGCGAGTGGGAGCATTGAATTGCGACCAAAAAAACTTCTCCACTTCCTTATCACCCTGATCCTCGAAGAACTTGGCAGGGTCAGCTGTACTCTTCGCCAAATCCACATACGCGTCCGCAGGACTCCAGCGTCCACCCAGGGAAGCGTACTTCGGATCGAAAAACTTCGTCCGCAGCAAGTAGGAGCCCCCAGCCGTGATTTTACCGGCCTTTTGAAGCTCCTCCCACGCACCCCTGAGCTCAGTCCGTATTTCCTTGGTGGCATTAAGTGCCTTGTTCAGGTCGGCCGAACTATCCTTATGCTCCTTTTTAAGGAGCTCATACCGGTCAGCGACATTTTTTAACTCCACAGCCATTTCGGCTATTTTTTCCTTGCTTCGGCGATGAGCAGCCTGTTCGGCTCTCAAATCTTCGGCCGCTTTTAGGGCAGCCGCATTGCTAACCCGAGCTTACTCCTTGGCCTGAGCAAGTTCCGCCCGCAGGGCCTCCACGGCAGCAGCACCATCTGCAGTCCAAACATATTACATTAATATCATGCCGCCTTCATATTTTCCTATACAAAGGAAGGCAGAGCGCATACCTTGTGATTTGTCCAGCCACTCATTCACCAGCGTGATATCGACATCAATCGATCCAATCTGCCTCGTTAGTTCGGCAACTCCAACGGACTGGTCGGCGGCCGGACCCACAGGTACCGGCACGTATTTACAGCGCAATCATTGATTTATGATCCCCCGTTTGCCGCCTAGGGCGGGCAACCAGAGTCTCAGGGGCTACTATCTATATGGAGCACACCTAGCGCGTGCCTCACAGCCCAAAAATAGTGTATTTTTCACTATATACCTCAAAGCCTCTGAGCAGGCTTGTAAACGCTTCATTCAAACCGCTTGTAGCGGATGAAATCTTCTTTAGCACCGCGCTCATTAATGAGCAGTGCTCCTCCGAGAGCGCGGCTCGCTCCAGTAGGCCTGTCAGTACGTCCGACCGGACATTGAACTATGCCGGACCCTTCCCATCGCCCCCCGTGGGAGCCACACGCTCCGGGCTCAGGGCGGCTGGCGTATTGGCCTCCGGCTTTGGTAGCTCCACACTCCTCGGTGCCGCCCGCTTCATTAGGCGGAGAGGTGGGTGGAGTCTCGCTCTCCATCATCTCCGGGGGAAGATCCCCCAAAGACGAGCTCTGTTGAGAAGAGCCGCTAGCCGGACTGCAAAAGATGAATCCTGGTTATGGATCTTGGAGAAACACATTACCTTCAAATTAAAAATTAACTTACAGCTCGATGGAGGGCTGGCCCGTTGGAGGCCACGACGCGGTGAGGGTACCCGTCGGGGCAGAGCCCCCTGGGGATACCTTTTTCCCTGGTTTGGGCATCTCTGTCTCCAAGTCTTCGAAGGCAGCCCTCTTCTTCCCGCGCGGGGAGGAGGCCTTAGCCTCCCCTTCCCGACTATCCTCCTTAGGGGAGGTAACAATTCCCCCGGTTCGGATGTGTAGCATGTGGAGTTCGGTTTCTTCATTCTTCCCCTTGTCTTTCCCTGAAGGCATTCTGCTGAGTACCCGGTCAAGCATCTTGGCCATGGTGGGACCGGGCGAGCCTTCGGGAAGTGGCGCCGGACACCTGATTCTCTCCGCCTTGCTGAGCCATTCCTGGCCACGGATGATTTTCAGAATAAACAATTATGACAAATACAAAACGAGGTGTCCGGTGTCAAGGTTACTTACTTGGGTATCTAGGCGATTGCAGCTTAGGCCCGCATCCTCGGTGGTGTCCGGACACTCTACCTTCGGTCTGAAGAATAATTTGCACATCCCTTCGAGCTTCAGGCCGAAGAAGTGCTTAACAGTCCGCGGACCCTCTGGATTGAACTCCCACATCCGGAGAGGCCGGCGTTGGCACGACAACATCCATGAGATTAACATCACTTGCATTATGCTGACAAGATTAATGTCCCTCTCAAGAAGCTCCCAGATGCGATTCTGCAGTGCTGGTACATCGCCAGCGGGCCCCCAATTCCGTCCTACGTCGGTCCAAGATGCTAGTTGTGACCGAGGACCCGAGCGGAACTCGCGGGCAGCCACCCACTTTGTACCTCTGGGAGCTGTGACATAAAACCATCTCTGTTGCCATACATCGGATACTTCTGGGGAAGAACCCTCTGGCCATGGGGCATCAGCGTTCCTGCTTATTACGGCGCCTCCGCACTCCGCATGTCGCCCCTCGATCATCTTCGGCTTCACATTGAAGGTCTTGAGCCATAAGCTGAAGTGTGGGGTGACGTGGAGGAAGGCCTCGCACACTATAATGAACGACGAGATATGGAGGATGGCGTCCGGAGCTAGATCATGAAAATCCAACCCATAATAGAACATGAGCCCCCTCACAAAAGGATCGAGGGTGAAGCCCAAGCCACGGAGGAAGTGAGGAACAAACACGACGCACTCATTGGGCTCCGGTGTAGGGATGACCTGCCCTGGAGCAGGAAGCCTGTGTTGGATGTCGGCGGTCAGATATCCGACCTCCCTAAGCTTCGCAATGTCTTCCTTTTGAATCGAGGAGGCCACCCACCGGCCTTGAGGGTTGGATCCGGGCATATTGGAGGATCTGGGGTGTTGGAGCTTAGGTCTCAGGTGTTAGAACTCGAGGTGCGAGAAGGCGCGAGGAAGGTGGAAAAGAGGCATAGGCCTCGGCCCCTTTTATAAAGGGGATGAATATCGAGAGTCCTTAGGGTGACCGCTGGAGGTTTACCTGACGGCACACGGAGTCATACCAACGGTTGTCATGGGGCTACGCACGCCCGCATTAATGGAAGATCCCGTAATAAGAGGAACACGATCTCTGCCTCGATAGGATGTGCCAATAAAACCGCCTCGCAGCGCGAGTCGAGGTGGGGCAAGAAACGCCGGTTCGCGTTGGACCAGGCCACGATGCAAGGGCCCGACGTATGAAGATTGCCACCAGATCAGATTTACGCTATGTTCCCTACAATGGTATGTGAAGATCATCTTGCAGATCCGGACACGGTTTAAGTGTTCGATAGCTACTTTGGAGTATTCCGAGAAGGAACCCGCCTTGCAATGCCGAAGACAAGACTGCGCGCCAGACTCATCGTCATTGAAGCCTGGTTCGAGGGCTCTTGAGGAGTCCTGGATTAGGGGGTATCCGGACAGCCGGACTGTATACATCGTCCAGACTATTGAAGCGTGAAAATACAAGACTCAAGACTTCGGCCTGTGTCCGGATGGGACTCTCCTTTGCGTGGAAGACAAGCTTGGTGATCCGGATATTGTGTTTTCTTCCTTGTAACCGACTCCATGTAAACCCTAGCCCTCTCCGGTGTCTATATAAACCTGAGAGGCTGGTCCTTAGAAGGCCGATCACAATTACAATCATACCATCATAGGCTAGCTCTTAGTGTTTAGCCTCTACGATCTCGTGGTAGATCTACTCTTGTACTACCCATATCATCAATATTAATCAAGCAGGAAGTAGGGTTTTACCTCCATCGAGAGGGCTCGAACCTGGGTAAACATTGTGTCCCTTGCTTCCTGTTACCATCAGCCTAGACGCACAGATCGGGACCCCCTACCCGAGATCCTCCGGTTTTGACACCGACAGGGGGCTCCACCCAGATCCAATCGCGATGCCGGGGTGCCTCGCGTTGGCGACTGGCGCTGGTAGTGGGGCTTCTTTTCCTCTGGCGGCAGTGGCGTGCATCTGATGGTGCAACAACGGGGGATGCTGACTGGCGGCTGGTGTGGTTGTTGGGCCTTTGCTAGTGGCACCGAGGTGTGGATGTGGACTGCTTTCTCCTGGTGATCGGCAGGCGTCGCCTGGGGCGGGCCTGGTGCTCGAAGGCCGGCACCGGCAGCTCACATGGTGATGATGGCTCCGGATCAAGGGCTCGCGCTCGAGTGGACGGTTTGACCCGGGGCGGGTCGGAGCTCATGCTCCGGGTAGGTGAGCTTGGGCGTGCTCCGGGCGGTGCTCGCGGGTGAGGAGGTCCTTCTCCTCGTGGGTGCGGTGGGAGTGGGCGGTTGTCAAGATTTGACCACACGGTCGGCTGACTCAGCGTCCGTGGCAATGGGTATGACGTTGTATGAGCTTGCTCGGCAACGGTCATCAGTAGTCTCGCGGTCGTGTCCGCCCGGGTCCATTGGGACTGGGTGTGTTTGCATGCACGGATGTGGACGCCTGCTACGGTGGAGGTGTTGACCCAGGCTTCGGACTGATGCCGGTCTAGGAGTGAAAGGAGGCACATTTCGCTCTTTCTATCGTGGTTGGGATGTTGTGTTGGAGATCGTTGGCGGTTTCGCGGACATGGATGCCGGTACGGTGCCTCCAAATGGCGGTCCATATGGTGACGATGGTGGCTAGCACTCTTGACCGTGTGGGCGGCAATAGAGATAGCAGTTGGTGGCTTAGGTGGTCGTTGAGTCTTGACATTGATGACAACTCAATTCGAATCTGGGGAGCTTATCGCGGCAACGATGACACTTTGCGTCATTTTTCCTCCCGAGTATGTTGTCGTGGAGCTTAGGTGTTAAGGCGTAGTGTGGTGTTGGACTCAATTCTTCCTTTGTTATTATTCGGTAAGTTGTATCCTAGGATCAGCGTTGTATGGGCCGCCTCACCATTTTATATTGTTCGAGCATGTAATTTGTCGGTTGTTGTTTTATACTCTCTCCTTCCCAAAATAAATGTCTTGAGCTTAGTACAAATTTGTATTATAGTTAGTACAAAGTTGAGACACTTATTTTGGCACGAAGGGAGTATATAAAGCAGAGCGAAAACCTATTTTGAGAGAGTACTCCCTGTTTTATCTTTTTATTCACATGTTATTTTTTTATTGATTTCGGAAATTGAGATCCAACGCATCTTCATTGTTTGTTACATCCAGTTTAGTACAGAAGCAGCTTACACGACAGTTGCTGGCCTGCAGTACATGCCCGTCATCTCATTTACCGATGGATGGACGCGTTAGAGTTGCCAAAACAATGTTCCACATAACACAATAATTGATGGACGTCCCTCACTGACATTAATGAGATTAGTCCACAAATCCACTTCATTCATGTGGATGCATTTATGTCAATTCATTGAATCTGCCTATGGACACTATTGGGCTGCCAGATACACCGATTCCCCACGCTATAGAGTAAGAGCACCATGAATGCTATAGTTGTGGTCTTGTCGGCATTGTCCATTGTTTTAAATAGCGGGCTAACAAATATAATGGCGGTCCTGCAAATCAACTAGAGCAGGGCTATATTCAGCTACTCCCTCCATCCAGGTGCACGAGTCATCTTAGGCTAGCCGTATTGGGGGTAACTTAGGTACTCCCTCCTTTTAGGTGTGTAAGTCATATTATGAAAGTCAAGTAATCCCAAAATACTTAGGCACGGTGCATTAAATTCTACCTCGTTTCTTATTTCTTAACATATCAACCAATAAGAGATATGGGATGTGCATGCTTTTAATGACTTGAGACTACCAAACACGACATGCAGTGGTTAGTTCATTGCATGCAATACTATTAATTAGCAAATGAACATTAAGTTCTCTCGTTTTCTCCTCCTCTTTGGTCATGGTGCACAACTAAGATGACTTACTCACCTAGACGGAGGGAGTAGTAACTTAACACATCCCAAGACAATTTTGCTTATGTGGCATGTATTTAATGAGGAAAGAGGTGTTTGTGGTAACATAATATGTTACTGTAAGATAGCATTTCCTGAGGCAAAATGAGTCTATGAGGTAATAAATGAAGCCATCTATGACACTACTACTATGTTACTTTGCACTACGGAGGTAGTAATTTAGGCTAGTATCATATGCATGATACTAGTATAAGTTACTCCCCACTATGACCAGCCTTAGATTGTACACTGCGACCAAGACAGAGGGAAAAACAAGAATACTTAATATTTATTTGCTAATTAATAGCATTGCATGCAATGAACTGACCACTGCATGTCATGTTTAGTAGTCTCAAGGCATTGAAAGCATACACGTCTCACATTTCTTATTGGTTGACTCCTTTATTTATGTCAAGGAACAAGAAACAAGGTGGGAGTTCATGCACCGCGCCTAATTGTTTTGGGGACTTTTTGGTTTTGTTTTTCTTCTGAAACTGTCACATGAATAATTTCATTGCCGAATAATTTATTTTTGAGTTGGTTCATGCGAACCTGATAGGGGATAAAGTTAATGCACCGTGTCATATATATTTTATATATGTGTGACTTCCGTCGAGTTGTATCTTCATGCTTAGACGTCCTAGCACTAGCGAACTAATGTTTCCCTCCCCCATCATTACGATTTTAATTGTACAAATTTGATTTTTTAAGGGAAAAAACTCTTCATTACCACTTCTCATATCTTGGTATGTACTACCGGTTCTAGGCTGCAAAAGCACAATGCATATCTGGAGGCCTAGAGATAATGAGAAGATATATCTAATTAATGTTTTAGGTGATGGCCATCTCAAACAGATCATCGGTCACCGACATCTTCTGTCTGAATTGCTAACACCTTTTAGGTACCTTCTTGTGTCTGCTTCTCCCGGTCATAACGAATGAAGGGATCGTGGCTCAGCCCTTGGGTCAACATTTATTTAGCTAAAATGTAGAGAACTACGGTTAAAAAAACACTTATTACTGAATGAGTTTGCAGGTCATGTCCACATGCAATTTTATGCATTATTACAGAGCAAAGTTCGAAGGGGAATTTAGCGTCCTCCGCATCACCCAACATAGAGCAACATACAAATAAAGGCAGATGTCTACAGGCAGCAAGCACCTTGTGTGTAATTTATATCTGAACCCACCCGGCCGGACAATACATAAGGGGTGTTGTAACTGGCGCTTCATTCCTTCAATGATGTACCTTCTGATCCTCTTCCTGTTTAAAACACCAGTAAGGAACTTCAGGTGATGATGACGAGCACGATTGAAAGGAAACGACGACACACATGGTGTTTGAAGGTAAAAAACTTACCAGCAACCTCAAGCGTGACATCGCATCTTGATTATTTTCCTCCACTATCCGACCCAAGAAGGGGAAATAGTCACTTCCGGGTATGTGTTGATCAATATTAGCGGCTTCCTGTTGGTACAGTCCTTTGAACTACACAGTCACAGTAAAGAAAGTGAAAAACAAGTAAGTCCAAACATCAGATAGACAAAAAGTTACTGAATTAATTTTCACTTCTGTCAAGAGAATTTTTTTTTTTTGCGGGTGAGAAGAGAACTTACCAATTCTTCAAAATGGACACAGTCTGATTGAGAACTTTGACCACCATCCCCGTCTGATGAGAGAGTAGGACGGCTGCGAAGCTTCCCGAGAGCAGTTTCCATAAGTCCATGAATCTCATTTTTAATGTCATCAGTGCCATCAATAAAGAGATCCACCTTTGTGAGGGCAGAGAGGTGCTGGATGCCGAAACTCACACACTCCATCGTATGCGCCGCAAAGTGAAGCTCGAGCACCTCCAGCTTAGGCATTGATCCCTCTTCAAACTCCACTGAAGTCCCACAAGACCAGAGCTTCAGATTGAAATACTTCAAATACCTGAACCCACGGATGAACATCCTTCCATTTCTGCCGTAGAAAGTCCCCAGTTTCAGAGAAGTCAAAGCGGGTATTCTTCCAAGGTTCGCCATGTCTTCTGGCCCCATGCGGCACATACTGAGATCTAGCCCACGGAGATTTCCAAGCGAGATCATCCAATTTGGAATCTTTTCAATGTAACGGGCATGGAGGTCGATATTCCGGAACACTGAAGGATTTGCAGGGCACCATGATTCCATCGGCAGGAGGTTATATTTAAGAGAACCTTCTGACTGATTTTTACTACAAGGCTCGTGGCTGATTCTGAGATGATGAATATTGTACGAAGATATTAAGGTTTCAATAAACCTTACAACTGCCTTGTTTTCCACAGAATCAGATTGGTCTATCACAGTTACACTCAACATCCTTAGCTTGGTTAGCTGACAAAGTTCCTGCAGAAACTTGTCAAGTTCAGAGTCAAGGACCATAATGTGCTCTAGCTCTTCTAAGCTCTTTAGCTGTCCTATAATTCCATCCGATAAACAGCTAGTCTTGAAGTAAGCATATAGACGGACCAACCTTTGAAGCCGTGTCATACTGGATGGCAGTTTTGCAATTTCGACACCACGCATGTCCAGTGTTTCTAAATACTTCAGTTTTCCAATTCCTCCTAGAAGCTCGGTAGTACTTATCAATCCTGCTCCGACACGAAAGTACTTGAGAAGAAGTAACTTTTCAATATTTGCCATTTGCTCACCTTTTACAATCTCACATTCTCCAATGTCCAACACACGAAGAACTGGGAAATCCAACACACCAATAGCTGGAAATTGCAACGCAGAATACCCAAACATAGCAAGTGATCGAACATGGGAGAGATCCCCTGACACAGAATCCATTTCATTAGTGCGGCTCACCACAGAGAGCCTGCGAACCTTGTGTCTCTTCTCCTTCTTTCCATCATCCAATGATGTCATAAAGTTTTCTTCTTCGGCCTTGCATGTTATGAAATCAAGAACAATGTCATGAACCCGGCATGCTGCCACCTCATCATACAACTCGTCAGATTGACGATTTGCTATTGGCTGGATAAGGCTCTTGTTGATCAATTCATTCAAACAATCAAGACCTACTTCATATGCACTACTCCCTTGTGCTTCATGGATGAATCCTTCGGCGATCCATTTATGTATCAGACTCCGTTTGTCGATAATATGATCTTCTGGGAATGCACTCAGATACAACAAGCAGCTTCTCAGAGGGTGAGGAAGATCAAAATAACTGAGAGATAATATCTTCGTCATGACCACAGCCTCTTTTGCAAGCGAAGAACCAATAGTATCAAGCACCCTCTTCCATACTTCTTCTGCAGGTTCATCAGCCAGCATACTAGACAAGGTAATAATAGCCAATGGAAGCCCTGCACACTTTTCCAATATCTTCTTAGATATTTCTTCTAGAGTGGAAGGGAATAAATCCTCAGAATGGAATGCTCTTTCAAGAAATAGTCTTCGGGAGTCAGCAGAACTAAGGGGTTCCATTCTATAGACATAATCGCCTTGAGGAGAACAAAGTGATGCAACTGTACTATTGCGTGTTGTAGTGATAATTCTGCTCCCACAGTCATTATTTGGTAAAGCATCTCTTATTGTTTTCCATGCTTCTGTGCTCCATATATCATCAACCACAACAAGGTACCTGGCATTATGATTTTAACAAAGATGTATTTAAAGTTAAAATCCATATATATAAGGTACAATTTCTTGGGGCAAGTACGAAAATTCACCGCAGCTAGCTATGACTAAAATCTTATTGAAGGTAGACACAAGAGTGATTGCTAGCTTACTACACAAGAGAAAGATGTAACAGCTCTCGGGTGCCCGGGTGCTGAAAATCCTGTCTCTTTTGAGGAAGTTGAGTGACTAAGGTTTGCTGATTTTGGAGTTCGGGGACCATTTCGAAATTTGAGGGTTGAAATTGAAATATATTTTCCCCTAGTTTTATATAGCATGCATTTAAATAATCAGGTAAAATAATAATCCAAAACAGAATAATTAGAATTCCACAATCCTTAGTATTAATTGGCGAGATTATGCAGCCAAAATGTTAGGAGCTGTGGATTCACTGGTTAGATTAATTTGTGGGGATAATAGTTCTTCCTTAGTTCAAATAATCATAATACTACACTATACACTATTAGAGAGTGGCCCAACTCGACTAGTTTAATTAGCTCTACACGGACGCCATTGGCAGACGCAAATCTAAGTGCCCTAGAATAGATTTTGTACAATTCATAGTTAAGTGTGTTTGACTGTTCACCAAAATGGTATTAGAATGTGCTGCCGAATATTGCAGGTTGGTAACAATGGATTGATTACCATTCATTTCTAACTTCTAAGTGTTACCATGCTATCAGTAATACCTCTCGAAGGAACACCTATCGAAAATTCAGAGATAAAAAAAAGAACTGGTAAAGTTCCAGGAAACTAGACAGATAGATATTAGATACTAAATGATGCTTACTTTTTGTTCTTGAGGTGCTCTCGAAGTGTATCAATAAGTGGATGCACGCCATCATCAGAAGTGTTGTGAGTAATCTTCAACCCTTTAGCGATTTCTCTTAGAACATTTCTCATGTTAGGCTTCCGAGAAACAGATACGAAAGCTGAACAATCAAATGGTTTTTTGATGGTTTGGTAGACTACATTAGAGAGAGTAGTCTTACCAAGACCACCAGCACCAACAATTGACAGCACGTGGAGCTGCGTAGAAGATGAATCTTCATTTTTGAGCACCTCAATGATATGATTCTTAGGACCATCAATGCCCACAAGCTTACCGACATCCACATAGAGCGCATTCAACCTGGGATCAATATCACAGGTGGTAGAGTTAGATGACTGACGGTCACTTTTATACCTCTGATGCCTCTTGCTTGTCTCGATTGCCCGTGCCTTGAGCTTTTTGATCTCGCCGGCGATCACATGGCGAGGTTTGAGTTTGGTCAGTTTGCCAAAGAACCCCTTGAAGCCCTTTGGCCCATCTTGGTCGGTGTCAGCACGTGCCATGAAGTCAAGACAATCCTCCATGTCGAAGGACAGCTCGCGGACATCGTCCCTCCAAGCTCTAGTCTCATGGTCGAGCTGCTCGGCGTCAGCTAGCGCCTCCAGAGCAGCCTGCATATTGCTCATCTCTTCTCTCGTGCAAGTGATGTGGTGGTGTGGCGTGGGAGAAGGCCGATGTAGCTGCTACAGCAATAAAGCATGAGACATGACAAGGTGTCACCGTTTGACACTATAGGTAGCGAGGGCTTGATCCCCCCCCCCCCCCCCTCCGTGTGTACGTGTGGTGTGAATTCACATGTCATTGTTGGCCGACATGGTGCATTTGCGTGCTACTCCCTCATTCCCGGTTTGTTAGGCCAGACTCCTTCTTATTTTTAGTCCAAGTTTCATTCCCGGTCGCACGGCGGTCAACATCAACGGCGAGATTGGTCCTTTCTTCCCTCTTCAATATGGTTGTGGACGTTCTGGCCTCCATCCTAGATAAGGCCAAAGCCGCTGGCCACATCCGTGGGATTACCCCACACCTTTCTGGGGGCTCGGGGATCTCCATCCTTCAGTATGCTGACGACACGATCATCATGGTCGAAGGCTCGGAGGGGGACATCTCCAACCTCAAGTTCCTCCTGCTCTGCTTTCAACAGATGTCGGGCCTCAAGATCAACTTTGATAAAAATGATGTCATGGTGTTGGGATATTCCCCCTCTGAGTCTATAGCCATCGCCAACAGACTTAATTGCCGCCTGGGCTCTTTCCCCACCTCCTACCTGGGGACCTGAGGCCCGCAGTTACTAAGCTTCAGTCCCGTTGCGAGCCCTGGCAGGGGAGATGGCTATCTAAGGCGGCCCGGACTATTCTCATCAACTCTTCCCTCTCTAGTCTACTGCTGTTCCTTATGAGCTTCTATAGCCTCCATGAGTCTCTCCACAAGGAGATCGCCAAGATCCAGTCCCGCTTCTACTGGGCTGGCGAGCATGATAAGCAGAAGTACCACATGGTCAGTTGGCCTGACATCTGCAAGCCCAGGGAGCAAGGTGGCCTGGGCATCATGTGCTCCAAGAGGATGAATATAGCCCTTCTCTCCGCTGGCTGGCGCGCATCGCCCGAGGTCATGGCGGCCTCGCTCGACATTATCCAGAATAAATACCTGTGGGGCCAGCCACTTGCCTTACGCCAGAATCGGGCGGCTCCCAGTTCTCTGGCAGTCTATTGTTCAGCTTCTCCCGGTGCTTCGCATTGGGACCTCCATCTCGGTGGGGTCCGGCCTCTCGACGCTCTTCTGGTTTGATCGTTGGGCCGGAGACTCCCCCTTTGCGGCCCGCTTCCCCGCCCTCTTCTCTATCTCCGTCGACCCCATGATTTCGGTCAATAGGGCTCTTCTTGACCTGGGGCGCCTTGCTTTCCGTCGCCCTTTTGGGCCGGCGGAATCCGCTGCCTGGCGTGAGTTGCTTGATTGCGTCGCGTTGCACGAGCCGTTGGTGGATGGCACGTCGGACTGTGTCCGGTGGCGGCTGGAGCCGTCGGGCCTGTTCTCCACCAAGTCGCTTTACTCGGCCATTGCCCCTTCCTCCGCCCCCCTCCCCTTATCGATGGTTTGGTCCGTCCGTGTACCACTGAAGATTCGCATCTTCATGTGGCAGTGGATTCGCGGTCGGGTCCCGTCTGGAGTGGAGGTCTGCAAGCGCAATGGCGGGCACCGGTATCTGCCCGCTCTGTGGAGTCCCTGAGGACTCAAACCACATCTTCTTCTCCTGCGTTTCCGCCCAATTTCTCTGTAGCTGCTTTCGTGAGGTGGTCGGCGGTAGTTGGTGCCACACCAACTTCCCGGACCTATTTGCTGAAATCCAGTCGTCCCCCGCGTCCTCTCGCCACATTAGGTGGCTTGAGGTTGGGGTTCTCGCCTGGACGTTGTGGACCGTTCGCAATAAGCTTGTGATCCAGCACGCTCCCCTTCGTCGCGCTACTGACGCTCTCTACAAATTCGCGGGTTTCTTGCAGCTTTGGCGGCCGCTTAGCCGCCCCGGACCGTGGACGCCATCTCCGCCTTTCATCGCCGACATCCGATCGATGGCCGTCCGCTGTCGCCGCCGCCACCGCCCGCCTCACGGAGCCTGATTAGGGGCCTTGTGTGATGATGATGTTGTTTTTTCTTTCCTTCTGGGCTTGTTGAGCTGTGCCCTCAGCAGAACCTATGTACTTTGTCGTGAGACTTGGTTGTGTGTGTGGACTTGTGTGGGTTTGTATGCTCTGTGACGGTTTGCTTTATTTATAAAGCGGGGCGAAAGCCTTTTTCGGTTTTCCGGGTATTCCTTCAGTGGATCTCTGACTCATTCTTTAAATTTCTTGTGTTATTATAGCATTGGCGCCGGCTTGCTAGGCAGCAGGACCACAACCGGCTGGGGTAGATGTTGGATGTGCTGTACGTCGCTGCTCGACACCTCTCTTCGCTGCAGATCATCTGATGCTATGGCCATTGTTGGCCGACATGGTACTTTATTTGGGCGTGCTTGTGCTGATGCCCTAGCGAACTATTTTATCTCGGTTATTTGCTACTTCTTGTATGGACATGGTGTTGATTTATTTATAAAGCGAGGCGAAAGCCTATTTTAAAAGAAAACCTTTTATGAATACAAATCTAACAATATGCTTAATGTTTAGATGGATGGTCAAACTTTAAACCTAAATACAAGAGGATGGGGTGGTTCTATGTGATGAGCGCACTAGGCAATATCAATGTTTTAAATAGCTGGCTTTAGCCCGTTATAGCTTCTGGATCAAGGTTCCACTAAATGATTGGCTATAGTATTCATGTATAATTGTCAAAAACGTTCTGAATAGCCGGCTATAGCCTTGTTGTAGTGTTTTGAGAAGGTTGCTGGTAAATGACCAGCTAGATGCACTAGTAGAAAAACCCCTATTAGTCCCGGTTGGTTAGGGCCTTTTGTCCCGGTTCTTGAACCGAGACTAAAGGGTCGTTACTAATGCCCTAGACCTTTAGTCCCGGTTCTAACACGAACCGGGACAGATGGGCCTCCACGTGGCCGGTGCGCCGCCAACCGGGACCAAAAGGCATCCACGCGTCAGCATTTCAGGGGCTGGGGTTTTTGTTTTTTTGGAGGGGGTTGGGGTTTTGGGGGCTAATTTAGGTGTTTCATATATTGTGTTAGCTAGCTAATTAATAGAGAGAAGTGTCCTCTCTTATGTCTGTGCTTGGTCAACGCTACGTACTATACATAGAGAGGCCCTCGACATGCTAGCTAGTAAGAAAATGAAGGAAACCATTAAGTACAGAAGTTCGTCATGCATACCGATAGAAGTAATCGATCGACCTCTTCTTCTCCGAAAGTTTGGTCGAACAACAAGTTTTCGTATTATCTATCCGACCCTACTAGCTACATACATATACAATATGTAAGATCTCTTAAAATCCCCTAGCCCCTGAAATCAACTTCCACATGGTATTCTCCGGCTTTATTGATGACGTGGTCAAGAAAGAATCCCGCCAATTCCTATTGAATTGCTTTCATGCGATCTTGTGGTAGGAGTTCATTCCGCATCTGCCACGTCTAATTTGAAAATGGGGGTTAATACATATATATGAATGAAACTCAACAGAAATGATGGTGTAATAAAATGAAATTGTGAATATTATTGCTTGCGCACTTCATATTGTCTTTTAGAGTAGCCCAGCTTATTTTTCAAAGTCGCGTTGTAGATGAACTCACACACGTAGTATCCACAGTAATCATTCCCTTGTTCCTGCCACAAGCACTTTTCGAGAAATAGAGGTCAATTAAACTGATAATGAAGCATTATAATGACATTGATGAAAGTATAGCTATAGAATCAACGGGAGATGCGCGCAACTAGCTAGCTAGTAGTACTTACTTTTGGGTATGTATATCGCAGCTCCTTCGGCAGTCCCGGAGCTTCTGCGGTGAACTGTTTCCAAATCCTGCAAGACAAAGAAAATAATTATTATTACTTGAGATATCTAGAAATGAACAAAATGTTGCCGATATGGTGCGATAATGATCGATTGAACTTACTTGTTGAGCAGTTTAGTCATGTCCGCATAGGTTTCGGGATCTTTTCATCTCGAGTCTAAGACGGTTACTAGTCCCCGCTCAAGCTTAATCTCCAGAAGAACATAGTGGAAGCTGCGCACGCATGCATAACTCATCAATTACATTACAATAACCTCGCTCGAGTAATAAAGGGATACCGAATATGCACACGACAGTAACACTCACTCGAAATTGTAACGAAATAGTATTAAATCTTTGTTTTGATTTTTGATCAACAATTGTAGCAAGTTGGCCTCGGCCTCTTCGGCGTGCTTTGTAACCAGAAATTCATCTATGATATTTGTGTTAATGAACCCAATATCATACATTTCTTGTTTTCTGCACTCGACGATCTTCAATCTGCATAATATAGTGAGGATAATTAATTATAAATACATGCAATGAAAGAGCTGAGCTATATATAGAGACTTAATGACAGAAATAGTACTTACAGACAGTAGCAAAAGAACGTTAATTTATCGAGGGCCTTTTGATTGAAGAACTTGAAGAACTCCTCAAATGGAACAGGCAACAGATCATTTCGAGCGAGGTCGTGCTCCTCTTTAATTGTCAGATACAAAGTATTCGTCCCCCCAGACTCTCTGCAGGTTTTCATGTACCAATTATGGAATCTTCGCATCATCGTTGTTAGAGATTTTTCATCTTTGACGAGAGGCTTCCCGTACTCGTATCTGTGTTCGTCCACCTCCAAGAAATCAAAATGTACATCGTCAGGCAGGTAATCTCTAAGATTGCTATAACCGTGCACCGTCCCCGGAGCATTAGCGACGATGTCGCTAGACACATTGAGCGGGGGGCATGATTGCTTTGCTCGTTCGCCGAGCTGGACAATATTTTCCCAGCTGCTCGTTCTTTTAAACTTTGATCAATGACAGTACTTCCCGACCGCTCCGCTACGAGATATGCCTTTTCAGTAATGCACTCATAGTTGGTTTTCGGCGGAGACTTTGGCGGTTTCCTCAGGGCATCGATAGTGCGCTTTGCTTTCACCGGATCTATCTTTTCCTCCGGAGGTGGATGTGTCCTTGCTTTCAACCCTTCAAAGAAATCCTTCACTTCGGTCCGCATGATCTTCGCGTTTTCCTCCTCGGTCCTCTCGTACGGTAACTTCTCTAGAGGCTTGAGAGATGGACTGTATCTGTATTGCCTCCCGCCTCTGGCTGTACTGCTAGATGCCAGAGCAGACGGAGCGGCTGCGGCTGTCTTCTTTCGTGCTTGCTTACGAGGCAGAGGAGAAGGACTACGACGCTGGAGCAGCCGGGCGGCGGCGGGTCTCTTCCGCTTCTTTGGCGTAGGCGGAGAAGGAGGAGGCTGCTGGCTGCTCGGGCGCGCCGGTGCAGGCAGAGAAGGAGGTGGAGAGCCTCCACGCGCCAGAGAAGGAGGCTGAGTGCCCTGATCATCACTCGCCGGAGGAGGAGGAGGTGGAGTGCCCTGACTCGCCGGAGGAGGAGGAGGAGGCGGAGGCGTCTAGTTCGGAAGGTTGATGAACTCCTTCCGCCATAGGCATGGAGTCTTCAGAGCAGAACCCAGCCGAGTCTCCCCTTCACCGGTAGGGTGGTCAAGCTGGAGGTCTTCAAATCCCTCCGTTATTTCGTCCACCGTCACCCTAGCATATCCTTATGGAATCAGATGACAGTGAAAAGTTGCACCGGGTTCAGAAGGTCGAACAGAGCCGACAGCCGCCTTGACTTTTAAGTTCTGCCATTGCGTCATAAGGTGGCAATTTTAAGACTCCGTGATAGCATCCACGGGGTAGCTAGCAGGAGCCGTCAAGACATGCTCCGGCTGAAGCAGCTCGGTGGAAGCCACACTGCTTCTCCGCTGAGATGGCGGGGTAGCTTCGGGGGAAGCTTCGGCAGTTCGTTTGCTGTGATTTGCTTCTCGTTCCTCTATCGCTTGTATCCTTGCGTGCAGCGCCTGCAGTTCGGTATGCTGCACTTTCTTCCTCGTCTCCTGGCATTTGTAATCGCCTGCGTCCGGAAACCCAGCCTGCCACGGAACGGAGCCTGGCGTGCCTCGTGTCCGTCCAGGGTGCTCAGGATTCCCGAGGGCCATTGTGAGCTCGTCGTTCTCTACATGCGAACGAACGTCCCTTCCTGCGCTGCATCGATGTAGTGCTGAAGACTCTTGACTGGTATTTTCATTTGCTCGTCCGTCCAACGGCACTTCCCTGATACAGGGTCCAAGGTTCCGCCAGCCTCGAAGAACCAAGTCCGGCAACGGTCTGGCCAATTCATTGTCTCTGGTTCGATCCCTTTATCAAGCAGATCATTCTCAGCCTTGCCCCACTTAGGTTGGGCTTTGAGGTAGCCACCTGACCCCGTGCGATGGTGAAGCTTCTTCTTCGCAGCATTTTGCTTGTTTGTCGCCAACATCTTCTTACTCTTTTCCGATGTCTTGTGGGCCACAAATGCGGGCCAGTGATCTCTGATCTACTCATATTTGCCGATGAATTCTGGTGTCTCTTCTTTGTCGACAAACCTTTTCAGCTCATTCTTCCACCTCCTGAATAGGTCTGCCTTCTTCTTAAGAGCATGAGACTTAATTAATTGCTCTTTAACTGGCTTCTCCGGATCCTCCTCCGGCGGTAGGGTGAAATTTGCCTTCAGCTCAGTCCAAAGATCATCTTTCTGCATATCATTGACATAAGACACCTCAGGGTCTTCGTTCTTAGGCTTATACCATTGGTGGATGCTGATCGGGATCTTGTCCCTAACAAGAACCCCGCACTGAGCAGCAAATGCTTCCTTTGTCCGGATGGGTTCAATCGGTTGGCCGTCGCGCGCGATTGCTGTGATCTCAAACCTTTCATCCGAGCGCAACTTTTTCTTCGGGCCTCATCTCTTTACGGATGTTGTGCTCGATCCGGAGGGCTAGAAAAAAGAAGAAAGACAAGAGTTAATTAATATGTGTACATATATACTAAAACAATGAATGCATCAATTAGCTAGTCAGCACAGGATAAACTAATATATATACCTGGCCGGACTCGGTTCGGTCACCAGAGCCGTCATCACGGTCTCCTTCTTGCACCGTCATTGTGTCACCGGAGCCATCATAATCATGTCTTCCCTCCTCCATTCTTCGTTCACCGTAGCCTGCTTCTTCACCCTGTTCTTCCATACCATCATTGTCGTTAAGATACGAGAAGATATCACCTCCGGCTAAGATTATTTCCCCCAACACCTCTTCTGCTTCCTCGTCTCGTATGTGCTCCATTGTTTCTGCAAATATTACAACATGGCAATTATTACACAAACATGACAGCAGGTGGGTATATTAGTGGCAAACATAGACCGAGCTTATTCCGGGTTTGGGGTGGCCTTGGCAATGCTTCAAGGGTAGGGGCACGGCGGGAGGGCTAGGAGACCGACATCATTTTTTTTCTAGGGTTTGGGTGTCCTCGAGAGTTTTGGTCGAGCGAGAGGGGGTGGCCTCGAGAGAGTTGTCGGGTAGGGGCGCGGTGGGAGGGGGTAGGAGATCGACATCGTTTTTTCTAGGGTTTGGGTGTCCTCAAGAGTTTTGGTACAAGTTATCACAGTCGAGAGGGGGTAATATCGACAATGACGACATACATACACGGGAAAATAACGTTATCGGGGGGTATATCGACCCCCCCCCCCCCCCCGACGTGTTGAAGTTATCATGAGGGGATTATATCGAGAACGACGACATATGTACATGGGAAAATCATATTATCGGGGAGGGGGTATATCGACCCCCCCTCGTGTTGAAGTTATCGGGAGGGGTATATCGACGACGACAGACCCGATAAAACATAAAAAAACGAAGAAGAAATAAAAAGAGGAGAAGAAGAAAGGAATAGAGGAGAAGATCGAAGAAAAAAAAGGAAAAAAAGAGGAGAAGAAGAAAGGAATAGAGGAGAAGAAGAAAAAATAGAAGGAATTCTTCTCCTTTCTTCCTCCTCTTATTTTCGTTTTTCCTCTCCTTCTTTTTCTTCTTCTTCCTGTCCGATATATAAAACTATTCTTCCTTTTCCTTATTTTACGTTTTCCTCTACACTAACCTAAAATGCACTAACCTTATTTTTCCACTCCTTTATTTTCTTCTAAATATGAACATATACATAAATTGACAAAAAATATGCACAAAAACATATACATTCATTTTCCTATACATATACAATTGTTTTACAAATATGCACATATATATGAACATATACATAAATTGACAAAAAATACATTTATGAAAAAAAATGATATGAACATGTACACACATATATACACATATACACGCATATACAAAAATATACATTTATGAAAAAATGCTATGAAATAAAAATGCAGGGCACGCAGGCTGTGGCGGGGCGTCTTGGCGGCAGCGAAAGGGCAGGGCGGTCTTGGCAGCGAAGGGCAGGGGCGGCGGCGCGGTGGCAGCCCATAGCGGCGATGGTGGCGATCTGAGGGCAGGAGCAGGAACGGGCGGCGCTCACGGCAAGGTGGCGTCGGCGACGAGGAAGGCTCTCGAGGACGGGCGGGTGAAGGCGCCCTCGGGTGCGAGGGCAGGCGCCGGGCTCGGGGGCGATGTCGGCGACGGCGACGTCTGAAGCGGCAGCGGCAGCGCGGTCGAAGCGGCGGCGAAGCGGCGGAAGGCGTCGGTGCAGCCTGGCGGCGATGAGCTCGGCGTCGTCGGTGGTAAATGGAGATGAGAAACTGAAATTTTCGGAAGTCCTGGTTATATACCAAGAGCATCTGTCCCGGTTCGTGGCACCAACCGGGACCAATGCCCTTTAGTCGGTTGAAGAAAGACCGGGACCTAAACCGATTTCGGCAGCCCGAAGGGCTGGAAGCGGCGGCCTTTGGTCCCGGTTGGTGGCTGATACGTCTTCGTCGTATCTACTTTTCAAAACACTTTTGCCCTTGTTTTGGACTCTAACTTGTATGATTTGAATGGAACTAACCCGTACTGACGCTGTTTTCAGCAGAATTGCCATGATGTTGTTTTATGTGCAGAAAATAAAAGTTCTCGGAATGACCTAAAACTCCACGGAACATCTTAGAAAAAATAATAAAAATCCTCGTAAAGATGAAGACCAGGGGGCCCACACCCTGTTCACGAGGGTGGGGGGCGCCCCCCCTCCTGGGTGCGCCCCCCTACCTCGTGGGCCCCCTGGACACCTTCCGACGCCAACTCCAACTCTATTTATTGGCTTTCGGGGAGAAAAAAATCAGAGAGAAGAAATCATCACGTTTTACGATACGGAGCCGCTGCCAAGCCCTAATATCTCTCGGGAGGGCTGATCTGGAGTCCGTTCGGGGCTCCGGAGAGGGGGATTCGTCGCCGTCGTCATCATCAACCATCCTCCAACACCAATTTCATGATGCTCACCGCCGTGTGTGAGTAATTCCATCGTAGGCTTGCTGGACGGTGATGGGTTCGATGAGATTTATCATGTAATCGAGTTAGCTTTGTTAGGGTTTGATCCCTAGTATCCACTATGTTCTGAGATTGATGTTGCTATGACTTTGCTATGCTTAATGCTTGTCACTAGGGCCCGAGTGCCATGATTTCAGATCTGAACCTATTATGTTTTCATGAATATATGTGTGTTCTTGATCCTATCTTGCAAGTCTATAGTCACCTACTATGTGTTATGATTCGGCAACCCCGAAGTGACAATAATCGGGACCAATCCCGGTGATGACCATAGTTTGAGGAGTTCATGTATTCACTATGTGCTAATGCTTTGTTCCGGTTCTCTATTAAAAGGAGGCCTTAATATCCCTTAGTTTCCAATTGGACCCCGCTGCCACGGGAGGGTAGGACAAAAGATGTCATGCAAGTTCTTTTCCATAAGCACGTATGACTATATTCGGAATACATGACTACATTACATTGATGAATTGGAGCTAGTTCTGTGTCACCCTATGTTATGACTGTTACATTACGAACCGCATCCGGCATAATTATCCATCACTTATCCGGTGCCTACGAGTTTTCCATATACTGGTTCTCGCTTATTTACTTTTCCGTTGCTACTGTTACAATTACTACAAAATACCAAAAACATTACTTTTGCTGTCTTTACTTTTGTTACCCTTACCACCACTATCATATTACTTTGCTACTAAACAGTCTGCTGCAGATACTAAGTTTCCAGGTGTGGTTGAATTGACAACTCAGCTGCTAATACTTGAGAATATTCTTTGGCTCCCCTTGTGTCGAATCAATAAATTTGGGTTGAATACTCTACCCTCGAAAACTGTTGCGATCCCCTATACTTGTGGGTTATCAGTGGCACAAACCGGGACTAAAGGGGGGGAATTGGTACTCGTTGGTGCCACGAACCGGTACCATTTCACCCCTTTAGTCCCAGTTGGTGCCACCAACCGGGACCAAAGGCCCCTGTGTTGCCCACGTCGCCGCCAAAGTTTAGTCCCACCTCGCTAGTTGAGAGGGGCTCGGAGTGGTTTATAAGCCCCACTATGGCTACACTCTCGAGCTCCTCTCAAATGCAGGCTTACGGGCCTAATCTCACATTGTGCTGCCTGTGGGCCTATTGGGCCTTCTGCGGGCCTGAATCCTGGCCCAGGTTAGGTCTCTAGTCGTATTCAAGCCGTGGTGGCCCAATAGGTGGCAGTTTTTTTATTTATTTTTCCAGTTTTTTTGTTTTGTTTTTCCATTATTTATTTTCTTTTGTTTTTTGATTTATTTTTTTAATTCTTTTTTGCTTTTAGGTCAAAAAAATTATAAACTTTCTGTTAGTGCCATTACTTTTCAAATTTGAATAGTTAAAATTTGAATTCTTTGAAATTTGTGTGAATCACAAGTTTGTGCTTAACTTTACTATAAAAATAGTTTTTTTCTAGTTTTTTTTGTTTTTTTTGCATTATTTATTTTCTTTTGTTTTTTGCTTTATTTTTTAATTCTTTTTTGCTTTTAGGTAAGCAAAATTATAAACTGTCTGTTAATGACATTAGTTTTAGAAAAATTATTTTGTTTTTTTGTTTTCTTTGTTGCTTTATTTATTTTATTTTGTTTCTACTTACAACAAAATACTTATTGTTGCTATTTTTATTTATTTTATTAAAGTTTATGTTTAATTATTTTTCTTTTAAGTCACAAAAATTAGAAACTTTCTGTTAGAGCCATTAGTTTTCAAATTTGAATACTTAAAATTTGAATTCTTTGAAATTTGTGTGAATCACAAGTTTGTGATTAACTTTACTAAAAAATGAGCATAGATGCGCCTATAGAGAAAATTCAACCTAAATTCATAATAAATTTCTATGAATTTCAGAGAAATTCAGTATGAATTTAGGTCAAATTCTAATATAAGGCGTCTATTTTCACTTTGAGAGGAGCTCAACAAGGCAGAGAGGGAGGGGATTATAAACCGGTGTGAGCGCCCTTCGGTTGGCGAGGTGGGACTAAACTCTGACCGCAATGAGGACCAACCCTTTAGTCCCGGTATTTGGCACAAACCGGGACTAATGGTCATGGGCCATGGGCGAGGCGCATTGGTCCCGGTTCGTGCGTGGAACCGGGACCAAAAGGTCCGGACGAGCTGGGACCAATGGCCCACGTGGCCGCCCTCTTGAGTGTTCTTCACGAGAACATAGTTGACAAGGAGCGAACCGGGACTAATGGTATTACGAGGGCGGAACCATAAAACGTTAAAGCATTTCAAATGAACTCTGAAAAAGTTGAAAGTTGGCATGGTATCATAATTTCACCCACATAGCATGTGCATGTACAAAATGGACAATGGTATCATACTCGTCTGTTACAAAGTTGGCAAGGTGTCATCATAATAGTTGCGGGAGAAAGTCTTCACTTTTTCTTCGCTTGTGTCATTTGCTTATTGCGCCGTAACCATGGATAATCTTCATCGTTTATCAGGATGCTTGGGTCAGCCTTGACTTTGAAGGGAGGAATTTCATGAAACTTTTCATAATCTTCAGACATGTCTGTCTTGCCCTCCACTCCCATGATGTCCCTTTTTCCTGAAAGAACTATGTGGCGCTTTGGCTCATCGTATGATGTATTCGCTTCCTTATCTTTTCTTTTTCTCAGTTTGGTAGACATGTCCTTCACATAGATAACTTGTGCCACATCATTGGCTAGGACGAATGGTTCGCCAGTGTACCCAAGATTTTTCAGATCCACTGTTGTCATTCCGTATTGTGGGTCTACTTGTACCCCGCCTCCTTGACAGATTGACCCATTTGCACTTAAACAAAGGGACCTTAAAATCATGTCCGTAGTCAAGTTCCCATATGTTCACTATTTAACCATAATATATGTCCTTTACCCTCTCAGTTGCCGCATCAAAGCGGACACCGCTGTTTTGGTTGGTGCTCTTTTGATCTTGTTCAATCGTGTAAAATGTATTCCCATTTATCTCGTATCCATTGTAAATCAATACAGTCAAAGATGGTCCCCTGGACAACAAGTACAACTCATCACAAACAGTCTTGTCACCTCTGAGATGTGTTTCCAACCAACTGCTGAAAGTCCTGATGTGTTCACATGTAATCCAGTCGTCGCACTGCTCCGGGTGTTTGGAGCGCAGACTGTTCTTGTGTTCATCGACATACGGGTCACCAAGGTAGAGTTCTCAGAGAACTGTGTAGTGTGCTTGAGACCAAGAATATCCGTCCCTGCATATTATTGAGTCCCTCCAAGCGTGCCTTTTCGGTCAGTCTCCCCTCATACCGCGATTTAGGGAGACCTATCTTCTTAAGGCCAGGAATGAAGTCAACACTAAACCCAATGACATCCTCTGTTTGATGGCCCGTGGAGATGCTTCCTTCTGGCCTAGCGCGGTTACGGACATATGTCTTTAGAACTCCCATGAACCTCTCAAAGGGGAACATATTGTGTAGAAATATGGGCCCCAGAATGACAATCTCGTCGACTAGATGAACTAAGACATGCGTCATGATATTGAAGAAGGATGGTGGGAACACCAGCTCGAAACTGACAAGACATTGCATCACATCACTCCTTAGCCTTGGTACGATTTCTGGATTGATCACCTTCTGAGATATTGCATTGAGGAATGCACATAGCTTCAGAATGGCTAATCGGACGTTTTCCGGTAGAAGCCCCCTCAATGCAGCCGGAAGCAGTTGCGTCATAATCACGTGGCAGTCATGAGACTTTAGGTTCTGAAACTTTTTCTCTGCCATATTTATTCGACGAGAAGCCAGTCGGGACCCTCATACTAAGCAGGCATTCAAAGAAGATTTCCTTCTCTTCTTTGGTAAGAGCGTAGCTGACAGGACCTTCATACTGCTTTGGAGTCATGCCGTCTTTTTCGTGCAAACGTTGCTGGTCTTCCCGTGCCTCAGCTGTATCTTTTGTCTTCCCATACACACCCAAGAAGCCTAGCAGGTTCACGCAAAGGTTCTTCGTCACGTGCATCACGTCGATCAAAGAGCGGACCTCTAGGTCTTTCTAGTAGGGTAGGTCCCAAAATATAGATTTCTTCTTCCACGTGGGTGCGTATCCTTCAGCATCACTCGGAACAGCTAGTCCGCCGGGACCCTTTCCAAAGATTACGTGTAAATCATTGACCATAGAAAGTACGTCATCACCGGTACGCATGGCGGGCTTCTTCAAGTGATCTGCCTCGCCTTTGAAATGCTTGCCTTTCTTTCGACATTGCACTAGTAGAAAAGGGGCCTATTGACCCGGTTGGTGAGGGCCTTTAGTCCCGGTTCATGAACCGGGACTAAAGGGTCGGTACTAATACCCTGGCCCTTTAGTCGCGGTTCAATCCAGAACCGGACTGATGAACCTCCACGTCAACCTGTCGCGAGCCCGAGCGGGGAGGGCCTTTGGTCCCGGTTGGTGGCACCAACCGGGACCAATAAACATCCACGCATCAGCATTTCTATGGCTGTGGTTTTTGTTTTTTTTAAAAGGGGGGGGGGGTTTGGGGGGTTAATTTAGGTGTTTCATATATTGTGCTATAGCTAGCTAATTAATAGAGAAAAGTTTCCTCTCTTTTGTCCGTGCTTGGTCGACGCTTCACGTACTATACATACGTATAGAGAGGACTAGCTAGACACGCTTAGCTAGCTAGTAATTAAGCAAACAGAAGATCGTCATGAACATATATGCATACGAGAGAGAAGTGATATCGACCACCTCTCCTTCTCCGAGAGATTGGTCGAACAACAAGTTCTCGTATATCTATCCGACACTACCGGCTACATATATACAATAATTATCTTTTACCATACGGACGCGTGGTCCACATAGTATTCTCCATCTTCAGCGATCACGTGGTCAAGAAAGAATGCCGCCAATTCCTCTTGAATTGCTCGCATGCGATCTGGTGCTAGGAGTTGATCCCGCTTCCGAAACATCTATATATATATATATATATATATGAATGAATGAAACTCAACACAAATGATGGTAATAAAATAAAATTGTGAATATTTTTATTTACGCACTTCATATTGTTTGTCGGAGTAGCCCCTCTCACAGGTCGTGTGGCGGATGGACTACATAAGCGTAGTATCCACAGAAATCATTCCCTTGTTCCTGCCACAACCACTTTACAAGAAACAGAGGTCAATCAAACTGATAATTAGCAAGCATGCTAAATGGTATTGATGAAACTAGCGCTTGAATCACTAGGAGGTGCGCGTGGAATATGCTACTATATAGTACTTACTTTCGGGTGTCTACATTGCAGCTTCTTCGGTAGTCCGGAGCTTTTTGGTGAATTTTCCCCAAGCCCTGCCATACAAAGAAAACAATTACTTGATATCAGAAATGAACAAAGTTGCTGATATGGTGGATAATGATCGATTTAACTTACTTCTCGAGCATTTCAGTCATGTCCGCATACTCCTTGGGATCTTTTCGTCTCGAGTCTAAGACAGTTACTACTCCCTGCTCAAGCTTAATCTCTAGGAGAATATAGTGGTACCTGCGCGCATGCATAACTCATCAATATTACATTACTATAACCTGGACTAATAAGGGAAACCGAATATGCCACAAGACAGTAACACTCACTTGTAGTTGTAAGGAAAGAGTATTATATTTTTGTGTTCATTTATTTCCAACGATCGTAGCAAGTTGGCCTCGGTTTCTTCGGCACGATATTTAACCTCATTTGCATCTATGAGATATGTGTTAATGAACCAAATATCACCCACTTGTCTTTTCTTCCTTTCGGCGATCTTCAATCTGCATAATATAGTGAGGATATTTATAAATACATGCAATGAAAGAGCTGAGTTATATAGAGATACTTAATGATGAAGTAGTACTTCTTACAGACAGTAGCATGTGACCGTTGCTTTATCGAGTGCCAATTGATTGAAAAACTGATAGAACTCCTCAAATGGAATAGGCAACAGTTCAATTCCAAGGAGGTCATGCTCCTTTTTAACTCTCACATACAAAGTACTACTCCCCTCAGACTCTTTGCAGGTTTTCATGTACCAATCATGCAATCTTCGCATCATCGTTGATAGAGAGCTTTCATCTTTGACGAGAGGCTTCCCGTACTCGTATCTTTGTATCTGCACCTCCAAGAAATCATAATGTACATCGTCGGGCAGGTAATCTGCAGGATTGCCATAACCGGAACCATCCTCGGATCGGCGATGTCGCTAGCGAGCACCTTGAGCGGGGCACGATTGCCCGCTTGTTCGCCGAGCTGGGCAATTTGTTTCCTAGCTCGTCGATCTTTCATCCTTTGATCAGCAGACGGTACTTCCCGATCTCTCCGCTTCGCAAATGCCTTTCCAATAATGCGCTCATAGTTACCTTCGGCGGAGACTTGGGTGGTTTTGTCGGGGCAGCAAGTGCGCTTCGCTTTGACCGGATCTACCTTCTCCTCGGAGGTGGATGTCTCTTTGCTTTCAAACCTTGAAACCAGTCATCCACTTCGGTCTGCGATCTTCGCGTTTTCCTCCTCGCTCCTCTCGTCACGGTAACTTCTCCGAGTCTTGAGAGAAGGACCGAATCTATATCTCCTCCCGCCTTTGGCTGTCTTGCTAGACGCCGGCAGAGCAGGCAGAGCGGATGTCTTCTTTCCTTGCTTACGAGGCGGAGGAGAAGGACTACGACGCGCCGGAGCAGCCGGAGCGGCGGCGGGTCTCTTCCGCCCTTGCTGACGAGGCGGAGAAGGAGGAGGCTGGCTGCTCGGGCGCGCCGGTGCAGGCGGAGAAGGAGGCGGAGTGCCGCCACGCGCCGGAGAAGGAGCCGGCCGAGTGCCCTGATCGTCACTCGCTGGAGGAGGAGGTGGTGGAGGAGGCGGAGTGCCCTGACTCGCCGGAGGAGGAGGAGGAGGCGGAGGCGTCGATTCGGAAGGTTGATGAGATCCTTCCGCCATAGGCATGGAGTCTTGAGCGAGAACCCAGCCGATACTCCCCTTCACCGGTAGGGTGGTCAAGCCGGAGGTCCTCAAATCCCTCCGTTATTTCATCGACCATCACCTTAGCATATCCTACGGAATCGGCGGCGGTGGAAAGTTGAGTCGGGTTTAGTAGGATAAGCAGAGCCAACAGCCGCCTTGACCTTCAAATTGCTCCATTGCGCCATAAGGTGGCAATTTTCAGCATCCGTGATAGCATCCACGGGATAGCTGGCGAGGAGCCGTCAAGGCATGCTGCTCGGCTGAAGCAGCTTCGGTGGAAGCCATGCTGCTTCTCCGCTGAGATGGCGGGGTAACCGGGAAGCTTGGCGGTCGTTTGTTGTGATCTGCTGCTTCTCGTTCCTCTTCTCGTTCCTCTAGCCCCATTACCCTTTCGTGCAGCGCTTTGCATTAGGCTCTGCTCCAGTTTCTTCCTCCTCTCTTGGGTTTTGTAACCCCTGCGTCAAAATCCAGCCTTCCACGAAGCGCGGCTGGCGTGCCTCGTGTCCGTCCGAGGTGCTCGAGATTCCCGAAGGCCATTGTGAGCTCGTCCTTCTCCTGCAGGAACGAACGTCCCTTGCCGTGCTGCTTCGATATATTGTTGAAGCCTCTTGACTGGTATGTCCAATTATTCGTCCGTCCAAATGCACTTCCCTGTTATAGGGTCCAAGGATCCGCCGGCCCCGAAGAACCAAGTCCGGCAGCAGTCTGGCGATTCATTGTCTCTGGTTCGATCCCTTTATCAAGCGAGATCATTCTCAGCCTTGGCCGACTTAGGCGAACTCTGAGGTAACCACGACCCCGTGCGATGGTGAAGCTTCTTCTTCGCAACATTTCTCTTGTTTGTCGCCGACATCTTTTTACTCTTTTACGATGTCTTGTAGGCCACAAATGCGGGCGATCATCTACGATCTTCTCATATTTGCCCTTAAATTCTGGTGTCTCATTTTTTCGACATACGTATTGAGTTCTTTCTTCCAATTCCTGAATAGTGCTGCCATCTTCTTAAGAGCAAAAGACTTGATTAATGGCTCTATTATCGGCTTCTCCGGATCATCCTCTAGCGGTAGGGTAAAATTTGACTTCAGCTCGGTCCAAAGATCATTTTACGCATATCATTGACACAAGACACCTCGGGGTCTTCGTTATTAGGCTTATACCATTGGTGGATGCTGATCGGGATCTCGTCCCTAACGAGAACCCATGACGAGCAACAAATGCCTTCTTTGTCCGGTAGGGTTCAATCGGTTGGCCGTCGCGCTCAATTTGTATGATCTCAAACTTTTCATCCGAGCTCAACTTTTCTTGGGCCTCGTCTCTTTACGAAGTTGTGCTCGATCCGGAGGGCTAGAAAAAGAACAAAGGCGAGAGTTAATTAATATGTGTACATACCAAAACAAAGGCGAGAGCTAGTCAGCACAGGCTTAACTAATATATATACCTGGCGGACTCGGTTTGGTGATCACGGAGCCGTCCTCACGGTCTACTTCTTCACCCTCTCCTTCTTGCACCGGCATTGGGTCATCGGAGCCATGTAAATCATAGCCAGCTGCTTCTTCACCCTCTCCTTCCAGACCATCGTTGTCATTGAGAAACATCAACGAGCATACGGCATCACTTCCTTGTGCGATTATGTCCCTCAACAACGCTTCTTGTGCTTCGTCTCGGGGGTTGTCCATAGTTTTTACAAATATTTACAACATGGCAATTATTATTCAAACATGACAGATATGGATATATTAGTGGCAAACGTAGAACTAGCTAGCTAATCACAATAAGGAATCATATTAGTGGCCTCGACTGCTTCTCTAGGGTTTGGGGTGGCCTCGACAATGCTTCAAGGGTTAGGGGTGGCCTCGAGAACGCTTCAAGCTAGGAGGGTAATATCGACCCCCACACACACGTGTTGAAGCTATCGGGAGGGGTCGGCGTTGAACACTACATCTATGTCCCACAAGTGGCGTGGGCATCGGCGCCCATTGATGGGGTAGAGGGTCGTGGATCGCCCAGTGATCGAGGTCAAGGGTCGAAGATCGCCGAGGTCGATGGGTTGCCTAGTGTCAAAGGATTCAACAAAACCATGTCTTCATCATTAGGCGAAAGTAACAGGTGCATGATGGTGCAAGCTCTCCAAAGTTATTTTGGAGCGGAGTCCCGAGATAGGATAATTCGCTTTTGGTACAAAGTTCAGCAACAACCTTTGAATATTGTTATTTGAAAGGACTTTGCGAAGATTCGTACAAAAGGCAAATTATCCTATCCGGACTCCATTCGAATAACTTTGGAGGACTTCGTACCATCATGCCATGGTTACTTCCGGCTAATGATGAAGCCATGGATTTCTTCAATACTTTGCCACTATAGGAACCCTCGACCTGAAACCTTCTCCCCTTGACCCCATAACGACCCTCGCCCCTCTACCCTTGTGCCCGACCCTCGACCCCCCGGCGATCCTCGACACCCTCGTTATATCGACAACGACGCAACATACATATACATGGGAAAATAATGTTATCGGGGAGGGGGTATCGGTACCCCCCCCCCTCGTGTCAAAGTTTCTTCTTTCTCCTCTATTCCTTTCTTCTTCTCCTGTTCTTTTTCTTCTTATCCCTCGAGAAAGGAAAATAAGGAAAAAGGAAGAAAACAGGAAGAAGGAAGAAGGAAGAAGAAGAAGAAAAAGAAGAAGAAAAAAAAAGAGGAGAAGAAGAAAAGAATAGAGGAGAAGAAGAAAAGAATATAGGAGAAGAAGAAAAAATAAAAAAAATCTATTTTTTCTTCTTCTCCTCTTCTTTTTCTTCTTTTTTCTTCTTCTTATTTATTTCTCCTCTTCTTCCTCTCCCCTCTTCTTCTCCTTTCTTCCTCTTCTTATTTCCTTTTTCCTTCTTCTTCCTTTCTTAAAAATACATGAAGTAGTATTGCTTGTTTTTTTAAAAATAATGATCAAATATAAATTTTAGAAAAAATTAAAGGTTTTGCCTAATTCATTGTTCATATGAATATATAAACATTTGCATATTTACAATAATTAATATCACCAAAAAAAATCTATGAACAGAAAAAAAATACTATTTTTCCTAAAAATCTATCTTCTGCATATATTCATGAACATATATATACACAGAGAACATATATACATACATATATACATTTTTATAAAAATGCAAAAAACAAAAAATCTAAAAAAAGGACATATAAACAGATATACACACACATATATATATACCCATACATATAAATATAATCAAAAATAAATCTATCTTCTGCAGGGCAGGGGCGGCGGGCGGCACGTGGCCTGTGGCAGGCAGGTGGGCAGCGCACGGTGGCACATGGCGGAGACGGCGCCTGGCACAGGCGGGCGGCGGCGTGGCGGTCGCGCAGACAGGGCGCTGAGCAGGCTGTGCTCACAGGGCGGCGGCGACGGCAAGGCGAGCAACTGACGACGCCGGTGGCGGCGGGCGACGGGAAGGCGAGCAGTTCTGACGGTGTCGGTGGCGGCAACGGCAAGGTGGAAGCGAGGCGTCGGGCGGCGGCGATGAGGAGGAGGCGAGGCGTCGGGGAGAAGTGGGTGATTTAGTCGAAAACTGCTAAGTGCTGCTTATATAGCAAATCCTTTAGTCGGTTGGTGGCGCCAACCAGACTAATGCCTTTAGTCGGTTGGTGCCACCAACCGACCAAAGGCCAATTTTCAGCAGCCCAAAGGGCGGGAAGCGGCGACCTTTGGTGGTTGGCACCAACGGGACTAAAGGGGGCATTAGTCCCGGGTCGTGGCACCAACCGGGACTAATTACACCCTTTAGTCCCGGTTGGTGCCACCAACCGGGACCAAAGGCCTTGTGCTTCCCCGCGCCCAAAAGTTTAATCCCACCTCGCTAGTTGAGAGACCTCGAGAGTGGTTTATAAGCGCTGCTGCGCCAACCCTCCCGAGCTCCTCTCAACTGCAGGCTTTCGGGCCTAATCTGTCACTAGCTATGTGCCTGTGGGCCTACTTGGCCTCCTGCGGGCCTGAATCCTGGCCCATGTAGGGTTTCTAGTCGTATTCGGGCCGTGGGGGCCCGATGGCTGACACTATTTTTTTCTAGTTTTTTGTTTTGTTTTCTGCATTATTATTTATTTTTGTTGTTTTTGCTTTATTTTTTAATTCTTTTTGCTTTTAGTTTTAGAAAAATTATAAACTTTATGTTAGTGCCATTTGTTTTCAAATTTGAAAACTCTTTTTTTTTTCTCTTTGTTGCTTTATTTATTTTATTTTGTTTCTACTTACAACAAAATACTTATTGTTGCTATTTTTATTTTTTTTCAGTTTTTTTTTCTGTTTTCTGCATTATTTAGTTTTTGTTGTTTTTTGCTTTATTTTTTAATTCTTTTTGCTTTTAGTTTTAGAAAAATTATAAACTTTCTGTTAGTGCCATTAGTTTTCAAATTTGGAAACTCTTTTTTGTTTTCTTTGTTGCTTTATTTATTTTATTTTGTTTCTACTTACAACAAAATACTTATTGTTGCTATTTTTATTTTTATTTCAGTTTTTTGTTACATTTTTCTGCATTATTTATTTTTTGTTGTTTTTTCTTTATTTTTTAATTCTTTTTGCTTTTAGTTTTAGAAAAATTATAAACTTTCTGTTAGTGCCATTAGTTTTCAAATTTGAAAACACTTTTTTGTTTTCTTTGTTGCTTTATTTATTTTATTTTGTTTCTGCTTACAACAAAACGGTGTGTAGAGGGACGGGTTTATAAACCGGTGTGAGCGCCCTTCGGTTGGCGAGTTTTCAAATTCATAGTTTTCAAATGAACTCTGAAAATGTTGGCATAGCATGTGCATGTACAAAACGGACAATGGTATCATACTAAATGCATTACAAAGTTGGCATGGTATCATCATAATAGTTGCGGAGAGAAAGTCTTCACTTTCTCGTCGCTTGTGTCATTTTCTTATTGCGTCGTAACCATCGATAATCTTCATCGTTTATCAGGATGCTTGGGTCAGCCTTGACTTTGAAGGGAGGAATTTCATGATACTTTTCATAATCTTCAGACATGTCTGTCTTGCCCTCCACTCCCACGATGTCCCTTTTTCCTGAAAGAACTATGTGGTGCTTTGGCTCATTGTATGATGTATTCGCTTCCTTATCTTTTCTTTTTCTCGGTCTGGTAGACATGTCGTTCACATAGATAACCTGTGCCACATCATTGGCTAGGACGAACGGTTCATCAGTGTACCCAAGATTTTTCAGATCCACTGTTGTCATTCCGTACTGTGGGTCTACACATGCCGCCTCTGACAGATTGACCCACTTGCACTTAAACAAAGGGACCTTAAAATCTACTCCGTAGTCAAGTTCCCATATGTCTACTATGTAACCATAATATGTGTCATTTCCCTTGTCGGTTGCTGCATCAAAGCGGACACCGCTGTTTTGGTTGGTGCTCTTTTCATCTTGGTCAATCGTGTAAAATGTATTCCCATTTATCTCGTATCCTTTCCAAATCATTACAGTCGAAGATGGTCCCTGGACAACAAGTACAGGTCATCACAAACAGTGATGTCACCTACGAGACGATGTTTCCAACCAACTCTTGAAAGTCTGATGTGTTCACATGTAATCCGATCGTCGCCTTTGCTCCGGGTGTTTGGAGCGTAGACTGTTCTTGTGTTCATCGACATACGGGGTCACCAAGGTAGAGTTACGTAGAACTGTAGTGTGCTTGAGACCAAGAATATCCGTCCCTGCATATTATTGAGTCTCTTCCAAGCGTGCCTTTTCGGTCAGTCTCCCCTCATACCGCGATTTAGGGAGACCTATCTTCTTAAGGCCAGGAATGAAGTCAACACAAAACCCGATGACATCCTCTGTTTGATGGCCCATGGAGATGCTTCCTTCTGGCCTAGCGGTTCTGAACATATTTCTTTAGGACTCCCATGAACCTCTCAAAGGGGTACATATTGTGTAGAAATACGGGCCTCAGAATGACAATCTCATTGACTAGATGAACTAGGACGTGCGTCATGATATTGAAGAAGGATGGTGGGAACACCAGCTCGAAACTGACAAGACATTGCGCCACATCACTCCTTAGCGTTGGTACGATTTCTGGACCGATCACCTTCTGAGATATTGCATTGAGGAATGCACATAGCTTCACAATGGCTAATCGGACGTTTTCGGTAGAAGCCCCCTCAATACAACCGGAAGCGATTGCGTCATAATCACGTGGCAGTCATGAGACTTTAGGTTACGGAACTTTTTCTCCGGCATATTTATTATTCCCTTTATATTGACGAGAAGCCAGTCGGGACCTTCATCTTGAGCAGGCATTGAAAGAATATTTCTTTCTCTTCTTTAAGAAGAGCGTGGCTGGCGGGACCTTCATACTCGCTTGGAGGCATGCCCTCTTTTTCGTGCAAGCGTTGCAGGTCCTCTCGTGCCTCAGGTGTATCTTTTGTCTTCCCATACACACCCAAGAAGCCTAGCAGGTTCACGCAAAGGTTCTTCGTCACGTGCATCACGTCGATCGAAGAGCGGACCTCTAGGTCTTTCCGATGAGGGTAGGTCCCAAAATATAGATTTCTTCTTCCACATGGGTGCGTGATTCTCGGCGTCATTCGAACAGCTAGTCCGCGGGACCATTTCCAAAGATTACGTGTAAATCATTGACCATAGCAAATGCGTGATCACCGGGACGCATGGCGGGCTTCTTCCGTGATCTGCCTGCCTTTGAAATGCTTTCCTTTCTTTCGACATTGATGGTTGGTCGGAACAAATCGGCGATGGCCCGGTAAAAATTCTTCTGTAGCTTCGGTATATACTATCGGTGTCAAGTAAACAGTGCGTGCATGCATGGTATCCCTTGTTTGTCTATCCTGAAAGGTTACTGAGAGCGGGCCAATCGTTGATGGTCACGAACAGCAACGCCTTTAGGTCAAATTCCTCCTTTTTGTGCTCATCCCACGTGCGTACACCGTTTCCATTCCACAGCTGTAAAAGTTCTTCAACTAATGGCCTTAGGTACACATCAATGTCGTTGCCGGGTTGCTTAGGGCCTTGGATGAGAACTGGCATCATAATGAACTTCCGCTTCATGCACATCCAAGGAGGAAGGTTATACATACATAGAGTCACGGGCCAGGTGCTGTGATTTCTGCTGCTCCCGAAAGGATTAATGCCATCCGCGCTTAAAGCAAACCATACGTTCCTTCGGTCCTTTGCAAACTCATCCCAGTACTTTCTCTCGATTTTTCTCCACTGCGACCCGTCGTGGTGCTCTCAACTTCCCGTCTTTCTTCACGGTCCTCACTGTGCCATCGCATCAACTTGGCAAGCTCTCCGTTTTACGAGCAGACGTTTCAACCGTGGTATTATAGGAGCAGACCACATCACCTTCGCAGGAACCCTCTTCACAGGAGGCTCGCCGTCAACATCACCGAGGTCATCTCGTGCGATCCTATACCGCAATGCACCGCATACCGGGCATGCGTTCAGATCCTTGTAGGCACCACGGTAGAGGATGCGGTCATTAGGGCATGCATGTATCTTCTCCACCTCCAATCCTAGAGGGCATCGACCTTCTTTGCTGCGTATATCTGTCGGGCAATTCGTTATCCTTTGGAAGCTTCTTCTTCATTATTTTCAGTAGCTTCTCAAATCCTTTATTAGGCACAGCATTCTCTGCCTTCCACTTTGCAGCAATTCGAGTGCAGTACCGAGCTTTGTGTTGCCATCTTCGCAATTGGGGTACAACCCTTTTTGTGATCCTCTAACATGCGATCGAACTTCAGCTTCTCCTTTTGACTTTCGCATTGTGTCCTTGCATCGACAATGACCCGGCGGAGATCATCATCATCGGGCACATCGTCTGGTTCCTCTTGATCTTCAGCAGCTTCGCCCGTTCCAGCACCATCGTGCATCGTAAATCGCAGTGCATCTTGATGTTCAGTAGCATCACCATATTCAGGGGGCACATAATTGTCATCGTACTCTTCTTCCTCGCCGTCTTCCATCATAACCCCTATTTCTCCGTGCCTCGTCCAAACATTATAGTGTGGCATGAAACCCTTGTAAAGCAGGTGGGTGTGAAGGATTTTCCGGTCGAGTAAGACTTCGTATTCCCACATATAGGGCATGGACAACACATAAAACCATTCTGCTTGTTTGCCTCAGCCACTTGAGAAAATCATGCACGCCCTTAATGTACTCGGAGGTGTATGCGTCACCGTACATCCATTGCCGGTTCATCTGCGTGCATTTTATATAATTAAGTGTGTCAAAAATCATTACAGAACATCATGAATAGATAATTAAGTGGCCAAATTAATAGAAGTTCATCATCACATAAAAACCAAAGTACATACATAGTTCTCATCTAACAACATAAAGCTCTGCAGAGCATCAAAATTAATTAAACCATACATTGAAACAATGTAAAACATTTCAATGCGAAAACAAATACGATCATAATCGCAACCAAGGTAACAACTGATTCAATGGCATAATGATACCAAGCCTCGGTATGAATGGCATATTTTCTAATCTTTCTCATCTTCAAGCGCATTGCATCCATCTTGATCTTGTGATCATCGACGACATCCGCAACATTCAACTCCAATATCATCTTCTCCTCCTCAAGTTTTTATTTTTTCCTTCAAGAAATATTTTTCTTCTTCAACTAAATTTAACCTCTCGACAATAGGGTCGGTTGGAATTTCGGTTCAACAACCTCCTAGATAAATAAAATCTATGTCACGTTGGTCGGCATAATTTTCATAAACAATAAATGAACCAATAGTTATGAAAAGATAATATATACCACATCCGAATCATAGACAGGGCCGAGGGCTGGCGGGCGGATACCAAAACCATCGCACTATATAAGATGCAATAATAAAAGTAAGAAAATAATACAAGTATCTATCTAAACAAACAAGTAATAATATTTTTCCTTTCAGAAAGAAGATAAGAACAAGAGGCTCACCACGGTGGTGCCGGCGATGAGATCGGCCTTGGTGATCGACGGCGATGAAGACAGGGGCCCAGGCGTGACGGACCGCTAAACCTAGATAAATATTGAGGAAAATGGAGCTTGGCGGTCGAGCTTGGAGAGGAGAAACCTTAAGTAGTGTGGCTCGGGCATTCCATCGAACACCTTGTGTGCATAGGAGGTGAGCTAGAGCACCACCAAGCCCTCTCCCCTCGGCCGGAAAAAAGCAGAGCGGTGTGCTCTGCTCTTGCGCGAGGGGCTATATCTAGGCAGCACCATTAGACCCGGTTGGTGGCATGAGCCGGGACTAAAGGAAGCCTTTGGTCCCGGTTCAAGCCACCAACCTGGACCAATAGTGGTGGGCCAGGAGTCAGGACCATTGGTCCCGGTTCGTCCCACCAACCGGGACCAAAAGGTCCGGACGAACCAGGACCAATGGCCCACGTGGCCCGGCCGGCCCCCTGGGCTCACGAACCGGGGCAAATAGCTCCATTGGTCCCGGTTCTGGATTGAATCGGGACTAATGGGCTAAACTGGCCTGGACGAAAGCCCTGTTTTCTACTAGTGTTGATGGTTGGTCGGAAGAAATGGATGATGGCCCAGGTACACATTCTTCCTGCAGCTTCCCAGGTATATACTTTCGGTGTCAGCTAAACAGTGCGTGCATGCGTGGTATCCCTTGTTTGTCTGTCCTGAAAGGTTACTAAGAGCGGGCCAATCATTGATTGTCACGAACAGCAACGCCTTTAGGTCAAATTCCTCCTGTTTGTGCTCATCCCACGTACGTATACCGTTTCCATTCCACAGTTGTAAAAGTTCTTCAACTAATGGCCTTAGGTACACATCAATGTCATTGCCGGGTTGCTTAGGGCCTTGGATGAGAACTGGCATCATAATGAACTTCCGCTTCATGCACATCCAAGGAGGAAGCTTATACATACATAGAGTCACGGGCCAGGTGCTGTGATTGCTGCTCTGCTCCCCGAAAGGATTAATGTCATCCGCGCTTAAAGCAAACTATACGTTCCTTGGGTCACTTGCAAACTCATCCCAGTACTTTCTCTCGATTTTTCTCCACTGCGACCCGTCGGTGGTGCTCTCAACTTCCGTATTTCTTACGGTCCTCAACGTGCCATCGCATCAATTTGGCATGCTCTCCGTTTACGAGCAGACGTTTCAACCGTGGTATTATAGGAGCATACCACATCACCTTCGCAGAACCCTATTCCGGGGGCTCGCCGTCAACATCACCGAGGTCATCTCGTGCGATCTTATACCGTAATGCACCGCATACCGGGCATGCGTTCAGATCCATGTACGCACCACGGTACATGATGCAGTCATTAGGGCATGCATGTATCTTCTGCACCTCCAATCCTAGAGGGCATACGACCTTCTTTGCTGCGTATGTACTGTCGGGCAATTCGTTATCCTTTGGAATCTTCTTCTTCAATATTTTCAGTAGCTTCTCAAATCCTTTGTCAGGCACAATATTCTCTGCTTTCCACTGCACCAATTCCAGTACGGTACCAAGCTTTGTGTTGCCATCTTCGCAATTGGGGTACAACCCTTTTTTGTGATCCTCTAACATGCGATCGAACTTCAGCTTCACCTTTTGACTTTTGCATTGCGTCATTGCATCGACAATGACCCGGCAGAGATCATCATCATCGGGCACATCGTCTGGTTCCTCTTGATCTTCAGCAGCTTCCCCCGTTGCAGCATCATTGGGCACATCATCTGGTTCCTCTTGATATTCAGCAGCTTCCCCCGTTGCAGCATCACCGTATTCAGGGGGCACATAGTTTTCATCGTCCTCTTCTTCTTCGCCGTTTTCCATCATAACCCCTATTTCTCCGTGCCTCTTCCAAATATTATAGTGTGGCATGAAACCATTGTAAAGCAGGTGGGTGTGAAGGATTTTCCGGTCAGAGTAAGACTTCGTATTCCCACATTTAGGGCATGGACTACACATAAAACCATTCTGCTTGTTTGCCTCAGCCACTTCAAGAAAATCATGCACGCCCTTAATGTACTCGGAGGTGTGTCTGTCACCGTACATCCATTGCCGGTTCATCTGCGTGCATTATATAATATTAAGTATGTGAAAAACCATCACAGAACATCATGAATAGATAATTGAGTGACCAAATTAATAGAAGTTCATCATCACATTAAAACCAAAGTACATACATAGTTCTCATCTAACAACATAAAGCTATCCAGAGCATCTAAATTAATTAAACCATACATTGAAACTATGTAAAACATTTCAATGCGAAAACAAATGCGATCATAATCGCAACCGATGTAACAATTGATCCAACGGCATAATGATACCAAGCCTCGGTATGAATGGCATATTTTCTAATCTTTCTAATCTTCAAGCGCATTGTATCCATCTTGATCTTGTGATCATCGACGACATCCGTAACATGCAACTCCAATATCATCTTCTCCTCCTCAATTTGTTTTATTTTTTCCTTCAAGAAATTGTTTTCTTCTTCAACTAAATTTAACCTCTCGACAATAGGGTCGGTTGGAATTTCCGGTTCACATACCTCCTAGATAAATAAAATCTATGTCACGTTGGTCGGCATAATTTTCATAAACAATAAATGAAGCAATAGTTATAAATATAATATATACCACATCCGAATCATAGACAGGACGAGGGCCGACGGGGGTGGATACCAAAACCATCGCACTATATAATAACAAGCAATAAAATAGTAAGAAAATTAGACAAGTATCTATCTAAAGCAAGAATTTTTTTTCTTTCAGAAAGAAGATAAGAACAAGAGGCTCACCACGGTGGTGCCGCGGCGAGATCGGCGCAGGGCGATCGATTTATAGTGAAGACGGGGTCGGGGCGTGACGGGCCGCTAATATAAACCTAGACAAATCTCGGGAAAAATAGAGTTCGGAAGTCGTGCTTCGAGAGGAGAAAGCTTAACTAGTGTGGCTCGGGCATTTCATCGAACACCTCAAGTGCATAGGAGGTGAGCTAGAGCACCACAAAGCCCTCCCCTCCCCGGCCAGAGAAAAATAGAGCAGTGGAGTGCTCTGCTCGCTGGCGAGGGGTATATATAGGCACCTCAATGGTCCCGGTTCGTGGCACGAACCGGGACTAAAGGGTAGCCAGTTGTCCCGGTTCGAGCCACCAACCGGAACCAATGGTGGTGGGCCAGGAGCCAGGCCCATTGGTCCCGGTTCGTCCCACCAACCGGGACCAAAAGGTCCAGACGAATCGGGACCAATGGCCCATGTGGCCCGGCCCCACAGGCTCACGAACCGGGACCAATGCCCCCATGGGTCCCGGTTCTGGACTGAACCGGGACTAATGGGCTGACCTGGCCTGAACCAAAGCCCTCTTTTCTACTAGTGATGATTCATGTACACTTGTCCATTGAAATTCTAAATAGCCGGCTATACCCTCGTTCTAGCATTTTGAGAAGGCTCCCGTTAAATGACCAGCTATATGATTCATGTACAGTTATTCTAAAAAGTTCTGAATACTCCCTCCGTCTAGGTGTACAAGTCACCTAATGAAAATCAAATAATTCCAAAACAATTAGGGGTGATGCATGAACTCTCACCTTGTTTCTTGTTCCTTGACATAAATAAAGGAATCAACCAATAAGAAATGTGACGCGTGTATGCTTTCAATGAACACGACATACAGTGGTTAGTTTACTGTATGCAATGCTATTAATTAGCAAATAAATATTAAGTATTCTCATTTTTCTCTCTGCCTAGATCGCGGTGCACAACCTAAGATGACTTACGCACCTGGACGGATGGAGTAGCTGGATATAGCCCCACTATAGTTGATTTGCAGGACGGCCATTATTTTTGTTAGCCCCCTATTTAAAACAATGGACAATACCGACAAGACAACTATAGCATCATGGTGCTCTTACTCTATGGCGTGGGGAATCAGTGTATCTGGCAGCCCAATAGTGTCCATGGGCAGATTCAATGAATTGACATAAATGCATCCGTATGAATGGAGTGAATTTGTGGACTAATCTCATTAATGTTAGTGAAGGACCTCCATCAATTATTGTGTTATGTGGAACTTTGTTTTGGCAACTCTAACAGGTACTCCCTCCTTTTCTGTTTATAGGGCTTATTTCAACTTTTTTGTTTTTACAATTTAAATGGCTCATCTCCATCTCATTTTTTGTTTTTGAGGCGCATTAAATATTTGCATGCAAGAATTAAAAAGGAACACACGAATGCATGTAATGTTCCTACTCATCTAGTGGCCAAGCATGCATGCACTGCAATTAATTCAAATTAATGCATGAGTTTAATTTGAGTAGTTTTGTAAAGTACGAGATACTTTTCTCCGCTCACAAAATGCCTTGGTTGATGAGATTTCAGATTTGAGCCCTATAAACCGGAAAGGAGGGAGTACCTGCGTCCATCCATCGGTAGATGAGATGACGGGTATGTAATGTTGAACCCATTTCGTCGAATCGGAGGGGATGTGGCTGAGTACTGCAGGTCAGCAACTTTCGTGTAAGCTGCTTCTGTACTAAACCGGATGTGACAAACAATGAAGATGTGTTGAATCTGAATTTCCAAAATCAATAAAAAAGGAACATGTGAATAAAATACAAAACAGGGAGTACTCTCTCGAAATAGGTTTTCACTCCGCTTTATATATAAAACAAAAACCGACAAAGTACACGGTCGAACAATATAAAATGGTGAGGCGGTCCCATAGAATGCTGATCCCAGGATACAACTCTACCGAATAATAACACATGAAGAATTGAGTCCAAGGCCGCACTACGCCCTAACACTTAAGCTCCACGACAACACGCTCAGGAGGAAAAATGACACACAGTCACTAGTAGAAAAGGGGGCATTGGTCCAGGCCGGGTCAGCCCATTAGTCCCGGTTCAATCCAGAACCAGGACCAATGGTGGCATTGGACCCGGTTCGTGAGCCCCGAGGGCCGGCCGGGCCACGTGGGCCACTGGTCCCGGTTCGTCTGGACCTTTTGGTCCCGGTTGGTGGGACGAACCGGGACCAATGGGCCTCGCTCCTGGCCCACCATCACTGGTCCCGGTTGGTGCCACGAACCGGGACCAAAGGCTGCCCTTTAGTCCCGGTTCACGCCACCAACCGGGACCAATGAGGTGCCTATATATACCCCCTCAAGAGCAGAGCACACTGCTCTGTTTTTTCTGGCAGCCGAGGGGGAGAGGGCTTGGTGGTGCTCTAGCTCACCTCCTATGCACACAAGGTGTTCGATGGAATGCCCGAGCCACACTACTTAAGCTTTCTCCTCTCCAAACACGACCTCCAAGCTCCATTTTCCTTAATATTTTTCTAGGTTTAGCGGTCCGTCACGCCCCGTACCCGTCTTCACCGCCGTCGATCACCCGCGCCGATCTCATCGCCGGCACCACCGTGGTGAGCCTCTTGTTCTTATCTTATCTTGTATCTGAATATTAAAGAGGAGCACGACCTCGTTGGAACTGATCTGTTGACTGTTCCATTTGACGAGTTCTTCGCGTTCTTCAATCAAAAGGCCCTCGATAAACTAACGGTCTTTTGCTACTATCTGTAAGTACTATTTCTGTCATTAAGTCTCTATATATAGCTCGGCTCTTTCATTGCATGTATTTATAATTAATTATCCTCACTATATTATGCAGATTGAAGATCGTCGAGTGCAGAAAACAAGAAATGTATGATATTGGGTTCATTAACACAAATATCATAGATGAATTTCTGGTTGAAAAGGACGCCGAAGAGGCTGAGGGGTACTTGCTACAATCGTTGATCAAAAATCAAAACAAAGATTTAATACTCTTTCCTTACAACTTCAAGTGAGTGTTACTGTCGTGTGCATATTCGGTTTCCCTTATTACTCGAGCGAGGTTATAGTAATGTAATTGATGAGTTATGCATGCGTGCGCAGATTCCGCTATGTTCTTCTGGAGATTAAGCTTGAGCTGGGAGTAGTAAACGTCTTAGACTCGAGACGAAAAGATCCCGAAACCTATGCGGACATGACTAATATGCTCAACAAGTAAGTTCAATCGATCATTTATCGCACCATATCGGCAACTTTTTGTTCATTTCCTAATATCTCAAGTAATAATAATTATTTTCTTTGTCTTGCAGGGTTTGGAAACAGTTCACCGCAGAAGTTCCGGGACTGCCGAAGGAGCTGCGATATACATACCCGAAAGTAAGTACTACTAGCTAGCTAGTTGCGCGCATCTCACATTGATTCTATAGATGTACTTTCGTCAATGCCATTTATAATGCTTCATTATCAGTTTGATTGACCTCTATTTCTCGTAAAGTGCTTGTGGCAGGAACAAGGGAATGATTTCTGTGGATACTACGTGTGCGAGTTCATCTACAACGCGACTTTGAAAAATAATCGGGGCTACTCTAAAAGACAATATGAAGTGCGTAAGCAATAATATTCACAATTTCATTTTATTACACCATAATTTCTGTTGAGTTTCATTCATATATGTATTAACCCCCTTCTTCAAATTAGACGTGGCAGATGCGGGATGAACTCCTAGAACAAGATCGCATGAAAGCAATTCAAGAGGAATTGGCGGGATTCTTTCTTGACCACGTCATCAATAAAGCCGGAGAATATCATGTGGAAATTGATTTCAAATGCTAGAGGATTGTAAGAGATTTTAGATATTGTATATGTATGTAGCCAGTATCGTCGGATAGATAATACGAAAACTTGTTGTTCGACCAATCTCTCGGAGAAGGAGAGGTCGATCGATCACTTCTCTCAGTATGCATGACGAACTTCTGCACTTAATGGTTCCCTTCATTTTCTTACTAGCTAGCGTGTCGAGGGCCTCTCTATGTACGATGCGTGGCGTCGACCAAGCACGGACATAAGAGAGGACACTTCTCTCTATTAATTAGCTAGCTAACATAATATATTATACACCTAAATTAACCCCCCAAACCCCCAACCCCGCCTTTCAAAAAAACAAAAACCACGGCCACTTTGAAATCTTGTGGCGTGGATGCCTTTTGGTCCCGGTTGGTGCCACCAACCGGGACCAAAGGCCGTCCTGCCTGGGCTCGGCGCACCGGCCACGTGGAGGCACATCTTTCCCGGTTCGTGTTAGAACCGGGACTAAAGGGGGGAGGCATTAGTAACGACCATTTAGTGAGTGTCATCGTTGCCGAGACAAGCTCCCCAGATTCGGATCGGGGCGTTGTCAATGTCAAGACACAACGACCACCTAAGCCACAGACTGCTATCCCTATTGCCGCCCACACGGTCAAGAGTGGTAGCAACCATCATCACCATGTTGACCGCCATCCGGAGGCACCACCCCAGCATCCATGTCTGAGAAACCGCCAACGGTCTCGAACACAACATCCCAACCATGGTAGAAAGAGCGAAATGTGCCTCCTTTCACTCCTAGACCGTCATCAGTCCGAAGCCTGGGTCAACACCTCCACCGTAGCAGGCGTCCACATCCACGCATGAAAACACACCTAGTCCCAATGGACCCCGGGGGGGGGGGGGGACACGACCGCGAGCACCTCCTGGAGCGCGCTTAAGCTCACCTACCCGGAGCATGAGCTCCGACCCGCCCCTGGTCCAACAGTTCCACTTTAGCGCGAGCCCTAGATCCGGAGCCATCATCGCCATGCCAGCTGCCGGTGCCGGCCTTCGAGCACAAGGCCCGCCCCAGGTGACGTCTGCCGATCACCAAGAGAAAGGACTCCACATCCACACCTCTGTGGCACTAGCAAAGGCCCAACAACCACACCAGCCGCCAGTTCGCATCCCCCGCTGTGGCACCATCGGATGGATGCCACTGCCGCCAGAGGAAAAGAAGCCACACTAGCAGCGCTAGTTCCCAATGCGAGGCACCCCGGCATCGCAATCGGATCTTGGCGGAGCCCCCCACTCCAGTGGCTGCACACTGTCATGCCGACACAAACGGAACAAGGACCCATTAGCCCACCTCCTGCGCGCACCAGGCCTGCACCACATGTCTCGCACCGCGTCAGATCTCATAGGGCACCACCACAGGAGGGGAGATCCCACAACAATCTCACAACGTCGGGCCACAGGATGGCGCCACGCCACCGCAGACTGACGCCACATCCAACCGCGCGTCCAGCGAGCCCCACGGTCGCTCAACACCTCCCTCGGTCAGCTGTTCCGCTCCAGGCAGGGCCCTTGAGCGGAGAGGAAGAGATGTCCCTGCCGCCCACCCCAACATGCTTTGCCCAGTGGCGCCGCTAGGCGGCGACAGGCGAGGATGGCCAAATTGGGAGCAATGGGGGCGGCACACTAGGGTTTCCCTCTTCTACTTGCAGGAGCCACGCGGGGAAGGACGGATGGGAAACTGTCAAATTGATCTCAGTTACTCACGTGGGAAGAGTGACTGCTACACTTCTTTATTTTTGGAAGTGTAGGAGTGCAGCGATTCGGTGCCTAGACTCATCTGCACCTGGTCAGAAAAAATTCACAAAAAATACTAGAAAAATTCAAAAAAATTCAATTATTTTTCTCATAGTAAACAATTTGTTGCGTAAGGTTCGCACTATTTGGACATCTGAGGCGCTCTCAGCAAAAAAGACAAATCGGGTCAAAACAGTACATGAACAGTAAACTGTTTTACACACCTCAAATTTGTCTTTTTTGCCGAGAGTTGCTCATTTGTCCAAATGACTTGAAAATTGGGGCTGACCTCACGCATCAAATTTTCTACCATGAGAATTGTTTTTGGAATTTTTTGAATTTTTCTAGTATTTATTTTAATTTTTTTATTCAACACAGGTGCAGATGAGCCCGGGCTCAGAGAAGGATTTTCCGAAGTGTAGTCTCTTTCCCCAACCACCTTGTTCATTCATTCATCAAGAAAGTAGGGGCTCTGAACTGGATGCAGCTATTCACGGTTCAAGCTCAAATGAGCTCGTATGAATAGAAAAATCGTAAAAAAAGTTGGAACATTTCAAAAAGAATCTGAAATTGTTTTATGTGATACACTGACAAATGTTCTGAGTGCTTGCAAAATTTGATCGTGAAATCACATTTGTGGAAGTAGTGAAAAAAAATTGATGCTTAAACAATGCAATGTCTAAAAGCATCTTGGAGTGCTGACTTTGTATTTTTCTGCAACTTCCACGAATGCCATTTCAAAGCGAAAATTTGCAAGATCTTCCAACACTTGTTAAATATTATCACAAAAAGTTCATTTTTTTTAATTTTGTTACATTTTTTTTGGAATTTACTGTTCTTGAGAGCTCATTTGAGCTCACGAGCAGTTGGGGACTTTCCCTCTTAATTGAACTATATGTCCTTAGGTTGAGCCTCAAGATGCATTTTATTGCCATTTACTTGGGCCAACTCTGCCTACCAGTACTCTAATTGGTTACTGATTTATGAATTTCTCAGCTCTGCTTAGCCGGGACAACTCTGCTTACTAAATCAGCCTAAAAATGTTGAGTAGTTTTAGCTTTCAGAGAGTTGGATCTATAATGACCAACATGAAGTAGTATCATTGTGCACAACAGGATAAAAAAATGGATCACACTGATTGTCCGGATGTGCAATTGCCTACACTTTTTAAAAGAGCACTAGTACTAGTTAGCTAATTAAGCGAAGACTTCGCATTATGTCCCAACCGATGTATGAAAGACCGAATCTTCACTGGAACCAAAGCAAAGACTCTTTAAAAGAGCACTAGTGCTAGCTTGTTGTACTTTTTACAGGTGCAGTTTCTTAGAAGCTGCCCATGGTTGTCCGGAATTGCATTGCCTGATTTGCCTAATCGGCCATACTAATGCCCCTGATCTTTTCATAAATTTTGACAAGAGGAACTTGTCGGTTAGATGCCTATAAAACAAAGCTTGCCAACTCTTGGACAATGACATCATACATTATATGGCCAGAACTGAGAGAAGACTATGTATGCTATGATACACATAGTCTACCTTCTTGTTCAACAGATTTATCTCATTCTACGAGTAGTAGTTAATTCCAAAAGGAGCAACTTGTTTCCCTCTACAAAACAATACAAATAAGCGACCTCCTTAAGCATCTATCCTCTACAAATAAGCACCGGTGCTCAAAAAAATACTGTTTTATTTCTCTAAGCACCTCCACCAAGCGTCTTGCATTGTACGAGGCCTAATGCCACCCTCGCTAGCCAGTTGAGCCAAGATTTCAACCCTGTTATTATTAGGGCGAGTTTGTTTTCCTAGTGACTATAGCGAGTTGTTAATACTTCCAAACACAGCGCATACTAGTGGTGCCACTGGTAGAAAAAAGGCCTTTAGTCCCGGTTCGCAAAGGCCTTTAGTCCCGGCTGTGCAACCGGGACTAAATATCTTGTGACTTAAAGACCCCCTTTAGTCGCGCCTTTTACGAATCATGACTAAAGGCTTTAGTCCCGGTTCGTGGCCAACCGGGACTAAAGGCCGTCCTTTAGTCCCGGTTCTTGTGGCTAACCGGGACTAAAGGCCTCCTCCATGAGTTTTTTTGCAATTTTTTAAATTTTTTATTTTCAAATTTCTGAATTATTTTAACCTCTAATCTCTAATCACCACCCTCATCACTGCTCAATTTAACCTCTAATCTCTAATCACCCTCATCATTCCAAATCATCTAACTTCCCGGACGGTCACCCATCCTCTCACTACTCCACTGAGCACGCTTAACTTCCGGATTCTATTCTCCCTCATTTCCAAGTCTGCACTTGTTGTTTTCACGACAATAGTAGGATGTCAATTCTATTAACCCTCGTGAATTTAGCTTGAGCATGAAGTGACACATTTCACTGTTTGAGTTTGAAACTATTGTTTTAAAAACAATAATTATTTAGTAACACTAATATTTCTGGAATAATTAGTTTGACCATTGTTTGACCACTGTTTGACCAGATTTGACCAAAATTTAAAAAAACTGAAATAATTATTTAGTAACACTAATATTCTAGAATAATTAGTTTGACCATTGTTTGACCACAGTTTGACCACAATTTGAAATTTTTGAATTTTTTGCCTCTCCAAATCTTAAAAGCCCGTATCTTTTTTTTCTGTTAGGTTTTTGAGGATTTTGAAAATGTTAAATTCGGATGTAACTTTTCGAGTAGATGATTTTCATATAAAAAATTTTTCATCCGAGTTCAGTATGCAAAAGTTATGCCCATTTTGAAAATGAGGCCTCAAATCCCTTTAGTCGCGGTTGGCAGACCAACCGGGACTAAAGGTCTAAGCTTTAGTCCCGGTTGATGGCCAACCGCGACTAAGTTCGGGCCAGATAGTTGGTTAGACCAACCGGGACTAAAGGTCTAACCTTTAGTCCCAGTTGGCACAGCCATCATGACTTAAAGGCCTTCGAACCAGCTCGAGGATTTAGTCCCGGTTGGCCAGGCCAACCGGGACTAAAGCCCCACCCGCCCGCCTTTGGTCGCGGTTCGATTATTTTGGGGACTAATGGGGGCGTATGGAAGCCTCTTTTTCTACTAGTGTGCACACAACGCATACTAGTATGCGTGCACACACTCGAGCACACTAGACTAACACGCATGCACACGCAACGCACACTAGACTAACATGCATGCATACACTCGCTAGCATGCATGCACACGCTCGTACGAGGCTGTGATCATTGCGTTGTGCTCCGGCAGACGCACAACCATCATGCACGCGCACATTGACATGAGCGACCCCGTGTGGGATCTTGTCGTTGTCGGACATAGGGATGTCAACCGGGTCCCGTTTAATCCCGTTTAAAGTCCACTTTATGATATGATAGTTCAAAAAGGTTTTTTGGTTGTATGAGAAAAATGAACCATCAAACTTGCAAAAACTAATTAAACGGGATTGCGGACGTAATTTATTTGCCACTTACATCCCTACGGACATGCCAACATCTCACGCAGAAAGAGATTTGTTATTCATTTGCGCCGCTTTGTCCCGCCGTTCCTATGCATCAGCCAGCATCCATCAGTACCACGACCCAACAAGTGCTTGTGAAGATATGTACTCCCTCCGTAAACTAATATAAAAGCATTTAAAATACTAAAGTAGTGATCTAAACGTTCTTATATTAATTTGCAGAAGGAGTACCACATTGCTTCCGGTTTTGTGATTCAAAAGTTTGAAACTGATACAATATACAATAACAGTAGTATAGATACCTCGTGGCAAAAGAAATTATGGGCATGCTCCCCTGTACCTGAATCCTGGCTTCACCCATGTGTAATGCACACCACGTAGGAAAAATAGATGGCGTGGGAGTGAGAGAAAGATAAAAGTGATTCTGGCTGTCTGTACAAATAAAGACAAACTATGCCCATGCAAATCTCTGGTTATAGACGAACTTTTCCCAGTTGTATGAGTGCGTCGCTTATTGCTCCAGAAATTGATTCCCGCGAACCCGAAAACAGATCGGATCCTATGCAAACACACGCCAGACCACAATATTATCATGTCAGGTTGATTAGCGTAATTTACATGCCGTCATATGGTAAAACAGTGACCTGGGATCTCTGGTTGGAAGTTTGACAGGTGGTTGCTAAGAGAAAATACGAAGTCATATGGTAAAACAGTGACCATGTAATCACCACAATGCATATATAACGACTGTATTTACCGTATTCTTGAGTATAGTGATCAAAGTAAACTTTCGACACAAGTATAGTGACCACCGATGCATTTTACTCTTTTGTGTTCATCTATATCTATAGAGAGTTACACACCACACATATCGCACCCAAGTATGTTCTGTATGTATGCCCTGTTCCAGCCGGATAACACGGCGCGGGCCTCCTAGTTGATGACGGATGTGGCCTTCTCTTAGCCACGGCCTCTTTGGCCTTCTCGTAGCTCTCCCAACAAAGTTTATTTCTTCCCTCGCACACACCATCATGCTAATAATAATAGTAGTAGTTCTCCCGCAAAAAAATATAATAAGTAATAATAGTAGTTTGCTAAGTTACAAATGCATAGCCATTTCCGCAAAAAAAAAAAAGAAAGAAGACATGGGCGCCTTCCATTGTCAATTTGCACAATTGTGCTAAGCTACATTCGTACCAACTGGCTACCCACAGATACCGGCATTCAGGAAGAAATCAGCAATCTCAAGCAACTATTGAGCATAACTTTTGCTCTCGAAATTATCATTCTAACATGTACAACTAGAAATGTTTACATATTTCAAGATATCCCCCCAAGCATATACAGATGCAGAAAGAAACTAAAAGAGCAGCTCAAATTTATCACCTACAGAATCAAGAGGAAGGAATATAGTGGTTTTGAAGCATGGATCAAATACTTTAGATAACTTGTAATGCTGTTGTTGTATTTGTTGTTTTTGCAATTCTTTATTTCCCTAGTTTCTTGGTTCTTTCTTTTCTGTATAGTTTTTTTTAATTTCTGGACATTCTTCTTTGTACATTGTTTTTTTTAAATCAATAAAAATACGCAGCAGAGTCCTGTTGTTTTCCTCAACCAAAAAGTCATGGGTGAGCCATGACCCAGTTTGGCTCCTTTGCTGCTCCGCCCCTAGCATGCGGTGGCCTTATGTTTGAGTTTAGGGTTTAGGAGAACGGAAGGTCACCATGCCACCTGGTTTAGCCTCTTTTTTATTGGCAACTAGCCTGTCAAATTAGTGGCCGTTCTTGGCTCTTGAGAAAGCGAACTTTGCTTCGATACCTAGCGAATAAAACGGGCAAGTTCTCTAAAAATTGCACAACATGGTTCTATGATATCCATCTCTACTTCAACTTGGGCAGATAATATTCATGAAAACTAATAAATAAATAAACAAGGTAATTAGATCTATACCCTGAAAATAAAACTTGATTGGAGTTGTATATTTCCCATGTAATGATTGTCCTCATTCCACCGCAGCAGAACAAACGCAAAACTGGCACGGGCCTATGTTCTAACCTTATCTAGCTAGCTATACAAGGTGCTGTGTGTAAGGCACGAACTATCTTCACGAAACGAATTCCGAAAAAAATAGGGATGATAGTGCAACCAACCGACAAGCTGATGATAATTCTAGAAAGTTGGTGTATGGATGTGTAACAGGTCAAAAAAATATGCTAATTCTTGAAAGTTCGGGTATGGGCTTGTAACTTTGCAAATAAAAATGTGTGCATTAATTGGCTGTCATAGAATCGTCGTGCACGCCCTCCCTTCTCCATTTGTCGAGACAAACTCAACTCTTTACAAAAATTTAGCCAATTGCAAAGTAAGATAGGCTCAGACCAAGTCATGATCTGGATGCCAAAGTGAGGTGAGACTCGGTACAAAGAATCAAGACGTCTTGTTGTCTACTGGTTCGGCGTTTATACAATAAATAGGATGTCAAACTGAGGTTCCCTCCAAAGAATAGCCACTTGACTAACCCGGGGAGCAGTGCTTTGACTCTTAATTTTATTTGTACATGCCGATGGATCTGCACAAAGTACAAGAGCTTCATGCAAGTCTTCGTGCCCAGCTCTTAATTTTCTCTTCTGACATAGCCTATAGCTACTTGACGTAAGTACATTTCAACTTGTGTCTCTTGGAGACAGAACCTGCAACACATTATTGTAGTAGTACTCCCTCCGTCCGAAAAAACTTGTCATCAAAATGGACAAAAAAGGGCGTATCTAGAACTAAAATACATCTAGATACATCCCCTTTTATTCATTTTGATGACAAGTATTTCCGGACGGAGGGAGTACATTGTAACTTGTAGCTTTCTGCAAGTGCTATTATTTTTAGACATCGCTGCATCATTCAGAGTACCGACACTGTCTTGTTCAGTTTTTCTTTCTGAGAAACTTCATTATGAGTGGCAATGATAATATTAAGGGCAAACTATGACTACGTTATTCTCACCGAAATTCGAACAGTGCCACTGAATTTCACAGAATAGGCTTCAAGCCACAAACTTTGGCCACTTCGTTATTTCACAGAATCGACTGACATGACGTCACCGCCCGTTAGGGTTGCCACCTTTGCCATGTGTTTGACTCGTTTTATGACATGTGGGACCAACCCCTTGTCCACGGTCGGCAGAGATGAAACAAATGGTTTAAAGAATTTTCATTATATGCCGGTCCCACCACTTTGCCCCATCACCAGCCACTAGAAAAGGGTCAACCAAATGTATAACAGAGCCTGATCCATGCCGCACATGTGCGCTCTCCGCATACTGCTCGCGTTCCGGCTTCTCCACCAGGGCAAATTGAATCTAGTGCATTCGCCACGACAAGTATATTTGCATGTATATGTCATCTCCATAGTTAGATATCAAGTTTAGACAGGCTTTCCAGGCAAAGTTGACATGAAAGATTAATGCACGGTAGGTGTTTGTGGAAATTAATCAAATATTACACGAAACTAGATGGTACAACATCAAAATCTTGCTCGCCCGCTCTTCCTCCAAAGGTGTGCAATATCCAGCCCTTTAAACATTGTACAACATAAAGATGCTTTCATAAGTATAATACTAGGATCGGTTCCCTTAAACATTCAGTTCAGGAGATCTCTGGTTGTAGAGCAATGAGTAGATGGCTACATCTTGCGCGCAGGTTGATGGATGTTAATCTGTTTGATGAGCCAGATACACAACACTGGAAACTCTCGGTTTCAGGGGTATTCTTAGTCAAAACTATGTATATAGATTTCGTAAACACTGGTTCAATCTCAAAGTCGCTTCACACTTGAAAAATTAAGGTGCCTTTAAAGATTAAAGTCTTCATGTGATTTGTTCACAAGAAAGTGATCTTGGTTGAGGATAACTTGGCAAAGTGTAGTTGGGAGGGTAGTAAATGGTGTTTTTTCTGCGATCAAGGTGAGTCAATCCAACATCTTTGTCTCAAATGCCCACTAGCCAACCTACTGTGGCACACATTGCATGTGGCCTTTAATGTCAATCCTCCTAGTAGTATTGCTACTTTATTTGGGACATGGCTAAATGAGATAGAGCTTACATAGGGAGGCATATTCGAGTAGGAGCGTATGCATTACTTTGGGCTATATAGAACTGTCGGAATGACATGATTTTGAACAGACAAAACACCACAAACGTTTTGCAGGTCATCTACAGAGCAATTGGCTGGATCCTTAAGTGGTCGTTACTCAGCTATGCGGAAGTGACCGAGCATATAGCTTATGGATGCAACCGTCGAGAGACGGTAGCACGGGATACATAAAACTGGTTTGGATAGTGGTCCAACAATAGGATAGGTCTATTGTTATCTAGTCATATTTTTGCCGGTTGTGACATGATGGGTATTTTGGCAAATATAATATGGATACCTGTATTGTTTGATGTACAGGCCGAGGGAAATACTTTTTTCCCCAAAAAGACTAAAGAAGCAAAAGAAGAAGCCGGAGCTGTGGTCCAGCCAAGCAAGACCAGAGACGACGCGCAAGACTAAAGACCCAGCTGGAGGCTGCACCAAGTGGCAGGAAGCCAGCAAGAAGTTGCATGCATGTAGTCAGGCATAAATATGGCTAAGACAACGCTGTGGTTTAGCTAGCACTGCCCTTGTGCTATCACCTCTGCGAGTCCATTTCTTGTGTGGTTAGCCCCAGCGCGCGCCTTCTCCAAGGTCTGTATCTCTTCCCGTCCCTGGTTGGTCTGATCCAGGATTCCCAGATTGCTATCCCCTTGTTCATCTTCCTTCGCCTTTTGTCCGGTGTTGCTGCCAGATCGTTGCAAAAAAAAAAAGTTTATTGGAAAAAACCTTGCTGGAGCGAGCTCGTGAAGTGGTTTAGCACTTAGCAGCAGAGGAGATGGATCATCTATTCCAGCAAAAAGTGGTGCCTACGGCAGCTTCTTCAAGCTCATGCTCATTTTTGCCGTCATCAGCTGAACTTGTGTGCTATGGCGACGTTGTTGGATGTTGGCTGAGATTGGGGTATACCCAGGTCTTTTTAGTGCTGAGTGCTGTGGCTTTAGGTCACATGTATACATGATGATTTTGCTTTTGTGGCTTTTGGCTGTAAATCCAAAAAATGCTACTCCATCCATGCCAAAATAAGTGACTTAAGTTTGTACTAACTTTGTACTAAAGTTAGTACAAAGTCGAGTCGCTTATTTTCGGACAGAGGGAGTACAACTTTGCGGCACCACAATTCTTCCGGCGTTCAATATATTTCCAATCTCATTATCTTCTGCAACTACATACACAATCCAGTTAATGGACTAGTCATCAACTGTTTACTTCTTTTTTTTTCGAAAAGGGGGTTTACCCCAGCCTCTGCATCAGAAAGATGCATACGGCTCATATTATTAAAAGGAAATCTAGCAACAAAGTCTCCAAGTATCGAGGTGCGAACAGAAACAAAAGCTCATAAGAGCTAGAACCCAAAGCCACAACCGGCTGGCAAATAAAATAGGAGCACTACATGCCTATCCTATTACATGACCGCCATCCAAACCGGTTGAAAATATCCCGAGCTACCATCTCCCATCGAGTAGACGCAGTAACCAAACGCTCCCTAGCCTCCGTCGTAGTGAGTAGCGACCACATACGGATGAACGTCGTGGCCCTGAAGATAACCTGCAAAAAGTGAATGTTTGTTGATCTGTTAAAAACTAAATCATTTCTGCAGTTCCATACTGCCCAAAATAAAGCACAAACGCCAACACGAATGTGTCTCGCAGTATCGGAATCAACCCCATCAAGCCATGTTCCAAACAACATGTTGATAAAGGTGGGCTGATTAATATTAGACGCAATATGAATCGACCGCCAAAGAATCTTAGCCAACGGACAATCAAGAAAGAGGTGTTTGATGTTTTCGTTTTGATCGCAAAAACTACACCTAGAAGAACCCACCCAGTTGCGTTTTGCCAGGTTATCTTTAGTTAGAATGACTTGTTTATGCACAAACCACATAAACACTTTGATTCGTAAGGGTACCTTAAGTTTTCAAACGTGTATCGAGGAAGGGATGACGCTAGAGTTAATGACATCAACTGTTTACTTCTAATACGTATCTTCTTGGGGATTGTCTATGCATGGTAAAATAGGAACGCGGACATGACCTTGAGATCAGGAAACAATATTTTTTTTGCATAGGATAAAATAGACGGAGACAAAATGAAGAGTTGTGGTGGGTGGGATATTTCAAGGTACTCTGGCGGCATACTTCTTATAGCAAATTATTATGTCAGAAAAAATCTGATAAATTATTAGCATATGTGTCCATTTACTGCCCATTTATTGGGAACATCATCTACTGCCGGCATGCCGATTTGTAACCAGCTGCACTGTACATACGCTGCACTGCAATGATAACTAAAAACAGTATCATCTGAAATAAGTTAATCACAAAAAAACAAGCTCTAAATATTTCGTAATGCATTAATTATTAGAGTTAATAATCTAAATAATATTAAAGTTACAGTTTGTGTTCTTTTTTACCCTGGTTTGTTTTTATATAGATAAATGTGCTGACCGCCTGACCATGCACGTTGCAGAAATGGAGGACCACTGTTTCGCAACACAGATAATTGGTTGGGATGGTGTTTTGGATATTCCGAAATTTGACGAATTCACCAGGAATGTTAAACTGAACGACCCATACTGTGTTGTATCAAATACTGGGGGCGCAAAGTAGTGGTATGTGGTTTCTTCGCAACTTACCTTTCCATCCTGGTTTAAGATACATTTTTTTTTTACTTGTTACACCACTGGTCATCAGTTCCGCTTCCCCCAATTACTTTTGCAGGAAAGAGTACACTTCTGAATCATCTATTCGGAACCAATTTTCAGGAGATGAATATTGAACAAAGGTATGCTATCACCATATATACATATTTTTGCCTTTTCTACATATGTAGTTTCATGGCTTTGGTGCAACCGGTTGTCCTTCTATAAGGTAATTCTTGGAATTTTCAGGTCACAAACTACCAAAGGTGTATGGTTGGCGAAGGCCAAAAATATTGGGCCGTGCACCCTTGTAATGGATTTGGAAGGAACTGATGGAATGGAGAGAGCAGATCGGGTACTTCAAAATAAGATGTCTTCCATTCAGATTAGATTTTTTTCTTTCTAGGATACGCCAATATTTTAAATAGCGCGCTACAAAATATAGCGAGGCCCTTCTCTAAATGCTACACAAGTTATAGCGCGCTAATAGCGTGCTATATTTCAAAATAGCGTTTGCAAAAAAAATTAAATATATCTAGAAAATAAGTATTTAAGCAACTAAATTTTTCATAGGAGCAAGCAATATATGCATCTGATAAAAGGAGTGAGAAAGCTAGTGGGAGAATCTGATAAAAGGAGTGAGAAAGCTAGTGATCGTGGGTTGGTTTTGGCCTGCTGGGCTGTGCTTATTTCAGTTTTGCATGGTCTGCACGTTATAACGTTACAACGTTACAACGTTATAGCGTGTGTAGCGCGCTAATTACGCGATTAGCGCCGTAGCGTCCGATTTTACCAAAACGTAACGTCTCCCTTCCAAATATGCTATAACCGCGTTATAACGGCGAAATAGCGTGCTATTTAAAATATTGGGATACGCATAAGCATGCATATAATCAATTAAGAGAGACGTGGGAAAGGGCCCATACAGATGACGATATTACAAAGTGCACGACAGTGCAAACACGACTCGTGCTTGCTAGCTCTACCCCACCTAGCCAGAACTAACCGGACTACTCCCGGTTATCCCGTAGGTACAACCATTAAAAAAAAACCTCAACCCTCCGAGCTAAACATGTCTACAAGGTGTCAGATCCGCCCCTCCTGTAGGATCCTTGAAAGCACCGACGAAGTGGAGTGTCATGCATTGTCGAAGACGATGGCATTCTGCTGTTTCCAGATCATCCAGCATATTAGGAGTAGAAGCGTTTGCCAATCCAAGCCATGTCATCAGCCGGGTCCCTCGGCTGTGAGCCAGGGGACTAGGTCCTCGCCCATCATCGGCGCCCAGTCTATCTGGACTCAAGCTGCAAGGACAGCCCGCCAGACCACTCGCGCAAACAAGCATTCGATCAAGATGTGCTCCATGCATGGATTCCTCGCCCTGGTCACAAAGAGGATATGTGTGGCCTGGTGTGGTAATCCTCTATGAGCCAGCCGGTCCCAAGTCCAGCACCTATTCCGAAGTGCCATCGAAGCAAAAAACATGCACCGGTGACGGGCCTTCAACTTCCAAATCCACTTGGCTGCCGGGCCGTGCTCGCGATTCACAAACTTGCCCGCATACGCCGATCACACCGAGAAAGAGCCGGATGCTTCCCAAGCCCATCTCACTCTATCGAAGTGGGAAGCTTTCGCTTGACTCTTCCAGTAAAAAAGTATACTGACTGGCCTACTGAGGCTAGGTTTTTACTGTTTCGGACCTCCTGCTAGGGCGCTCTGCCAGGGCCAGGCGTGGCAGGAGGCAGCGGCTGGGCAACGATGATGGAGCGGAGACGTGGAGGGAGCACACATCCGAGGACGTCGGGCCCGAGCGAGAGGCGGGGCTCATGTCGGCGGAGGAGAAAGCAGGGAGTTGGACGCAGGTCACCGTGCGCACCAACCAAGTGGCCGCACGCACATCCGAGTCAGGCGCGACTGAGAAGTAGCCGCCGGAGCCGGAGTGGCTACTAGCGCAGTGCGCAGGAGAGGTTCGTTCAGTTGGCCGGTCGTGTGCACGCTCCATTCAGATTAGATTAGAAATTGTAGTATCATAGAGCAGACATGCTTAGATTAACTAGTCAACGCATGGGCTAGTGTACATTTCCTTTATAACTGGTCAGGCATCTCGAATGGTATACACTTTGCACCTTCAACTTATTAGCTATAGGCTCGACCCCTCCAACAAACTCCAATTCAGAGTATTCCTAACTTGGAGTGGAATGATAGGTTCAGCTTATAAAGGCAGACTAATATTGTGCTCACAAGCTGAAATCTGCACCTTTTGATTGCTCGTGACATCGTGGCTTGTCATGAGAATTTGTGTTATGGCACTTTTTCTTCTCCTTGTTGTTCTCAACTAATTCATATATGATATTTCAGGATGACACGGCATTTGAGAATCAAACTGCATTATTTGCTTTGGCTGTTTCAGATGTTGTGTTGATCAATATGTAGGTCCTATTTTTCTAATTGATGGAAGCTAAACATGGAATTTCCTAAGTTGGACACTCCATTTGAGTGATTAGTTTTGTTTCTTCCATAGGTCGTGTAATGATATTGGGAGAGAACAAGGTGGGAGCAGGCCTCTTTTGAAAACTATTTTCCAGGTTAGCTTGTTACTCCTATAGCGTGGTGTTACTGTACGTCGATCGTATTCTTTCATGGTGTAGGAGACATGATTGTGTTCTCTTGTTCCTTCTATCCCTACAGGTCCTCGTGAAGTTGTTCCACCCTCGCAAGAAAACCATGTGTTATTTGTTATTCGCGACAAATCAAGGGTGACAGCTTGCTTTTCCTAAACTCATTTTTGTACCGTGATATATTCATTCCTTTTTTGTTTGAAACAGACGCCTTTCGAAAGCCTTGTATCCAGTTTACATACAGATATCCTCAAGGTACACTATTATGTGATACAATGTTTCAGTTTGTGACTGACATCCGGCTGTCTTTGAAGAAGCTAACCTACATTTTCTTTTATTCCAGATATGGGACGGTGTCCCTAAACCCCAGGCGCAAAGATATACTCAGCTTAATGATTTTTTCAACGTAAAATACAAAACCTAATTACTTTTTTTGGGACATTTTATTCATCTCTGTTAGATTCAGTTACTAATATGTGTATTTGTTTTCCACATAGTTACAATTTGTGACCCTCTCGCATTACGAGCTACAGGAGGATACATTCACTACAGGAAAAAAATTGTAAGCCGTGTGCCTAATACACTCGGCTTATGCCGATTTACACTCGGCTTATATATAAGCCGAGTAAAACTCCCGATTTATAGAACACGGCTTACTGAGGACCGGCTTACCAGGTATAAGCCGGGTGCCGTGCTAAAAAAATTCGGTCTATATATAAACCGAGTGTTTGCGCGTGGCACACGGTTTAATAAAGTAACATAACGGTAGCCATGTGTTAACGGCCATGTGTTAGGATCGGTGTAAGCCGAATGCCGCCCGCAACGCTCGGTTTTTATATATATTATATATAAGCCGAGTGCCTCCTCGGCTTATATTTGGCAGGCCGCCGCTTGTAGTGCCTATAAGTCGGGTGCCTTGCACCTGTTACACACGGCTTATACCTTATAAGCCGAGTGCCAAATCTGAGGTATTGTGGTTTGCAGGTATTCAAATGTATGCGTACACACCCCAGATATTCGAGTATTCAAATGTATATGTATACACCCCGGCTACAAACGCCCACACATACGTAGTACGTACTGCTGTTACACATAGGAATCAATCGAATGGATCGATTAGCTAGCTATATACATACTACTAGTGGTCTAGTACACGTGAGAGTAGATCGAGCGGCTCGATTAGCTAGATAGAGGCTAGCTTTGCTTGCTGGTGGATCGATGCGGCCGTGCTGGAGCACTCGCCCGCCGGCGAGGAGGAGCACTGCGTCGAGCTGAGCATGGACGGGTAGCTTCTGCTGCCGCGAGCTGCTGCTGCTTGCTCCGTTGACTGCTGCTCTTTGAGGAGGCTGCGGCACTTCGGCGTAGGTGGCGGCGGCGTGGAGTGGAGGAGTGGACAGAGAGGAGGGAGAACCGGTAGCCATTGAGGAGAGGATGGGGATATAATAAGGGAGAGAGGGGAGGGAGGAGAGAGGCCAACAGCCGTTCGATTTCGGAAGGAGCGCACGAGATATGCGGCTGAGTTCTTGCCATGTCACTGATCCGTGGCTCACACGGCTCAGCCAATGAGAAAAAAGCACATGAGCTACATTATGTGTGTTTCTTTACTAGTACGTTTTCATATTAATTAGGACCCATAATTGCATTATTTTCTCATACATTTTTATCACAGCCTCTGGGTATCATATAAAGACACGCTACCAAGTTTCAAGAATTTCGGAGTTCGTTTGCATTGTCTGGAATTAAAAAACCAACAAACTTTATGTTTGGGTCGAATATTGGCGCCCTTGTGTTTGGAATTCCTTTTATTTTTTTGTATATGGTCTAAACATAGACTCAAGAACGCAAATATGAATTTTCAATCAAATTTTGCCAACTTTTTCACGCACTTGTAGTTCAATTTGAATTATATCCGTTAAATGTCTAGAAATGCACTTAATGACTTAAATATAGCAAACGGAACCCGAAAGATACCAAAATTTTACATGGATCAAGTAATGGTGTATATTCAATGTATAAAAATTTCCAAGACCAACGGATGTAGCAACGGTCGCTTTGCCTTCATACCTTGCTCGTTCTCTCGAAAACACGTTTCTTCCTCGGAGACGGTCTAGTTTTCAAGCGATGTACATCACAACTTTTATGAAATGTTCTCAAATTTATAACACAGCATTTAGGTGTCATATGAAGGCACCATGCCAATTTTCATGTTTTTTGAAGTTCGTTTGCATTTTTTGGGATTTATAAACCGAAAAACTAGATGTTCGGGATCGAGTCTTGGCACTCTCATGTTTGGAGTTCCTTTCTTTTTATTGCATATGTCCTATACATAGACTCAAGAACACAAATATGATTTTTTTACCCAACTTTGTCAACTTTTTCACGCACTTGTAGTTCAAAATTGAATTATATCTGTTAAAGATATAGAAATGCACTTAATGGATTAAATATAGCAAACGGAGCACGAAATATTCCAAATTTTTACATGGATCGCGTAATGGTGTATATTGAGTGTAGAAAAAAAATCAAGGCCAACGGATGAAGGAACGGTCGCGTTGCCTTCACACCTCGCTCGTTCCATCTCAAAAACATGTTTCTTCCTCGGAGATGGTCTAGTTTCCAAGCGATGTACATCACAACTTTTACGAAACGTTCTAAAAATTTTACCACTATATTTAGGTGTCATATGAGGGCATCATGCCAATTTTTATGCTTTTCAGAGTTCATTTGCATTTTTTGGAATTTATAAACCGAAAAACTAGATGTTCGAGATCGACTCTTGGCACCCTCATGTTTCGAGTTCCTTTCTTTTTATTGTATATGGCCTAGATCATAGACTCAAGAACACAAATATGTTTTTTTAACCCAACTTTGTCAACCTTTTCACACGCTTGTAGTTCAAATTTGAATTATATCCGTTAAAGATATAGAAATGCATTTAATGGCTTAAATATAGCAAACGAAGCCCAAAAGATTCCAAATTTTTACATGGATCAAGTAATGGTGTATGTTGAGTGTAGAAAACGTTTCAAGGCCAACGGTTGAAGGAACAGTTGTGTCACCTTCACACCTCGCTCGCTCCATCTCAAAAACACGTTTCTTCTTCGGAGATGGTCTAGTTTCCAAGCGATATACATCACACCCTTTGCGAAACGTTCTCAAATTTTCACCACGGTATTTAGGTGTCATGTAAGGGCACCATGCCAATTTTCATGCTTTTCAGAGTTCGTTTGCATTTCTCAAAATTTATAAAAAGAAAAACTACATGTTCGGGGTCAAGTCTTGGCACCCTCATGTTTGAAGTTCATTTATTTTTCTTGCATATGGCCTAACATAGACTCAAGAACACAAGTATGATTTTTTAACCTAACCTTGTCAACTTTTTCACGCACTTGTAATTCAAATTCAAATTCTATTCGCTAAAGATATAAAAATGTACTTAATATAAGCCGAGTGTTGTCGCAGTGCACACGGCTTATAGGCCATATAAGCCGAGTGCTGTTGCAGGGCACACAGCTTACAGGCTGCTCCGTGACGGCGCCGTCAACCACCTCCGTTTTGGACACGTGGCAACTATCTTTGCCGTGTCTGCTCTATAAGCCGAGTGCTTTTTTGTGTAGATGCCGTGTACCTCATGTAAGCTGAGGGCTTTTCAGCACCACTCGCCTTATAGACTCCCATAAGCCGAGTCCTTTTTATTTGCCGGGTGTTTTTTCAGCAGACTCGGTTTAGAGTGACATAAGCTGAGTACCCGAAAAAAAGAACTCGGCTTATACTATTTCACACGGCAAAACGTGATTTTCCTGTAGTGATTTAAAGAGGAGGTTAGTGTAACTTTCTTTTGTTAAAACATGATATATTGACAAGGTAGAAAGACGAGTCGTCTATCCATACATTCGTACAAGCTATAATTTTCGTCAATGCAACTCGTGAAATTTCAATGCTGAAATTTTAAATGTGTTACAGTTATTTTCAAATGTGGAAATGTCATTATGAACTTTTGGGAATTGACCTGGTATTTTCTAGAACCTATATGATATTAAGATTTTCTTAAATGCAAAAGATATTATTTTCCTTAAAATCATGTTGAGCCTCAAATATAGCCGACCGATACATCATTTCCATGCGTAAGAAACAAGAATGCTTGGAACCATTAACATTTCACCACCTTCTTTTTTCCTACTTGGAAATTGCCCTCCCTTAAAGCCGACATAGTATATTATTCTCCAAACCACTCACACCTGCTCTGGAATGGGTCAAACAATTACAATTAGGAAATTGTCAAGGCTACTTGTCGATTAATATATGTAATATATGGTCCCACAGAAGAAAAATAGCTATAGTTTTATTCTTTTATGATTAACATGAGAATTTCTCGAGAGTCCCTAAATTGTATAGAAGTAGATACACTATTTGGAAAAAACTTAGTAGTAGCGAGGGATAAACAACTAGTGTTATAGCTCGCGCCACTACTATCCATTTTTTTTAAAGGAAATTCTCGATCTCGTGTGTGCTGTCAAATGCCGTTGCAATCTTGTGGGATAGGTGAACATGCTCTCTGCACACACGGCTCCGAGCCTGCATACAGAATGGCAGTAGCTGCGCAAATTGCCTTGTCTTGTCTGTGCGATTTCGGCTCCTTGAGATCCCCGGTGTCCCGTTTGACCTGGACAGTTCGGATATAGCAGCTCAATAGCGTCGAACTACGGATGCAGGCGGACGAAGAGAAAATTGCGCTAATCCTCGCTACTCTAATAATGGTGTTAATTTATTTTTCCAGTTTGCGGACAGTAACGGACATGCGGACACCGCCTTCTTGGATGCCTAGCATCGACTCGCTCGGGCAAGCCTTGCCACCGCCAAGTTCATGTGGCCATGGCATGTTTTTCAAAAAGGAGGATGACCCTGGACCTCCGCATTAGAACGATGCATGCATTCATTTTATTAGTTATTCACCAAGATCTTACAACGTAATACAACAATAAGTTTGAAGCCATCATTTTTACAACAGCAGTTGTCACTTCTTTCCACTTGATGTCGGGTCCACCGTCTAAAGCAGGAGGCTCCAACCAAGCCAAATTGCCGGGTCTGGGTCACACATCGGTCCGGCGCTCTCTCTGCGGGCACCGCATGCGCGAGATGGATAGGCCATCGCCACCGTCTTCTGCCAATCCATCTTCAGAGCAGATACTTGTGCATCAACTTTGCCAGGCCTGCCGTCGACCCACCACGGCGCCAGATGACGCCACCTTCCTACGCGCGTTCATTATCACACATCCGTCCCTGAGACCATGCTGCGCCACGCCGTCGAGACTCCACAGTGTCGATGTGTCACATGAAACGCCACTCCATCGCAGAAGTGTTTCACTGGCCGGGGACGACGCATAAGGGCGATGCCATTACTGGACTTGGCAACTAGCCGAGAGCAGGATTTGCACCCGGATCTGATCCACAGTCCTCCAACCATGACTGACCACGGGATCCGGAGATCCACCATGGCCAACCACCATAGCCGAGCCACCCCCTGGAGGCATAGAAAGGCCGCCTCCAGCCAGTCCAGGGGCGCCGCCCTGGCGGAACCGCCTCTGCACGCCAACAGACAACCGCCACGGATTGGCCATGCAAGGGGCCGAGTAGCAGCTACGCCCGGATCCCCGCCGCCTCTATCACTAGGTCAGGATTTGCCGGAGGTGACCACATATGGCGGCAAGGGGAAGAGGCCAGAAAGCAGGGAATGAGGGGAGGGGGGGGGGGGGGGGAGTCCGAGTGGATCTGATTGCCGCCCGGGTCGCCCTTCTTGAGAGCGACACGGGGTGTGGTCCAGCTGCAAGCAACAGCATCTCATGGTACCCTACAACACAGAAAACCATCAGTGCAGCACATGGTCAGGTCTAGAGAGTTTTGTTGCTGGGGATTGAGGATGGAATTAAATCACCCAGGAAATTGCCACTATAGCTGCTGGGGAGCCTATGGCCAGCGTTGTGATATGCTCCGCAAAAATCCTGCTAAATGGCAATAACTTACAAAAATCTTCTTTCCCGACTGTAAAAGTGCCCCCTATAGTCATGATTGCCTGCTATAGCTATAGGGAGAAGCCTCTGTGAAATCATTTCTTCCGGGATTGAAAATTTTGGGCTTGATGGAAGTGGTGTGTATTTGTGCCGTGGCAAAGCTTGGTCGTGGCAGAAATGGTGCTTGATGGAGAGGGCGACTATCAGCTCGACAAATTGCACCCCACACTCCTCCAGCTTCGTTCTCTGATGCATGCTGCACCATTATTCATTTTGAGTTTGATGGTGCACTGTGTTGTCGGTTTTTGGCCGGTGTCTTATACTCTTCTGGCCATGCTATGCCACCTGCTGCTCTGATTTGGCACCCTGTGCTGCCATCGATGTGCGGTGTTCTCAGTAATCTTTCTCTATTTTGATGTTGCGGTTTTCGGTGGTTTAAGAGGCATGGAGACTAGAGAAATCCGATCCGGCATCCGTCGAATGACAACCGTGTTGCTTTTGAAGATGTATCCCACCTTTTTGGCACTATCTTGTCTCCTCCGATCTGCGGCAAGATTGTGGATAGGGCGAAATCCCTAGGCAGTTCTATCTGACCATGAGAGGTGTGATGTGTGTGTGTCATACTCCTTCACTCCTCATAATATCATCCAAATATTTCCATCTTTCTGTTCCGTGGTTGCCTCTATGGTTGTCATCTCATTGTTGTGTCTAGCCCTTTATTTACACTCCACCTAGGACAGTGACCTCCCCTGGTAGAGATGGTTTCGTTAGCGGCAACATCTGAGAGTGTGTAACGTTCATAACTCTTTTTCCGCACCTTCTTTGGGCAATGATCCCCTGTTGGTGTTTAAACTGTGTATTATACTTTCGTGCATGCTTCATGACCGAAAGTATCATATCGTTTCAAGTTGCACTACCCGAGGCAACGACAACCCTTCCAGTGTGTGTTGGATAGCACAGGGCTGGTGATGATGCAGCTCATTGATGATGACTGCTTACAGTCCCCCAACCGGTGGTTTTGGCGGTGTTTTTGTTAAACTTATTGTTTTGCCGCTTATCTCTTTGTGGTTACGGCATAACCATTCCTGCAATACAAAATATATGTTTAGCTTATGTCTAGGATGGTGATATTTACGTTGTGTTGTCATCATGTACTAGTTATTTTTTATTTTTCAGTATGCTTGTGGGCAAGTTGTGTTGCACCTCGGCCTTCCTCTGGGAATATATTCAGGTGGAGAAGCCCCTCAGTGAATTTATCAAAAAAAAAACTCCACGCATGACCTAAGAACGCCAAGAAAGCTTCCACGCATGACACATGACAAGTTCATTCTTTATGCCGAGAGCAATTTTACAAGTAACACATCGAAAAAGAGTCTATTGCTTCTTACTTGAAGAGTTAACTTAGTGGTCTCTTTGAGTTATTCCAACCTAAGTGATTTCTGACTCCCTTCAAAAGTTATAAGTTTGATTTAGGTTAGTAAGCAAAAGCTCACCTAAGGTTCGTGCTAACTGCTAAGTCACTCAGATTCATCTCTCCAATATAAGGAAAACAAACTTTTGGAATAACTGAAATGATTGCACGGACCATCTATTACTCTTATCAATTGCAGCGTATGTGGTTTGACAAATCATACAATTCATAGTAGCAAAATAGAAACCACAAATAGTGAGGGTAGAATGAACTGTGGTTAGACCATCCATTACTATACCATTAGCTACGGTATGCAATCTAATGACTTACAATACTAATACTTGGTCACCTCACCTCTTATTTTTAAAAGATTTCATAGGCATGCACTTAAGTTCAAGGTAAAATCCCATCAGTCGATTGACAACGCCAACCGTTTTTTAAGCTATGCTACACACAACCAAACATTTGTAGGGTTAAAGTAAAGTAAACCAAGAGAACCTGAACTTAGTTACGAAACACTAACTGTTTAATTTACTTCCGAAACAGAGTTTGGTTAACAGGGTTTAGGCAATTATTTTAACTCTTTATTTTGAAATTTTCTTCCAAAGCTAACTTAGTTAACTCATTTATTGGATTAAAAAAATTCCACATACTAGATATGTATTATATAGATTAGGATATTATAAATTGTTTATAACAGGTATTTCATATAATGAGCTTACACTTATTTTACATCAACTATAAAATTCATTTGGAATCCATTTTGGATTGAAGTAAAGTAATAATTTTATTTTAAATTTTAACATTTAAGCAACTCCATTAGACTAAAAGGTTTCTCTATTAAATATAATTGCATTGACTTGCATTTAGAAGAATTTACTAATTTACTGGCAAGCTACTAAACTGTCATATAGCAATATATGTTTCTTTGGATTTTTTAATCAACATATGAAACTGTTTGTTAATAATTTACTGAATGTGTTAATTCATAACTCCCTATGCTGAAATAAAAAGGAAATACCTTTCATCTCTTCAACCTTTAAGTGTTCCGATAATATTTTAAAATGTTTTCTAGTATTTAGTTACGGACCATTGAGTTTTATTACTTTTTTGACTTCATTCTGCAGTTTCTTTGGAAGCTATTTTTACAATACACTTTGAAAATTTTGAATGATATGATTATAAATATGTTTTAAAGCATGGGACCATTAGTGAGATTATGGCTCGCAAAATAGGACTATTTACAACTGCAGCCTCTGACGGTGTTGGAACAAGCTCATGGGCTATAAAAGTTTGGCTGGACATGGGAAAACATGCAGCTGGAATAGAGGAGTTGATGCAGAGGACAAGGAGTCCGGCACCTCAGTGACCGGACAAGAGAAAGGGTCAACTCTCTGTGTAGATCCTCCTGGAGGATCACAGGTGTATCACTTTCAAGAATGCGCTACCGGAAGCTATTATCCATTGTATCACCATCGTAATCCTCAATGACCATGTGCTTCTTTTTGCATAAACCTGCTTGAGCTGATCATGGCAGGGCTGTGAGCGACAATCTTGCCATGGGTCCTATCCTAAAGACAAAAATTGGTATCTGAGAACATATGCTTCTAGTGTGTCCTTCCCTTGTTTGTTTATAAGCACTCTTTGGTGGGCTAGATCCTCTCCTAATGCCAACAGCCCTCAACTAAATTGTTTGACCTAGTCTGAGGGATATAGTTTGTAGAGGATGGCCTTGTAGAGCGTCCGACTCGGTGGCAAGGGGAAATGTTGCGAGCAGAGAAATCATGGTATGTTAGACATCTCCAACCGTTTTCCGCATCTGTTCTCTGTCTTTGTGAAAATAGGAGCTTCCCCAAACAGATGGGGAGACTAAAAAATGTTATCCCATGGATGACCCAGCAAAAAGAAAGATCCCATCTAGACACTCCCCCGCAAATGAAGACCCCATCTATACACTCCAATTGTTCTTCTCCTCTCTTTTTCCATACTACAACAACACTATATATATGTTTGCTATCATAATTAATTCAAACATTGATACTGTAATGCATATAATTTAACAACAATTCAAAATCAAATTTATTGTTACTTGGTTTGTGATTGTTGCTGATGTTCCTCAAATTATGTCTAACAGTAAATTGAATTCGTGAAGGTTTCTAGTTTAGGAGGTTGGTTTCAGCAATCAATTGGTCATGCTGGACTTTCTGGAAATTTTCCGGCTTCAGATTTTTCTTTTAGTACAAAGGAAATTTGGAGGCTCGTTAAGGAGGACAAAGACCTTGATCTACCTTCTCATAAAGTGAGCATCAGCCTACAGAACTTTTTAGTTTGAACTATCAGCGTATTTTACTATGGCTATGTTTGGGAGAAAAATGTATTTAAAACTGAAATATTTGATTGCTGAAGTATTTCAGCGAGATGCCTGTAGAAACTTTGGTTTTGAGATGCTACTGTAATTTGAATTATTCAGAAAACTTCATACATGTTTGTGTGCTACTGTTTTTTAGTGAAGTAGTTGTCATTTTTTTTGAAAAATATTTTTTCCTCTGTCTCTGTATTTGAAAAGAGGATCAGACATTTTTTATTACTGAGAAAAATAAAGGATTTGGTATGCTGATGTATTGAAAATGCAGTAATCTGGTTAGCCAAACAACTCAAAGTATTGACAACCACAGTATTTTTGCAAATTGGAAGTATTCAGAAGCTACTTCACTATTACTTGGCTAGAAAACGAGACCTTAATGTGTATTGACATATCTTCTATGTACAAAATTCAGGTTATGGTTGCTACAGTGCGATGTGAAATCAGTAGTGAGAAAGTTGCTAGTTTTAGAGCTGACGAGGTGATTATAGTACCTATAATGCACGATAAATTGTTAGGTTCATGCACTAACCAACTGATACTATATGTATTTATATGTAAAGGAATGGAAACATTGTAAGGAGGCTGTTCAGAATGACTGTGTTCCAGGGTTTGGGAAAAAGATCAACAGACTTCTTCATCGATGTTTATCAGAGTGAGTTCTTTGATCTTTTCTTGTCAGAGCTATTTCCTTTGATGTGGTTGTGGTATACCCAAGTTTTGGAAAACTTGTCTGGATTGGTCACTGCCATTTACCACGTGGGGGGATCCGAAATTCAAGTCAGTTTATTATATATTTTCAAGTTCGTACAATTATTGCCAAGTATGTCCATGTCAAACGGATGGCTTTCTGGTGTCAAACCTTCTCCGTTCCTTCTGCTTCAAACAATAATAAGAATTAGGTGCCAGGCTGGGTAGAATTGCAAATGCAGAAGTAATCCATACGACATGTTTGTTTTCCATATTCGAATTATTCTGTGTGGACCGTGCTTATTTCTTGGCATATATATTATGTGAAGATCCTCAAGAAATACCTTGCCTTTGCTGATTTAGTTTCTCTCTAAATTGAAGGTATGATAAGGAGTCTATTTATTATGATGAAGGCATCAGAACATTGGCAAGACAACAGCTAGTCTCCGAAATTTCGCAGGTTCCTACATATGTTTGAGCTTTTGCGTCACATTTCTAGATTACAGGTACTATTATGATGAAGGCATCAGAACATTTTTAGTTTTTCTCATGATTAAAACCCAACGAAAAGGTTCTGATAGAAGGAATGCGGAAGCAGAGCTATTCAATAAGACTGGAACAAACTGGGGCCTAATAAACCAGACCAGCAAAAAAAAAGCATATAGAGTAAAACTAAACCTAACCTATGACAAACTACTTCATTCGTTGCCGCCTTTCAGCCTCTTGGAAGAGTTGGACATGCTTAGCTCACTGCAAGAAGAATCAGAGATTCTAGCTTGCAGGCTGCTTCCGGAGTGGTCATTGATTAAAGTTTACACTAGTAGGCGGAGGCGCACGCCGCGCCCGTCATGAAACCTGTGTGTGTGGCTGCGTTGTTTTTCATAAGAAGAAAGGAAGGGATGGGTAAGAGAGCTGGCAGTTGGTAATGTGCGAGCCAATTTAACATCGATAAATACCAAAAAGTACCTTAAAATAGTTCACCTATGGTTACATACAGTTAGCTAAATATTTTAAATCTTCCAGCCAAAATTGTTTCTTCCAAGATAATCGAAGTCTGAAAAAGCGCTTGGTCCAACCAAAAGTTGTACAAAATGAAGCTTCCTTTGAACCGAAGAAAAATTGCTCCAGTATAGATTTTAAAAATCACATCTTACAAATAATACCTTGTCCTACAATATAGATGAAAATTTATATAAGTGACGGTTGCACGGTTGCAGATAATACCAGTGATATCCTCTCAGAGCATCTCCAACAGGTGCGCGGTTGCACGACGTGTGAAATTATTTATTCAGCGTCAAAATAGCGTTTTATAGCGCACAGGAGGGCGTTTGCTCCAACAAGCGTTGTAAAATATGGCGCACCGCTATAACATTAGTAGGCGCTGCAAAATCCACCGCGCGAGCAGCCGGTGCTTGAAAAAAAAAAAATAAAGCAACACATACGAAAAATATGAAACAACACCTAGATTATATTCATATCATAGTTCCAACATCACAAGCTACCATATGATACAAATAAATCTAGATAAAAACGATACTACGATGCAAATAGAGTTGATAAATGTGTCAATGATAAACTGGATAACTACCCCTCATCTTCCTCGGTCATGTAGTCCGACGACAGAAACGTGTCTTTCCACTGAGGATCATTCTCGTCCCACATCGACGCAGGTCCGAGTTCGCACTGGGCTTCCGCCAATGCCTTCCGCTCACGCATGTTCGCCCGCTCCACATATCGGTCCGCCTTCTCTGCGTCCAGAACTCGTTTTTGGCAGTGACATCTTGCCGAAAGCGCTCGCGGCATGCCGCCATGACGTGCTCATCCGCCTCGGTGATGAGGAGGCGACGCTCCCGCCTCCGCTGGATACGGGGGTCCTCCGCGGTGACCAGACGTGGGGGAGGGGCGAGTTCCTGTGCCTGCTTGCACGTCCACGTGTACGAGAAGTTCATCTGCGCCCGTGGCCTCCCAAGGCGCCACGCCTCCGCATCATACGCGCGGGCGGCCTTGTGGGCGGTCTCGAACGTCCCAAGACCGAGGCATGTATCACCGGAGCGGATCTCCGTGTAATACACGTCGGAGGGGCAGAGGCGAACGCCGCAGTAGCCGGACCTGCTTCGGGGGCGGGTCGGTATGGCGGCGGTGGGGGAGAAGGCGCTGGAGGTGAGGAAGAAGGGCACCACGGCGGTGGGGCACCGACAGAGGCGAGGAAGAATGTCACGGTGGGAAGATAGAGACGATGGAGACGACGGTTGGCGGGCGCCCGCGTGCGAGTTTAATAGAGCGTGCTAGACGCCGCGAGCCAAAACTGCCGCACGCTGCTGCTTTTTCACGCGCGCCTAGTTCTTTAGTGCGCCGGACATTCCCGCGCCTGCTAGAGCGTGCCAACCGGGTTCACGCATGCAAAAACGACGGTTTTTTTTTTCCACGGGTGCCAAATCTAGCGTGTCCATTGAAGATGCGCTTATTCATACCCATACGTATCCTTGAGCAGCATATCCCACTTGCCCTGGCACACCGTCCCTTTTATATACTGCAAATAAGCGATGACTTTTGGTCCTGCTCTGAAACAAGAAGCGTATTCTGTCGACAAAGGATGGATTTTATTAGCTTGAAATGGAGCATCAAGTAATACAATAGTGAGTACACACAAGGGCTCTGCACATTTAGGATGCACACAACCAATACGAACACACACAAAAATTATACCGGCAACATGCAGAGTCAAACATAACCGAAGCTATGCCTTAGTGCAGCAAAAGAAAAAACTCCAAAGCGATCAAAATAATGATCAACAATCTACAATAGAAACTACCGGCCTAGCCATAAATCCACCGCCACTGTTGCACATCCATATCCTCTGCATCAAGTCGCAGTCCAGAATCTCACTCCGGAGCAGCGCTGAATAAGCTTCCTCGGGCTTGGCAATCACGTCAGCTCCAAGACAATGCCTCCAAGAAGGTCAAAGACGAAGAAATCGTGCCATCATTCGTCCAACAAAGGGAGTAAGGATTTCTCCAGAGTAAAGACTACAAGGGGAGGAAGGGAGCAATGTAGCGACACCTTCAATAAGGATTATGGCACCCTGAAGCGTCATCGTCACCACTCCTAACACGAAGCTGAGATAGGGTTTCCCTACCTCCCCTCACACCCTCCCCTTCGCATCAACCACCATGAATTATGGCATCTTGTTCAGCGCACCGGCGAGAATAGGTGAGGCCACCGGAGCTAGGCTCGATGGCCCATCCGCCATTCGTGAGCACTGCCAAAGGACAGTGTACGCGGCTACACGCCTATCAGGCACGCCACACACACTGTCACCCTGGCCAACGCCCGTCCTGCCGGCCACGCCCAGCATGGCCGCACATGGATCACAGCAGCTGCGCCCCACCACCCTTTGCCGACCTCCACCACCGCACGGCTGACGCGAGCACACACGTGCCCGGAGCACTGCCCGATCATGCTGAGAATGTCGCCCATGGACCCATGGGAGCCGCAAGGAGAAGCCCTGTCGCCGTCGTCGGCCGCACGGGCTTAGCCCAGCTGTGTCTCCCGATGCCGGCGCGGTGGATTTGATCTGGCAGCGGCTCACTAGGGTTTGGATGAGTCACCCCCGTGCCGCCTTGAGCGTAGATGATGTGGAAAGCGTATTGGGTAACGGACACTGTGATGGGAAAGAAGGAAAAGTTGAACGGGAAGGGATTACCTTTGTTCCAATTTTGTTGTCCCGAAACCTGAGTTTTCGATGGTGCACGCTAGCTCCCGAGGTCTTCTTGCTGCCCGGGATAATGGGGCCCTCCATGGGTTTGCAATGCATTTCAGGAAGTGGAAGAGTGTTGCCTTACTGAGTTGAAATATCTTGACTGCCTCTTTCCAAAAGTTTGTACTTTTTGAGCAACTGGCTGGAACGTAAATTCAATATTTAAGTCGAAGAACTTGCCAACGCGGTATTGAAAAAATATTTTGCGGCTTACATTGATCCCTGGAGCGTGAAATCAAAACGCTGAACCTGCCGACCATTCACGTTGCGTCCTCCTGAGTCATTGTTGTCCCGTCATGACACAATGAGTTGGGCGCTCGCCCATTTGTCAGCCCCTTCCATATGCTGATCAGGAGGTGATCACAACACGTCGTCACCGCCTTTATACTCCCCATCATGTCCCTTGGCTGAGTGAATCCACCCTTCCCGCACTACTGAAATCGCAGAGTTTGCAGAGTTTCTTTGGAACTCGGCAACACGTCTGCCATCAGAAAAGAGGACTCCTGTGGGCTGGGACGGCCATAATTAATGTGGTCGTGTTCTTATTATGGGGGACTCCGCAACACTATGAACAATAGTCGTGCAGTCTCCAAAATAAAATAATAAGGCAAACACGGGATGGGTAGACCGGACATCCATTTTCCGCGATGCCATGTGGCACACATGTTTGCCTAACTCTAACTTGATAGAAGTTCTACTCATGCGGTGCTTATGTGTGGCATTCATGTTCCCATAGTCCCCGGGCAGGTACTCGGCATGCCTTCGCCATTACATGGCGGTCGTTCTACGTGCCTGGTCCTGACATGTAGCGATTGGTGTTTGCCGAGTTCCCCCTGACAGGTCGTTCTATGTTCTATGCACCCGGTGCTGATGCGGGGTGTTCATGTTTTCCGCCTTCACCCTGGGAGGTTCTCGGCAACCCTTCACCAAGTTTCGATAGCGGCATATGTTCTAAGTGTGTCCTATGTGTTTGCCGAGTTCCTTTTGGCCGATACTCCGCAAAGCATTGCCGAGTGTAAAACCCGGCATACGTTGGAAGAAGTCAACAATTGAAACCGCCTTCCACCAAGAGGGGGAAGGGTGTCCTTCTATTATTGCTAGATTTCACACGACCGCCAGCTTTTGTTTTATTTTAGTTTTTTTCATAGTACTTTCTTTATTTTTTTTGTTTCCATTGTGCTTCTTTTTTCTTTGCGTTTGTTCTTTTCGCTACAGGCCACTTCAATAGGGGGAAATGAATTCCCTCTGTTCTCCCTCAATTTCACACATCCGCCTCTCCGGAGGGATCCACAATGTCTTCTCTTAGCTTTTTGTCAAAAGTAACAGATACAGATATAAACATAGAAACCATTGCATGCAGCGGTATATATAACAAATAAGTTACACAACCAAAATAGCAGTGTGCAAACATGGGTATCCACAAGTCGAAACCTCAAATTAACATCAGTAGAGTAACGCACATGTCAACCCTCTAGTTCTCTCTCTGGTGGTGGCATCGGGGTCGGTGAAGGACAAGGTGATTTGTGGTTTCAGCTGCTTCTCTTCAGCCTCCTAGCTGCCTCCTCATCGTTAGCCAGAAGAAGTGTATATCTCAAAGTGACCATCTCCTTCAGCTTGTTGTTCTCACCATCCAACTTATCCCTCTCCATCTTTAGAAGCACGTGTGAATCTGACCGAAGTGAGCCTTCCACGCAGTCCCTCGAGATCATGATCAAACAATAGTTTTTTGACACAGTTTAATCAGCAGTTGACTTGGTTTTTATCATAAACAACATGAATAAATCAGTCCATCTTCTCACTTGGTATACCATAGTAGAAATCTTGGACGCAAGTCTGGATGTTACTCTATTGATTACAAGTCATCATATTTTGTTCAAGCCATGCATGAAATGGTGGAAATATTGTAGCAAAAGTATAAAAAATTGAACTGGAACAAGAGCGATTTTATTGGCTCAAATCAAGATGATCCAAACATGATGAGAACACACCCGCCTCTGGATAGTTGCGATGCGCTACCGCCGGCACTGTACAACCATCCATGTATGTCAAGCCATCATCCATAGTTCGCATGTCACCGCCGAAGTCAATTACTAGATCGGGAGAGATGAGTCCTCCCAAAGATATTTAAGTGAGCACTGCCATCTTGGAGTCGCGGTAGCACAGTTTGCAACCACCACAATCCCACCGACTGGATATGGTTCACCACCACCAAGCAGTCCAGATCTGAATCAGGGCAACCATGTCGGGTCGACCATGGGCAATGCCAAGCTACATCCGCCTAACATCATATCTGATAGGCACACCATCAGCATGACTGCGGATAGTCAATGACTATAAGCTCATAAGCCGCCGCTCAGTTCTAGGACTTCGCCCCCGTGCAACAGACAGGTGGAGGACCCCATCTCCACGGTAAAGTCCGGCGACAGCAGTGACATCTGTGCCTGCAAGCGGATGATGCGACCTTGGCTCCCTTCGGTGCCAGTTCTCAACATGTGCTACCACCCAGAGCGCCACTTCACGCAGATCCATGGCAAGAACGCCCAAGAATGGCGACCTCTAGCAGCCAGCCCGCAGGGCCTAGATCGGGCTCTACCTCTACGTCACCTACTACACCGTCATGCCAGCATGGTGCTGGTGTCAAGCGCCACACCCCTGTCATCCTTGGAGCAGCCTAACAACACCCAGAACTAGGACTCGTGGCCGTCGTACCTCCTAGGTCTGGGCAACCCACGATCCAACGAGATGCCCGCCGGGGTCTACCTGCGTTTCGCCAACGGGCTCCTTATGCAGTGGCTATAGAGGGAGCGTAGGTTAGGCTAGGAGGCGGCGCTGGTGACGTTCCCTAGTGCCGCCAGGATGGGCAACATGGGGGGTCTAGAGTTTGTACCTCAAAAAATTTCCAAGCCTACCAAAGGGAACAAGAACCTTACAACGAATCCATATTCTAGTTTATTATCCGCCAATCATTTCATATCCTTGTTTTGAAATGCTGCATTTTTGTCTCTGAAGAGCATTCTCTTGCCTAATTTTGTCCTATTCGATACAAATTTCATTTTGTAGCTTGTCCATCCTGCGTACATATCTCTTATGCGCCACTTGGTGAATGGAACTTTAAAAGAATTCAAGGAGTCCTTTCATGAGGCCCAAAAAAACCAGGAATTCCTTGTTGCCGCTTCTGATTGTGCTCAATCATTCTTGCATAAGTTCAGAAAAGGATTTGAAGGTATGTTTTTTGATGGTACTGGTAGCATTCTTATTCTAAAGAACGTTATTCTTTAATTTGCACTCCACTCCGATTCGTTCCAAATGCTTTTATCTTGCATGTGGCTTTACAGATGCTACTATTTAACAAATGACATGGGATCCTGCAACTTTCGAGAATAATCTTAAGAATGCAATTGACGCTCATGTGGAGTCAGTTCGTGTTTTGAAACGGAAAGTGGCAGATCTTTGTGGCAGATCTGAGGTTCTTCCGAACTTCGGATTCATCTTTTAGCAAATAATATGTCGACGTAACTATCATGGCAGAACATGGATACCTTGTTTTTTCTGGGATATGTTATTTCAGGGGAGACTTACAATAGCTCTAGCAAAACCAGTCGAGGAGGTTCTACGTTTAGCTCCATATAACACCTGGGCAACTATTAAAATGCTTCTTGAAAACGAGACAATAACTGCTCGTGCGGATCTTAAATATGCTCTTTTAGAGTTGGATCTCGATGAAGGTACAGTGAAAGAATCGCTTTCAAGGCTGGAAAAACATGGAAGGGTCGCTGTTGAATCAAAGGCAAAAGAAGAAGCTGCAACTATCTCGATCCGCATGAAAGACAGGTGAGCTGCGCTCCATATCTAACTCAAAAGCAGGTCCTCTGTTGCACGAAGACTAAATGGTGGTGCAATATGTGCAGATTCAAGATATTATTCAATGCCGATATGTCAATAGTACGGAATCGAAAAGAATATATACAAGCAATTGCTGATGAAGTATGTCAAATTTAATATTGTCTATTTGCAAAGAAAAAAAGTGATTTAGGAGCTGTGACTTGTTCTTCCTTCTTTGCATGCAGTGTATGATGATGCTTTGGATAATATCGGAAATTCGGTTAGATGGAGACGGTGATACCTTTGAAAACTTTCGTTCCCTACTTGATGAAGGGCCTTGGGCCACAGATAGGAGTTACCAATTTGATCCACTGGCCTCCATCTCACATAAAAAGGTATATATGCCACGCGTCATGCTTATATAAATAAGTTTCTACTGAATCAATGCATTTTTTCTTTTACTTAGCACCTCCTTTCATCGTAGAATATGATGAGAAAATAGGCAGTTTTCCGATTAAATTAATCCATGAATAAATCATGAGCATGAGATGAACAGCATTGATAACATACTGATTACGATCTAACAAAGCATGTACTACGAATATAGTAGAAACATCTACGCATCTCGCTAGTACTGCTACAACAGAAAGAAACACGAGAGGGATAAGCGATGTATACCCTCCAATCGGCCATGCGGTGGTGGTGGCGGTGACAGCAGCCGCGGCATCCTCGACGGCCTTCTCAGCGGCGGCACGGTCGGTGTCGGTCGACATGATGATGATGAAGGTGGTGCGGACGTAGATGAACAGAAGCGAGCAGTCGCGTAGTCGCTACCCAAAAACCTAATCGCCCCTCTCCCCGTACAGGATCCGGAGAGGCGTGGTTTCGGAGGCCTGCTCTCCCGTCAACCGTGTACGCGGTGAACGGGACGGAGTCGCCGGCGGCAGCAGCAGCAGATGTATGGGACGGAGTCGCAGCGCCCCACATATATAGGCGCGGCCGCGCGTGGAGAGACGTGGGGCGCTGGCGCTGGCCTTGGCCTTGTGTGGCCTTGGGCGAGCGGAGGAGGAGGAGGCGCGAGGGCCTCATCTCTTCTCAAGCTCCAATAGCATGAGGGAGAGAGTCCCTTATAAACCACTCCAACTCTCCTTCCACTTCCAAGGTGGGACTAAACTTCCCACCACCTTGTCATGCCACCTACATAGGCCCTTAGAGATTAAATCTGAAATTGTCATATGGGCTCTAGGCCCATCTCATATTTCAACAGAATATACATGTTTTTCTGATTACTTGAACTAGAAATAATCGAATAATGGATACCATTACCAGGTGCTGATTCTAAAGGCGGGAACTTTAATCTCCTCTGACAAGTGCAAGTTACTCTGGAGCCAATTTATGGTTCACGTTGATTCCATTGTCACCCTGGTCCTAGATGTTGAGGTATCCTCGCTAGCTCCATGGCACTAGTTGTTTATTTTAGAAGTTATGGATAACGGGAGCGAGACGAATTTTCGGATGGGAAACAAAAATTCATAATGAACGGGGTGTTGCTCTTTGGCATGAGTCGGCGCGTGATGTTGACGTGACCGGAGCGCGGAAGGTAGTCTACCCAGTTCGTTGTCTTCATGAGGCATCTCCAAGTCGCCTCGGTTGTGTTGTGCCCATGGTGGCTATCCTACATTACCATGCACAAAAGGAATGACCGTTTTCCCCGAATTTCCGATGCCATACCAGAGTTGGGGGCCACCAAACTCCGTGCTATGTGCCAACAATCCTTTTTACACCTTCAGGAGTGCGTCGTTACTAGTTTTGCAAGGAAAAAAAATATTATATATGGGGATCATACGTGTCATTTCTAGTTTCCATAATGAACATTCCTTGCAATGGCCGGGGATGATGTATGGTTTCTATTAGTAGGTCACATTTAAAAATCAATTAGTATAAATTCCCACGATCTTCGGCAAAGGGGTGTCGCCCTCTTCTAAAGTAGGAAGATCCACATGGACCGTTATCTAGTTCGTCATGTGCTTATGTACTCCCTCTGTCAACTAATATAATATAAGGCATTTTAGATCACTTTGTTTGTGATCTAAATCGGCTTATATTAGTTTACATAAGGATTAATATATAATGCTTATTATGCCATGCATTGTGTAAGCCTATTATTTATATATTGTGCATGATACCAAAAGACTAAATGCAAAAGTTTATACAATGCAATATTGTTGATCAACTGAATTTACTATACATAGAAAATATGGTAACATGGAAAATCTATAATAAAACATGTAGCAGAGCATTTTTTTTAAATCTATGCATACTAATAAAGTACGGAATGATTCTGCACAACGTATAATAAAACATGTAGAAAAACCCCGCTGCTTCCAGATAAGTAACCTGCCATTCACATTTAAGTGAGAAAACTTATCTATTTTTTACTGTTTTACAAAAAACCTCTTCCTTTTCCGGTAAATAACCAGCACTCCACTATTAAATGATGGAAAATGAATCATTTTTGCGTTTTAGCAGAAAGCCCCTGTCATTTCTATAATTAATCCGAAGTCCATCTAGAACAAATACTAATTTTAAAACGCACATTTCTTTTAAATCCTAACTTTAATTTTAACATGTCATATATGAAATTTTATTATAAAAATGTGTAGAATATGAATATGATGTTGTTTTACCTGTTAAGTATTTTAAAAATACTATTTAGGATGCAATCTTAATCAATAGCGCACGATCCATCTTTCTTTCGTATTGACACCAACCCGGAGTACAATGAACACCTCATCAAAGTGAAATTGGAGACGAAACAAACCGTCGATAACCGTGCAAGTACACACCTCGGTAAAATTTTACATGAAAAAAAGCAGATTTCTCATCTTATGCCGAGATAGAGAAACCTCGACAAGACATATTGGGGTCTTAGTAATGGTTATTGGTTTAGGACCGTGCGGTATTTTCTTTTGCCATTGCAATGCACGGTCTCTTTTGCTAGTAATTATAAATAGTCATCTACCATAACTTTCAACTGAAAAAAATTAAGGTGACCATAACGTCAAATGCATATGACCCGCCTACCATACAACAAAAATTACGGGTACAAACTATATCAATTTGGGAACAACCCCAACACATATAAAATACCAATCTGGGAACAGAGGACATCTACTTGGGAAACATCAGATTAGGTTGGGATGCAACCATCTTGGAATAACAGCAAGACCAGCAAACACTTGGTGCGACAATAACAAGAAGAGCAGACACTTGGTTATCTAGCTTAACTCAAACTCGAGTCGCTAGCAGCAACTGGAGACTCTAGACCCAACTCCATAAGCACACTGTTTATTCATTTGCAACCGACATGACACTTCCGGGTGGAAAAACTACAACAACAAATAATAAAAGACATAGTCGTATGTAGCAACCAATAGGACGGTCATCAGCCTTCTTCTTAGGGCCAAAAGGAAAAGGTGCAAGAGGCTCCTACTCGTTCGCCCAATCCCGTCCTTCTCCCCTCCCTCCGATGCCGGCTTGGTCTGCAGGCCCTGCCCGCACGGCGCAGGCGGCGGTGAGCCGTTCTTTCTCCGCGCGCGAGTGGGGGCGCGGGGGCCTCCCGATGGCGGCGGTGCTGCTTGCTGGTGATGGTGGCGAGGAGGCAGTGGTATGCGGGCAATGAGGGATTCTTCGGCCAGCGAGCTGCAGCGTGATGGCAGGGGCTGTCCGAACCCTTTTGGGTCCGGCCAGGTTATGTCGCCTGGTAGGCCACTAGTCCGTGCGCCCGGTCGGCTTCGCATCAGTAGTGGAGGATGTCCCGTCCCTTCGGCTGTGTTGCGGATGCCCGCCTAGCCCATTGTCTCTTCTCCCATCCTCCAGGTCTCATGTCGGTGGCCTCAGTGAGACGACGAAGTTGGTTCAATGATCGTGGTGGCACAGGCTGGTGGGCGGCAAGCTGGGGGGTGCACTTTGGAGTGTCCGGGGTGGTGGTGGGGGTTCGGGTCGGAAGAAATCCCTGGTGGCTCGTCCGGTTCTGACATGGCGACGTCTGCGAGCGCCGTCGGGCCTTCCTGAAAGGCGTCAGGTACATCCTTCCCTACTGCCACCCGGGTACCGGAGGAAACCCTAGGACTAGCCTGAGCAGCAGCGGAGTTGTCGTCGCGTCCTTCTTGAAGGTGTTGCATGCTACGCGACGCTTCGGAGTGCTAGCAGCGTGGTGGTATTTCTCCAAAGGGTGCAGCGGTTGCCGGCCATCTTTGTTTCGTTGATCTGCCGTTGTCGGCATTTGTTTCTCTTTCTTTTTCTCTCTTTTTTTTCTTTGGGCTTGTTTGTGTCGTGGCCCCGGTGAGCTGGTTGTATCAGTTGTTGGCTTTATAATATAAAGCGGGGGGACCCTTTATCGTCTTCTTAGGTTCCTTGATAAGCATGTCGGATGCTCATGTAGAGTCAGTTTGTGCTCTAAAAGCGAAACTGGCAGATCTTTGTGGCAAATACTCTCTTCGTCCGAATTACTTGTCAGAGAAATGGATGTATCTAGACGTATTTTAGTTTTAAATACATCCATTTTTATTCATTTATGCGACAAGTAATTTCGGGCGGAGGTTGTACGAGGTTCTGCCGAAATGTCATGGCAAAACATGGATACCTTGTTTTATATGGGACATGTTATTTCAGGGGAAACTTACAAGAACTCTAGGAGAACCAGTCAAGGAGTTTCTACGTTCAGCTCGAGATAACACCTGGGCAACTATTAAAATGCTTCTTGTAACGGAGACAATAGCTGCTGCTGCGTACCTTCAGTATGGACTTTTAGAGTTGGATCTCGATGAAGGTACAGTGAAAGAACTGCTTTCAAGGCTGAAAAATCATGGAAGGAGCGTTGTTGAATCAAAGGCAAAAGAAGAAGCTGCAACTATCTCGATCCGCATGAAAGACAGGTGAGCTGCGCTCCATATCTAACTCAAAAGCAGGTCCTCTGTTGCACGAAGACTAAATGGTGGTGCAGTATGTGCAGATTCAAGATATTATTCAATGCCGATATGTCAATAGTACGGAATCGAAAAATAGATGTACAAGCAATTGTCGAATCTGCCCTCGATGAAGTATGTCAAATTTAATACTGTCTATTTAGAAAAAAAAGTGTTGTATCGGAGCTGAGACGACTTCTTCTTCCTTCTTTCCGTGCAGTGTATGTTGATGCTTTGGGTAATATCAGCAATTCGGTTAGATGGAGACGGTGATACCATTGAAAACTTTCGTTACCTACTTGATGATGGGCCACTGGCCTACATCTCACGGGAAGAAGTATATGTGCCACCCGTCATGCTTATATAAATCAATATTTTAAATAGCGCGCTACAAAATATAGCGAGGCCCTTCTCTAAATGCTACACAAGTTATAGCGCGCTAATAGCGTGCTATATTTCAAAATAGCGTTTACAAAAATAATCAAATATATTTAGAAATGAAGTATTTAAGAAACTAAATTTTTCATAGGAGCAAGCAATATATGCATCTGATAAAAGGAGTGAGAAAGCTAGTGGGAGAATCTGATAAAAGGAGTGAGAAAGCTAGTGATCGTGGGTTGGTTTTGGCCTGCTGGGCCTGCTGGGCTGTGCTTATTTCAGTTTTGCATGGTCTGCACGTTATAACGTTACAACGTTACAACGTTATAGCGTGTGTAGCACGCTAATTATGCGATTAGCGCCGTAGCGTCCGATTTTGCCAAAACGTAACGTCTCCCTTCCAAATATGCTATAACCGCGTTATAACGGCGAAATAGCGTGCTATTTAAAATATTGATATAAATACGTTTTTGCTGAATCAATGCAGTGTTTCTTTTACTTAGCACCTCCTTTCGTAGTAGATTATACATGTTTTTTCTGATTACTTGAAATAGAAATAATCGAATGGATACCATTACCAGGAGCTGATTCTAAGGGCCGGAACTTTAATCTCCCCTGACAAGTGCAAGTTAATCTGGTACCTATTCATGGTTGAAGTTGATCCTATTGTCAAACTGGCCCTTGATGCTCAGGTATCCTCCATGGCGTCAGTCGTTTATTTCTGAAAAAAAAATTGAAGGACGGTTGTATATGCTAACTATTTTCTGTTCCCCTCTAAAGGAAGCATATAAGTGGAACAAACGAATGTCTGGGATTCAGATTGCATTGTTAGCTCTTAGAGTGGCTACCAGCACGCTGATATTCGTGACGACTGGAGTACCTGTATTTTTTTGATGACACGGCAGAATTGTTCGGCTCTAACGAACTCTTCAATTTGTTTAGCCCCTAGGTTATCAATCTGTGCAACTGTCCATTCGGAACAGTAAAACAAACTTTTTTTTCTCTCCAGAACTTATTTATGTAATAATGCCACGGGTATCCCTATACCTAAAGTGCAGAAACAATATTTTAAATTCTAGTAAGAGAAATAGATAAATGGGGGTGGTCTGTATTGTTTCTATGGGAACTGCAACGTGGCCCTGGGAAATGCAAGGGAAACCCTTTAATTTTGTCGAGATTGAGTGCAAAATAATTTTATGGTTTTACAGCATAAAGCAATAGTTTCCGCATCCACCACATATAATATGCAGTACTAGAATCTGGTTTTGCGCCGAGATCTGAAACTTTACCGAGTACATTTTATCAGGAAGTCGGCAAAGTTTGATTCAAAATTAGACTAGACAGTGATAAGAAACTCGGATGACTCCTCATTTTGCCTAGTTCCAACGAAAAAGGACCCAATGAACAAAATGAACTCGGCAGAATCTCAAGTTCGCCGAGTTTCCGACAGAAAAAAAAACTCGGCAAAATCGGGTAGGTGGGCCCCGCTGTCAAGCAGCCCACCCAGCCGTGACGACTGTCTATGTTTGCCCTCTTTCCTCTAATGGAAACTCGGCAAATATTTTATCTTTTTAGTTTTTCAAATCCAAATCCGTGGTGTCACAATTATGCCGACGGCCCTCGGCAAACATTGACAGGTGAACCAACATCGCACGTGCAATTGACCAGTTGATCATTCGTCTCTGTATGTCGAGTGCCAAAAATCGGCAAAGGAATGACCCTTCGTCTAAAATGTGGAACGTGCAAGGGATCGCGCCAAACAAAAAAACCGTTGCCCGCAACAGCCGTCACCCATGCTCTCCTCCGATGATGAACTGCCGCCATGCCGCCCCCTCTACTTTCTCCAGCGCTCCGCATCGCCGCATCAATCCGGTGGCCAAGTCAGCCGCAACATGGCCGACACCAAGGCCGTCCAGGATGTCACAGCACCCGCTGCGCAGACAGACAATGCGGTTGTCGCACTCACAGCCATGGGCTGCACTGTCATCTCAGCTGTTGAAACATGGGAAGGGCTTAAGGGCCCATGTAGGTGTCATAACATGGGGTTATGGTTAGTTTATTCCCACCCAACTAACCGACTATGTTTAAAACTAGAAAACGTTCAGACTATGTTTAAAAAATGTTCAATGTGTATTTAGAAAATATTTACTACGTATGATTTTTTTGTTATATATTAAAAAATATTGATCGTATATTTCGGAGAATGTTGGACGTATATTTAAAAAGATCCACTGTGTATTTGAAAAATGTTCACGGTATATCGTAAAATGTACATTGTATATGATAAAAAATGAAAGAAAAAAGTCATAATAAGGAAGGAAAACGAGAAAAACTAAAACAAAACCAATAGCAACCCAACTAACCGACAAGAAAAACCAAAACAAAACCAATATCATGAGATTGATTCCTCCTCTAGTTAGCTGCTACTGCTATCACCCATCAGGTGGCGAGATTAGAGCTTTCCTATTAGCAATTCAGTATGCTGATCGTCATCATCGTTAAACAGCTAATATGTACTCGAGGTTGAAAACATTGGTATTTATTTATTTAACTTTCTTATGGTGAAATATGTTTCTTCTTAGAGAAGGGAGTGCAGTATGTGTTAGTTGTGTATTGAGCTTGTCGCAACTTAAATTGGAGATGGATTATAATGCTACACGTCTGTAACTGGATCAGGTGCTCCTCTATACTCTTTGATGTTATATCTAAGAATCCTATATACTACTACTCCTTTGGTTCTGTGGTTTTTCAGCGTACTTGTTGTCCTAGCGCAGCTACCAGAAAATTGAAACTTTCTGTGTGTCAAATAGTTTTCCAGTCGGCCCGCAACCAGCACACAATAAAATTGAATTGGGAAAGGGATGGAGTTTATCAGTACCTGGTCTGAGGATTCAAGTTCCATAGGCATGTCGAACACTACCCATCTCGTAATCGGACATGATGGTCGTGCATAACGTTTCATTGAACAGCTCAGGTGCAAAGGCTAGAAAACAGTCTCAACGGCAAAGGAAGCATCAGAGCTAGTTGCGAGTTGGAGTTTATCAGGAGGGATAAAGCACCTGATCCTGAGTATACCTGAAGTTCCCTGGGCATCCTGTCGTGCATGTCATTTCATCAAACAGCTCGGCTGCAGAGGCTAGAGCAGACGGCCGCCTCGACGGCAAGACAGTGAATGTAGATCATGGTCGAAGCTTGTAGTATGGGACCTGATTTGTGTTAGGTATATCCAAACAATCTCTAGTTTAGTTTTAGTAGATTTACTAGGAAGTGGTCTCGTATGTGACGCTAGTTGTGTTGAGTCACTCCCTCCGTAAAGAAAAGGTATAGTGATCTTAACGCTCTTATATTTCTTTATGGAGGGAGTACTAGCTTTTGTGCTAGTAGGTTTAGGTAGCCAAGTTTGGTAAGGTATGAGGTGGTGCATTTGATTGAATTGAAGCCTACTAGCACCACCTCTAGCCAAGTGGCTTTTTTTGGATAAAGGGCTTTTCATTGAATTGAAATATCGAGGTGATACAATCGCATCGTAAGAAAGCCCGGCCTCTGCATAACCAGATGCACATAGCCAACAAGTCCACAAGTCCTAAAAAGCAAAAAAGTAGCTGAGGAAAAAAACATAAGCCGGTCTAGGACGTGGCAGATCCTATCCAAAGATCACACCGCCATCCATGGGGGTAAAAAACCTCCCTGGCCATACGCTCCAGCCGTGTAGACACCATCATAAAAAGGTCCCTATCCTCCGGCCTCTGCAGGATAGACCAAGTACGGAGCCATCGCGAGCATGCATGGATAACCTGCATAGGAGATGAAACACTTTTATTGTTAAACACCACATTATTCCTGGTAAGCCACAGTGCCTAACATAAGGCGGTTGCCCCTCAACCAATTGCCGAATATATTCCGTGCACTACGTGGTGGGTAAAGATTTGAAGCTATTTGAACAACAGCCCACACAGACCGAGCAAGCTTGTACTAAAAAAATAAGTGTTTAATAGACTCGTCGTGCTAACAGAAGACATATTTTTTGTTACCTTGCCAGTTGTGCCGTGCCAAACTATCCCTAGTTAATATGACCCCTCTATTAAGAAACCAGAGAAAAATCTTCACCCTTAAAGGTATTTTGAGCTTCCACAATTTTCTGTTGTCAACCGGAACCTCATTATGAACCAGAGCATCATACATGGACTTGGCTGAAAACATGCCATTCTGATGCAACTTCCATCGAAATATGTCCGGTTCATCGAACAACTGAATAACCTCCAGACGGAGGAGTAATTCATTCCATGCTGCCAACCAAGGTCCTAGGAGATCCATACGAAAAGAAATATCAGGGTTTGCCTATCCCAGCACTTGTTTGATTGTAACCAATTTATGTCTGACAATCCTGTACAAGTTTGAGTATTGCACGTTGAGCCGGGTGGTCCCTAGCCAGGTGTCTTCCCAGAATCTAACCTGAGACCTGTCCCTGACCGAGAAGGTTCTGAATTGGAAAAAGAATTCCTTAGCCTTCATCACCCCACTCCAAAAATCTGAATCCCCAGGTTTCCAATAAACTTGAGAAATCGCTTTGGAACCCACATACTTATTACGAATGATTTCCTTCCACACGCCATTCTAAGTGACTAATTTGTACACCCATTTGCTGAGAAGAGCAATGTTTTTAATCTCAAGGTCCTGGATCCCCAGTCCCCCTTGGCTTTTAGGTCGACATAATACATTCCACGGAGCCAGTCGATATTTTTTGGTTTCGCTATCACTCTGCCAAAAAATCTGGATCAAAAGTAGTCTAATCGCTGAAGAACTCGTTTTGGAAGGTGGAAGGATGATAACATGTATAAAACCATGTTACTGAGGACAGAATTAATCAAAATTAATCGACCCCTATAGGACAAGAGTTTGGCCATCCAACTGGCAAGACGTTTCTCTAGTCTCTCTTCCATATACTTCCACTCGGCTATAGTTAATCGCCGATAGTGAATGGGAATCCCCAAATAACGAACTGGGAACTGCCCAAGTTTGCAACCAAAAATTTCAGCATACTCATGTGCAAATTCTGCGGCCTCGCCAAAGCAGAAAATGTTGGAAATATGCCCTAGAGGCAATAATAGAATGGTTATTATTATATTTCCTTGTTCATGATAATTGTCTATTGTTCATGCTATATTTGTATTAACCGGAAACCCTAATACATGTGTGAATACATAGACCATAACATGTCCCTAGTGAGCCTCTAGTTGACTAACTCGTTGATCAATATATGGTTATGATTTCCTGATCATGGACATTAGATGTCATTGATAACGGGATCACATCATTAAGGATAGTAAAACTGAGCCTAAACCGAGCTCTCTCAGCGAAATAGCGTTTTCGGCCGTCCATTTCACGATTTGATCTTTCCTGACCGTCAAATTTCGCAATCTGTCCCGTAATCTGGGTAATCTGGCCCAGCTGTCCTGTGGGCTGCTGCTTCCGAGGGTGAAACGAAGGCCTTTGGTGCAGTGGACCATCGGCCAGCCCATTCTACCGCCTGGGCTTCGAGGGATCGGAGCAAAAAGCTGCCGATGCGAGCCGCACAGAGGAGCCGCCGGTTTCATCGAGTACCGCTGCAGGCGCACAGAGGAGACGTGGGCGATCTTCCGGCGCGGGTGGAGATTAGGCCAGGTTCACGAGGGTTTCCGGCGAGGTGGGAATCGACTCGAGGCGAGGCGTACATCCCCCTTTCTCCCTTCTCCTCCCCTTGTTTGTTACCACCGGCATCATGGCCAGCAATCCCCGATCCACAAACACAGGCTACATTGACTCGATGTCATATTTGGCATAAAGAAGAGTAAAAAATGGGAAATAGCATAGCACCACAATCTTATTCTTTGTTTGTATTCTTGTCAGGTTATTGGAATTTTGGTATTGCTAGACCTTAAGCGTGAAATAAAGGGAGACAAATCTCTGATCGGTATTGTAGGTCAGGTGTTTGATAATTTGTTTATTTGGCATATAAAGCTATCGTTGTATGCTTATACTTCCACTGCTTCCCGTCCACAATTATCCCCATAGACTAATATGCCTATTTTCATGCAGTCTTGCTCTCAATGCCATAGCAGATTGACTATGCGTACGCGCGGAGACAGCTAGCGGACTGTAGACCTTCCTTTCTATCGGCTGAAGCTTCACGAGCAGAAGACAAGACAGTGTTGCTTCCAACCTCACCTCTTTCCGCTGGTGTTCGTTTTGCCGTTGCCCCACCCTGCCTACCAAGGTATCAGCAAATCATTATCATTAGTACTGGTTATTGCTGACTAGACAGCTTTCAGAATTTGGATTGTAAGGGTCACATTATAGAGCAAGTAGCAGAAGCAATAATCGCTTACATCTCTCAGTTGCGTTCTTTCCTCTGAGAACTGACGGTTCCAGTTCCAATGAACAGATAGCTCCACATTTGGTGTTATGAGCAATAGTAGATATCTTAATGGTGGCAATATTTCTTGCTGTAGCTTTATTTTATTAGAGTTTAAAGTTTAAACGAACTTGCTTGGTTGAGGCTTAGATTGCCTTTTTACCATTTTTCTTCGTTCTGGGGATATCAGCCACAGTTGACAGTTATGCACTGCCTTTTCTTTCTTATATATACATGTGGCAATAACGGGTTGATGCAGGTACACAGGGTCAAGGGCTCACACTTCATGGCGACCTACCTGCATGTAGGTGAACCCTACATCCTCTCTTTTCTCGTTGGTGTCTAATCTGTCGTCCTAATGTAATGCTCTGAAATTGTACCATGATGTGCAAGTTTAACATTTAGTGGAATGAAGTACTATATAAACAAATACACATACATGATTAGTACTTATGACTTCTCCTTCTACCCATATTTACTTATATAAAATACCAAAATTCAAATAGACATGCACGAGTATTACCTATGACTTATCATTTGTCCATGACTACCCCGTGCGTGGCTGTGTACATGGTTCCAATATTGCTATTTATCATGTAAGTATGGTGTATATTGTTGGCTAACGATTGTTTTTATATACGATCAGTAGAGATTGACTTGGTGGCCTGCTGAATTTCGAAAAAGCACGTCCTACTCACCACTCTGAAGATATTTTAAATTTTTAGAGAGTTTAACTTGTTTTCCACCTATTTTATCCTATAACTATAATTCTCCATAACATGGATCGATATGCCATGCCCAAGTCTCATGAAATTTAATTGTAGTTGAGACGTTTTCAATTTCACTATCTAATATAGATCAGTAAACTCCATGTTTCGTTCCTCCATATTGTTATATAATTTCCTACTATTATATGGGAAAAATGGACAGGCGCGACATTGCGTGAGCCGACCGATTTAACGTTTTGGTTGTTGCTGGTCGTTGGATGCATATATCTAAGCAAAACTGTCTCTGCTACCTGGGATTAACAACCTACGGGCGGCTATTCCAGTAGCATTTTTGGAGGGTTTTGATTAGTTGGCCTACATGGGCTGTTCTATGTACAAAGCCCAGCGGTGGAAGCAACTTATGTGAGCAGCCACACAACTGAATACCAACCAAGTCGGAGTGCAATGCTTCTCTCGACACTAGTGCAGAACAGGGCTTTAGTGCCGGTTCGTAACGGCCTTTAGTGCCGGTTTGACAACCGGCACTAAAGAGTGGGGACTAAAGGCCCCCCCCCCCCCCCTTTAGTATCGGTTCGTCACGAACCGGCGCTAAAGTGCCACCACGTGGCACGAGCCAGGCCCGGGTGCGCGTAGGGCATTAGTACCGGTTGGTAACACCAACCGGTACTAAATATTTGGGTGGTTTTTGATTTATTTTTCATTCAATTTTTTTTGTTTGCTGGTATTTCACGATACTACAAATTGTACACGTTATGCATATATATAAATAGATTTTCTCGTATGTAGAACCGCATATATATATATATATATATATATATATATATATATATATTATCGAATGTCTCACAAACCAACACCATTAATTATTCACACATACACATGTATATACATATACAATTTCTCCTACATATGTTGCCTTTGGTGCCTCCGGAGCACGATGACAAGTGGTTCATGGGGGCGGTAGCAGGTAATAGTATTCTCCTTTTGGATCTATGACCTGGTCGAGCAAAAATCCGGCTATTTCCTCTTGAAGTGCTAGTATGCGCTCCGTTGGTAGGAGCTTATCCCGCACCTCTCTGAACTGTTAAGAAGGAGATCAATATGCATGTGTGTTAGTTGTGTGAGTAGATATCGATAATGGTGTGAATAATGTTCTGACAAACGTACCCAGTCCTGTCTACCAGATCTGCTCCTTTCACACGTCATCATGCGAATGTTCTCGCAAACGTAGAATGCACAAAAATTATTCCCCGGCGCCTGCTTCAGGGCCTTTACGAGAATGGAATTGAATCAGATAATGATTAATCAAGCATGATAATTAATTAATGATATTGAAACAAGAATTAAAGAGATGGTAGCTAGCTAGTACTACTTAATTACTTACCTTGGGTCGATGCCAAAACAACTTTTTTGGCCACTTGCCTGGAGTCACCTTGATGAACTTTGCCCATGCCCTCATGCTACCGCAAAGAAAATTAATAAAGGGGTTATTAAATAGTTCATATTAGGAAATGACGAACTAATAATTAATAGGCCGAGATATAGTTAATAATAATTGAAATTACCTGTTGACTATCCCCTTCACGATGGTGTAGTCTTTATCTTCTTTAGTTAGTGAGTACAGTAATTCAACTTTTCCTTCCTCAACTTTAATGTCTAACAAGACCCAGTGCCAACTGCATACGCACACGTTTGCATGTCTTAATTAAACGGGCATGTGAATAAAATTAATCAACTATAAATAAACCGTATACACTTAATTATTAACATCTAGCTAGCTAGTAAGCAAAAACAGAATTTGTAGTACAAGACAGTGTGACTCACGGGAAGTTGTAAGGAAGTAGTATATCTTCATTGCTATTGAGGCGCTTCAAGAACTCTAGCATGCTTTCCTCTACAGCAGCTTGACAACATTCAATCTTCCATATGTCCTCATTAATGGTATTTGGGTCAATGAACCCAATGCTATAGCGTCCAGCTTTTTTCATTTCATACATCTTCATCCTGCATATAATACCACAGAAAAAGAATATAGTGAGGATAATTACATGTAATGATTGATCAAAATTATCACTACATAACTAGCTTGAGACTTAAATTACAGAAAGAAATCACTTACAGACAATAGCAACTGATTTATAGACTTGTCGAAAAGGCCTTGATTGAATAACTGAAATAGTTCTGGATACTTAATGGCCAGAGCTTTCTCATGGTAATAATGCTCATGCTTGACATTCACCATGAGGGACTCTCGATTGGAAATCTTGGTAATGTTCATGTATCATTGATGCAATTGATACATTCTCGTTGGGAGGTTCTTGACCTTGTCTGGATGGACCAAAGGTTGGCCCCGGACATATTTCCATGCTATTTCCGATTCTCTAAGCGTAGGCATGGGCTCGATTTCGAGGAGTTGTCCAACAGAGATATTGAGCATTTGAGCCTTCATTATATGATCCTCCGTTATTACCACATCGCCATGCTGGGGAACGCTAACGGTTTGCCCACAATAATATTTGGCGCGCATACTACTCCTCTCATGTGTTGTTGGCACAACAAGCGGGGGATCGCTTGCGCCGCCTGTTCTCCCAACTGGGGAACGGTTTTCCCGCATTTTTTGCCAGCTGCTTGTTGGCTCGAGCTCGAGCTCGCTTCCTTCTTTAGCGTTCTCGATGTAGTTTCCTGATTTGGCGCTCATAGTCCGAGTCAACAGGCTTGGGAGCTGGTTCTCTAGCCATACGAATGAAGTGGTCAATTACTTTCTCAGGCACTTTCTCCTTTGGCGGTGGTGCCGGTTTCGGTCCAAAATGGGCGTCCACTTGGGCTTGCACTATGGCTGCGTTTTGCTCCTTAGACATGTCGTAAGGCCTCTGAGGAAGAGGAGCGAGGCTTGGACCATATTTATATCGCTTGTCTCCGCCTATACTTCTTGAACTACCTCGACTCGTACCGCTACGCACGAAAGATGCAACATGTCTCTTCTGCGATTGCTGAGACGGCGGAGACGGCTGACGTGGAGTTGGACCAGGAGAAGTGGCCTGACGATGTGCCGGACTTGAAGCAGGAGGTGTGGCCTGACAAGGTGCCGGACTTGAAACCGGAGAAGTGGCATGACGCTGTGCCGGACTTGAAACTGGAGGAGTCAGCTTACGCGTTCGGGGACTTGGAGGAGGTGGCGGACTTCGAGGAGGAGTCGTCTCACGCGCTCGTGGACTTGGAGGAGCGGGAGTCTGCTGACCCGGTGGCGGACTTCGAGGAGGATTCGGCAGACGACGCGGTGTCGGTGGACTTCGAAAGATGATGCAATCCTTTCTCCATAGGATTATACGATATATGGCCTCTCCTAGTGTGCACTCGTCTTCACCTCCAGGAATGTCAAGCGTTAGCCCCGAATATGGGTCCACCACTTCATCAACCATGACACGAGCATAGCCCTCTGGAATCGGGATGCAATCGTAGGTTGCTTCAGGGGTAACTGGAAAAGCAACGCCGTCAGCCACCTTCATGGATATGTTCTTCATTTTGGAGTGTAGCTCACAGTTAGTGTTCTCTATGATGTCATCCATAGGGTATGTATCCAGCAAAGGTGTCGCCTGGGCAGAACCAACGCTGCTTCTCGGCATGGATGGGACAGTGCTATCCAATGCTGGACGATCATCCGCTTGCTGCTGCCGCTGCTGAGACCCCCTTTCCTGGCTAAGTGAGTCGATCTGTTGTTGCTGCTGCTGGAATTTGAGTGCCAGGTCCGCGTGCCTTGCTTCTAGGCCTTGAAGGCGTTCTGCGTCCTGCTTCCTCTGCTCCTCCTCCAGCTTCCTTTTCTTCTCCTCCTCCATCTTCCTTCTTGCACGGGTCATGTAGTCCTCGTTCCATTCTGAAAAGCCCTCATACCAGGGAATAACGCCCTTGCCTCGTGTTCTTCCCGGGTGTTCAGGATTTCCCAGGGCGCGCGTAAGCTCGTCGTTCTCTCTGTTGGGCGTGAACACCCCGCTTCGAGCTTCTTCTATTGCGTCAATTATCTTTTGTTCGGCTCCTTTTAGACTTGCCTTCTACGAAACTTCGCCTGTCTTCGGGTCCAACGCTCCCCCATGCGCATAGAACCAAGTTCTGCACCTGGGGGGCCAGTTCCTAGTAACCGGAGTGACCCCTGCATCTTCCATCTCTTGCTCATACTTATCCCACTTAGGCAATCCCACCACGTAGCCACCTGGACCCAGCCTATGGAATCAAGGTCCTTTCTTGCGGCATTTGCCTTGTTTTTCATCGACCGTTCCTTAGATAATTCTGAATCCTTGAAGGTCACAAAATCGTCCCAGTGTTCTCTTTGCTTCTCCAGTGTTCCCTTGAAATCTGGAGTCTTCCTTTCATTAGCGAGGTAGTTGGCCCATACAGTTTTCTTGTGGGTGTTGAATGCAATTGCCATCTTCTTAAGAGCAGCGGCCTTGACTTTCTCCACATCTGCTTCAGTGAAATGATCTGGTAGGGTGAAATGTTCCATCAGAGATTTCAAAAGGTCTTTTTTGGCTCTGTCGTCGACCCAAGTAACACCTGGACGTTTAGTCTTTGGCTCTTTCCATTCTTGAATGGAGATCGGGAGTTTGTCCTTCACAAGAACTCCGCACTGACGAGTCCACTTGTCCGCAACGTTCTTAGGCGTGAGGGGTTCGCCACTAAGTTTAATGGATTCGATGTGGTACTTTACACCATCCTTCAACAATCTGCCCGGGCCTCGCTTTGTCTTGCTGTCTAGAAGCAGATTTGCTCGATCCGGAGGGCTGAAAGATGAAAGATCGATTCGTTAATATAACTTCAATAAAAAAAACATGTGATGATCACCATGATGCATGCTTACATAAATATACCTCACCGGCAGTCTTTGTTATTTGAAGATCAGCATTGTCTGTGTCATCACAAACATTGTCTATGTCATCATAATCATAATCATAGTTCATGACTTCATCAGCTCGGTCGTCGAGATCGAATATCTTTTCATCACCCTCTCCGGTATTGTTCAGATATTGGGAGCCGTCATCTGCTTCATTCAGATCATCTAGCCTGTGAGGGCTGCATATGAAGTCGAACAATTCCTCTTCTCTCTCTCTCTGTCAGTATTGTCCGCCATAGCTTTTACTTTACTAATACAGAAGAAATATAAAACAATTTAGTATTCAAATTACAATGCATGGATGCAATTAATCAATAAGGAAAAACTGAATCTCGAATACATCGTCTCGAATATATAATCATGAATACATCATGGTCTTAATATATATAATCTCGAATACATCGTCTCGAATATTATATATCGAATACATCACTGGCTAGGTACCTGATAAAGATCGAGTACTACAGAAGAATCTAGGGCGCCACTCGCGGTTCCTGGGGCGCGGGCGGTGCACACCCAAAGAGAAGGAACCATCACATGATCATATCTTCGGTCATCTGCCCAAAGAACCCGCCAAGTAGTGGAGAACCTAACGTCGTCCATAGCAGCCATGTAGCGATGGACGTGCTCATCTTCCTCCCTGACACGGCGATGCACCACCTCCGGCGGGGCCGGCTGCCTCTGCACCGAATGTGGCCCACGCGAACGCCACCAAAGAAGATCAGGGTGGACGACGGGACCCGAGGTCGGGTTCCTCACCAAGCGGCGCGCCCCTCCAGGTAGCACCTCCCAGTGCCAGCCCGGCGGAGCCCAGTCCCGGACATGGGTCCCCTGAAGCAGGACGTCATCGCGAACGGGTCGACGGTGAGGATGCGGGCCGGGCATATCGTCGAGAACAAATACTATATGCATAAAAAGTAACATTTTTTAAATGATTGGATTGTGATAACTAAAATTCTATATATATGCAAATTCTAACAATTTGACATTAATCTAATTCATCTAACTAAAACTAATTCTAAAATTTCCTGATTATATAACTAACATTTCCATAACAATTACAATATTTATATAACTAAAAAACAGAAAAATTGCTAACATTTCTATAAATATTTCTATAACTAAAAAACAGAAAACATTTATAACATTTCTATATAACTAACATTTCTAATATTTATATAACTAAAAACAGAATAATTTCTAACATTTCTATAACTAAAAACAGAAAAATTTATAACAAACAAACTAATGTGTGTGTGTGTGTGTGTGTGTGTGTGTGTGTGTAGTGTGTGTGTGTGTGGACATGGCGGCCGGGGTGAGCTCACCGGCGAGGCGACGACGGGGCGACGGGACGGGCGGCGACGACGGGCGACGGACGGGCGGCGACGATAAGGGCGTTCGGCGACGGACGGGGCGGCGACGACGGATTTGGCGGGCAAGGGCGGGCGACGGGACGAGGGACGGGACGGTTGGGCGGCATCGTCGAGGGGCGGCGACGAGGGCGGGACGACTGGGTCGGCGACGAGGGCGGGGCGGCGACGCCGACGGGACGGGCGGCGATCGGGCAGGGCGCGACGGAGGGAGGAAACAGAGGGAAGAAACAGAGGGAAACTGAATTTTTTTCAAGTGTTGTATATACAGGATGGACCTTTAGTACCGGTTGGAGCCACCAACCGGTAGTAAAGGTCTGTTTTGGCCAGGCCAAGCGGCGGGAAGCGCACACCCTTTAGTACCGGGTCGTGGCACCAGCCGGTACTAAAGGGGGGGGGGGGTCTTTAGTACCGGTTGGAGCGACGACCCGGTACTAAAGGGGGTGCGCAAGTTTAGTCCCACCTCGCTAGTCGAGGGGCTACCACACTGGTTTATAAGCCCGAGTGCGGTAGCTCTCTCGAGCTCCTCTCCTAAGCAGGCCTACTGGGCCTACCTGTCCTCTTCGCCTAGTGGGCCTACTAGGCCTTTGCGGGCCTGCATCCTGGCCCAACAAAAGGTTGTGTTCCTAGTCGTATGCAGGCCGTTTTGGCCCAGTAGGCGGGCTTTTTTATTTTCTTAATTTTTTTCGCTTTATTTATTTTTGTTTTGTTTATATTTGAGTTGTTTTTTGCTGTATTTAGAGTTTCTTTGTGAATATTTTTGCTTTAGGTAAAAAAATTTACAAACTTTCTGTTAGTGCCGGTAGTTTTCAAATTTGAATAGTTTAAATTTTGAATTATTTGAAATTTGTGTGAATCACTAGTTTGTGAATAACTTAACTTTGAAAAAAGTTTTATCAGTGATTCTTTTTTCTTATATTTAATATTAGTGTGTTTTATCATTATATACAATTTGGTAATGCTTAGGTTATTTATAAAATGAAATGCCTTTGTAACAGTTTAGTTTTCGTCGGAAACCCTGATACTTCGAAAGAGATTGTCCATTTTGTACACGAAGTGCATCCAGTTTTTGCCGTAACCTTCTCTACTTTTCTGCACATGCTATTTGTATGAAATTATGATACCATGCCAACTTTCAACCTTTTCTGAGTTCGTTTGAAATGCTTTTCAATTTCAGGGTCATTTAGCTGGAAAAAATCAGTAAATGCATGAAAAGAATTTATTTGCACATAAAATTTCTTCGCATTTCAAATGCTAAAACACATAACTACCCTAACTATTACAGACATTCCCTCTTGGGTGTGAAACACAGAAGAAAGTGATGATAGTGAAGTCGATCACATCCCAGATCTTTGGGTGTGAAACTTTTTCTTCGCGTGTGTCCCTTTGCGCCGTAGCCATGGAAAATCTCACTACTAGGAAAAGGCCTACTAATGGCGCACTGGTTTTGCCTACTAATGGCGCACTACCAGTGCGCCATTAGTTCCACGCCACTAATATTTTTTACTAATGACGCACCACTGGTGCGCCATTAGTATCTGGTATACTAATGGCGCACCGAGCTGTGCGCCATTAGTATGTAACACCATGCGCCATTAGTGTGCCTCCCGTGGGGCCATACGAAACCATGTGCTTTGTCATACTAATGGCGCACTCTGTGGTGATGCGCCATTAGTAACCTTTGGCATACTAATGGCGCACCTGGAGGTGATGCGCCATTAGTATGAATATTTGTTTTTTTTACTTTTTCTGATTTTTGCACAGGTTACAAAATATATTATTGGACAGAATATAGACAGCAACACACAGGAACATCAGATTCATCGAATACAATAGAAGATTAGTCTCCGAATACAATTCATCATATTAGTCTCCGAATTCAAAAGACCGAATAAAGATAAAACATTACAAGTCTCAAGACCGCGAGTATCGAGTTTGTGTTCACATTACAAGTCGATATCGATCATCTAAACTACCATCACATAGAAGAGAGCTGCGGTCATCACGATGAGCATCATCGCGATCAAACTGGTCTTCGTCCGGTTCCTCCAACGCTCCCTCCTCTCTCCCGCTAGATAGCGGGCGTATCTAGATTCGGCCTCCGCCCTAGTGGTGTACCCTTTGTAACTGTTACCGCTGAAACGGTGAACCTGTCTCTGACACTCCTTCCAGTCGTCGTAGACTCCGGAAACCTTACCCTTGTACACGACATACGACGGCATCTCTATGCACAAGCCAAACAGCAGACAATACATAAGCAATATGCAAGTATGCAACAAAAGGATCGGAAGAGAAAAGCAAGACATTAATAGCACGATTCATGGTCCTACTAATATATAGCATCGATTACATCTAAGTTGAATGACTGTCCAAACCAAAGAGACATACAAATTCATTAAAGTTTAATTACAACATGAGCCAATCAATGTTTCAGAACTACACATCACTACTTTCGACTCGACTCATCGGACAGGAGCGTGGATGAAGCCGCCGTCTGTTGTGATGGTCATGAAATCGCGGTCATTGTCACCCTGCATTTGTAGCGTTCCATCTATCTCACTTTTGGACGGTTGATATCTGCGGAAGAACTGCCCCGAGGTATGAAGGACATCTTGATGGATGATGTCTGCAAACTTCGACTGGATGCGAAAGAATTCTTATGCGAGGTTCGCGTCTGGGTTGCCGACAACCTCGCGGCCCAATCTTTGAGACTATCTGGTAGCGAGAAGGTGATGATGGTCCCTTACGATCGCCGCATGTGATGGAGGGCGTAGTAGGCATCCTTCTGACTGCCAGGCGGCTGCTTGACGCAGCAGAACTTCGTATTGTGCGAGAAGGTGTGCTTGCCGTACTTACGAACTGCCCTGGTGAAGGTGCCTCCAGATTTGGCGTAGCGGGGGATTACATCTTCAAGAACTTTCTTGACATTTGTGTAGTCTATCTTGGAGTTACGGTTTGGGTGAAATACGTGGCCATGGAATATTTCGGGCTTAAGAGGATGAGTGTGCAATGTGTGTCACTGCACGTAACACGGAATGTTAGAAGAAAAAGAACGATCGAAATCTAAGAAATCATATGTTACGGGCGGTTAAGGGATGACTTACTCGGAAAGTAAGCCACAAGGAAGTTATCATTATCCGGGTTTGCGAATGGCGCCTTCGAGGTGTGAACTCGCAACTTGGCGGTCCCAGCGCTGCTCAAGTGCTTGGCACGCATGTAGAAGGGGTCGACTATCACGATGTCCGGGTCTTGTCTCTAATGATCCGCATCTCCATACTCAGCGAAAACAGCCGAGCGAAGGTGTAGTGCAGCGGATGAAGGTTAAACATAGCAAAGATGTCATCAAACCTCGTGACGATCGTACCCCCGATGTCGCCATCCACAAAGCCCTTGCCCTCTGGCACCTTGGCCACGAAAACCGGGTATGCCACATCATTCTCTCTGAGACGCCGCTTCTCCAAAGAAAGAACACTGTCGTGCAGACTCTGCATAGCACCGGTTGCAGCATTGAGCATATTTGGCGGTAGCATCGCCCTACCCGCCACATGCACCCTCCTCGAGATATCCTTAGGTGAAGGTCGCCCGTCCTGAGCACGGATCAAGCTCGGTGCCGGCTGGCTCGCACCGGCGCCCTTGTTAGTCTTTCGTTTCCGTCCCTTCTTCTTGATCTCCTGTAATGGGACCGAGTTGTGCTCAGAGACCGCCTTCTTGAGCGTGTTGGGGCTGATAATATTCCGCACCTCAGCTATCTGAGGCTCGGTGAAGGCGGGAGCTGGAGGCGTCTCCTGAGAACTGAACGCCAGACGACACCTGTTGCAATTGGATTTCTCCGCCGTACCAGCTAGATTTGCGGTCGTCTTGGTTGGGTTCTTGAGAAGGAGGCCCGCAGAACTCGTCACCGTACCCATGTTCGGCAAAGTACTTATCAACATCGGTACATGTACCGTCGTCGTTGTCGTCGTCGTCCGGATCTTGTGTCATAGGGATGTCCGTATCCTGTGCCATAGGGATATCCGGCATAGGGATGTCCGGCAGGTCCGGTAGCGTTGCAGCGTTCTTGCCATGGCTTGGCGCCGGCACGACTGGCGGTCTTGTCTGTGGGGTGGTGTCCCCGGCCCCCAAACGAATCTGGCTCTTCGGCCAAAGTAGGGGCCAGTTTACACAGGCTCTGAGGGTCATCTCATCTTCTTTGTCGGCCCCAGCGGGTCGAATCGGAGGTAATAGCTCGTCGCAGCCTGGCAGCACCCGAACCACTTCAACACTATACACTGTGGGTGGCATCGGATTACCGTGGAACATGGGGTTGCCCGGTTGAACGATTCTACCCTTGGCGACATCGACCAACTCGCCGCCCACGAAGTGTAGAAGAGTGCAAGGAACATCGGCGGCGCCCTGCGAAAACATGTAGGGCGTCAGGGATGCCCAGTCAAAGGCAAGGAGATGAAGTCATCGGCCGAGAGGCTTAGTTATCGTGATGCCGTCGAGCTCGGCTAATGTCGAGGCACCGTCAAATTTGAAAAAATATTCATGAATTCAAAAAGTGCCGATGAAATTTAAAAATATTCATGATATCAAAAAGTGCCCGAGAAATGAAGACTACGATTTAAATACAATCGATCTTAGCTAGCTATCTGTTCACAATCTTCTTGCCCTTCTTTTTCGCAAATGGAGTTCTTACGTGGAACGGACGTCCTTTAGGTAGGGTGGTCCTGCTTCTTCTTGTGGTGTGTGCTGCTACTTCATCGTCATCGTCATGTTCGATCTTCGGTCGCCAGACGTGTCGAAGTCTTGCTCATTGGCTACTCCATCCATTCCGATGATCTTCCTTTTGCCTCTCCTCACGACAACACGACCGGGCTTTGGCGGGTCGGTAATGAAGAAGCATTGGTCCACTTGGGAAGCCAGTACCCATGGCTCATTTTCATGGTGACGTTTATGCGCCCATGGTCTTGGATTTGGCTTGGGGTATAACCATGGTGGTGAAATACCGGTCTTCTTTTAGGACGCTGTTGGCCCATCTGACACGGAACATCGAGACCTTCTCTCCAGCGTAGCTCAGCTCCCAGATCTCCTCGATCCTTCCGTAGTATCTGTCCTTGTCGTTACCGGTGTAGGATTCCATCGTTACCCCGGAGTTCTGATAACCATCGCTCTTCATGTCCTTGTTCTCGTTGTAGAATGTGTAGCCGTTGATATCGTATGCCTCATAGGTCATCAGGTTGTGCTCGGCGCCCTGTGACAAGGCGAATATGAGTTGTTCTTCCGCGCAAGAATCCTCATTAAAGGGTGCAATGAAGCTTCTGCTTGAACCAACACGTGAAACATGAGTTGTGCTCTTTGATTATATCTCCGTCCGTCCTCTGTTGGCCTTGGTCATTGTACGTCTTCTCAATAAAGGTTTTGTGCTCTATCACCCAAGGATCGACCACGTATATGTGTTGTAGCGCGACTAGGTTTGCTCTTTCAAAGTCGGCGAGTCGACCCTCGAAGTCGACATGCATTTCACGGCGACCCTCACAGTGTCCCCATCCAGCGAGCCTGCCGAGGTGCCTGTTGACGGGCAGACCAACGGGGTTCTCGATGCCTAGATAATTCGTGCAGTAGGAGATGCACTCTTTGGTCAGAAAACCCCTGGCTATACTTCCCTCTGGACGTGACATGTTGCGAACGTATCCTTTGATGACACCATTCATCCTTTCGCACGGCATCATGCTGTGCAGGAACGTCGGCCCGAGTTGGATGATATCCTCCACGATATGGACCAGCAGATGCACCATAACATCGAAGAATGCGGGCGGGAATTACATCTCAAGCTCGCATATTATCACCAAGATCTCTTCCTGTAGCCTTCTGAGTTGCCTCACGCCAATCGACTTCCGAGAGATGACGTCCAAAAAGATGCATAGGCCAAATAGCGTTTCACGGACGTGCGCGTCCATGATCCCACGGATTGCAACTGGAAGTATCTGCGTCATCAGCACGTGACAGTCGTGATACTTCATCCCGCTGAACTTCTGCTTCGCTGGGTCTAGGTATCTGCTTATCTTCCCCGCGTAACCGTAAGGAAGTTTTACTCCTATGAGGCAGGTGAAAAACTGCTCGATCTCCTCCTGACTTAGAGTGAAGCACGCGGGAGGGTAGTCATTTCCGGTCTTCTTGGCTTTTTGCCTTTGCAACGACTTTCTGTGTCCTGCTTCGCCTCGTCATCATCATCATCATCATCATCATCATTAGCGTGAAGCTCTTGCCTGATGCCCATTGATTTCAAGTCTGCCCTTGCTTTCGGCCCATCTTTGGTCCTCTCTGGCATGTTGAGCAGGGTACCAAGTAGACTCTCGCACACGTTCTTCGTGATATGCATGGCATCAAGGCTGTGAGGCACATGGTGGATCTTCCAGTACGGCAAGTCCCAGAAAACAGACCTCGTTTTCCATACCTTCAGTAGCGGCTCTGGAGCCTTTCGCTTCTTTCCCGGCTCTGGCGCCTTTTGCTTCTTTCCCGGCAGTGGGCAATCTTTCCAATTTTTCAACAGCTCGTCTATTTCCTCGCCGCCTCAGACGCTGGCGTTTGTGGTTCGGTTTCACCATCGAACAGATCCTTGCTTTCCTCCACGGGTCATCATCGCGAAGCCACCTTTGATGTCCCATGAACACGGTTTTCAAGACCCGGGATCTCTATCTAGCTGGCGATACGTTGTGTCATCCATGCACCTTACGCATCCGTAAAATCCGTGGACTACCTGCCCCGCGAGATATCCGTAACCGAGATAGTCGTGCACCGTCATGAGCAGTGCGGCTCTCATAGGGAAATATTCTTTCTCTGCGGCGTCCCACGTATTGGCTGGCGTTTTCCACAGCATGTCTAGCTCCTCCTTGAGCAGCCCCAGATATAGATTGATGTCGTTCCCTGGTTGTTTCGGCCCTTCAATTAGCATACTCATGTGAATGTACTTCCTCTTCATGCACAACCAGGGAGGAAGGTTGTACATCCACACAAACACAGGCCAGGTGCTATGTGTGCTTCTCTGGCTGCCAAACGGATTGACTTCATCGGTGTTCGCGCCCAGCACGATGTTCCTTGGATCCTTCCCAAATTCTGGGTGTTCGAAGTTCAACGCTTGCCACTGGCTCGCATCCTTAGGGTGACTCAGCATCTTGTCTTTTTTATTTATCTCCGGATCATTTCCGTCATCTTCCCGTTTCTTCTCCTCCCTATCCGCGTGCCAACGCAGGAGCTTTGCTACCTTAGGGTCCGCGAAATACCGCTGCAGATGAGGAGTGATCGGAAAGTACTACACCGATTTTCGAGGAGCTTTCTTCTTCTTCTTGTATCGAGTGACGCCGCACACCGGACATATGGTAGACTCCGCGTGCTCGTCCCGATAAATGATGCAATTGTTCATGCACACATGGTATTTCACGTGCGGTAAATCCAGAGGACACACTATTTTCTTCACCTCCTCGAAACTGGTCGGGCACTTGTTCCCCTTGGGAAGACGTTCGTGCCAGAATGACATGTTCTCGTCGAAGCATGCGTCGGTCATTTTGTGTTTTACCTTCATCTCCAGAGCCATGGGCGTTACTTTCAGGCGGGTATCCTCGGGCCTGCATCCTTCATACAATGGAGTAACCGCGTCTATCTCCAGTTGATCCAGCTTGGCTTTCTCTCGGGCGGCAGCTCTTGCGTTATCCGTTTGCTTGAGAAGCAGCTCTTGAATATGAGGGTCCTGCACCCAGCCTCCATCGTTGCCCCGCTCCGGCATCTTCATCTTCATGATCATGCCCTTCGTCTTGATCTTCCTCATCATTTTGTACGACATCTTCTACATGATGACTGTGTACATCATCACCGTCGTGATCATGTCTGGGAGATTCTTCGTCTTCTCGCCCGCCCTCGCCGTGGTGGTTGTCTTGTTGCCCTTCCTCATTTCTTGCCCGGACCCCATGGACGATTTCATAGTCATCTTCATCACCTTGCCACCGATAGCCATCCATTAAACCACGCAAGAGCAGGTGGTCCCGCACCTACCCGGAATCCGAGTCCACAATAAGGCTCTTCAGCTTGCAGCTTCGACACGGACATCTTATCTCCGTCTCGTTCTTTTGAAGCATCTCGGCCTTCGCGGAGCTCAAAAACCTATTCACGATGCCTTCGGTCATCATGCCCATGGTCGCCTGCGGGGTAGAGCAAAACGATATTTTAGAACCAAGAAAAAATTTGGCATGACCTTTCCTAAAAATAGGACCAAAAATAATGCATAGTGCCAAAATTCTCGCCGAAACGGGAATGAATCAACATTCCGGCAAAATATTGGCAACTATCGCATTTCAAATACCGGTACCTACAAACACAAACATATATGCAACACCACAAACATATGCAACATCACAAACATACATAGATCTAGCTAGGCCACAAAAAGTGCATGTGCACGTTGTTGGAGCGAGCTAGGGAGAAAAAAAGTAGATCTACAACATGAAGATAGCTTTCCCTTACTTACCTATCAAAAAAAGGTAATTTCACCACTTAATTTTGATGAATCTATGGTGCAAATGAGGTGAGGAGGAGGAGGCAGCCAAAAGCTTGGAGAAGGAGGTGGAGGGAATGAAGTGGGGAAAGTGAGTGGGTAGGTGTGGCTGTCCAAAATATCTTGTTGGGGTCCCAAGTTACTAATGGCGCACCACCTGCAAATGCGCCATTAGTATGCCTGGTTACTAATGGCGCACCTGCAGGTGGTGCGCCATTAGTAGTTTTGCAAAAAAGTAAAAATAAATAAATAAATATATATATATATATATATATATATATATATACTAATGGCTCACCGAGTCATAGTGCGCCATTACTAGTTTAAACTAGTAATGGCGCATCGTGACACGGTGCGCCATTAGTAGTTTTGCAAAAAGAATAAAAATATAAAGATCAAGATCTTTCTGTCTGGTGCGCCATTACTAGTTAGTACTAGTAATGGCGCACTTCGACCGGATGCGCCATTAGTATGTATGGAAAAATGGAAAAAATTTTATTACTAGTGGCGCACCGTGTGTCTGGTGCGCCATTTGTGTCTTCCACACTAATGGCGCATCACCAGATGGTGCGCCATTAGTATATAGTAATGGCGCACCACCTGACAGGTGCGCCATTAGTGCCCATCCCATCTATAGCCCTTTTCCCAGTAGTGTCTTCATCATTTAACTGGATGCTCGGGTAAATATTCACTTTGAATGGAGCAATTTCATCAAACTTTTCATAATCTTCTGACATGTCTGTCTTGTCATCCACTCCCACGATGTTTTTTTTCCTGAAAGAACTATGTGGCGCTTTGGCTCGTCGTATGATCCATTCGCTTCCTTATATTTTCTTTTCTCGGCCTGGTAGACATGTCTTTCACATAAAAAACCTGCGCCACATCATTGGCTAGGACGAATGGTTCGTCTGCATACGCAAGATTGTTGAGATCCACTGTTGTCATTCCGTACTGCGGGTCTTCCGTTACGCCACCTCGTGTCATATTGACCCATTTGCATCGAAACAAAGGGACCTTCAAATCACCTGATCCATAGTTAAGTTCCCATATGTCCTCTATGTAACCATAATATGTTTCCTTTCCCGTGTTGGTTGTTGCATCAAAGCGGACACCACTGTTTTGGTTGGTGCTCTTTTTATCTTGGGCGATCGTGTAAAATGTATTCCCATTTATCCGGTACCCTTTGAAAGTCATTATATTCAAGATGGTAACTGGGACAACGAGTACAAGTCATTTTGAATATCGCCATCATTAAAGAACGCGTTTACGCAACCAACCGGCGAAAGTCCTCGTTTGTTCAAGTGTAATCCAGTCGCCGAGACTTCTCCGGTGTTTGGACTGTAGAAAATTCTTGTGTTCCTCCATATACGGAGCCACCAAGGCGGAATTCTGTAGAACTGTAGTGTGCTTCGGTGAGAGAATGCCCGTCCATACATATTATTTGATGCCCTCCTAGCCTGCCTTTTCCTTCCAGTCTGCCCTTATGCCGCGATTCAGGAACATCAATCGGCTTAAGGTCAGGAATGAAGTCAATACAAAACTCAAAGACCTCCTCATTTTCATGGCCCTTCGAGATGCTTCCTTCTGGCCTAGCACGGTTATGAACATATTTCTTCAAGACTCCCATGAACCTTTCAAAGGGGAACATATTGTGTAGAAATACAGGACCCAAAACGTTAATCTCTTCAAGAAAGGTGAACTAGGACGTGCGTCATGATGTTGAAGAAGGATGGTGGGAACACCAACTCGAAATCGACAAGACATTGCACGAAATCATTACAGTAACCTTGGTATGATTTCTGGATCGATTACCTTCTGAGAGATTGCATTGAGGAATGCACATAGCTTCACAATGTCTAATCGAACGTTTTCCGGTAGAAGCGCCCTCAATGCAACCGGAAGGAGTTGCGTCATAATCATGTGGCAGTCATGAGACTTTAGGTTCTGGAACTATTTCTCTGCCATATTTATTATTCCCTTTATATTCGACGAGAAGCCAGACGGTACCTTCATGCTGAGCAGGCATTCGAAGAAGATTTCCTTCTCTTCTTTGGTAAGAGCGTAGCTGGCCTGACCCTGATGTATGCCATCTTTTCCGTGCATACGTTGCTGGTCCTCCCGTGCCTCTGGTGTATCTTTTGTCTTCCCATACACGCCAAAAAAGCCAAGCAGGGTCGCACAAAGATTCTTTGTCACGTGCATCACGTCGATTGCGGAGCGGACCTCTAGGTCTTTCCAATATGGAAGGTCCCAAAATATAGATTTCTTCTTCCACATGGGTGTGCGTCCGTCAGCGTCCTTCGGAACAGGTTTTCCACCAGGACCCTTTCCAAAGATTACCCCCAAATCCTTGACCATATCATGTACATCAGCACCAGTACGGTGGCGAGGCTTCGTCCGGTGATCCGCCTCACCTTTGAAATGCTTGCCTTTCTTTCTTACGGGATGCCTTGTCGGAAGAAATCGACGATGTCCGAGGTACACATTCTTCCTACAACAATCCAAATATATACTGTCGGTATCATCCAAACAGTGCGTGCATCCACGGTATCCCTTGTTTGTCTGTCTCCGAAGGTTACTGAGAGCAGGCCAATCATTGATGGTCACGAACAGCAACGCCTTTAGGTCAAATTCTTCCTGTCCGTGCTCATCCCACGCACGTACACCTGTTCCATTCCACAGCTGTAATAGTTCTTCAACTAATGGCCTTAGGTACACATCAATGTCGTTGCCGGGTTGCTTAGGGCCTTGGATGAGCACTGGCATCATAATGAACTTCCGCTTCATGCACAACCAAGGAGGAAGGTTATACAAACATAGATTCACAGGCCACGTGCTATGGTTGCTGCTCGCTTCCCCAAAAGGATTAATGCCATCTGCGCTTAGACCAAACCATACGTTCCTTGGGTCACCTGCAAACTCCTCCCAGTACTTTCTCTCGATTTTTCTCCATTGCGAACCGTCAGCGGGTACTCTCAACTTTCCGTCTTTCTTACGGTCTTCTGCGTGCCACCGCATCGCCTTCGCATGCTCTTTGTTTTGGAACAAACGTTTCAACCGTGGTATTATAGGGGCATACCACATCGCCTTGGCAGGAATCTTCTTCTGGGCGCCGCCCTCGACATCACCAGGTCATCGCGATCGATCTTATAACGCAATGCACCGCATACCGGCAAGCGTTCAAATCCTCGTACTCACCGCGGTAGAGGATGCAGTCATTAGGGCATGCATGTATCTTTTGCACCTCTAACCCTAGAGGGCAGACAACCTTCTTTGCTTCATACGTACTCTCAGGCAATTCGTTGTCCTTTGGAAGAATATTCTTTATCATTACCAGCAACTTTCCAAATCCATTGTCAGATACACCATTCTCTGCCTTCCATTGCAGCAATTCAAGTGTGGTGCCCAACTTTTTTTTGTCAGCTTCGCAATTCGGGTACAACAATTTCTTGTGATCCTCTAACATGCGCAGTTTCTCTTTGCATCGGCAATGTCCCGACCTAGATCATCAGCAGGCTCATCTGATGCCTCTTCTTCAGCTTCTTCCCGCATTGCCGGCTCAGCTTCTTCCCCCATTGTTGTATCATTGTATTCAGGGAACCCATCGCCAGGATAGCCGTCGTCGTCCTCTTTTTCTTCATTGTCTTCCATCATAACCCCTATTTCTCCGTTCTTGGTCCAAACATTATAGTGGGGCATGAAACCGGACTTAAATAGGTGGACGTGAATGGTTTTTGACGTAGAGTAAATGTGACCATTCTTACAGCCAGCACATGGACAAGGCATAAAACCATCCGCCCGCTTGTTTGCCTCAGCGTATGCACGCCATTAATGAACTCGGGAGAGCATCGGTCATCATACATCCATTGTCGACTCATCTTCATTACACAACACCGAATAGACCAAATTAATACAAGTTCATACATAAAGTTCATGTACATCACTTAATTAAATGCAACATACAAATAACTCTATAGCTAAAGAATTTAAATGCAACAAAAAATGCGATGAATATCGCAACTAAGGTAACAATTGATCCAACATTATAATGATACCAAGCCACACTATCAATGACATATTTTCTAATCTTTCTAATCTTCAACCTCATTTTGTCCATCTTGATCTTGTGATCATCGATTTACATCGGCAACATGCAACTCCAATTCCATCTTCTCCCCCTCAATTCTTTTCAACTTTTCTTTCAAATACTCGTTTTCTCTTTCAACTAAATTTAACCTCTCGACAATAGGGTCGGTTGGAGTTTCCGGTTCACATACCTCCTAGATAAAAATATCTATGTCAACTTGATGGGCATAATTTGTCATAAACACGAAATGCAACAACTAGTTTTAAAAGAGAATATACCACATCCGAATCATAACAAGGACGAGGGCTGACGGGGACGGATATCAAAACCATGGCACTATGTATAGCAAACAACGTACGTGTAAGATAATTATACGATTAACTATATATCCAAATCACACAAACATCAATTTGGTAATGTAAAACATTCATGAACAAGAGCCTCACCACAAGGTGGTGCCGGGCGACGGACGGCAGTGAGCGATCGACGGTGGTTACTGACGGATATTTAGAAGGCACTAAGTAAACCACACCTACATATGCAAACTAAGTGTTATTTTTGACCTCAAATTGCATATAAATCAAATACTAGCAAATATAATACCTCCCAAATTAATCACTATACAAAGCATTGCAAGAGCTAATCTAGCAATGAAAGTTGAAAGGACAAAGTTGCTAACCTTTGTGATCATTTGAATGGATGGGGGCCTTCATATCTTGACAAATTTTGGGCAAAATGTGTGATGAGCTCGAGAGGAAGAGGGGAAGAACAGAGGAGGAGAGGGAAAGGGGAAGAACAGAGCGAGCTCGGGTGGACGAAGGGTTTATAGGATTTATTTTAGTACCGGTTCGTGGCACGAACCGGTACTAAAGGTGCTGGACGGGCCCCAGACTGACAACACCCTGCCACCACCCTCTTTAGTACCGGTTCGTGGCACGAACTGGTACTAAAGGTTCACCACGAACCGGTACTAATGAGAACGGCCGGCTAGCCGTTGGAACCGGCACTAATGGACACATTAGTGCTGGCTCAAAATCAAACCGGCACTAATGTGTCTCATATTAGGTCCTTTTTCTACTAGTGCGAGGGCGACTCGGGGGTGATCGACCTCCCCGTCCGCCTCCTCCCCTTCTCGATTCCTTCCCTCACCGCCGCCGGAGACGGGCGTCGGGTCCCCGCGCGGCCGCCGATGAGGGTGGCGGCGAGGCCCTCGGCCGCGACGCCGCTCGGGCTCGGGCCTAGGTTTGAGGTGGCGGCCTCTGCTGGTGAGGGCGGCGTCATCCTGGCGGCGGGCGGCACTCGCCGGAGTTGAGGGCGGCGTCTACTCGGCCGCGCGGGCGGCGAGTTGGCGGTAGATGCGGGCGCCGCGCGGAGGGATCCCCTGCAGCTCTCTTTCGCCAGATCTGAAGACGGCGCCCCCGTGTTGCTGCTTCCTCCTCGTCTGTCCGACCGGATCCGGTGGCGGACTGCGCGGTTGTGGGGTTGGGAGCTCTGGATCGGAGTAATTTCTTGGCCGGCTGCGGCGGCAACGACGCCGGCGGTGCTCCAGGCGTTGTTTCCTTCTTGAAGGCCGCTTCGAGATCCAGCTCCCTCCCCCTCGTCCTCCCCCTGCACCCGAGTGAAAACCCACAACTTTGGTTGGGCGGCGGCGGTGCCCTGCTCCGTCACCTTCTTGAAGGCGCCGCTTTGGGTCCGCGGGGAGGTGGGACAGCTGCAGCGCGTTCTTGGTGTTCCTGATGGCGGCGGTTCTCTCTTTAGTGGTGTCGCTTCGCCATGGCGGTCGGCTGATCCGGCTCTCGTGGTGATTGTGGTGCCCAACTCTTCGCCGTGTCTTCCTGGGGTGCTCCCGTCCCGTTCAGAGAGGCTGGAGGTGGAGCGGCTTCATCTTGCACGGAGCTTCGGTGGAGATGTCAAGTCATGCCTGACCGACAGGTGCTACGCTTTGTCATGCCTGGTCGGCAGGTGCTACGCACGACAGATCTTCCAAAGACTTCAAGCTGTGTCGGCTGGTGGTACTTGGCAGCATGGTGCTGAGCTGTATCAGTGGCGACTGCGACGTGCTCAGATGTTTGCACGCAGGGAGGAGGTGCTGTTGGGCGCCATGGTGGCATCGACGATAGCTGGACCGAGCAAGTTTCACTACTAGGAAAAGGCCTACTAATGGCGCACCTAATTTGGCCATTATTGGCGCATTAGTGATGCGCCATTAGTGCCACGCCATTAGTATATTTTACTAATGGCGCACCACCGGTGCGCCATTAGTATCTGGTGTACTAATGGCGCACCACTTGATGCGCCATTAGTATATACAACAGTGCGCCATTAGTATGCCTCACAGGGGGCCATGTATACCCAGGTGCTTTGGCATACTAATGGCGCACAAAGGCAAGATGCGCCATTAGTAACTTCGGCATACTAATGGCGCACTGTTTAATGATGCGCCATTAGTATCCTTTGGCATACTAATGGCGCACTGTGATGTGATGCGCCATTAGTATGATTATTAGGTTTTTTTTATTTTTTTATTTTCTGTTTTTTGCACAGGTTACAAAATGTTTAATTGGACAAAATATAGACAGCACACAACAACAACAGATTCATCGAATACAATAGAAGATTAGTCTATGAATACAATTCATCATATTAGTCTCTGAATACAATTCATCATATTAGTCTCCGAATTGAAAAGACCGAACAAAGATAGAACATTATATTACAAGTCTCGAGACCGCGAGTAGCGAATTTGTCTTCACATTACAAGTCGATATCGATCATCTAAACTACCATCACATAGAAGAGAGCTGCGGCCAACACGATGAGCATCATCACGATGAAACTCGTCTTCATCCGGTTCCTCCAACGCTCCCTCCCTCTCCGCTAGATAGCGGGCGATTCTAGATTCGGCCTCGCCCTAGTGGGGTACCCTTTGTAACTGTTACCGCTGAATCAGTGAACCTGTCTCCGACACTCTCCCGCCGTCAGAGACTCCGGGAACCTTACCCTTGTACACGACATACGACGGCATCGCTATGCACTAGCCAAACGTAAACGTTAGTACCAATTCACGCACAATACATAAGCAATATATAAGTATGCAACAGAACAATCGGAAGAGAAAAGCAAGACATTAATAGCATCGATTACATCTAAGTTGAACGACTCTCAAAACCAAAGAGACATACTACAAGTTCATTAAAGTTTAATTACAACATGAGCCAATCGATGTTTCAGAACTAGACACAGCATCACGCTTTCGACTCGACTCAAGGGACCGGAGCGTGGATGAAGCCGCCGTCTATCGTGGGAGTCATGAAAGAACGGGCGTTGTCAGCCTGCATTTGTAGCATTGTGTCGATGTCACTGTTGGACGGTTGATTTCTGAGGTAGAACTGCCCCGAGGTACGAAGCGACATCTTGATGGATGATTTCCGCAAACTCCATTTGGATGCGAAAGAATTCTTGTCCGATGTCCGCGGCCCTGGATTGCCGACACGCTCGCGGCCCAATCTTTGAGTTTACTCGGTAGCAGAAGTTGATGATGGTCCCGTACGATCGCCCACATGTGATGGATGGCGTAGTAGGCACCCTTCTGACCGCCAGGCGGCTGCTTGACGCAGCAGAACGTCGTATTGTGGGAGAACACGTGCTTGCCGTACTTACGAATAGGCCTGGTGAAGGTGCCTCCAGATTTGGCGTAGCTAGGGAGAACATCATCAAGAACCTTCTTGACATTTGTGTAGTCTACGTTCAATCGACGGTCGGGGTCGAAATACGTGGCCATGGAATATTTGGGGCTTAGGAGGATGAGCGTGCAATGTGTGTCACTGCAGAAAACACGGAATGTTAAAAGAAAACGATCGAAATCTAAGAATTCATATGTTACGGGCGGTTGAGGGAGGACTTACTCGGGAAAGTAAGGCACGAGGAAGTTATCCTTATCTTGGTTTGCCGTAATGACGCCTTCGAGGTAAGAACTCGCGACTTGTCGGTCCCCGCGCTGCCCAAGATCTTGGCACGCATGTAGAAGGGGTCGACTATCACGATGTCCGGGTCTTGTCGCGAATGATCCGCATCTCCATACTCAGCGAAAATAGCCGAACGAAGGTGTAGTGCAGCGGATGAAGGTTCAACATAGCATGGATGTCATCAAACCGCAGGACGATCATACGCCCGATGGAGTTATCCACAAAGCCCTTGCCCTCTGGCACCTTGGCCACGAAAACCGGGTATGCCACATCCTTCTCTACGAGACGCCGCTTCTCCAAAGAAAGAACAACATCATGCAGACTCCGCATAGCACCGGTTGCAGCATTGAGCATATTCGTCGGTAGCATCGCCCTACCCGCCACATGCACCCTCCTCGAGATATCCTCGGTGAAGGTGGCCCGTCTTGAGCACGGATCGTACTTTCGGTGCCGGGCTGGCCCGCACCCTTGTTAGTCTTTTTTGCGTGCCTTCTTCTTCTCCTGTAATGGGACCGAGTTCTGCTCACAGACCGCCTTCTTGAGTGTGTTGGGGCTGATAATATTTCGCACCTCGCCTATCTGAGGCTCGGTGAAGTCGGCAGCTGGAGGCGTCTCCTGAGAGCTGAACGGCAGACGACGCCTGTTGCAACTTGGCTTCTCCGCGGTACCAGCTAGATCGCGCACGCCTTTTGTTGGGTTGGGTTCTTGAGAAGGAGGCCGCATGAAGTCGCCACCGTACCCATGATCGGCAAAATCGATCGACGTTGGCAAATGTATCGTCGTTGCCGCTGCTCGATCCCGTGCCATATGCATGTTTGGATCCGATGGCATAGGGATGTCCGCAATCGCTGGCGGCGGTTCTTTCCATGGGGCCCGACTTGGCGACGCACGACTGGCGGTGTTGTCTTTGGGGTGGTGTCCCCCGCCCCCAAACGAATCTGGCTCTTCGGCCAAAGCAGGGGCCAGCTCAGGCAGGCGCTGAGGGTCATCACGTCATCATCTTCGGCCCCGACGGGTCGAATCAGAGGTAAAAATTCATCGTAGCCTGGCAGCACCCGAACCAGTTCAACCCTAAACAAGTTGGGTGGCATCTGGGTACCGTGGAACAAGGGGTAGCCCGGTTGAACGATTTTGCCCTTGGCGACATCGACCAACTCATTGTTCACGGCGCGTGAGAGTGCACGGAACGTCGGCGGCGCCTGCGAAAACATGTAGGGCGTCGAGGATGCCCGATCAAAGGCAAGGAGATGAAGTCCTCGACCGAGAGAGGCTTAATTAGTTACCGTGATTATGGCGCCGAGCTCGGCTAATGTCGAGGCACCGCCAACGGCGGGCGCGATTGACGGAGGGGCCGCTTGCTGCAGAGGTGCCGGCGGCGTACACCCGGGTGCATTAAGCTCCCGTGCGGCGTCGGAGACACCAATGCCGCCTCGCCGGAGACACCAATGGCTCCCGCCATCGCATTCTCGCGAGTTGCTGGCCGTGAAGCTAGGAATCGGGCGGCCCTGTTGGCCGCCCGCAATCCACGCACTCAACCCCTGGATCAAGGTAGGCACAATGGCGGTGATCGCCGCTCCGAGTTGTTGTTGCACTTGCTCTTGGACAATCTCGAGAATCCGCGCCACCTGTGCCTTTGAGTTCTTGAACCTCGCGCCTGGCTTTCCGAGCTGGTCTTTTCTCCTTCCGCACACCAGCGTATAGTATGACCCCATTTTGTGGACAAGCCTTTTGCCGCCACACGACCAGGTGACGTCGACTTATCGAGCTTATCCTTGTTCTTCATTACATTCAACACCCTATTTAGAGTGGTGTCCCAAGGGTTGCTCTTAGTCGACCCAGCCATCTGCTTCGATCGCTGCGGAAGGAATGTGAACCATTTAGAAATTTGGCTTCATTAATTAGATTGCAACCATATGGAGCTAATTACACCGGGGTTGGTATTCCTTAACAGAACAACCTCAAGCGCCCTGGTCTTCGGATCCGTGGTAAGCTCCTTTGTTTTCGGTCCTTCTTGTACCGGCCCCGACAAAGTTCCTGGTCCGCTTGTCACCGTATTTATCGAAGAGGGCGGTAGGCCTTGCTCGGCACGCCCGCGTCCTCCTTGTCCCATATAGGCTCCGCCACTCAGAACCGCCGGGACCGAGTGTGTGTTCCCCTAAGTTCAGCTCCGCATTTCTTTCCCCAATCGACTTGATTGGGAGTTTGCGGTGCTCGAGCAATTGATCTTGAAGTCGTTGTAGTCATCTTCGGTGATCGAAGGATTTTTCTCCTTGATCTTCTCATAACTCTCACCTTTCTCGATCATTCTCTTCACATTGCTTTTCCAAGTAGATAGGGCCTTGCTCATCTTCGTGAGGGCAGCATTGTTCACTTTATTCCCTTTGAGGCTTGTGTTTTCAAAAGCAGCGGGGAACTTGTATCGTTCGTGCAGCTTCGTGAAGAGGAGGTTGTGCAAATTCCCTCGGTCAGGATGCCTCAGGTTCTCGGTGTTGATCGATACGGTGCTCCGGAGAATGCACCCGAGCTGAAGCGAGTACCCCTTGACTATTCGCTCAAGGGCGTTGGATTCCCGCCGGAGTCCACTTGATAACTTCCTCCTTGAGGGTGCGGAGCACGGTCGGGCGCCGGTCCTTCCGTTGCCTCTTACATTGGCTGCCATCCGTAAATGCGTGCGCCGCCATCATCAGTGGTGGCATCCTCGGCGGCACCATCAGTGGTGGCATCAGTGGGGTCATCCTCGGCGGTACCATCAGTGGTCTCAGGATCGGTGGGGAAGGCGGCGTCCTCATACAAGTGAGGTTGTTCCTCCATCTCCTCGGACAGCTCCCAGAATGCCTTGCCGCCCGAACCCCCGGCCTCATCGTTGTGGGCCATGTTTCTCTCTAAATAGAAACAAAGTTTGGTCAAAAAGTTGGTTATTGTCAAGGAACAAGATCATGGTCTCATCATTTAGGGTTTGTCGACACCGAGGCATCCTAAAATCTAAGCTTTTTATCATTGAGGGTTTTTCGACGCCGAGGCACCCTAAAAGCCTAAGCTTTCATCATTTCGGTTTTTATCGACACCGAGGCACCCTAAAAGCCATGCATTAGTCACAAGTACGCCGGGGCACTTGATCCTACTTAATTAACTACTAAGATACCCGGCCCATGCATTAGTCACAAGTACCCCATATGTCCTATTTTTAGCAAAGTCATGCTAAAATTCACGGAAAATTTCAGCATGACCTTTGCTGAAAATAGGACATATGGAGTACCCGAATTTGCCGGAACGGAAGTTAATCGACATTCCGGCAAACTCAAGGGCCTCTCAGGGTACCTGCAAAATCATTATCCCAGGTGGACATGGATGCAATGTCACATGTCACATTGATACCACACCCCCATGATATGGTGAAGCTTCATGTGTATTTCACGAAAACCAGCCTGACTAAAGAGCTTTATTTAGAAAACAAATCACTCCACCAGCTCACACAGGATCCATCAGAGACATTCACCCAAGATTTGACGGCTGTCGTTGATTTTTTTTTCTATGTTTGCACACAAAGTGGTGCTTCTATTGTAGTCTCCCCAGTACAGTTCATGTCCAATCTACCATACATTTGCTGCCAACTTGATCATCCCTCCAAGCAATTACTCAAAATTGATCAAAGTTTATGCATTAGAGAATATCAGTCATTGATATATGGGTCCACATATGTTATGAACCAAACACTAAAACAAATTGCATGCGTGATGCTGCTGATGATGACCAAGCCCAATTATCCAGGTGCTTTGTCCAACTATAAGCACAGTGGAGTGCAGCAAAATAAGTACAGAATTCTTTTGTTAATTCACAACTTTGTACACATACTCTGCATAGACAAAGTGCCTTCTTTTCATATATAATAACATGCATGGTGACGAGGAAACACTGAACCCTACATCAGGAAACAACCTAGTAATCTATTGGCAAAGCAGTAATCATACAAGAAGGCAGGAAGGGAGCAGTAATCTATTGGCAAAGCAGTAATCATATTTTAATCATATTCATATATTTTAATCAAGTCCAGCGGGGAGGAATCTCGCAAAATTATATTAAAGAGTTGTAAAAGACCCGGAGACTACATTGAGACTCATTTTGTATATCATAGTTTGAAATGGCCAGGGAGGAAATCTGATTGACAAATGTTGAAGAAAATGGCGAAAGAACAGTTTGCTTTGTGCTCACCACGCAGGGGAGGAGGCGACGAGGTCCGGGTGGTGGTGGTGCTCCAGCGACACCTACATTGTACCCATGGGCATTCAGCAATTTTGCATAAGAGAGCATGTCTTAGGCTCAACCACTTGTTCAGGTTTATGAAAAAATTTAACCAATTTAACCAATTTAAGCATATGAATTGCCACCAGTACATGTTATGTATGTACAGTTAACCAATTTTCTTGTCGGTTCGAGAGCTGGTAGCACCACATTGATGTGTTTATGCCAGCTAGAGCAGAACTAGTCGTCCTCATAACAGAACATTTGACTTGGTAAAAGAATCATATTCTTGAGTGAGTGCTGCGTGCAAGCAATCAGACATGGTCCTCTGACTAAAATAAACAGGGCAGCAACAACCAGCCATCATGCCTAACTGCCTACCCAATTCCCATTTCAATTTGCACTTGACCAAACCATGTCCATCGTGCCTAACATCCTTACCAAAAGGAGTTGTATTATTCAACTGCAGCCCCTCAAAATGTGGAGTAGCCAATTCAGTCAAATGAGCTCCATCAGCAACACGTACTCTGCCAGGAGGACCAAAAGAAAATATTAACTCTCTTGTGATGATAATGTCTGTACAGCAAAGGTTATTAGAAAACTTCCTATAACATTTCTGATATTATTATTTCAGAGCACCCCTAAACAGTCCAGTTTATAAAGTTTATCGCTAAATAGCTGCCACAAGTTACTTGTAGTTTCACTTTTCTTTGCAAAAAGCAGAATTTCAACAAATCAGAAGTTTCTTTTTCCTTGAACAGATCTTTCAAGAGTAATCAAAACAATAACCACTTTACAATTAAACAGCGAGCATCATGTACAATAATGAAAGCACTGTGTAACACAATGAAGCAGCTATAGAAAATGCAAGCACGCTTTCAGCGCTTATTCTCTTCAGCATATCACATACAAGTAGTTTAAATCATTGAAAGGACAATAATGATCTGATTGTTCTACAATTTAGTTTGCAGTACTATTGAGAATTATTGGGGCACGACCTATTCAACTGCTATGGTTATAAGCTTCTTAACACACTGATATGCAAGGACAACTTGATTAGGAAAATTCAACTCCATAATAATCACTAAAGGTACAGAATAACAATCATCAACATAACTAAACATTGTACAGAAGGATGGTGGGCTGACAATAGAAATAGTTAGCTTAAAATCATGTTTGATTTTGAAGTTATACTGCGGTTATGTAGTAAATGCGCAGCAGTTTCACAACCATCATGTGGATTTAAGAAGATTAAAAGATCTGCTAAAGGAAACAATGAACACTGGGGCAACTTTGTCCATGAACTCAAGAGAAAGGTTCACCAAATAATATGTGACTAGAATTTTACCATCAAAATAGACCAAACAAGGTGCGGAAATTGTACAGAATCGGGGCGGCGGGGCGAGGGACGGCCGGGGAGGCGGCGCTGGGCATGGGCGCCGAGGTGGCCCAGATCCGGGGTCCGAGTAGGTGAAGCGAGGCTGGGCGAGGAGGATCTGACGGTCGGCCAGCACGGGAGGGAGGAAGAGCGGGCGGGGGGGGGGGTGGGGAGAGAGTGGGCAAGTCCAACCCGCCCGGGAAAGTCGAGGGCGGCGGGGCGACGGTGGTGTCGGGGCGGCGCTGGCGACGGTGGTGTGGACGGGGAGACGCTGGTGTCGGGGCGGCGTCGAGGGCGGCGGGCGACGGTGGTGTCGGCGCTGGCGTCGGTGGTGTGGACGGGGCGGCGCTGGTGTCGGGGCGGCGTCGAGGGCGGCGGGGCGGCGGCGTCGGGAGAGGAGAGGGGAAGGGGATCGCCGGCGAGGGCGAGGGAGAGAGAGGGGATCGATACAAAGTAGGCGGCACAATACTAATGGCGCACCACCCTCGGTGCGCCATAAGTACATACATGCTAATGGCGCACCTCGCCCAGGTGCGCCATTAGTATTTTTTTTACTTCTGCTCGAGCCAACAGGTTATCTACCACCTGACCTGATACACATCAAGTCTTCTCTACTAGCTCGACTGGTCAGCAGCTAGTTCTCACACCAGGAGGTCCTGGGTTCGATTCCCAGGCTCCACGATTTTTTTTATGCATTTAAAATGTTGTTTGATACTTATTTGTGTTTAAATATGTTCAAACTTGTTTAAATCATAACAGTAATATTTTTTTTATAAGACAGTAATAATTTTTTAAAAAATATCATCAAACAGTAATGCATGTCGGTGGAGCGGGGGAGGGTGCGGGGGGTGCGGGGGGTCGGCGGCGGCGGTTGAGTAGGGGAGGGGTGCGGGGGGTCGGCGGCGGCGGTTGAGGAGGGGAATCGAGGGTGCGGGGGTCTGGGTTCGATTCCCAGGCTCCACGATTTTTTTTATGCATTTAAAATGTTGTTTGATACTTATTTGTGTTTAAATATGTTCAAACTTGTTTAAATCATAACAGTATTATTTTTTTATAAGACAGTAATAATTTTTTTAAAAATATCATCAAACAGTAATGCATGCCGGTGGAGTGGGGGAGGGTGCGGGGGGTCGGCGGCGGCGGTTGAGTAGGGGAGGGGTGTGGGGGGTCGGCGGCGGCGGTTGAGTAGGGGAATCGAGGGTGCGGGCGGTCGGCGGCGGCGGCCGGTGGACCCGATCTGGCGAGGTGGGATAGCGATCGAGATGGAGGGGGATCGAGATCGACTGTCCATGAAATTAAAAAATATTCATGATAGTTCAAAAAGTGCCCATGAAATACAATCGAGAAATGAAGTGCCCATTCAAAAAGTGCCCATTTAAATACAATCGATCTTAGCTAGCTATCTCTTCACAATCTTCTTGCCCTTCTTTTTCGCAAATGGAGTTTTTCTATCGAACGGACGTCCTTTAGGTAGGGTGGTCCTGCTTCTTCTTGTGGTGTATGCTGCTACTTCATCATCGTCGTCATGTTCGATCCTCGGGTCGCCGTACTTGTCGAAGTCTTGCTCATTGGCTACTCAATCCATTCCGATGATCTTCCTTTTGCCTCTCCTCACGACAACAAGACTGTTCTTTGGCGGGTCGGTAATGAAGAATCATTCGTCCACGTGGGCAGCAAGTACCCATGGCTCATTTTTAGCGGTGACGTTTTGCCCATGATCTTGGATTTGGCCGGGTATAACCATGGTGGTGAAATACCGGTCTTCTTTTATGACGTTCTTGGCCCATCGACACGGAACATGGGACCTTCTCTCCAACAGAGCTCAGCTCCCAGATCTCCTCGATCCTTCCGTAGTATCTGTCCTTGTCGTTACCGTGTAGGATTCCATCGTTACCCCGGAGTTATGATAACCATCGCTCTTCATGTCCTTGGCGTCGGTGTAGAATGTGTAGCCGTTGATATCGTACGCCTCATAGGTCATCAGGTTGTGCTCGGCGCCCTGTGACAAGGCGAATATGAGTTGTTCTTCCGCGGAAGAATCCTCATGTAAAGGGTGCGACAGAAGCTTCTGCTTGAACCAACGCGTGAAACATGAGTTGTGCTCTTTGAGTATATCTCCGTCCGTCCTCTGTTGGCCTCGGTAATTGTACGTCTTCTTAATAAAGGTTTTGTGCTCTACCACCCAAGGATCGACCACGTCTATGTGTTGTAGCGCGACTAGGTTTGCTCTTTCAAAGTCGGCGAGTCATGAGCGTTACTTTCAGGCGGGTATCCTCGGGCCTGCATCCTTCATACAATGGAGTAACCGCGTCTAACTCAAGTTGATCCATCTTGGCTTTCTCTCGGGCAGCAGCTCTGTGTAGGGGAACGCAGCAGAAAACAAAAATTTTCCGACCTACGAACCAGCCCAGGACCACTATGGAGACTGCATACATCGTTTGATCTTTTTCGTTACCGACTCGTACGCAGTGGGAAGAAGAGTCGATGACGAACGGTGGTGCAGATCCCCGCAGCTAGGATTTACAACCTCCCAACCGCGAGGATGTATACCCTCATCTGCCCCTCAGACAGTCCTCCGGGAGGCGGTCGAACAGCCCTCCGGACGGTGTCGCGGACAGCCCTCCGGGAGGACCTTCGAAACTCGAACGGTCACTCGGACAGCCCTTCGGGAGGACCTTCAAAAACTCGGACGGTCACACGGACAGCCCTTCGGGAGGCACTCACGAACTAAGACCAAAACTACGATCTCTCTACAGAGTTGCACACATACGGTGTCATCTATCCGGCAGGGCTTCGCCGTCCAGAACTAGTTCCTGCCGGAACCCAGACAGCCTTTCGGCTCTACGAAACTATTTCGCTGGGAGGGAGAGAAGAAGCCAGATCATTGCATGGCACTTGTATGAGAGCAAAGGGATGAGTGTGGAGAGTGCCTCTCCACCTCTATTTATAGGAAAAACCCAAGGGGTAGGGGCACATGAAAAACCCCAAAATGCCCACACTTTATGTCACACATAAAGGGCATAAAGGGCATAAAGGAATGTCAAGTGGAGCCCCATGGAGGAGCTGCACCCTTCATGGGGGGCCCCCAAAGGGGGTTCCTTGATCCCCAAGTCCTTCTAGAAGCCTTTTGGGAAAAGCCCCAAAAGGTGGCTTTCCATAAATATCCCAAAAAGCAGTTTCACTATTCACGACGACATATTTCAGCGTCCGTTCAAACTGAAAATATTTATGTGGGCTTAGAACATTTCCAGTACCCACCAAAATAATTTTCAACGCGTTCCGAAACAATTCCGGTTTTAGTGATTTTCATCTGCGAAACGTATCTGAAGTGGCTCCGGCAGCTCCGGAACATTTCCGGTTTTTATCTCAGAAAATTCCAAAAAGCTTCCAGAATGATTCTGGCACCCTTCAAGAATTATCAGGCATTTGCCGAAACCAAATTGACTTAATGGTATATTCCGAAACAACTTTTCAGTATCATCGAAACTCATCCGATGACCTCTCTCTGCTGATGCGATTCATTGTCCGAAACTTTTCCGGTGTCCGAAACTTTTTCGGTGATTTTCTCTCAGACTCCCTGTCTAGTATTCAACAGATAGATGACCCTTAATCGTGTGACCCTATAGGTTCGGTGAAGTATAGACATGACCCAGAACCCCTTCCGCTCAATGATCAACATCGGAGCCGTGGACACCCATATTGACCCCTATACCCACACGAATGAATATTCGAGTGAACCTCCAGTTGCCGTGTGCTATTCCTGTTGCTTCGCGATATGTTACAAATACCGAGGTGAGACATATTGGCATTCCATGGATCAACAACTTGTCCACTATGCGATTACCTCGTTCTTGGTTTTGTTCTCTTTTCTCGTTTCCGTGTTCCGCCATCCACGTGATCAAATCACATTGTGTATGCAGCCAGACGATGATGGATACCGTAACACCGAGAGGGCCGAGAATATCTCTCCATTGTTGGAGGAGCAAATCCCAATCTTGAGCTATCAAGTTACTTGACACACTTTTCCATGAACCCGTAAGTCAGCTGTAATAGCCACCCATTTACGGATGACGTTTAACAAACCCCAAAGTTCATGAAGCAAGCATGAAGAAACTCGATACTCTCATGGTCTAAGGAATCATGCAAACGTTAACCATCTCTGTGTTATTTACCATTAACTTGTGACGAATGAATCTCATAGCATAACATCAAACCGGTCGATTCAACACAAATGTTCTCTTAACATTGTGCCCTCAAAGTTGCTGGCATAGACATGCCCATGATCAGGAAAACGGAACCATCATGCAACACTTGAGCTTGTCTTAGAGGCCAAACTAGGAATACTTCTTACCGTTTATTATTCCACACGTGCATATGAGTCTTCCTTCGAGCCTCGTGGATATTGCAGACTCGAGAATCATTGCAGTTATAGCATGGAACATAAACATAATTATGAACTCAGAGATAAATAATATCATTTATTATTGCCTCTAGGGCATATCTCCTACAGACTCCCACTTGCACTAGAGTCAATAATCTAGTTAATGCTAATGCACCTTACACCTATGGCATGCCGGTGTAAAAAATGCTTCGCATGTGGTATAGCTCGATGTCCATCAGATCGACAACTTCAGCTCCGTGTCTATCTTTGCATATCCTCGCGTTTTCACGCTTTCACAAAATTCATATTTTGTGCGGACTTGGCTTTGTATAAATGTGAATCACAGGTTGAACCTGGATTCCTCAGACTGAGTTATGGAGAAACTACCTGCAGTAGTGTCCCATTGACAAAAGCCATCTTGGAACCATACTAAGTTCATGAATGAACTATATGATTCAACATCTTGTTTGTCGCTTCTAAAGCGTCAACATACTTAGTCATTTGTTATAGAATTCGCCACAGTATCCTGTTGGGAACAATTTCCAACTACCGTGCCACCATATTGTGTATTACACAAAACCCTTAACTTAAATCGAAAATCGCATGGAGAAAAGATGAAGACTGTATCGATGTAACATTTTACAACGAACTCTTCATGATCTCCGCTTGCGAGAAACCATATCATCAGTACTTACTCTAGTACTCAATGACATCTTTCACTGTTGGCCCACGATCAGTACTTTGATCACTTTAGTATCCATACTCGCAACATCTTGGGAGTATCGGACATATCTGGTTGTTTTACATACCATGGAATACATGATTAATCCAAACACAAAAGTGTGTGGAATCTACATCATGTATTTTGCTTATCAGTGTTTTGGGACACCGAGTCTTGCAAAAAACTCTTCCATGTGACTCCGGCAAGAATCACTCCTTGGCGGTTTTAAAAGCTAAAAGGTTTTAGCACCTTGTCAATATGTATTCATTGCTTAGCCCTATTAGGTAAATCTATCTCCATAGATCATTATGCCTAATATTGAGGCTATTTAGCCTAAGCACTTCATCAAAAACTATTTTCAAATGAAGTCCTAATTTGTGTCAAGAAATTTATTTCCAATTAACAATGTGTCAAGCACACAAGGTTTTTAGAAATAATATTACGCTCCCACTTACTTTCTTGAATTACAAGCATCTTCGTTACCCATTGATGAAGTCAAACCCCTTTGACCATTTCATCAAAGCACGAAGATTCCAACTCCATTTTGCTCTCTTACATCCCATCATTTGGAACTCTGAAGTTTGCACCCTTACTAGCATCCTCTGGATAGACAAAATGCCTTGGACTGTAACACATGCAAGTCCTTGATTTCATTTCCATCAGATGGAAATCCTATTGTCATCCATGTTTCATATCTCATGATTGAAATATGTATTAATTTCTAGTTCAACTCGAACCGACTTTAAGCATCACTACGATGAAAACAACCTCATCGTAGTCAACTTTTGAACTTGTTATTTCAACAAGTCGAGCTTTATGGATAAAACATTTTTATCCGTATCAGTTTTAAGTTCCATAAATATTCGTTAGACTCTAAGTCTTCCGAAAGGTGTATCAAGGTTTTAATCTTGAATCACTTATATGGAAACTAACTCGGGTTGTATTGGCATTTAGCCAATTCGAGTCGAGGCCCATCAACGCTTCCTTGTGTATCGTAGGTATAATGTTGTCTAACAACAATATCTCGTTTACACTTTTGAGAGGTTTGCACGAGCCTTGCCTACGTGGTTCAACTGCAAGTTCGACCGAAGTTCATACATTTTATTGTAGAGACTTCCGTATCAGTCGCAGTAGGAAACTCTGGAATTACTTCCAAGGTCTCTTTCCTTTGATCCGATGACGGAGATACTGTTTATCTCGTCGAGTTGCACTATTCTCCCACTCACCTTTTTGAAAGAAACATTCTCTTTAAAAGCATACCGTTTCGTGGCAAAACTATTTGCCTCGGTATAGTGAGGGAGGAGTACCCAATGACTTGGGATAACCTACAGAGTAGCACTTGTCTGATTTGGAATAGGTTTGTAACCTTTTACACAAGCCCCATATTCCAAATGTTTAAGAAAAGATATAACATGGTTGGGCGTACCATACCATGGCGTCATTTCAACAGACCCGATGGAGCTCTTTTCAGTGTAAAAGCCGTAGTCTCTAAACCATCACTCTTTAAAAGGGATAATGGCAAATTTATTTATATCATCTTTGATCTTACCATGTCATAAATGGTTTGATTACATCTTCACAGACTTTCCACTTGCAGTGGTATTCTGGGAAGTGCAAGTTATGAAACCCCTTTCACAACTCATCGGACATTCGCTAAACTTGTAACTCAAATATTCCTTTCTGCAATCAAATTGTAGAAACATAATTTTCTTGTTACAATAACTTCTACCTCATTTCTGAAAACCTTTCGAATGATTTCAAAAGATCCAGACTTACGTCTCATCAAGTAAATATCCATATATCTACTTGAGCCATTTCTGAAGATAGATAAATCCACTACTTGCAACATTTATCGGACTACACACATCAAATGTATGATCACCAATAAGTCTGTTGTTCATTCTTTATTGCCTGTGAACGGTATTGCAGTCACTTCACCTTTCGGAGGAAAGTTGCAAGTGTCAGATGATTCAAAATCAAACGACTTCAAAATCCATCATAATGGAATTTTCCATGCGGGTTTCCCCAAATGTGACCAAATGTAGTGCCACACTTGTGTGGTATTCTTTTAGTCTTCACGACATTTAGCGTCGGTGTTATGGATGTATCATATTACCATCAATATTCATAACATACATCCCATCTTGGATGGAAGCATGGCCCTTCATGTTATTCATAATCTTGAACAACAATTGTTGTTTTTATGAATAACCTCTCTTGCAAAAACATTGTGCAATGGGCTAGAGTGTATGAAACTCTAAAATGAATTATGAAAATAAACCTATAGGTAATGTATTATTATCAATATTCATAACATACATCTCATTCATAATGAAAGTATGGCCCTTATGTTATTCATAACACCGAACATGAAAGGTTCTCTTATGAACAACCTTCTTGCAAGATACCTTATGCAATGGGCTAGAGTGTGAAACTCTAAATGAATTATGAAAATAAATACAGACGGTAATACACCGATGGAAAGTATAGTAACATTTACTATGTTCCCTGTGTATACCTAAACCTCATTCCTGGCTAGTCTTTCAGGCCATAGCAGTTCTTACATCGAGTTGCAACAGAATGCAATCGAGTGGGTATCTTTGTGATTAACTCACAATACCCAAAACTCAATGATTAACAATTTAATCATAATTCCCAAGAACTATATCTTTGACCAGCCTTCTATACATCAAGAACTTGTATGACATTCATACATGAGCTGGATATTCCAGTCTTCTTTCTTTTTGCCTTTATACTTCTAACAGTTTAACTTTTAGTATTTCTCCTACTCTCAGAAGAAGCACCCAACTTAAGAGTGGCGTTAGCCCCGGACTTCCTAGGCGTGAAAGTCTCACTAACACCCTTCGGACACTTCCTTTCTCTTTAAGTTGTTGTTTTATTCACCTTTCATCATATGACAGGCATTCTTCTGGATCCCTTTCCCAACAGTCAAATGCATAGTAAACACTTTTACTAATACTTGCAAACAAACATTACTTTGGATATTTCATATCTTTCAGCCTTTGTTTGTATCTGAAAATTAATTTTCAGTTCCATGAATATCATATAACTGTCCCAACTTTCGAAGTTTGGGTTTCATGGAAGCAAACATATTCCACTTGACCGTAACAGAATTCTAGCTTTTGGATCGAAGGACGGGAGTCACATGATCCATAGCATTAGCGGGAGGATACGGAAAGCATGCGATAGGACAAAGTCCCTCTCGACACTTTTGAGGACAATCCTCACATTACGTTACCAATCGTAAAGTTTTTAACCAGATATTTAACAGCTATTCAATTTTAACAGGGAAGGTGGAAATGCGAGCCATTATTCTACAACTATTTTGCAAGAAACACTTAGACAGTGTTCATAATTAATTGCACTGAGAATTAAGCATGTTAATTCAACAGTGCGCTCCCACTCAAATCAATATCTCTCATAATTAATTTTGAGTGATACAAGATCCAGACTTCAACTCATCGCCATAGAATCATCATCTCATAACGGGAATTTTAATCGGTAGGCCCACTTGCCGATCACATCTCTATGTGACTCTTGCTCATCTTTCGATGCGTGTGTTCCGAGCTCAGGACGATCCTGCCATGAACGTCAAGACAACCAAGTGATCTTGCTGCGAGGTCTGACCTCACCCGCCTCATACTTCTCTAATCGTTCGTACCCATGCATCCATGGCGCACCCCGAAAAGATAGGTGCCGTGACGGTGCTACACTTGGGAGAACACTAACTAATTGATATTTTAGTGAGAGATCACCCTAATAAAAGCGACTACCGCGCAATCAAGAAGGGTGCATCATAAGGGATAAACATCTCAGGCAATTCATAGTAGCATGATATGGTATAGCCCTTTCTGACAGAGAAGTCTTTCATTTCTTCGTCTTCGGCATTTGCGTCGGTGTTCACCTTCGTGAAGATTTCCACCACCTTGTCGGTACACCAGATAATATCGCTATCTCCATAGCTAATAAAATAAGTGCATTACTTAAGGTTGACACGCAGGTCACTAAAGTGACAATCATATGGCCTGAGCCGTCATGCCGAATCATGACACGCAGGTCATGTTAATCAATTTACATCATATAGTCATCTCATACATAATCAAATTGAATATGAGCATTGCTATACCACATCACATGCACATGCAAACCCTCCTGCAAAACCAAGTTAGACGTTTCTAATCGGTTCATGCAAACTTGTTTTTCGTGGCTTCTAAGGTTTCGACTTAAACCACAGCTACCAACGTTTTATCATCAAGTATGATTATTCAAGTTGCTAGATTAACATCTCGGGGTGTATGAAACATGAGATAATTAAATCTCGAGCCCCATACTAAACTTCGTCATACGCATGACCCCCGTGCAGATCATATCTGCAATGCCCTTTCATCTGCGAATTTCATCTTTCTTTTGACTACGGCAGAACCCAAAGAACTGATAGCACTTCCATGATCAATCAGGATCACGGATTGCCAGAACTTTGTCAAATTCCACCATGCTGTCTCGAGATTGAGCAAACGCAAATTCTAGGGAAGCAACAAGAACGTCGGGTAACAGATTTCATCTGTCACCCGCATAAATAATTTTCAGCAATAGATCTCATCTACTCCAAAATTATACTATGCAATACCCATACATCTCCATGTATTCTAGATCGAACCTGCATCTACGCATAGCACGGCTCATGATGCCACTGTAGGGGAACGCAGCAGAAAACAAAAATTTTCCGACCTATGCACCAGCCCAGGACCACTATGGAGACTGCATACATCGTTTGATCTTTTTCGTTACCGACTAAATGCAGCGATGGGAAGAAGAGTCGATGACGAGCAGTGGTGCAGATCCCGCAGCTAGGATTTACAACCTCCCAACCGGCGAGGATGTATACCCTCATCTGCCCCTCAGACAGTCCTCCGGGAGGCGGTCGAACAGCCCTCCGGACGGTGTCGCGGACAGCCCTCCGGGAGGACCTTCGAAACTCGAACGGTCACTCGGACAGCCCTTCGGGAGGACCTTCAAAAACTCGGACGGTCACACAGACAGCCCTTCGGGAGGCACTCACGAACTAAGACCGAAACTACGATCTCTCTACAGAGTTGCACACATACGGTGTCATCTATCCGGCAGGGCTTCGCCGTCCAGAACTAGTTCCTGCCAGAACCCAGACAGCCTTTCGGCTCTACGAAACTATTTCGCTGCGAGGGAGAGAAGAAGCCAGATCATTGCATGGCACTTGTATGAGAGCAAAGGGATGAGTGTGGAGAGTGCCTCTCCACCTCTATTTATAGGAAAAACCCAAGGGGTAGGGGCACATGAAAAACCCCAAAATGCCCACACTTTATGTCACACATAAAGGGCATAAAGGGCATAAAGGGATGTCAAGTGGAGCTCCATGGAGGAGCTGCACCCTCCAACGTCCCACCTTCATGGGGGCCCCCAAAAGGGGTTCCTTGATCCCCAAGTCCTTCTAGAAGCCTTTTGGGAAAAGCCCCAAAAGGTGGCTTTCCATAAATATCCCAAAAAGCAGTTTCACTATTCACGACGACATATTTCAGCGTCCGTTTGAACTGAAAATATTTATGTGGGCTTAGAACATTTCCAGTACCCACCAAAATAATTTTCAGCAGCGTTAAAACAATTCGGTTTTAGTGATTTTCATCTGCGAAGCGATTCAAGTGGCTCCGGCAGCTCCGGAACATTTCCAGTTTTTATCTCAGAAAATTCCAAAAAGCTTCCAGAATGATTCTGGCACCCTTCAAGAATTATCAGGCATTTTCCGAAACCAAATTGACTTAATGGTATATTCCGAAACAACTTTTCGGTATCATCAAAACTCATCCGATGACCTCTCTCTGCTGATGCGATTCCGCTGTCGAAACTTTTCGGTGTCCGAAACTTTTTCGGTGATTTTCTCTCAGACTCGCTGTCTAGTATTCAACAGATAGATGACCCTTAAGCGTGTGACCCTATAGGTTCGGTGAAGTATAGACATGACCCGGAACCCCTTCCGCTCAATGATCAACATCGGAGCGGTGGACACCCATATTGACCCCTATACCCACACGAATGAATATTCGAGTGAACCTCCAGTTGCCGTGTGCTATTCCTGTTGCTTCGCGATATGTTACAAATACCCGAGGTGAGACATATTGGCATTCCCATGGATCAACAACTTGTCCACTATGCCAGTTACCTCGTTACTGGTTTTGTTCTCTTTTCTCGTTTCCGTGTTCCGGCATCCCTATGATCAAATCACACTGTGTCTGGCCAGACGATGATGGATACTGTAACACCGAGAGGGCCCGAGAATATCTCTCCATTGTTGGAGGAGCAAATCCCAATCTTGAGCTATCAAGTTACTTGACACACTTTTCCATGAACCCGTAAGCCGCTGTAATAGCCACCCATTTACGGATGACGTTTAACAAACCCCAAAGTTCATGAAGCAAGCATGAAGAAACTCGATACTCTCATGGTCTAAGGAATCATGCAAACTTTAACCATCTCTGTGTTATTTACCATTAAATTGTGACGAATGAATCTCATAGCATAACATCAAACCGGGCCGATTCAACACAAATGTTCTCTTAACATTGTGCCCTCAAAGTTGCTGGCATAGACATGCCCATGATCAGGAAAACGGAACCATCATGCAACAATTGAGCTAGTCTTAGAGGCCAAACTTGGAATACTTCTTACCGTTTATTATTCCACACGTGCATATGAGTCTTCCTTCGAGCCTCGTGGATATTGCAGACTCGAGAATCATTGCAGTTATAGCATGGAACATAAACATAATTATGAACTCAGAGATAAATAATATCATTTATTATTGCCTCTAGGGCATATCTCCTACACTCTGGCGTTATCCATCTGCTTGAGAAGCAGCTCTTGAATATGAGGGTCCTGCACCCTGCCCATCGATGGTCCAGCGTCGTCTGCTGCGCCGGCATTATCATCTTCATGATCATGCCCGTCGTCTGCTCCAGCATCTTCCTCATCATCATGTCCTGCATCTTCTACATGATGACTGTGTACAGCATCACCGTCGTGATCATCTCCTGGGGATTCTTCGTCTTCTCGCCCGCCCGAGCCGCGGTGGTTGTCTTGCTGCCCTTCCTCATTTCTTGCCCGGCCCCCATGGACGACTTCGTAGTCAACTTCATCACCTTGCCACCGATATCCATCCATGAAACCACGCAAGAGCAGGTGGTCCCGCACCTGCCGGAATCCGGGTCCGCAATAAGGCTCTTGACTTGCATCTTCGACCACGGACATCTTATCTCCGTCTCGTTCTTTTGAAGCATCTCGGCCTTCGCGGACCTCAAAAACCTATTCACGATGCCTTCGGGTCATCGTCTGCGGACCATGGTCGCCTGCGAGGTAGAGCAAAATGATATTTTAGAACCAAACAAAAATTTGGCATGACTTTCCCTAAAAATAGGACCAAAAGAATGCTTAATGCCAAAATTCTACTTGAAACAGAAATGAATCAACATTCCGGCAAAATATTGGCAACTATCGCATTTCAAATACCGGTACACCTCCAAACACAAACACATATGCAACACCACAAACATATGCAACACCACGAACATACATAGATCTAGCTAGGCCATAAAAAGTGCATGTGCACATTGTTGTAGGGAGAACAACATAAATATAGCTTCCCCCTTACTTACCTATTAAAACAAGGTAATTTAACCACTTAATTTGAATGAATCTATGGTGGAAATGAGGTGAAAAAGAGGAGGCACCCGAGACAAGGAGGAGGCGGAGAGAATGAAGTGGGGAGAAATTGAGTGTGGGTAGGAGAGGCTGTCCAAAATATCTTGTTGCTGCCCACTTACTAATGGCGCACTAGCACTAAATGCGCCATTAGTAATCCAGGTTACTAATGGCGCACCTTACAGCGGTGCGCCATTAGTAGTTTACAAAAAAAATACTAATGGCGCACTGATCCATGATGCGCCATTACTAGTTTAAACGAGAAATGGCGCACGGTTGATCAGTGCGCCATTAGTAGTATTGCAAAAAAAGGAATAAAAAATATAATAAAAAAAACAACATTAGTGGCGCACTTTCGGACGGGTGCGCCATTAGTAGTTACAACTACTAATGGCGCACTTTATCTGGATGCGCCATTAGTATGTTTGGACAGGCGCACTAGTTCAAAAAAAAATTTGATACTAATGGCGCACCCTTTGCCTGGTGCGCCATTAGTAGTTTCAACTCTAATGGCGTATCAGCAGGTGGTGCGCCATTAGTATATACTAATGGCGCACCAACTGTCTGGTGCGCCATTAGTATCAATCCCATCTATAGCCCTTTTTCTAGTAGTGGTTGATGCATCAGTACAGTTCTAAAGATGGAGCGGTGGCAGTTGGCGGTGGCGGCCTCTAAGTGCACGCTGAACCGGTGAGACCCATGCCCGGCAGGTGTCCTGGATGGGACCTCAGGTCTTAGATGTTAGGTTTGGCTGCGATGTCTGTTTGGTATTAGGCCCAGGCTATCTGCGCCCCTTCATCAACTGGATAGAGTTGCTTAGACGGCGGCTTTAGTCTTACTGTTGTATTGCTTTGTAAGGTCTTGTGAGAATAATTAATAAAGTGGCCGTATGCATCGCCCGGATGCAGAGGCCGGGGGTCATCCTCCTTTTCTAAAAAAATGCAATGCTTCTCTATCCCATTTCAGGTAAGATTTACCTCCAAAATGCTGCATGTATTCTTGCACATAATTTTCTACTATATTTCTGTTCTTCTTGCAGTTTAATTACTTTCAAGTTTTATTCTCTATTAAGTGAGTTATTTGTATTCTGGATTGTACTAATAATTTTCGCTAATACGCTACACACATCTTCTCCATAGACTGTTTCAAAACACATCTGAAAAATATAAATCAATCTAGACATCAGAAACCAAAGATGAATACTTTATATATACATTTGATTTCCTGAAACATAAGAATATCCATGTAAGGTTTTATTTCCATGTGGAAATTATTATGATATCATTTATTAGAAGTGCACACATGCATGATTTTCTTCTTATAAAGAAATTCACATTTGGAACTTAGATTCGGCAATTATTTGACATGGCATGTAGTGTGTAGCATCCATCGAGCGGCTTTGGCGCAGTTTAGCTGAATCTTGAAATATAACTCTTACGGTTTCCTTCATATTATTGTTTCAGGTTACTGCAATTAGTCCACCGATTGAAGGCTAGTTGTTGCTTCTTGATCAACCCTATTAGCTTTTAGATGTGCTTTCAAGTATGTTTATAGTAGTCCGGTGCTGTTGGTTAAGTTAAAGTGAGAGCTATTACGATCAATTTGTTTTTTGACCTGTTCATTTGAAAGTAGCCAAAGGTACAAATGGATATGTAGATTGTATATACAACTTCCATGAAACAACTTTTGTCAGACTATTGTGTCCTTTTCAATATTTTATGATTCAATTATGGTTACCTTTTGTCTCCTTGCATTTATAGAAATTACAATCATTTTATTGCCAAAGTAGACGGGCGCAACAACGTGCGCCAATCATGATCTAGTTAGGAGAATGATGTGATGGACAAGACCTAATCCTAAGCATAGCACAAGATCGTGTAGTTCATTTGCTAAGAGCTTTTCTAATGGCAAGTATCATTTCCTTAGACCATGAGATTGTGCAACTCCCGGATACCGTAGGAATGCTTTGGGTGTACCAAAGCGTCCTGGCAACGTAACTGGGTGTCTATAAAGGTGCACTACAGGTATCTCCGAAAGTGTCTGTTGAGTTGGCACGAATCGAGACTGGGATTTGTCACTCCGTATGACGGAGAGGTATCTCTGGGCTCACTCGGTAATGCATCGTCATAATGAGCTCAATGTGACTAAGGAGTTAGTCACGGGATCATGCATTACGGAACGAGTAAAGAGACTTGCAGGTAACGAGATTGAACGAGGTATTGGGATACCGATGATCGAAACTCGGGCAAGTAACGTACCGGTGGACAAAGGGAATTGTATGCGGGATTGATTGAATCCCCGACATCGTGGTTCATCCGATGAGATCATCGTGGAACATGTGGAAACCAACATGGGTATCCAGATCCTGCTGTTGGTTATTGGCCGGAGAGATGTCTCGGTCATGTCTGCATGATTCCAGAACCCGTATGGTCTACACACTTAAGGTTCAGTGACGCTAGAGTTGTTATGGGAAATATTATGTGATTACCGAATGTTGTTCAGAGTCCCGGATGAGATCCCGGACGTCACGAGGAGTTCCGGAATGGTCCGGAGATGAAGATTTATATATGGGAAGTCCTTATTCGGTCACCGGAAGTGTTCAGGGGTTTAGCGGTATTGTACCGGGACCACCGAAGGAGTTCCGGGGGTCCACCGGGAGGGTCCACCTGCCCCGGAGGACCCTATGGGCCGAATATGGAGGGGAACCAGCCCCTAGGTGGGCTGGGCGCCAACTCCCCATAGGGCCCATGCGCCTAGGGTTGGGAGGAAACCCTAAAGGGGCCCCCCTGGCTTGGGGGGCAAGCCTCCCCCCTTAGCCGCCGCCCCCCTTCTAGATCCAGCTGGAGGGGGCCGGCCCCCTCTCCCTTGCCCCTATAAATAGTGCGGAGGTGGGAGGGCTGCCGCACCCTTCCCCTGGCGCAGCCCTTCCCCTCTCCAACACCTCCTCCTCCTCCGTAAGTGCTTGGCGAAGCCCTGCCGGAGAACTGCAAGCTCCACCACCATGCCGTCGTGCTGCGGGAGCTCTCCCTCAACTTCTCCTCTCCCATTGTTGGATCAAGAAGGAGGAGACGTCCCCGGGCTGTACGTATGTTGAATGTCGAGGCGCCGTCCGTTCGGCGTTAGATTGGATCTTCCGCGATTTGAATCGCCGCGAGTACGACTCCATCATCCGCGTTCTAGTAACGCTTCCGCTTAGCGATCTTCAAAGGTATGAAGATGCACATCCTCTCTCTCTTGTTGCTGGAATCTTCTAGATTGATCTTGATGATACGTAGGAAAATTTTAAATTATTGCTACGTTCCCCAACAGAAAAGTACGCTCTTATGAAAAGTCTGTGTTAGACTAAAAGTACTAGTCGTGTTCGGTTTGGAGTGCAGAACAAGTCCAAGTCAGTTTGAGGTCCTAGGTCGGTTCGTGCATGTATATATATGCACAGCTATTGCGTGATTTTATTGTAACATGAGTTGAGAAAAGATAAATAAAGAGAGTTGAGTTGACTGGCAGCTGCCCATGCACGAGAGTTGAGTTGCTTCAAACAAATCTGGGTGAAAACTTTCTTTCGGCTAGTGCTAAGGCCGGTGGTGACAGTATCTGCGTTGTTCCTTTCTTGAAGGCATCACCAGGGAGAGGTTCAAGGCCACTATCTGCTGTCTCTGGAGAAATCCTCGATCGGATGATTGGATGATGGCAGCGCTATGGTGTCGTTCCCCCCATGGGAATGTCACTCTTGGAGGTACACACAAGATCGGGGGACAAGAGGACATCTTCTTTGGTGGAGCGGTGCTTCATCTAAGATGGCGGCGAATCTCGGTGGCATGGCGCTGTGGAGACTCGGTGTCCGATGCACGGAGATGGAGTTGCATAGGAGGAGATTGCTGTCTGGCGTCATCGTGGCATCGATGGCAGAGTGGCCTTGCAAAGTCGGTGCATTTGTTTCTACTCTGAAGATGGACTGATGGAAGATGGCGGCGACGACACAAAGAGTACGTCGGACCAGCTTGTGCCAAAAACCCGGTATGTGGCTTGGTTGGGGCCTCTGAATTTTGATGTTAGGCATTTGTGCAATGTCTGTTTGGTATTAGACTCGGACTACGGGCACCCCTTCATCAGGTGGATAGGAGTAGCAACAGTTCTTGCTAGGATGGTGGCTTCAGACTACCTGATGTACTATTTTGTAAGGTCTTTATGAATAATTAATAAAATGGCTGCATGCATTGCCCAGATGCAGAGGCCGGGGTAATCCTCCTTTTCAAAAAAAAAGGGTCCACGAGGGCTGTTGTGGCACCGGTGGATGGTGTTGACTCTGAAGTGCAAAAAACAAGTGAAGACTGTCTTTCTACTTAGCTTGGTTTCTGTGTAATGTAATCTGAAGAGTATGCGTTTGTATTTAGCTTGGCTTCACATTCATAAGCTTGGGTGCTGATGCCTTACAAGAACACTGAGAGCTGTGACGTTATTGGTTTCTTCATAAAGCGCCTACAATAAAGCAGAGGATTATGAAACCAGAAAGAAAGAATAGAAAAAAGTGCACTTACGTATGCAAATGTTGGGCTGATGAACGGTGAGGACATACATACATGGGGCCAGAAAGTTGCTCCATCAACAGATCTCGAGGAACCACACGGTATGTGGTGAGCAACTTCATATTTGAAATTGAGCTATATGATGCTTTAGGTCGGTAGGTAAAAACAAAATCCAAAAAACAGATCCTGAGGAGGTAAACATCATCAACATCTCTGAAGTTTGAAGACCACTATTCAGATGACGTCAGCATCTCCAAGTCTACGTATGAGCTCACCAGTCAATTTTTAGTCTAATCTCTCCATTCCTAGGCAGTTGAAAATATAATTTGCTTTAAGGAAAATGAATAGCAACACCCCTGTGATATGTTTTACATGTTCTTCCTTCCAAATTCACAATACACATTTTCTTCCGCCAGGTCTATAAAAGGACAGCAAAAGAAAAGCAGCATTCTCAGCCTCACTAACTTGAAAGCATAGTATCCCCAGTCGATCATTCAAATGAATTAATTTCAATCAATTGAAATACAACACCATTCGTATTTCAAGGGAACACAAGGAAAGATCCTTCTGGCCCCTTCCTTCATACAGAATAGTACAAATATTACTACAGACAAATTAAATTAATTAACTAGTACTCCCTCCGGTCCGAAAAAATTGCCATGGCTTGAGTTCAGCTTTAGTTCAAATTTGTACTAGAGTCACGCCACTTTTTCTGGATCAGAGAGAGTATTGTTTTGTTTCTTCTGAACAGGTCACATGCTGTCATATTTGGTTCTTATGGTTTTTGGAAACTAAAAAGGAAAATAGAAAATAGAGGAGAGAGGATATGGCGTGCACGGAAAACTAGTTGTAAAAATTACTTTCCGGCATTTCTGGTTAATGGCCTCCCGTTCGAGAAGATGATGTGACCATGCACCCAAAGTAAGAATTTATACTTACGATGTTCTCCTTTTTTTTGCTGCAGCAGTAAAAGGTGTGTTAAATTTTTTTGATGAAGAAAAAGTGTGTTAAATAAAAGTGTATTTTTCTAGAGATCACTGTCATCATCTTACTTGTCCTTTAGTGTCAACCTGGGCAGGGCTCATGCCTAGCAGGATAGGTCTGGTCCTAAAGCCTGGTGTCTGGGAAGGGCTCATGCCTGCAAGCTAAAAAACAGATTATTGGGATTTTTTTAGAAAATTAAGTACGTGAAAATGTATATTGATTCATTTTATGAGTCCCAGAAAATGATATATTTGATATTCTCAATACAGAAATATGAATTTGACGGACCCAGGCCCGAGAAAGGAGGACAAATAAAAACATCAAGACATAACATTTTCATATCAGCTGAGCAAAAACAAAGTAGCTAGAACGGTGTTGTTTCAGACTAAAGAGGACAGTTTATTATACTAATATAGTATCAGTGAGTGATCACAACCAACAAGCAAGGAATACGTGTAAGCAGAAAAAGTAAAGTAGGGGAATCCTCTAAAGGAATGAAGATGTACCAACATCACCATGAGCACGTTAGCTATCACCACCACGCAAGGCACACAACACCCTTTTCTTCTCTTTTCCTTTCCTCTTGGTTTCGAGGGCATGCATCTCTCTTGTCTACCTATCGATCCGTCGGAGTCGAAAGAAGAAGAGGAATGCTACATCTCTTGCTGCACGTTATACAGAAAGACCAAGAGAGAGAGAGAGACACACACACACACAAAGTATGAGTTTCTCTGGCGCTGTGCAATGGTGGGATGAGTGGCAGCTGCGCATTCTGGTGCTGGGCAGCCTCTTCATCCAGTGCTTCCTCTTCTTCTCCTCCGTGGTGCGCAGGCGTGCTCTTCCATCTTGGCTCAGGATGTTCATGTGGCTTGCCTACCTAGGCGGGGATGCTCTGGCGATATACGCCCTGGCCACCCTCTTCAACCGCCACAAGCAGCTGTCAGCCGTTGGGAGCGGCCTGGAGGTCCTGTGGACGCCTGTCCTCCTCATCCACCTTGGGGGCCAGCATCCGATGACTGCCTACAACATCGAAGACAACGAGCTGTGGGCGCGGCATGCCATAACCATGGTGTCCCAGGTCACAGTGGCCCTCTACGTGTCCTGCAAGTCGTGGTCCGGGGAGAAGAGGTTACTGCAGGCCGCAATCTTGCTGTTCGTTGTTGGGATCATCAGGTCCAGCCAGAAGCCATGGGCTCTGAAGAACGCCAGTATCAGTGCCATGGTCGCCTCTTCCTCCCCATCCGCGCGAAGGGAAGAAGGTGAGCTTGCACTTTGCTGGCAAGGCTGCACTTCCATCTCTGGCCATGATTATTCCAGAAGAGCAAGAAAAGAAGAAGCAGCCGAAGAAAAGGACATTTCGCTTGAAGAATTCCTACAACAAGCTGGCAAGTACGTACTGATGTCAGAGTTAGCAAGTGATCAAGATAAAGCAGAAGAACAAGCTACAAACTTCTTGGAGAGGTATGTCTACAGGCTACTGGTAGACATATCAACTCCATACTCTAGTAGGATTAAAATCCTACGGTGTTTAATGGCCCTTGATTACGGGCATGCAGATAGCTTGTTCGGAAAGCTGCTCAGTCGGTCATTTGGGCTCCTATACACAAAAGTGGCGATGATATTCAGTGGCCTTGGCTTCTATTTGCATCTCTTGCTTCCATTCCTGACCTTAGCTTCTACCATCCTCTTCTCCACAAGCCACAAATATCATGACCACAACGCAACAGATGTCAATATAACTTACATCTTGTTCTTTTGTACCATGTTTCTGGATTTCCTGTTGCTCTTTCCCGGTCCTTGGATCAGATTCTTTGGATATGTCAAGGTTCCCCAATATAGCTTCTGGTCGTTCTGTGCTCGTAAGAAGAGGCCCACTATTTTGATGAAGCTCTCCACAGTTGTCTGCTGCAAGGACTATGTTAACATGCATTGTTATATACAACATGCACCAGTAGGATCCTCAATCCCAATTACAAAGTTGGTTCTTGGATATGTGAGGAATGGGTGGACAGGATACATCCACGACGCCGCCGGCTACAAGAGGTTCAACAGCCACAGAGGCCAATGGACACTGAACAAGCATCGTCTGGGTCACGGAAAACGGCTGGGGTGGAGCTTGAAGATGGCGTTCGATAGAAGCATCCTTCTCTGGCACATCGCCACTGACCTCTGCTTTCACCACCAAAACACAACCCCTCATGGCCAAGAGTGCGCCGCTACAAGCAGAGTGATATCCAACTACATGGCTTACCTGCTCTCCATCCGTCCTGAGATGCTGATGCTCGGAACCAGGAACGGTATCGTCACTGTTGCTTGTGATGATGTCGAGCTCATGATGGGTGGCGCATTAGCACCGGACGTAAGAGGACTTGCACAGGAAATTCTTCACAGGGCACAACAGCCTCCCTCGTCACAGGCTAGCAAGATAGGAGCTTTGGTTCCCAATGCATGCAGGCTTGCTGAAGCATTGATGGAGCTGCAGGATGAAGGGCAGAGGTGGGAGGTGGTCGAAGGGGTATGGGTGGAGATGCTATGCTACTCTGCCGCTAGGTGCAGGGGGTACTTGCACGCCAAGAACATGAGTGAAGGCCCAGAGCTGCTCTCTCATGTCTGGTTCCTCTTGTCATTCATGGGGATGGAGACATCCGCCGACAGGTATCAGAAGCCAGAGCCTCCTGAAACCAAGGAAGAAGAAGAAGGTGGCGACGATGGTGGTGAAGGCAGACCCGTTGAGCACGAGATTAATATATCTGTCTAAATTATTTCCTGAATCATTACATTGTTTATTGATGATGTTCTGGTGCTGGACTTTCTTTCTGGTCATAATGTATCCTTTGTTATTTATTTATATGGTCAGTTGATCACTCTGTCTCTGTTGGTGTATAATAACAATAATACAAATATTCTCTTTTGTTTCTGAGGATGCATGTTGACTACACCATCAAAGGTAATGCGTTGCTGTGATTTGCAAGTGCTCAGTGCTCAGTACTACCTACTCAGTGTGATTTCTGCAACCCTGGTGGCCATACTGTTTAATTTCATCTGTCATTAGTATTCAATATTCAGTGTGAAGGAGTTTGATGTTGGTCTACTTTTTCCTATCAGTAACTAATACTACAAATGTACTGTGTGGTAGATATTTCTACATCTAGATTGATTCCTGCTTGTGTTTCTACTGTGAGGAGTACTCCATTTCGAGGGCCTTTGTCAAGAAACCGACTCAAATGGCCTAAGTGTTCCCGTTGCGAAGAAAGAGTAAAACTAACAGACGACGTTTTTCAGCTATCCTGTGCACAAATGCTATACCAAGCCATTTCACTAATCTAATCCTACTGCATCAGAGCTGACTTTATCAAATGGGTGCATCAGAGATGCAAAGTTATTTGCTGGAGAAATAGCACTACCAGAGTTGAACTAACTGACGAAACTGAACTAACTGAAGATACTGTAGAAACTGAACCGGCAAATTAAACTGACATTCTGTTGGGAGAAATGCATGTAAATGTAATGCAGCCATGCAATTGTATGAGAGCCAAAGCAACGGAAATTCATGTAGAAAATCGGTTACATTCATTTGTACCATCAGAAGATGTGTTCCTTCCTTCCTGTTACAAGTGTTGTTATTATCATTTAAATCAAGAACACCGAGTGTGTGCATCACAATGATGCAGGCTGTGTTTAGTTTGCTGCGGTTGCGTCCTGCACTCCGCCCGGCCGTGCGTCATGCGTTGATGTACTTCTGCTGATGCAGAAAGAAACCGTCAATCCGTCGGACCACCTTGATGCTGAGAAAGTAGTGCAGAGGCCCCAAGTCCTTCAGGGCGAACTCATCATGAAGACGACCTGTCAGCCGTTGAAGGAGCGCGGGGGCGGATGCCGTGAGGATGATGCCGTCGACGTAGAGCAGCAGATATGCAGTGTCAGCTCCGTGATGATACACAAAGAGTGAGGCATTGGAGCGAGTGGACCGAAAGTGCAGAGACTGCCGGAAGGCTGCAATACGCTGGTACCAGGCCCAAGGCACCTGCTTCAACCCGTAGAGCGAACGGGAGAGCAAGCACACGAAGTCCGGATGCTCAGCGTCGACGAAGCCAGTGGGCTGGTCACAAAACACCTGCTCGGCAAGATATCTGTGTAAGAAGGCGTTGGAGACATCCAACTGATGTACCAGCCAATTTCACGAGAACACCAACTGGAGCACGGCGCAGATCGTGCCCGTTTTAACAACCGGGGCGAAGGTGTCGGTGAAGTCCACGCCCGCGGGCAGCCAAAATCCATGGACCATCCACCGAGCCTTGTACCGCTCGAGAGAACCGTCCGGGCAGGTCTTGTGACGAAACACCCACTTGCAAGTGATGATGTTGGCACGAGGTGGTCATAGAACAAGCTGCCACGTGCGGTTGCGTTGCAGGGTGTCGAACTTCTCTTGCGTCGCTGCGAGCCAGTGGGGATCCCGAAGGGCAGCGGGAGCAGAGGCGGGAATGGGTGATGGCGTCGACGTCGAGGCGGCGCACACATACTCGTCGGAAGACTAACACGTGCTCGGCGGAAGCACACTGGGGGCCGCAGCGGCAGCGGCGCACTTGACGGCGGCGGGGCCGCGGCGGCAACGGGGCACGCGGGGGGAGGGTGTTGGGGCCCGGGACGCACATAGAGCAGAGCAGCGCTGCACTCCACTGGTGCCGGCAGCGGCAGTCTGAATCGTACACGGTGAGATGATGTGATTAGACATGGCGCGTCAGCTTTGCAGTACCACATGCTGCATGGGTCGCGATGCAAGACCAGTAACAATGAGACATACCACATGAAGTTTCCCGGTCCTCACACCACATGCACTTCAACTTTTCTGTTGTTAGTAGGGTCCTTGTGTACCCTTTCAGAAAATTAAAATCCTAAGAACTGAGGAGTCGCAGCATAAGGTTAGCGGCCGAATGACTGAACTCTCAATCGCTGGCAAGCTGGTGAGCGCTCTGTACATGTGCACAGGCCAAATCAAGGTCAAGCAATATCCCAGCATAATGATGCACTGCCGGCCAAGCAAGGTCACACGGTTTCTCCTCTGTTGATTCTGCACTGCACTTACGGTAGAAATAAAAGTTACTGCTATGCACTGCACTTGTGTTCTATACGTGTGTTGTGCAGGCTGTCGAGGCAGAAGCTGGGCAGACCAACCACGCAGACATAGCGTGTCATTCACGGACGCGTTGCTCTCGAAAAACCAATCTCATAGTTCTGGTGTTGTTAAGGGATGGTTAGTGTGTCCCCCCAAAAAAAGGGGATGGTTAGTGTGCTGCTTGGCGTGGATCATAGCAGAGTGGCCCCCAATGTGTGAGCAACATTTTTATTGTCCTTACATTCTTCATAGTAGAACTATTACCTGGTATATATTAGATATAAGTTGCCATGCTACTACAAAGAATACAAAATATTTCGTCTTTTAATTGTCAGATATATTTTTACAGATGAATGTTTTCTTAGTTTACTTTTTTTAATAAAATTTACAAAAACTGGCCTCATCCACACAAAAATTGATGTTAGTGCAAATATACCATATCATGCCTTACATTAAAACTATGGTTATTTGTGTGTTTGTTGACCTTAGTATGTATTGTTGGACTATGTTTATTTCTCACTGTTTGTCATTTGTGTGGACCTTACTATGTAATATGTATTGCTAGAGCTGGACTATGTTCATTTCACACTATTTATTTCTCACTGTTTGTCTTGCGATGTTGTTCTTGGTGGACCACAACATGATGGTAGATGGTCATGTATGTGCTTGTGTGTGTAATGTGCGCGCGTGCGTATTGTTTATTGTGTAATATATACTTTTAAGGCTTAGAGCACAATTAATTTTCCATCAGTGTGTTATAGCATATTTTACATTATTTTGGTTGGGAAAACCTAAGATTTTTTTTTTAAATTCCGATAAATGGTCGACCGATAAAATCGATAAATCCGATGTATAGCTTATGTGTAAGTGTAATTACGTAGATGGCATCCGTCTTTTTTTTTTTTTGCATCGCGGCGGTCCTTAGTTAGTTTTCATGCTGTAGACGTGGAGTCCCAGTACAACTCCTGCTAGCACACCACTGCATCTTCGAGTAAATACAGTGCATCTTCGAGTAAATACATGTATGTAGTGGTAGTAATACGGGTATAAGAGCATCTCTAGCAGACCCCGTATAGTGCCCCGACACGCAAAATAACCACCAAATACGGATCTGCGTGAAAAATGCTGCCTGATCAGACCCCGCAAACGCGTCGGACCCATACAATTTTTTGCGGGGCGCGGCAAAAGTTTGCCCTCAACTTTTAGATTCACGGGGTGGGAGGCCGACCCGAGCTCGCCCACTATCCGCAGCGAGATTTGGCGCGAGGAAAATATCCGCGCGACCGTTCCCGCTTCCCACCCCCTTCACCGCCATTGCTTGGCCCACGAAACTTGAACAAGCTCGATGGAGACAAGACGGCAAAGGAGAAGATCAAGAGGGAATACGAGGCATCGAGCTTGCGGGGCAAGATCGATGCCATGGTGCAATCAAATGAGTTAATATTGGAAAAGACATTGGAGGGAAGGAAAGAGTTGGCCGAGAAGAATGCACGAGAGAAGCAAGAGAAGTAGCAATTGCTCAAGGACGAGGGATTGCGCAAGGCGGCCATTGAGGAGAAAAGAGGCTTTGCCGATGAGACCAAAGCCATGGCCAAACTTCTTGCCGAGGAGAACAGGATCATGACATTGAACCGTGATGACATGGAGGACATCAGCAAAGAATGAGATGATATGGCAAGGAGAGACATCTTGAAGAGGAGGATGCTAGCTGCGGCCGGTGTGTGTTTCGGTGCCGGTGATGTTTTCCATCAGGAGTTGGAACCAGTGCTGTTGATGCATTCAGTACGCTCGGCGATGCTTTCGGTGCCGGAGTTGGAACAAGTGGCGGTGATGGATTCAGGGGCGGCGATGGCATTGATGGCGGTGGTGCAGAGTGAAGATCATGACGACGGGTGAAAAGCGACAAAGATGATGATGGACGTGGTCGTCGCTTTTGCATGAAGTCCTTTTGCAATTGTCGTACAACACTATGCTTTTATTCGGGCGCTAACTATGTTTTATTCTTTGAATTTGAACTCAGTTGTCGGAATCACTGTCAAATTCGCTAATCGGGGGTTTTTGGTTTGTGGGCCGACGCGGGCTGTGAATATGCTGTTTTATGGGTCGGCTACGCGGGGTCTGCTCGGCCGCAGCCCATGTCGGCCCGCAAAATTGTTTTTCAGTGAATTGTAAACTAAATTTACGGGTCGGTATTATACTAGGTCTGCTAGAGATGCTCTAAATACAGCGACTAGCAGACCATGCAGTGACGCCGACTCGTGAACTGCTCACCGTCGGCCATCTTCTAATTACACACACCGACAGAACCAGGCAGAAAAATCACTGCATCTCGAGTTGCACTACCCCGCAACAACTTCATAACACGCGGTTAAAAATTACTCCATCCGTCTCATAATATAAAACGTTTTTGCATGCTAAGTTAGCTTGTAAAAACGTGCTATATTATAGGACGAAGTAGTAGTTCAGACGCATGGTTTCACTCCGTAGCACCTCATTTTCTCCAGCTCTATCATTAGAAGCACCACCTCCATCTGTAGCAGCTCATTTTCTCCAGCTCTACCATGGCGATGTGTAAAAAGATAGCTCCAAATCTTACTTCCTTGAAACCTCTAACAAAACATCGGATGCCATCGTCGACAAAACATAGGATCGTGGGGTCGACACTGCAAGACATTGTGAGGTCATTAGTGGACGGGTCAATCAACCCGTCGTCTCCTCTGTTTCTCCAGCTCTATCAATCAACCCATCGTCTCCTCCGTTTCCCCAGCTCTACCATTAGCAGTAGCACCACCAACTCCTCCACCACAGCAAGAAAACACACCTCTCCTCCTGGTCCAAGCCATGGAGGCCGCCATGATCCCCTTGATCAAGAAGCTCGGCGGCCTACTCGCGGGCGAGTACAACCTGGAGAAACGCGTGAGGAAGCGCGTCGAGTCTCTGTTCACCGAGTTGGAGATGATGCACGCCGTTCTACGCAAGATCGGCGCCAAGCCGCCGGAGCAGTTCGACGAGCAGGTCCTCATCTGGGCGGGCAAAGTGAGGGAGCGCTCCTACCATATGGAGGACGCCGTCGAAGGTTTCCTCGTGCGCGTGGAGGACCACGGCCATGACCGTGGCTCCACCAACATGAGGAACAAAGTCAAGAAGTTCCTCAAAAGGGCCACCAAATTGTTTACCAAGGGTAAGGCTCTTCATCAGATTTCCAATGACATTGAAGAAGCTCAGCGGCTCTCCAAGGAGTTGGGCGAGCTACGCCAAAAGTATATGAGTGACTCGGATGCCAACGGCAAAGGTGATGCCATTGACCCTCGCCTGAAGGCGGTGTACAAAGATGTCACGGAGCTCGTTGGGATAGATCACATCAGAGATGAGCTGATCGAGAAGCTGTGTGATGGCAATGAGAGGTCCAAGGACCAATTAAGGACCATGTCTATTGTTGGATTTGGCGGACTGGGCAAGACAACTCTGGCCAAAGCAGTGTATGACAAGATCAAAATGCAGTTTGATAGTGTAGCTTTCGTTTCCGTGTCTCGGAATCCTGACATGACCAAGATTTTCAAGAAGATCTTATATGAACTTGACAAGAGCAAGTATGCAACCATTAACGAAGCTGCTAGGGACAATGAACAACTCATCGATGAACTGAGATTGTTTCTTCAGGACAAGAGGTATGTATGTAGCAGCAAATGATTATCATTATTCTCTCCAGGAGAGCATGTTGTGCTAGTTAGTGAACATTTAGTCCCAAGTAAGTTTTATTCTGGTTTTGTTAAATGGCGCTGATATTAGGCCTTACTTTTTTTTGTTTTATATGAGTCTTCAAATTATGCACTATATATGTTTATCTTCTTTAAAAATTTCTTGAGCTGACAATACCGTCTCTTAATTAATTTGTTGCTGACTTGGCAGAACATATATAGACCTAGTTATGTTGGTTGATTTGCAAACTAATGCACTAAAAAATACAGGTACCTCATTGTAATCGATGACATATGGGATGAAAAAGCATGGGAACTTATTAAGTGTGCTTTCACTGACAACTGCCTCGGTAGTCGAGTAATGACTACCACCCGCATAAGCAGTATCTCTAAAGTATGTTGCTCTTCTGGTGATGATATAATATATCAGATGAAACCACTTCCTGACAATGAATCCGAAAGACTGTTCTACAAAAGAATATTTCCTCAAGGAAGTAAGTGTCCTGATGAATTGGCGGAGGTATCTAGGAAAATCTTAAAGAAATGTGGTGGAGTACCACTAGCCATCATCACTATTGCTAGTATTTTAGCTAGTAATGGTCAAGATCAGCACATAAAGCCAAAGTATCATTGGGACAACATACTTGGCTCTATTGGTCGTGGACTTGCAGAAGGTGATAGTGCAAAGGACATGCAGAGAATATTCTCCTTTAGTTATTACGATTTACCTTCCCATTTGAAGACTTGTTTATTATATCTCAGTATATTTCCAGAGGATTTTGAGATAAGGAGAGACTGGCTGATATGGATGTGGATAGCCGAAGGCTTTGTGCAAGGTGGAGAACAAGAAACTGGACTATTTGAGCTTGGAGAGAGTTACTTCAATGAGCTCGCAAATAGAAACTTGATTCAACCAGTACATGTTGATGCTACCGGCAAGGCTGAAGCTTGTCGCGTGCATGATATGGTGCTTGATCTGTTATGTTCCCTGTCTAGTGAACAAAACTTTGCTACAATATTAGATGGTACACAACAAAGCAAATCTATTTCACATAGCAAGAGTCGCAGATTATCTTTTCAAAATAGCATGTCAGAGCCCACCACCACTCTGGTCGATGCCACAAGTATGCCACAAGTGAGGTCTGTTGTTCTTTTTAGAACAAATATTGATCTAATCCGAACTATTTCATGCTTTCAAGTTTTACGTGTATTGGATTTAGAAGGTTGTGATCTTGGGAGAAATAGCCACAATATTGATCTCAAGCATATTGAGAATTTATTACACCAAAGGTATCTGGGGCTAACAGGAACTTCTGTTCGCTAGCTCCCCGTGGAAATAGGAAAGCTACAGTTTTTGGAGACACTCGACTTAGCAGAAAATGGATCAACTCTAGCAGTGATTCCAACAAGTGTTGTCCGTCTAACACGTTTGATATGCCAAAATGCAGCCGATTCAGCGTTACCAGTTGGGATCGGGAAGCTGACATCATTAGAAGAGCTGAAAGGATTACTGGTGGATGTGAAAGAGCTTGGGAAATTGGTCGAGCTGAGAGTGCTCTACCTTTACTGGAATGGAAGCGATGAGAGCATGTATAATTCTTTGGTGGTGTCCCTGGGCAAGCTGCGGAAAATGCAGAGTCTAACAATTTTCGATGTAGGGGATGCAAGGTCTGATGTCAGTTGGGATGGTTGGATGCCCACCCCACAGCTTCGGTACCTTTGGTTTAAAAGATGTACCACGACATTGCCTAGGTGGGTTAATTCATTATCATTTCCGCTCCTCTCCTCCATGCATGTTTCAGTAGACAGAGTGCGACCGGAAGTTGACATTCAAATCCTCGGGAAGCTTCCCGCTCTTCGTTTTTTCTGGCTTTGGGTAAACAAATCTCAGCACACTCGTGCCGAAACATTCGCCATTGGCCCTAATGCATTCCCATGTTTGGGAGAGTGCCAGTTCTATGGTTTTATCATGGGGCCATCTATATTTCCACGAGGAGCTATGCCAAGGCTTGAAGTCCTGGTGTTCTCAGCCCAAGCGTCAGATATTGTCGGCGGTGACCTGGATGTCGGCATGGAGCACCTCCCTTCCCTCCAGCAAGTCAAGGTTTGCCTTTGACTTGAGGAAGGCAACTCTTCAGATAAGTGCAAGGAGGAAGCGGATGTTGTGCTGAGGCATGCAGCGGACACCCATCCCAACCGTCCCACCCTTCGTACCATTCGTGGGTCCTTTCTCTCAGGTTTCTTCTGTAGATTATGGCTTAATTTTGGCAGCTGCTAGGCGTCATCCGCCTGCTAATATCGCATTTAGCATCCTGCAAAACTGCCGTTGGATTTAATTATGCGCGGCCGTCGGATTGAAGCCACGTGTTCACCCTCCCGACCAGTTCCCGTTGTCGTTACCCGTGTTGCTGCAACCGTTTCGTGGAAGCATAATCCCCACCTCCTCTGCACCCGCCCGAGGTCAGGGCGAGGAGGAGATCCACGCCGCCGACGCCGCGTCGCCTCTACCACAGCCGCGGCCAACGCAGCACCGACTCTACCACCACCGCAGACGACGCAGCATCGCCTCTACCTCGCCGCCGTCGACGCAGCAACACCCGCGTACACCTTCCAGCGCCATGGCAGCTCACCACATAGTTCGATCTATGTTGTCGGCCGCCATGGATCGAAGCTCCGGTGCTCCATCGAGCAGGAGGAAGGCCAGATCGGCCCTGATTCTCGCCGGCGAGCCGATTCGCCGGTCTGGAGCTGCAAGGGAGCTCCGTGATCCTCCTGTCTTCTCTGCAGAAGCCTCTCGGGCAAGCTCTTCACAGGGTTGGTTAAGTTGCAAGCTCCTCACATGCATGAAGCATCAAGTTGTTTTGACTTCTGCTATGTCAACAATTATGTTTCTCTCTCTGATCACTGTCCTAAAAAAAGGCAGTATGAATTGCAGCATATCTCCTTATGTCAATTGAAAATTCCTGAAAGTGTGTACAGAAAAAACTCCTCCCAATTTCAGTTTAGAACTGCTCCAAACAAAATGTGCTGGGGGAGGTCGTCTGGAAAATGCTCCTTACACTTTCAGTTAAAAAATGCACCAAAAAAATGTGCAGGAGGAAGTCAATTCAGGACTGTGTATAATTTGCTCCTTGCAAATTTTAGTTAAATATTTGCAAAAACAAAAAGGCGGTGGGGGTTATCTGTATGTGTGGTGAATGCTCCTAACAAAGTACAATCAAGTTTGAATAAAAGTCCCCAATGTGAGCTTACTTGTAAATGCTGCATATGTTGTGAAAATTGTAAAGCACCGGTGCTATTTTGACTATGTTGCATCGTTTTAAACAGCGATCATGCTTGACAAAAGTTCCTTTACTAGGAAAAAAATAGATAGAAATGTTGCATCTGGTAGGAAAAGCTAATTTGTATTACAAAAAACATTATCAACTTGATTACTTTGCTTGTAGCACTGTGACCATTGAAGTAGAAAGATGTGGAAGCATTTTGTTTAGTATCATGAGGTGAAAACATAGAAACATGAACACAAAATCTGATGTAAATACATCTTTTATGCTAGAAGCACTACTTTCTTGCATGTTATACCTTTTTTTTACTGACATTGTGAAAACTTTTTTCTGCACAACAAAAATAGGCTGCTGGTGCTGGAGGTGATGATGATGAGAGCTACATTATGGGGCGAATTTCTGCTGCGAATGGAGTTAGTATGGAATGGATGATTAATGCTGGTGATGTCGAACAGGATATCGATGATGCATATGATGATGCAATATCATCGCAACCACTTGTTCCATATGTGGGGTTGACCTTTGATTCAGTTGACGATGCAAGGCAATTCTACAACGCATATGTTTTCAGGCATGGGTTTGGAATCAGAACATCTGCTTCAAAAAACAGCCAGGCCAGAGGACCCACAAAGCTAATTAGCAGGACTTTGACGTGTGTTCATGCACGACCCGATGGAAGCAAAAGTGAATCTGATAGCACTACAGATAGTATTGCAACAGAGTCAAGCAACACTGGCAAACACCCTGGACTTTGGATGAACATGGCAGACACAAGAAAAAGGAATAGGTTGCAACGTCACGATTGCAAGGCTCACATGATAGTTAGACTCCGAGATAACCGATGCACCGTCACGTGCTTTACAGACGACCATACACATGCTCTGGTGCAATAGGAAGAGAAGGTTAGGTTTTATCGGTCTCATCGAAAGATCCCACGAGAAGACCTCCAAATGATAAGGACGTTCCATGAACGTAACTTGTCAACCTCAGATTGCATGGGAATCCTTGGAGATTGTCACAGAGGTGATCAGAGGCGCCTTGGTTATGTCAAAAGGGATGTACCAAATGCACGGTCCCAGATGCGGCAAACCATGGCATTTCAGGACATGGCCATGACAATTGAATACTTTGAGAGGCGGCAAGCTGAAAACCAACAGTTCTTCTATGCAACACAGGTGAATAAGGAAACAAATGCGGTAGAGGCATTGTTTTGGGTGGATGGAAGGACAAGAGCACTATACCAAAAGTACAAGGACTGTGTCTTTTTTGATACAACCTTTTGCACAAACAAATATAATATGCCTTTTCTCCGATCGTTGGCATCAACAACCATCTTCAGACTATTGTCCTAGGCTGTGCATTGCTTCCAAATGAGCAAACTGAAACCTTCAAGTGGGTCTTTCGGCAATTGTTTCTTTCGAAGAACAACGAGTACCCAAGAAACCTTATGACCGACCAGTGAGAGCAATGGAAACTGCAATTTCTGATGTGCTCCCTCACACAATCCATAGGTGTTGCAAGTGGCATGTACATCGGAAGGCGCGTGAGAAACTTGGGAGGATGCTTACAAGGGATTCAATTTTTGAGAAAACTTTCTATGAATGCATCAATGAATCCAAGACAGTGGATGAATTTGAAGAAACATGGCAACACATGCTGCATTGCTTCGAGTACACGGAGAATAGGCACTTACAAAACATGTGGGAATGCCGTCAGACATGGGCTCCTGCATACTTCAAAAATTATTTCTTCCCTTTCACAAGCACAACCGGGAGACCAGAAGGGCTGAATTCTTATTTCAAGACGTTGGTGCATCCACAAAACTCGGTTTTCACATTTGTAAGGCAGTATGAACTCCTACAAGAAACAATGCTAGACCGTGAAGATAATGTTGCTTTCACTGGAGAAACGACAACATTGACAGCTTATAATGTAACGCAGCGTCTTTGGCAAGTTCCAAGAGCAAGCGGCAGCATCAACAGCTTATATAATCAAACAAGTGCCTAATCTTGACCAGGAAGGTATCATGTTTAAGCTTTACTCAAACTTGTATGATAATCCAAAGTTGTACCATGTGCAAGCTGTGATAGAAGAGGGGTTGTACTCGTGTAGCTGCCATTACTTTGAGATGAATGGTGTGCTTTGCTCACACATCATAAGGGTGATGATACAGCTTAATGTGCAAGAAATCCCAAGTAGATACATGTTGGAAAGGTGGTCCTAAGCAGCTACGACAAACATGGACACATCTGGGAGGTTCCTTGAGTTTGTCCTACCAGAGACAAACACTCTCAAGTACAACTCGCTGTGCAGAGATATGAATGCATTGGCAGCAGAAGCATGCTCAGTTGATCCAGCTTACAACTTACTGACAGATGTAATGACGCAGCTCTGGCCCATAGTTGCTTCAATGAAAAAAGAGCAAATGTCAAGGGAAGATGTGGTGCAGCATCAGCAACCCCCTCAAGCAGGTGCATCTAATGCTGAAACTGGAGCGAACCCACAACCATTAGCACCGCTACAAAATCCTGCTCGTGTGACAAAGCAAGGTCGACCAACAGAACGAGCAAAAAGAAAAAAGACATTGTTGGAGCAGCGAGAAGAGGAGCATAAGAAGAAGCTTCAGAAAGAAGCCAAGAAAGAAAGCAAAAGAACAGCCAAGAAAGAAAGCAAGAAAGAAGACAACGTGGAGTCGTCGAGCAAGCCAAAACCTAGGAGGAAAGTTACTAGTTCATTTTGCAGTGAAGAACACACTATCAAAACATGTGAGTCATTCCGTGGGTACAAGGCAATGATGGTGGCTAATCTTACAACAAAATGTCAGTTTTGCTCCGAGGAAGGCCACACAATGCAATCATGCATTCATTTTAAAGCTGCGATGGCAAAAGTCGAGGGACATGCTCAATAGGGTCATTCTGAAGTTGAATTCATGTATCAACAACTTTAAAAGTATACTTTAAAAAATAGGACATATTTGTACTGGGTAGAAGTACTGAAAATTTAAGTCCACTTTGTCAGAGGTTTTGGTTCATATTACTGCTCATGTTGCTCGTGTTTCTGCTCAAGTTACTTCTCAAAACCGCGTATGTTCAAAAACTTCATATTGCTGCTACAAAATAAGGTGAGGGCGAAATAGTTATGAAGCATTGTTACTGTGTTTTGTGCTGAGTTGAGAAGGATCTATTTTAAATAATGTTACATAATTTTCAGTTATTAAAGAAAAATGAGTTTCTCAAAATGTGTTGATTCTCTCAAATGAATTTCAAGTAAATTTTCCGACAATGCTTCTTTCAGCAAGCTAAATAATGCATCTAGTAGTAGGGGGTCCAACAAGCTAAAAATGCTTCTAGTGCTCACTGCTTAGTTGCAAAATCTCCCAGAATGCTTCTTGCAGCAACATTTATCACAAAAAGTTGTTGCTTCAAAAAAAAAAGAAACTGTACAAAAAATGTTTCATGAACATGCTCCATCTAGCAATTCCAATTCCTTAACATTGTGGCTGATTTTGTGAGAACATAAGGAAGCACATGGTAGAAATACACATATGAAAACCCAAAAAATGAGAAGCATTCCATGAACATGAAAACTTGAGCACCAAACAACGAAATTTTTATAACTTGCTTAAAATTCACCACATAGTTATAGCTTCCATCAAATCTCGAAACAAAAAATATTTATGTTTCTTTACTACAAACTACTGATAATAGTTCCAGCCATCCAAAAGAGCCCAACATCTAGTTTCCTTTACATGGAGTTTCATTTCACACACAAAGATAACAGAGATGCATTGATGCGGCTTGAAGCTACGTCGGTATTTCCCCAAAGAGGAAGGGATGATGCAGCACAGTGGCAGTAGGTATTTCCCTCAGATGTGAAACCAAGGTTATCGAACCAGGGACAACCAAGCAACAAAACGTAAACATCACCTGCACACAAATAACAACTTCTCGCAACCCGACTTGTAAAAGGGGTTGCCAATCCCTTTCGGGTACGGCGCCTCAAGATAGGCAAACCGATGTGAATAATTTTGTAGTAAATTAATAGATCGAACGTCAAATAAAATAAATAAGAATAAATTGCAGCAAGGTATTTTTTATTTTTAGTTTAATAGATCTGAAAATAAAAGCAAAGGAAAATAGATCGCAAAGGCAAATAATATGAGAAAGAGATCCGGGGCCGTAGGTTTCACTAGTGGCTTCTCTCGAGAAAAATAGCAAATGGTGGGTGAACAAATTACTGTTGGGCAATTGACAAAACTTCAAATAATCGTGATGATATACAGGCAATGATCATTACATAGGCGTCACATCCAAGATTAGTAGCCGACTACTGCCTGCATCTACTACTATTACTCCACACATCGACCGCTGTCCAGCATGCATCTAGTGTATTAAGTTCATGGAGAAACGGAGTAATGCGATAAGAACAATGGCATGATGTAGACAAGATCTATCTATGTGAAGATAGACCCCATCGTTTTATCCTTAGTAGCAACGATACATACGTGTCGGTTCCCTTTCTGTCACTTGGATCGAGCACTGTAAGATCGAACCCACTACAAAGCACCTCTTCCCATTGCAAGATAAATAGATCAAGTGGGCCCAACAAAACCCAAATATCAGAGAAGAAATACGAGGCTATAAGTAATCATGCATAAAAGAGATCAAAGAAACTCAAATACTTTCATGGATATAAAAAGATAGAGCTGATCATAAACTCAAAGTTCATCGATCCCAATAAATACACCGCAAAAGAGTTACATCATATGGATCTCCAAGAGACCATTGTATTGAGAAATCAGCGAGAGAGAGAAGAAGCCATCTAGCTACTAACTACGGACCCGAAGGTCTAAAAAGAACTACTCACGCATCATCGGAGAGGCACCAATGGAGGTGGTGAATCCCATCCGAGATGGTGTCTAGATTGGATCTAGTGGTTCTGGAGTCTGCGGCGGCGGGATCAATATTTCCTCGACTACCCTAGGGTTTCTAGAATATTGGGGTATTTATAGAGGGAAGAGGCGGTCCGGGGGCACCCGAGGTGGGCACAACCCACCAGGGCGCGGCTGGGCCTCCTGGCATGCCCTGGTGGGTTGTGCTCTCCTCGGAGCACCCCCCAGGCGCAGCCTTGGCCCATTATGTTCCTTCTGGTCCAAAAAAATCTTCGTAAAGTTTTGTTGCGTTTGGACTCCGTTTGGTATTGATTTCCTACAATGTAAAAAACATACAGAAAACAACAACTGGCACTTGGCACTATGTCAATAGGTTAGTACCAAAAAATGATATAAAAGGATTATAAAATGATTATAAAACATCCAAGATTGATAATATAACAGCACGGAACATTAAAAAATTATAGATACGTTGGAGACGTATCAGCATCCCCAAGCTTAACTCCTACTCGTCCTCGAGTATGTAAGTGATAAAAACAGAATTTTTGATGTGGAATGTTGCCTATCATGTCATATCATATTTGTTTTCTTTGTAGCATGGACATTTGGACTTTTATATTGTTCAAAGCAATAGTCTAGTTTTGACATGATAATTTAAATACTTAAGCATATCAACAAGCAACCATGTCTTTCAAAATATAAACGCTAAAATAAGTTATCCCTAGCCCATCATGTTCAATCATTGATCCATTGATGAAACACACTCGCATATTAGCTACACCCAATACTCAAGTACGATCATATTGCCTCCTAGTTGGTGCTTTTTATAAGAGGAGATGGAGACTCAAATTCAAAATAAAAATTGCATAAAGTAAAAGAAAGGCCCTCCGTAGATTTGTAGAGGTGCCAGAGCTCAAAGCGAAAAACTTAGAGATAAAAACATTTTGGGAGGTGTATCCTTCCCACCAACGAAAACGACTTAGAGTTCCCAACACTTTCCATGCTAGATATATCATAAGCGGTTCCCAAACATAAAATAAAGTTTATTCCTTTTTCAACCATACTTTCACTTTCCATGGCTAGTCGTATCCACGGTTGGCCTCCATGCCAACACTTACCAAGGAATTTATTATTTGACAACATAAAGTAATTCATTTTTTCATTTCGGGACTGGGCATCCCTAATACATTTGCCTTACTCTCGTGCAATCACAAGTGAATAAACACTCATCGTGAGAATAACACATCTAGCATGGAAAATATTATCCACCCCTCACCGCCTCGCGAGCGGTACGAGCACACAAAAGAGAAATTTATTTTGAAAATTAGAGATGGCACATACAAATTTGCCTAGAACGGCAAAAGAATACCGCATATAGGTAGGTATCATGGACTCATGTGGCAAAACGGGTTTAAATGATTTTTGATGCACAAGTACTGATCATACTTAGTGCAAAATGAAGGCTAGGAAAAGATTGGGAAGCGACCAACCAAGAAACGAATAATATCATAAGCAAGCATTATGCATAATTAACACCGAACAATGCACCATAAGTAGGATATAATTTCATTGCACAACTATTGACTTTCGTGCTTGCATAGGGAATCACAAACCTTAACACAAATATTCTTACTAAAGCATGATTACTCATCAACACAACTCACATATCACATCATCATATCTCAAAACTATTACTAAGAATCAAGTTTACTTTGTCCAATGATATTCATGAAATTTTTTATTATATCCTTCTTGGATATCTATCACTTTGGGACTAATTTTTATATGTTGCTTTTGATATGCTCAAACAAATATAAGTGAAGATCATGAGCATAATATTTCTTTCTTTCTCTCAAATTAATTTAAGTGAAGCATAGAGAGCAATTCTAACAAGTCATGACATAATTTTGGCTCTCTCAAATATGTGTGTCCAGCAAGGAATCAAGACTTAAGACACAAAATAAAACAAGCAAAGACTTATATCATACAAGACGCTCCAAGCAAAACACATAGTATGTGATGAATAAAAATATAGCTTCAAGTAAAATACCGATGCTCGTTAGAAGAAAGAGGGAATGCCACTCGGAGGAATCCCCAAGCTTAGTTGGTTGCTCATTTTTGGATAATAGCTTGGGATATCGGGGCATCCCCAAGCTTAGGCTCTTCTTACTCCTTATTCCTTCATCCATCGTAAGATAACCCAAAACTTAAAAACTTCAATCACACAAAACTGAACAAAACCTTCGTGAGATCCGTTAGTAAAAGAAAGCAAATCACTACTATAAGTACTGTACCAAACCAATTCATATTTTTTTTTACATTATATCTATTGTATTCCAACTTTTCTATGGCAAAAACTCATCAAAGAAAACCATAGAGCCATCAAAATAAGCACACAACACAAAGAAAACAGAATCTGTCAAAACAGAAAAGTCTGTAGCAATCTGACTATTTCGAATACTTCTGAAACTCCAAAAATTCTGACAAATTAGGACGACCCGAGAAATTTGCATATTAATATACTGCAAAAATAATTGGAATTTTCCCACGCTCTGATAAAAAATAATAATTTTTTTCATGAGCGCAAAAGTTTCTGTTTTTTCAGTAAGATCTAACAACTATCACTCAAGAAGATCCTAAAGACTTTACTTGGCAATAACACTAATTAAAACACAAAAAACACAATCATAACAGTATCATAATTGTGTTAACACTCATGAACAGAAAGCAAAAAGCAAAAATAAATTGTATTCATTGGGTTGCCTCCCAACAAGCGCTATTGTTTCACGCCCCTAGCTAGGCATAAAATTTCAACCATGCTCACACGAAGATAAGAATTGAAACGCAAAGAGAGTATCATGAAACATGTGACGAAAATATTGAAGTCTAACATACTTCCTATGCATAGGAATTTTATAGGAAAACAAATTATCAAGACAAGAAACATCTAGCATATGCAAAGGAGAGGAATAAAACATTGACAATCTCAACATAACGAGAGGAAATTTAATAACATGAAAATTTCTACAACCATATTTCCCTCTCTCATAATAATTACATGTGGGATCATATTCAAATTCAACAATATAACTATCACATAAAATATTCTCTATATGATCCACATGCATGCAATGTTGACACTCTTCCAAAGTAGTGGGATTATCATCAAATAAAGTCATGACCTCTCCAAGCCTACTTTCATAAAAAAAGTCATAAGATTGAACACTCTCCAAATATGTGGGATTATTTTTACCTAAAGCTGACTCTCTTTGAAACCCACTTTCAATATTATTGCAAATAACATATTCATCATGAGGCTTAAATAAATTTTCAAGATCATAAGAAGAATCACCCAATCATGATCATTACAATAAGTAGTGGACATAGCAAAACTAGCATCCCCAAGCTTGGGGTTTTGCATATTATTAGCACAATTGACATTAATATAATTTATAGTAAAATCATTGCAATCATCCTTTTCATTCAAGAAGATATCATGAATCACTTCATCACAAATTTCTTCATCACAATTTCAGATCCACGAATCTCAAGCAAAACTGCATACAGATAATCTAGTGCAGTCAAATCACTAGCAATTAGTTCATAATAATTGGATCTCTTAAAAAGATTAGCAAGTGGATGAGGATCCATATCAATAAATTTTTAGCAAGCGAAGATGCAAGCAAATAGAAGACACGTGGCAACACAAGAAAACATAGCAAACCACAGATCTGACGAGAAAACGGTGAACGAAAAAGAGGGCGGATAAAAATGACAAATTTTTGTGAAGTGTGGGAGAGGAAAAAGAGAGGCAAATGGAAAATAATTTAAATTGCAAGGAGATAAGATTTATGATTAGGAACCTGGTATATGTTGAAGATCCTCCCCGGCAACGGCGCCAGAAATTCCTTTTGATGCGGCTTGAAGCTACGTCGGTATTTCCCGACAGAGGAAGGGATGATGCAGCATAGCGGCGGTAGGTATTTACCTCAGATGTGAAACCAAGGTTATCGAACCAGTAGAAGAACCAAGCAACACAACGTAAACAACACTTGCACACAAATAACATCTTCTCGCAACCCGACGTGTAAAAGGGGTTGTAAACCCCTTTCGGGTACGACGCCTCAGGATAGGCAAACATACGTGAATACTTTTGTAGTAAATTTATAGATCGAACGCCAAATAAAATAAAATTGAATAAATTGCAGCAAGGTATTTTTGTATTTTTAGACCGCAAATAAAAGCAAAGGGAAATAGACCGCAAATGCAAATAATATGAGAAAGAGACCCGGGGGCTGTAGGTATCACTAGTGGCTTCTCCCGAGAAAAATAGCAAACGGGGGCTGAACAAATTACTACTGGGCAATTTACAAGACTTCAAATAATCATGACGACATCCAGGCAATGATCATTACATAGGCATCACGTCCAAGATTAGTAGACCGACTCCTGCCTGCATCTACTACTATTACTCCACATATCGATCGCTATCCAGCATGCATCTAGTGTATTAAGTTCATGGAGAAACGGAGTAATGCAATAAGAACAATGACATGATGTAGACAAGATCTATCTATGTAAAGATAGACCCCATCGTTTATCCTTAGTAGCAACGATACATACGTGTCGGTTCCCTTTCTGTCACTGGGATCAAGCACCGTAAGATCGAACCCACTACAAAGCACCTCTTTCCATTGCAAGATAAATAGATCAAGTTGGCCAAACAAAACCCAAATATCAGAGAAGAAATATGAGGCTATAAGTAATCATGCATAAAAGAGATCAAAGAAACTCAAATACTTTCATGTATATAAAAAGATAGATCTGATCATAAACTCAAAGTTCATCGATCCCAACAAACACACTGCAAAAGAGTTAGATCATATGGATCTCCAAGAGTCCATTTTATTGAGAAATCAGGGAGAGAGAGAGAGGAAGCCATCTAACTACTAACTACGGACCCGAAGGTCTACAAAGAACTACTCACGCATCATCGGAGAGGCACCAATGGAGGTGGTGAACCCCATCCGAGAGGGTGTCTAGATTGGATCTGGTGGTTCTGGACTCTGCGGTGGCTGGATCATTATTTCGTCGACTATCCTAGGGTTTCTGGAATATTGGGGTATTTATAGAGCAAAGAGGCGGTCCGGGGGCACCCGAGGTGGGCACAACCCACCAGGGTGAGGCTGGGAGCACCCCCCAGGTGCAGCAATGGCCCATTATGTTCCTTCTGGTACAAAAAAAATCTCCGTGAAGTTTCGTTGCGTTTGGACTCCGTTTGGTATTGATTTCCTGCGATGTAAAAACATGCAGAAAACAGCAACTGGCACTTGGCACTGTGTCAGTAGGTTGGTACCAAAAATGATATAAAATGATTATAAATAATCCAAGATTGATAATATAACAACATGGAACAATAAAAAATTATAGATACATTGGAGACGTATCATGCAGTACTGGCGAAATGAATTCCCAAATATTGCAAAGTTGCATCTTCAAAGCCGATGCAAACGCCTTCTTCAATGCGCTATGGTCACTTCCTTCAAGCTGCTATGATCGTGTTATGCACATCAGCAGGGTAGACCTTGTTCAAAGGATGGAAAAACAACTTCGAAGCAATGGTCTTCCGCACATCAAGCATATTTTGCTGCATTTAAAAAGTGAAAAAATGGAGAAAGAAGAGCAAACATATATCAGAGACGTAAACTTATGAAAAAGTACCAAAAAAGCATTATCATCAAATTTTGAACTTCTTGAAATCTTTCATCCTTTGGCCATCGAAATTTTCAAAGTACATTGTTGATAACAATCCACAATCAAAGTTGTTTCATTGCACCATACATCAAAAAATGGGTAGAGAAAAAGGTGTAAGGTTTTACATAAAAGGACATGGAAAAACACTACTATTATGGATGGGGGCGTATGATTAGACTTACTGAGTTGCTTGTTGTGGGTAGTCCAGTAGGGGCCAGTCTATTTTGAAAGAAGATAGATCCACTGTGAAATCCGACTCTTCGGTAGCAATCCTCTTGAAATTGATAAACTGCAGAAATATGAAACAATAGCAAAAAAAAGTAGTGGCTATGTCAAACACAAAAAGTGATGGGGGAAAAATGCTACCACCACTAAAACATGAGACACATTCAGATTCACTACCAAACAAAAATTTGAGCATGTGTTCATTGGGGGATCTACTTTTTTCATTTTAATTAACAATGAAAACTACACATAGAAAATATAAAAATGTCACTTGCCAGATTCCTTGCAGCAACATCCAATTTCCCGTCAGCCAATGAGTCAAACATATTGAACTCCTTGTGAAGAGGTTAACCACACAGACAATCCAGTGGCCATCGCGGATGATGGTGAAGAAAATCTAGAAAAGAAGTAAAGACAAGATATAGGTTAAAATGGAATAAACTATAGGGAGCATAGAAAATTGAGTAAAAAATGTTGGGAGCAGACTTACTAGGTCGAAACCTGAAATCTGAAAATTTTTGCACGCCCTCCTCAGCTCTCTTGCATAAACACTCGGATCAAAAACTTCTGGGTGGACAGAGAGTTGAAGCTGCAACACATTGGACATAAGGAGAAGACATAAGAAAAAATGATGGATAACTTTTGCAAATAGGGCATAAAACTCTAGAAAACTGATGGCAATAAAAGGGAGCAACAATAGATGAACTAGCATTCATTAAAATAGAGAAAGCAAATTTCTTCTGCTTCTTCGAAGACGACAACTGTTCAATGTTGAAGGTTTCGATGAATAAAGACATGACTTCGTTGCAAATCTAAGCACGTGGCTTCAACAACTTCTGGAAGTTGGGGTACGTAATGTGGAAATCACCAATCCCAATGAAAGGAGGCCCGCAACAAGAAGGATGGAAGCAAAAAATTAGAGTGGAGCGTTTGACAAGATGAAAATGTAATAAATATGAGATAACAACATGATGGAAGCAAAAAATAAGTAAAAAGATGACACTTACTCAATTTCCCCTCTCTTCATCTTCTTCATCTTGTACCTCTTCATGACATAGTACTGGTACATTGCTTCCATCTTCGAGTCTGTCTTGATTTTCTTGTACTTTGATCCGGCTGACATTGGACTCCCTACTCTTTTCTTGCTCTTCAGCTTCTTCTCGTTCTTACTCTTCAACTTCTCCTCATTGAGGTCGGGACTTGGTTCCCTGCTGCTTACTAGAACAACTGGCTCTTCTTGTGTTTTGGATGGTCCATCTGACAAAAACAAAGGAAAAATTGATTTTCTAGAAAATGTCGCGAGTAGAGATTTGTTCAAAGATAAACTAGTAGTAGGGCATACCTGCAGCCCTACTCGAGAATGGAGCCATGGAGATTGGTGTCACATCAAACATAGAAGCTTGTGCTTCTGTTGAGATTGGAGCCCGAGGAGTGACATCAAAAACAGCACAAGACTTTGGTGTTGAAGCAGTGTTTCCATTGCCATTGGGTGGAGCATTGGAGTTCCCATCTTGACTTTGGACACTAATCCACCAACCATACTCCTCGGTGCCCTCTTGGAACAGACACATCGATTGCGCATCACTCCAATGTTCAGCCACACTAGTATGCACTGAGTGATTGCGCTGGCTGAGTTGGTGACCATGCTCAATATCTTCACCACTGGACACTTTATCCTTTGCATTCTCAAAACACTCTGCGGGGGGTCACTGACAACAGGACTAGTTCGTGTGCCCTTCTCAAACACATTGTTGCCATTACACTCGTGAGCACTGCTGCTTGCATGATTGCTTCGAGCTCCTTCAGCAGACTCGACCACCTCGTCTGTTGTTGGCTCATCTGCAGCCTTCGTGCTAGAAGTTTACTTGGTACATCCATGATGATCTGACTTGTCTACATCATTGCTGTGAGGGGGTGGCACGTCAAAACTAACATCCGCTGCTTCCTGAGAGCTTGGCGAAGCAGCGTGCACATCTTTGAGGAGCTGCCCCATTCGCTTGCAATGTATTGCTTGCAACACTTGCCCAAAACAGCTTAGAGCACCTTTTAACTCCGAAGAAAATAGTTTTGTGTGCTTGTCGTAGATTGTAGCCAGATGTGATGGTAGCTGACAAAATGTATAGAAAAATAAAATGATGGTCATCAGTATGGAAGCAACTTAAACATATAACGAAACTAGAAAAAAAAGAAAAAAGCGATAGAAAGATATTTAAAAAAATTAAAAAACAGAAAAATCAATACACAAAAAAACCTCACCTCGAGCTCTGCCCCAAATGGTGTTGGGTTCTGAAGCCAATCATCCAGTGAACCACACACATCTTCATCGGTGCTTTTGCCATCTTCTGTTGGATAGCTAACTTTTGTAGGATTCTGTTTCGCAGCCATGTCATCTTGGTTATCATCAATGTTGATATTTTTAGCCCCACGATCTTGAGTATCACCGCAATCTGGGTTGTCCGAAACATGCTGATCTTGAGCAACTTCACTGTTGTTGCCTTCATGGCCTTGGGCAGGCAATGTTGTGTAAGGTGTCTCTGACGGAGGGCGAAACTACATGACACAAAGTAAAAGGAAACAAGTATTAAAACCATGAATACACAAGCATAAAATAAGAAGGGCAGACAAAATGGGAAAGAAACAATACTGCAAAGATGGATAAGGGGAGTAAAACCACACAAAAAACTTACCCGACACTTCCCGAATGAGGGTTTGCCCAAAGAAAGCTTGTTCCTATCATATTCCAACACAATATCAAAATCAGTCTGATGCACAAAGCAAGCCCTCGGGAGAGAACAATTCAATTGGTGCTCGTTGATGGCAGCTTGAGGGAATATCAAATGGTCCATGTAAATAACCTGAATAAGAAGACAAGACATAATATATCAGACACAAAAAAGAAAAAAATGTGATTATAAAAAACACAAACATGTTGCGATAGATAGAAAAATTCCAAAAAAGAAAGAAGTGTACCGCAAGCATAGGGAAGCATCCCCCAACCCAGAATGAAGAAGAAGCCTGTTTTTTAATCTAGTCCTGACACTTCTTGACCTGTCTCACTGCAACACTTAAAACATGCTCATCCCAAGCAAAATCAGTAACCTTGTCCATATCTTCGAGGCTTTTCAAGTACTCTAGGGGCACCATGTTGCCAGTGCCTGGAGTTAAAACTGTTGCAAGCGCTAAGAGCACCCATGACCTCTTTGTAGTATCTCCATCATCGTCCCCTGCCCGATGAAGCACATCCACTGTATGCGCAATTGGAGCCCTGCCATTCTTGTGATAAATGTTGCGGAGCTCGCAATGCTGGTGTCTCTTGAAAAGCTCAACTGGTCTGTTGCCTGATGGGATGTTGAAAACCTTCTTCACCATGTCTCTAGTGAACACAATGACCTTATTCCGACTCAGCCTGAAAAACCCAAAAAAATATTGTATTCATTCCTGGCTATCAACATGGCCCGAGAGAAAGACAGAAAGTATACGATGCAGGGGAAAAAAGGAAAGAAAAAGAAAGGAGGTGGGTGCAATACCTCAGCTCACGATTGTCAGTGTCGATGTTCATAGTTATCCACTCCATCAGATCATGTGGTGCTGGGAAAGGGGAGATGCTCGTGAGATCACCAAAGCCAATTTCATTTATGTATTCCCTCTTCCTATCATTGAGTTTTGTATTCGCAACTTCACACAAGCGTTTTGCTGCGAAGCGTTGACTGAATGCAGTATCAGACTCCATTGCTTCTTCCTTCGACATGAAGCTGCAAAAATCAAAATGAATAAAAAATGTAGTGGGGTACAAAACAACATTACATAATTACTACAGAAGCGACTGTCATTCAGATTCCAGCATACTCAACATCTACCAAAAATCATAACAATGAAACAAAAGATAAAAATGATAATTCCTTTCTTGTCATCACTTCAGAGTGGATTTAGACAAAAAAAGCAACATGACAAAACCAGATCAAGAAAAAAGTCTGAAACTAATTACATGCAGCAAAACACTATAACATGGGAAATCTGGTCTGAATGTAGAAAAAAAACAATAAGTAACATATGTTCAAAAAGTTCTTAAACTGAGCTGGTTTTGCAGCATAAGTGGTGGTCGTCGCGGCATAGTCTCTAAGTGATGTGTCTCTAGCTAGTTAAGTTTTCCTGATGCAGTAGATTTGGCTTTGTAGATCAAGAATCTAATATCACACAATGTAGTTTGTATTTTCCTAGCTAATGGGAAGAGAGTTATCAGCTGCCATTAATGTGAGAAGGCAGCATCTCCACTGAAAAAGCAGAGTAAGGCAGTCTAGCTCTGGTAAAAAACAGTCGAGTAGAGCAAGTAAAAGCTGCAGGCAAGTAATATCAGAGCAAAAAAGCAGAGGAACCACACTTGCAGCATGTATCTATACATCAGTTCCAAAACACTGACTTTCATTCTAAGAAAACCCCTAGGCTAAACAACAAATGCAGCATAAAACTTGCCTGACCACATAGCAGCATAAAACCTATGCAGCATAAAAATTTGCCTGACCAGATAGCAGCATGAACACCTATCCAAGCATAAAAACTTGCCCTGACCAGATAGCAGCATGAACACCTATGCAAGCATAAAAACTTGCCCTGGCCAGATAGCAGCATCGCAAAAATATGACATCACTGACAAACCTAGTCATCCACTCTCTGAAAATCTCATCACCTACCTATACAATCTCGTCCCCTAACCCTAAAGTCTCAACTATAAACATATCCAAACCCTAGCTACAACAAGGAACGATCTACACGCCAAACTCTAGGTGAAATGGGGATGAATTTGGCGACATGGAGGGAGTAACTGCTCAACTGAAACCCTTGAACGGATAAAACTGATGAAAATCGACCCGGATCTACTCATCCAACACTGTGAACTACTGGGATTAACCGCAAAATAAACCACTAAAAGGAGATCAAGCAGCGCGGGGGAGAAAATTGCTACGAACTGCGGGACCCCATACCTCTCGTCCGCCGCCGCAACTAGAGGGGGGTCGTGTAGCTTGGCGCCATGGCCGACGATGCTCGCCGTCGTCCGAACCTCCGGTTCCTTTGCCCTCCCCGCAGCATCAAGTTCCCCCACCGCCGCCACGATTCTGGATCTGGCAGTCGCCTGCATCCTCGCCCGAGCTAGAGAGAGGATGGGGATGGAAACGGGACACTCAAAACGGTGGAAGCAGGCAGGGGGGCGAGCTAGTGGGGGGTCGAAGCAAAAAAAACACCTGGGGCACGCGCGTCAACGCCCCTGGTAGTAACGCGTCCGCACCGTCCGATGCCGCGCGATCCAACGGTCTCCGGCTGTTTTAAATCGTTTTCCCTTAATTTTATTTCTCCAAACAATACCCATCTTATTCCATTTTTCTTCTCAGCTTGGTATCCCTAATGACGATGACGATCTTGTACCGGTCAAGCTCCCTTGTACATGGCTTCTTATGCAAGTGGGGGTGAGAGTTATTCCCTCCCCTCAACGTTCTGGAGCTGTTGTGGAGCAAATTCTGGACCTGCGTAGGCAAATTCCCCAAGCCAGGCCTCTTAATTCCCGCAAAATCCACCGCCCTCGAGCCTACGAGACGAGACACAAGGCGCAAGAATGAGACGGAGACGAGACGAGGCCGCTGCCGCCACGATGCCGTCGTCTCTTTCTCCACAGCAGGCAAGCTGGCTTACTTCCCCACCCCTAGGGATTCTTGCCAACGTATAAGCCAGTGCATCCGTCCGCCAAGCACGCCCCTCCCCGGCGAGCTGGCCAAGCACGCGCGTCTCCGGGAGCACCAAGGTCACCTCTTCTTAGCCTCTTCTTGTCTTCTCGGAGAGTCCCTGTCTCCTGCTTAGTGCTTTCTCGTCGTGTTTGAATCAATGGTACGCTGCACGTAAGAATTGGTGGAGTGTGTAGTCTTGTAGAATCCAGGAACATTGATTTCATCATGCATGATTTGCTAATAATAATTCAGGACAGACGGTAAAGCCTGATTGACACTTGTACGTGTGTTTATGTACGAGTTTGTGTTGCGCCTGATTGGCACGTATACCTAGCTAGCAGAGTATGTTTACAGCAGACTACGCTGTTTTACTTACTGAATTTTGTGACCAGCTGATCATCACTCAGTGGACGAAGGTATATATATTTTTTTTATATGGCGTTTCCTTTTATTTCTGCCCTGATTTCTTCTAGCTCGATATAGATTACAGGGCAGTGCTACTCATACTAAACTTCACAGCCACATATATATATAGCAGACCAGCATGTGTCAACCATGTCAAGTTGATAACCACTGTCAAGCATGTGTCGACCTGCTTCCCGCGCATGTCAAGCAATAGCAATTCAATGCTGGAGTTGCCGTCCGAATCCTAATGTGAGACTAGTGTTCTGCTAGTCAAGGGTGGTGGTGAGTAGTAATTTTTTTTTTTTGAAAAGGAGTATAGACCCCCGGCCTGTGCATCTGGACGATGCGTGTGGCCATAAAAGGTGGTGAGTAGTAATAAGACCATATATGCTTTCGTTCTTCCTAATAATATCTCTACTCCTAATGTCTGAGTTGGTCAATAGCATCCACGGTTTATTTTCGTCCCACCATTTTCGTCCGTTTCATTTCGCTGATTTTGTTTCGTCTCCGCTCCCCCGTGCAAACGCACCAAAAAACCCCACCCGCAGAAAACCCGCTCCACTTGAGGAGAAGCCGCTGCCCCTATCTCCCGCTCCACCGTCGCCGCCCCCCGCCTTCCCCTATCTCCCACTCAGCCACCCCCACGCTTCTCCCCATCGCTGGATCCACTTGCGGATCGCCAAGGTTAGGCGGCGGAGCTCCACATCCGCGACGCGCGCGTGCTCGTCCAGGAAGCGGCTCCCGAATCTGTGCTCACGCGGCCGTGACGGAAGGGGCTCGAGATGGCCGCCGCCGCCGCCGCCGAAGACCAAGTCCCCACCTTGTCAAGAATCACTTCCGCGGTCGTGTTCGGCCCCGACCATGCCTTTGGCCATCGAGCCATGCTAAGTTCTACGCTGGCTCACGGTCTTCAGCGTGGCTTGGCGGCCGGTGGCCCCGCTGGGGCCAAGATCGCACCTTGCACCGGCTCGAGGACGAGCATGGGCGGCCGCCGACGACCATGGGTGGTGGCGTATGGGGAGAGGGAAGCAGTGGCCTGTAGATGATGGGACGGCAGTGGTTTGATCATGGGAGCACGACGAGAACAGTACTAATTCTTCTCTGTCTCCCCCTCTCATTTGATTGCCCAGATGCTGTATCAATGTGAGGCGTTCCTCCATTCGATCCCAAGAAAACAACGGTATTGTCACTGACCATAATTGTCTTTGCTGATTCTTATAATCTTAGGATAGAGAATTATGATCCTTATAATTCGGTTTTTATCCACATGAGGTGATTGTGGTATTGCTTAATCAGCTTTTTGTTTGGCTAGCCCTTGGTGACGCACTCAGCCGCCATCACCAATCCTTATCCACGGCTGATGGCACTACTCCAAATAACCAGTAGAAAATAACCAGTAGAAAGAAACAAATAGTTCTATTGTAGTCATTCATTTTTCTTTAGTTAGATCATTCATTCATTCCTTTTATTTGAAGATTATGTTTGAAGATCATGCTAGGATCATGCTTCAGAAGCGCAGGAACGTCACCTCCAACGTCACCTGCCACCACAGCACCTGCAGCTCTGCGCACACCTGCAACATGGTTGTGCATCCTCAGTGCAATGTATATTTTTTCCATCTATACTATTGGTGTCAATCTGAAAATTGATCTGTGTATATGATACTTACATATCTGAAGTGTCTGGGCTCCAAGAGAGTACTATCTACATGTACATGCAATTATATTCTGCTTAAATTTATGGTCTCTAAACAAGTTTAATTTACGGTCTCCCAGTATTAGGCCGATCCCGTGCATGAAAATTGTGGATTTCAAACATGGAGTATCAAATAGGTTCGGTCGTTGAAGAGACGGGAGAGAGCACCCCGTCAGCTCGTCTTCCTCACTCTCCTTCTGTGCCTCTTCTGCTCAGTTCCGCAGGTTCCGCTTACGCCTCTCAGCCCTTCTTCTTCACTCCCTTCTAGCTAGGGTAAATGACTAAATCCAAAGAGAGAGGTTTGTTAATTTGAGGTCGGTCTTTTTATTGTCATTTTATTATTTCCACACTTATCTTTTATCAGAATACATCAAGGTAACAGTGGAGAAAGCTTTTGGTGAGGATTTACTAGAATACATATCAGACTTGAAAAAAGGCAGGTAAGCATTTTGCAAGAGGTTTCTCCGGCAGTGTGAATTTTTAGTATTTTTTTGCAATATGCATGTTGTAGCACTCACTTATTTAAACAAATACATGCATTGTGCATGTGCAATACCGTAATAAAAGGAGAGGAGAAACGGAGTGAAATTTTTCGTTGAGTGGACATATTGATAGCAGTACATAAAAATATCACTTATATACATATACATGAGTGTTCCCCCTTGCAATGCACGGGCATTTATATGCATTATTTATCAATGAACGATTCTATCTAGCTGCGCCGTCGGATATTTTATCCATGGATGATCGACGCAAATCTGCAGCAAGGACGGTTTTTGTTTTCTGGCCTATGGAAGCTCGGTCTCTAGAGTATTGAGATGCAGGTAAATAGTCTGTATGTTTTTTGTTATTGAAAGAACAAGAGCAACAAATAATATTGTTATTGCTAAACAAGATTCAGGAGCGAAGTTGGACTACGTTAAACTTTAGATATTTGCTTAAGTAAACAATTGCAGCGAAGTCCTTGCATCCAATCTCTTCTCTTCTGAAAATGATGCCTGAGATTTACTTGGTTCAAGCCACCGTTCCTGATGTAATTTGCTACTATATCTGTAGTGCTACTGAAATTTGAATTTTGTAACCAAAAGAAATTAGGGCGAGCATTCATGGTTATTGTAGGGAGTGCCTATAATATGTGCTCTAGAGGTGTTGAAGCGGCGAACTGAGCTGAGGCCATCATAAGGAGTGACAGAGTTATCCTCTACTTTTATTTGTTCATGTTCTCTCCACAAACTGACTTGTGTATGTGTTCATGGATCAGAGACAGTGTGCGTTACCACGAGCACGAGGACATCTGGACGCGGTAGTTAGAGAGCTCGTCGAGAGGCTCGGTAGGACGGAGGGTGTCCCGCTGGTTACCTGCGTCGTTGCCATGGGATTTGTGGTGCACATGGTCAAGGAGATGGGTGTGCGGATTCTTGGGCAACCTCAACTTCGATCAGCATGTCAAGACAGGATACGTGCTATTCAAAGATACATGGGTTAATCACATATTCTTACAAGGTCATAAGAAATTAAATAGCCTGCTGGCTGGATCAGAGATGATTTTTCAACTGTATGTATTTGAATCTTTGCTGCTGCTCATGGAGCAAAAAGGCTTTCAGGGGATATTGCTATCTAGCTAATTAACGTACTTCTTCACTGACTTTCAGAGTGACATAGATTCAGAGTCCTTCCATTGAAATCTAGAGCATTAGGTGCATTTTTGTTCAGGTACTAGAAGGAGAGCTTTGTTTTGTGTTAAAAATGGTGTCCAACAGTTAGAGTTAATAACTGGTCTTCTAAGCACCCATATTATCACATACTATCGCTTATGCATGGTACTACATTCAATATAAGTCCTCAAATGTATAATCCTTCTGTTTCCTTGAATATATGTTTCCTGCTTGTTCTAATAGGGTTCATAATTAGCACAGTAGCAAGTATTGGCACCATCTGTGGATCTTGACTCACTTAATATGACTGATGGATATTCAGGAAGTGACTTGGAGGCACGTTTATGTTGGTGTGACCCTCTCATGCCCTTCAACGATGAGAAGGTAATATCAAACTCTCATTGACTTTCCTTCCACTTGAAGCTCTACGTAACAGCAGGTCAGAAAGTTTAGCAAAAGCTAAAGGTAGGCCCGAGCATGTAATACTTGGAAGTCAGGACATCCGACATCTTATAATAGATGATTTTCCATGATTACATGTGTAAATGCAGTACACATATAGCAGGATATCCTGATCAATTTACATAGGCATAACCAATCTCCACGCTACTTTTTTACTCTGTATAATCCCGTGCTTGCTCAAGTAACTCTATAGGATGCCTTTTTTTTCTTCCTGGGTACGTGCTTATTTTTGGTTATTCTATCATGATCTGATACTTACCTGTCCAGCATGTATATGTATTTTTCTCACAAAAAAGCATGTCTATGTATAATATTTTATATACTAAAATGTATTTCCAAACGAACCATTTACTTGACTTGATGCTCACTAATATTAATAACTAAAAATATACCCTTTCTTATACTCTTGTGCTACTGTGTATGTTATTCTACTTTTCTCTAAATTACAGAGGATGCTTAGCTGTTCGAATTTCTCTACAAATAACCAAAAAATTTCATGTTTGCTTTGGCCCGAGAACATGGTCTAGACCATCTCATCTATTGTATATGTACGAAAACGTGGTTCCTTTTTCACTCTATATGGTACTATAATAAACTGATATTTATCAAATGGTTCTATGGTAGATTACATAAGCTGTTGACTCAAAATGTTGCTCTTGATACATATGTGGATATTGCAACATCACTATTATGCTTGGTTGTGGAAGAGTGTATCCAACAGGATGCACCTGACTATGACCAATTGGTGCTTGCACAACATCAGGGAATGATTTTTTGGAGACCTGTGTAGTGGTTGGAGATGCATAACTACATGCCTTTCTACTTTGGGCTCGGGCTTGAGCCTCTGGTTGTGTCAATCGATGTGTGACTATGGGATGGTTATACCGTGCCTCCTCGTACTGCAGTATGCTACATAGAATAGTTAGAAATTAGGCTATACTATATACATTATTGTATTAACATTTTATACCACTTTACATCTTTCTTCTCCTATGATCCAGAATCTAAGCTAATACTTGTTCTCGCCTTCTGATTTATTCACACCACGTTTCAAGAGATAGTGTACAACTCCATTGATGGTAGCAGGCTGATCATGAGTGGGGCTGGAGCTGAAGACGTACCGTAGCAGGTTGTCACCGCACCGGTTATTGATTCTCTTCAGGATTTGTCCCAATAAAGTTTGGCCTCATGGCAACTCACGGGCACATATCTTGTCAATAGTTTTCTTAAGAAAAAAAGAGGCAAAAAATTGCATGATATATATCATTTCGTATGTCATGGCAGCTAAAAGCACATTGTGGTGGTCGCCCTCAGTTACGACAGTGTGCATTCCTTGGCACCGGGAATCGGCCTGGGATGCCGAAGAGAGGAGCGGAGCGATGCCGTGGAGGGAAGAAGAGACAACGGTGAAAGAAAGGTGCGGTCTTAATGGCGTGGCGTCGTAGGGAGGTGGCAGTGACATGCCGTGGCGGGGAGAGATGGCACCAACGCCGATGTGGCGAGGAAAGCAGGCCGGGGTAATGAAATGTGTGTGTGAGCGTTGTGTCATCTGGTGAGAGTGAGAGAGTGAACTGCTTTTTTTAAGATGAGAAGAAAAGGAGTGATTATTTGCTTTTTTTAGGGAAAAAAGCGATTGTTTGCTATAAGAGAAATGTCACATTTTTTTTATATAGCCAAAAATATCACATACTTTAGCAAGTAATTTTGGAAGCATAATTACCAGAAAGTGATTTACAGGTGAGTCTATAGTTTACTAAAATTGGGATACGACTCACTGTATTAAAAAGCACGATGCCACTCACTTCGAACAAAAACGGCCACCTACTTGAAGCGAGCAGCCGTCCAATGATTTTTTTAGGGACAATGAAATATATATATGGGCTTATCTTTTTTAACATGTGTTTATACATATATATTCATTTTATAGAATATAGATAAAAACTGATGGCTTTGGATGATGCTTTGAAAATATCGATTGAAAAAGCTTTATGATGGATGGACTGAAAACTCATCAAGTCTTATATAATCGGAAGAGATGCATATAAATAATTGTTCTTCTTTATATATTTTTTGCATGTGATAATACAAAAAACTGTATTTTTATATGTTATTTTTGGAGAGTACGAGAGAGATGGAGATGTATTATGCCGATGTTCAGATAGAATCCGTGGATAAGGGTGTCAACACAATGTTGTTGGAAGGGACCAAAAATTTACCAAGTTATATACAACAATACAGGTATATATATGCAATCAGTACAAAAGATTAGAAAGCCCGTGGCAACGCACGGTCATTCTACTAGTTGTAGTAGTATTAGACCATTCGGTGATGCACTGTCCGTTCTTAGGATTTGGTTTGGTATGTGTTAATATTATAATTCTAAATAGTGCGCTGTAGTGATTGGAGGGTGATAACGCTTCGGCCGCTATTTGTCACGGCCCGCTGTTTAAAACTTATTACCTCATATGGAGTAACACAGTAGCAGAACATGATACAAGCAGGATCAAAATGTTCATTTATCATCTTCTACTTACATAGATGACAGTTTACATGCATTTTCCTTTGCTTTGGCTCTCATATAGTTGCTTGACTACGGAGTTTACATGCATTTTATTCTCAGCGAAAATATAGGTTGAATCTGCCTAGTGTTTAAGCCCATCAAGGTTTGATCTCGACGGTGTCTTCAGTTACTTCAGTTTCGTCAGTTAACACTGGCAGTGTTATTTCTTCAGCAAATTTTGCAGCTGTGGTGCGTGCGCCCGTGCGAAGCCAGAATGTTGCTTGCGTTTCCTTATATAGCTACTCCAAAGCCATATAAACCTCCAATTAAACTACACAATGAAAGATTCTTGCGCAGAAAGGTAACTACATCTTCTGCATGCATTTTGTTTGGTTCAACTTTTAATGTGTGTTGAACCAAACAAAATGCATGCAAAAAGTTAGTATGTCCTCATCTAAATTCTACACATCTGGCCATAAGGAGTATGATTTACTGTTGGGCTCGTCTCTCCAGAATTGCCAACACAACACCTTGCCAAAGCCGTATTCGTCACTTGTCTTGTGTCTTTGTGCTAGTCCACAGAAACTGCACGCAGTAACTGTCGCTGCAGAAGCTAGAATATAAACTGATTCACTCTAGCAGAAGACTGCAACGCTTTTGTAGGGTCTTGCTATTGAAGATGAGCAACTAGTAACTGGAGCAAGCAGGGCCTCATGGAGTCAGAAGCAGAGCTGCCGGATGAAACCAGCTGATCCTCATGGGAAGATCTTCAGACAAAGAGAGCCAAGACGCCAGCATCGTTTCCTGGGCATTACCTCAGCTCTGGTTATTCCTCTTCTATGGACAGCTCTCCTGCTCCTGCAGCTGCACCCACCAAACAACGCATTAGATAGCTCCCGTACAAAAGAATTAAGTTGTACTCCATATTTCAATGTCTAGTTTATCTTTATCATTTTTCAAATTTGCCAGAAATATGAAAGTTCTTATGAATAATCATTTTGAATTCTATAATAATTCATCCAACAGCCACGCTATGAGTAGAATAGCTTAATATACAAATCATTAAGTTTAAATCATTTTGTACGGAAATTTGCGATATATTTCTACAACGGTTTACAATCCAAGCATTTACGGCATCTTAACCAGAAATTTACTATATATCTACCACTCTTATAAGAATTAAGACATAATAGACACAATTTTAAGAGCTTGTATTCATGGTTTTACAACCCCTGCTGCCAATAACACAATTATTCACTTAAATCGAATGCTTACATTTAAACCTTGCCTTCAACACTTTCGTCCTCAAGATCTGTCGTGCCACGAAGGATTTTGTAGCTGTGTGCTGTGGAACAAAGAGGAAATATAGACTGACTAATCATAAGGTTACAATATATATTACAGCAGTACAACTTACATACATTATTATAGACTATTTTATAAGGTTACAGCAGAACAGTACAACTTACATAACTATTTTATTGTCAAATAAAAATGCAATGAGTAAAACTAAATTAAATGAAAATTTTCACATTTTAAAGTCACTGGCCTATGAAGCTGCGCGGACTGAACTACTACTTGAAGTGTCAAAGTAACCAAATGTAGTAAAAAGCAGACAATCTAATTAAGTTACTAACGCATTGAACTTTTTTTTTGCGGGTAAAAAAAAACTAAGACTGTTGCTTGCAAGGGTGAATCAGCGTGGAGTTACCTTCACCGTCAGTGTGGGCTTGTTGGGATTAATATCGAGCACTTTCTGAAGTGCACCGATCAGCTCACCATCACTACTACCACCACGAGCAACCACATAGACATGGTCAAGTGAAGAGAGGTGCTCCAGCCCGAACTGAAAATCACCAAATTTGTCTTTTGTGTTCTCAACATAAAATTCTAACTCCAGGATTTGGAGCTTTTGCAAGGTTCCTTGTCCAAACATGAACCCAATGGCGTTGCAACTCTTTATACTGAACCTTGTCAGAGACTGGAAGGGACAACCATTGTCAATGACTAACCTTTTATCTGCGCCTTTTCTCTTTGACAGTACATATATGTGAAGGTCACGCAGGAGGTCTTCCTCTCTCGGTTCACTTATTCCAATTGCAAGGGAAGAGAGGGAGGGCAAGGTGGACATTGATTTTAGAAGCAATGTAGAGACCATCCTATTACCCATGTCAACGAACACCAGTTGTCTTAGCTTGAAAGCGCGGGGTCACAAGAAACACGAATATGAAAACATAACTTAATTTAAAATTTTCGTTTAAAAGATATAAAACATGAAAATCAGAAGCCAAAATAAAAAGCGGACACTGGGGACTTGTGGGCCCTCTCACTTGCGTGCCACCAATCATATCCCTTATTACAAGCTACATATGTAGACATGAGTTCAGTCAAGGATTCCCAAAAGTAAACTGAAGAGAAAGCTACACTGTTATCACAAGTCGGCATAGGTCGCCTCCTAATCCACCATTTCCGTATTTAGATAATGCAAGACATAATTCAATCTCATGTGTTTGATTGCGCAAAAGATATGTGTATATAGCCGCTTGCCGCTACAACTAGAAAGGAATCAATATGATGATGGAATAAATAACTGAATAATAACCAGATTACTACTTAAGAAACTCCGAATCATCGTGCCAAACTCCATGGACGAGGAATATAGAAACTCCATGGACGACTTCACTCGGTCCCCTGTCCCGTATGCCGGCCGCCAGCATCGTTTCCTGGGCAGCACCTCAGCGCTGGTTATTCCTCTATGGACAAGTCTCCTGCACCCACCAAACAACGCATTAGATATCTCCCCTAGCTAGCTAGAAACAAATTAAGTTGTATGTTTCAATGTCTAGTTTATCTCTACCGTTTCAAAATTTGTCAGTAATATCAAAGTTTTCATGAATAATCATTTTGAGTTCTATAACAACTCATTCCAGCAGCCACGCTATGAGTAGAATAACTTAATCTACAAAACCCTAGTTTTACAACATTTTATAATGAAATTTGCGATTTTTTTCTATGATTACAGCATCTTAATCAGAAATTTACTATTTATCTACAACTCTTATCAAAGCTACGAAATAATAGACACAACTATTCACTTAAACTGAATGCAAGTCGTTGAGAGGATTTGGTGCTATACCATTTTTCAACCCATAAAGTTCCCTGGGGCCCAAAGTCATGCCCGCCATCTGTGGAATAAAGAGGAAATATCAGCAGGAAACATTTTCTAGTGTTTTCTAGTGTGTCTATATTTTGAAATTTTACTGAATTCCATTATCCAGAATTCTCATTTTCCCTCGTTCCATACTGATTAAATAAACGGGAAAGTTATCCAAAAACATTATGAGATAGGAAAGTACAACAGTACAAATTATACATAAATCATTATAATACCAGTTAGAATACACCCTAAACTATTGCACAGTTACACGGTGGTTATGCTTGTGACGTGGCTTTCTAGTTGACCAGTCAATGCATGTGGCATTATAGTAAGTATATATATATATATATATATATATATATATATATAGAGAGAGAGAGAGAGAGAAGGCCATCGCGACTAGCATTATATTGAACTTAAATACCGGGAAGTGTGCTCAGTGTCGTGGGTACGGCAGCAGAAGCTTCGTTAGCCTCCACGAAGCCTAGGAGGTTACGACCTTACTTGAACAGTATCTGTTTTATAGGCTCATACCGTTGCATCCTTTACCATACCAATAAGGAGGCAAGCAAAAAAAAAAAGCCTATGAGGTTGATGGAGGAAGACGGGATGTGCAAGAGCAGGAGATCACATGGCGGTGGTAACTAGCCGGAGGCAGAGAAGACCGCTGTGTGGGCGGTATGGAGCCTCGATCTCCACCCTAGAGCTCCTAGAGACGAAGCGAGGCTACCGGACAATGTTTGCGGACGTTGGCCGCAAAAAGGACGGGCAGCAGCTGCACTTGGGCGGCTGTGCGGAGAGGGATTCAATCGGGCACACACAGCAATGTGAGCGGCCGCTTTGCTTCAGTCTTTGCGTCTGCTGCTCACGCGCTCGCTTGGCCGCGGCATTTTTAATTCACTAGCCTATGAAGGAAGAATAAGTAGACACGTACTCCCTCCGATCCTAAATATAAGTCTTTTCAAAGATTTCAATATGGACTACATACAAATGCATATAGACATGTTATAGAGTTATGTTCATTCATTTTGCTCTCTATGTAGTACATGCTGAAATCTTCAGAAAAAGAGTACAAGATGATGGCGTTACACTCGGAGCGTACACGCTATGCGGCAAAAGAGAGAACACCTAAGCAGCAGAGAGAAGGGGCTGCTTGAACGTTCCAAACACCAACATACTAGCTATGCGGTGAAATCTTAAAAAAGACTTATATTTAGAAACGAAGGGAGTAGTAAAGAGCAGCCAAAGAACGTTCCAACCGTTTTGAACTACTAAGCTTGTTGCTTGCAAGGGTGAATAAGTGGAGTTACCTGCTCCACCGTCAGTGTGGGCTTGTTGGGATTAATATCAAGCTCTTTCTGGAGTACATCGGTCAGCTCACCATCACCACCACCACCATGAGCAATCACATAGACATGCTCAAGTGAAGAGAGGTTCTCCAGCCCAAGCTGAAAATCACCAAATTTGTCTTTTGTGCTCTGAACACAAAATTCTAACTCCAGGATTTGGAGCTTTTGCAAGGTTCCTTGTGCAAACATGAAACCAATGTGGCTTGTAATGTTTATACTGAACCTTGTCAGGGACCGGAAAGGACAACCATTGTCAATGACTAACCTTTTATCTGTGACTTTCCCCCAAAATACCGTACATATAAAGAGAGGTAACACAGAAACGGCATGCTCCCAAGTATTTGGAGGTCTTCCTCCACTATTAGAAAAAGGCCCATTTGTCCCGGTTCATAAGGCCCATTTGTCCCGATTCCGGAACCGGGACAGTTCTGTTACTAAACAGGACTAAAGGCCCTCCACGTGTCCGCTGTCTGGAGCTCCACCTTTAGTCCCGGTTAGTAACACCAACCGATACTAAAGAAAATTTTACGAAATATTTTTTTAATTTTTTTTCCCGATTTTCAAATTTTTGAATAATTTTACAATTTAATCTCTAATCACCCCTCATCACTACTCAATTTAATCTATAATCTATATTCTCTATTCTCTAATCACCCCTTATCATTCCAAATCGTCTAACTTCCCGGCCGGTCACTCCAGCCTGAGCACGCTTAACTTCGGAGTTCTATTCCCCTTAGTTTCCAAGTCTGCACTTGTTATTTTCCAGACAATAGTAAGATGTCAATCCTATTAACCATCAGGAGTTTAGCTTTAGCATGAAGTCACACGTTTCACTGTTTGTGTTTGAAACTATTATTCTAAAAAACAATAATTATTTAGTAACACTAATATTTCTTGAATAAGTAGTTTGACCATAGTTTGACCACAGTTTGACCAGATTTGACCAAAATTCAAAAAAACTGAAATAATTATTTAGTAACACTAATATTCATGAATAATTATTTAGTAACACTAATATTTCTTGAATAAGTAGTTTGACCATAGTTTGACCACAGTTTGACCATATTTGACCAAAATTCAAAAAAACTGAAATAATTATTTAGTAACACTAATATTCTTGAATAATTATTTAATAACACTAATATTTCTTAAATAAGTAGTTTGACCACAGTTTGACCAAAATTCAAAAAAACTGAAATTTGAGAGGATTCTAAAATTTTGCAAGACGGCTTACGGATGCGGATTTTCATGCTGAACATTTTGATATATTATACGTTTTTGCCGACATCGTATGCAAAAGTTATAATTGTTTTACTTTTTCATAACACTTTTTTGCAAAACATGTCCAAATCTAAGTTTTTTAATTTTCCTAACTAGTAGATGTAGTAATATAACTACATCTCGAAGGATTTTATTTTTTGAAGTTTTTACCATTTTCTTTTGCTTTTTTCAAAAATGAAATGGCGATACACCGGGGGGGGGGGGGGGTTGAGTTTGAGACACGAACCCCTTTAGTCCCGGTTCGAGACCCGAACGCGGACTAAAGGTCTAATCTTTAGTCCCGGTTCGTAATGCAACCGGGACTAATGTGTACATTGAGAGTGGATGAAAGCCATGTTTTCTACTACTCTGTCCTATTAATGTGATTGCAAGGGAAGAGAGGGAGGGAAATGTGGACATATATTTTATAAGCAATGTAGAGACCACCCTATCACCCATGTCAAGTAACACCAGTTGTCTTAGCTGAACAAAAGTTGATGGCAACTTTTTCATTTCGGTGGACCTTATGTCTAGCACCTGCAGAAGCTATAGATTGTTCATCTCTTTCGGGACATCAGTGATAGATGTCCCTTTGACAGTCAGATACCTCAGGTGAAATAAATTGCAAATGTTCTTCATATGATGATTACCCACTTCCTCACAACCACTTAAATCCAATGCACGTACGACAAGAAAACCTGAAAGTGATGACAACAAACTGAGTGCTTTAGTGAACACAGTAAGTGTTCTCACATGGGACAAGCTGCTCATGGTTGGGATTGGCTGGACATCCTCTTTATTACTGGTTTGGAGAGACAGTCGACGGATCTTACTCGGTACGGACTTGGTCTTCTGACCACCCAATGTTGTGAGAAAGTTCTCCTCATTTGACAAGGAAGTGATAAGGTCAAGCACCATTTCGTGTACACGGACAGAGCTCACCTTATTAGAAATATTGATATGCAATGGTTGGACCAAGCTTTTGTTAATGAGCTCAGCAATATAATCCTCTCCTACTTCATACAAGCTCTTCCCTTGCTCTTCATGAACAAATCCTTCGCCTATCCATTTCCATATCAACTGTTTGATTGTAATATCATAATCCTCTGAATACATACTGAGATACAGTAAACAGGTCTTCATATTTGGAGGTAATACATAGTAACTGACATATAATATCCTCCTCATGTCCATCAGCTCAGGATTATTTTCTAGCCCAGAACCCATAGATTGGCACAGCTCTAACCAATACGTGTATGTATTTTCACGTCACCTTTTGCTAGCCAACATACTAGCCAGTGTAACGATAGCTAATGGTACTCCACCACATTTCGGTAAAATGTTCTCACTTATGTCAGCCAACTGAACAGAAGGGCATTTGTCCCTAGTTCCAAATATTCTTTGGTAGAATAACATTCTTGAGTCACTGGTAGAAAGTGGTTTAAGCTGATAAACACCACCAACTTCTTTGGCAACATCCATAATGCGAGTTGTTGTGATTACTCTACTATCACATTCCTTCTCAATCAAAGCACATCTAATGCTTCTCCACACAGATTTACCCCATATGTCATCAATGACAATGAAGTACCTGCGAGGTAATACCAAAGAGCTATATATTAGTAAAACTATCGTATGTGCTTTGAGCACTCTTCCACTACTTAAGTGATATATACAAGGAATAATCAGGAAACTGAGGATGGTTGTAACACCCCAGTAAATAATGTAACCCTAATTTGCAGGACTATGGAATTTGATCTAGTCCTAGTTTGGATGATCTCGTCAAAGAGATATACTTGTGATAGTATCATGATATTCAATTGTTTGCAGTGAATGTTCGCATTATAAGGGAGGTCCTGCTGGATTTTATACTAAAATAGCGTTAGAGTTGCGTGGTTAGTGGTGTAAGCATATCCTTAGTATTAAGGGTGAGCATTACAATGGTACTGCAAATATTCAAACCACATGTATTTATTGAGAGAGAAGCCTCCAGCAGGTAGAAACATATAAGCAAGTACATGATATACTGCAAATATTATTTGTTTACTCAAAAAATATCACATCACAAATTTTCTCTTAGGGACCATGTAGTTTTGTGTACCAAATTAGTACCTATTGGGCCTTCTCTTTCTAGAACAAGTAAAAAAGTAGATAGACACCACTTTTCATGATCTATTTATTCTTGTTAGTTATGTTGTACAATAAATCTTGTTTTTTAACAGAGGTATTCGGTCAAGACTCTCATCAAAGCTAGATACCAGGGGAAACATACCAGTACATGTAATAGACCAAACCGTAGGAAATACCTCTACCGGTCTACACGTTATGCACAAATGTCAACTGAAAAAACTATAGTAACATGAACATTGAAACAGAAGATCAAATCGGCGGGTACACCAGCGTACATACCTCTTCTTTCGAAGGAAATATCTTATCACACATATTAGTTGTATTTCATCCCATGTTACCTCGTACTTGATGTCAAATTGATCTAACAAGCTCTTGAAAACCTTCTCCACGCTAGGATTAAGAGGCACGGAAACAAAAGCCCCACAATCGAATTCCCCACGAAGCTTCTTATACACCACATTAGCAAGAGTTGTCTTCCGTAATCCTCGAAAGCCAACAATCACTAGTAGAAAACATGGCTTTGGTCACAACTCAATATACACATTAGTCCCGGTTGCATTACGAACCGGGACTACTGTGAGCATTAGTCCCGGTCTGAGCGGCTAAAGGCATTAGTCCCGATTCAAATGGGACCTTTAGTCCCGGTTTGAGACACGAACCGGGACTAAAGGTCATCGCACCCTTTAGTCCTGGTTCGTATCTCAAACTGGGACTAAAGATTAGACCTTTAGTCCCAGTTTGAGATACAAATCGGGACTAAACGGCATCACACCCTTTAGTCCCGGTTCGTGTCTCAAACCGGGACTCAAGGGTTCATTTGTCAAACTCTACCCCGTGTATCGCCATTTCAGTTTTGAAAAAAGCAAAAGAAAATGATAAAAACTTAAAAAAATAAAATCCTTCGAGATGTAGTTATATTACTACATCTACTAGTTAGGAAAATTAAAAAAACTTAAATTTGGGCATGTTTGCAAAAAAGTCTTATGAAAAAGTAGAACGGCTATAAATTTTGCATACGATGTCGGAAAAAAACGTATGTAAAGAACGAAAATCCGCATCCGTAGGCCGTTTTGCAAACCTTTAGAATCCTCAAATTCTAAAGGGAAAAAAAGTTATACTCAAATTTCAGTTCTTTTGAATTTTGGTTAAATCTGGTCAAATTGTGGTCAAACTAATTATTCCAGAAGTATTAGTATTACTAAATAATTATTCAAGAATATTAGTGTTACTAAACAATTATTTCAGTTTTTTTGAATTTTGGTCAAATCTGGTCAAATTGTGGTCAAACTACTTATTCAAGAAATATTAGTGTTACTAAATATTTTTTGTTTTTTTGAATAATAGTTTCAAACTCAAACAGTGAAACGTGTGACTTCATGCTCAAGCTAAACTCCTAAGGCTTAATAGGATTGATATCTTACTATTGTCAGGAAAACAACAAGTGCAGACTTGGAAACTAGGGAGAATAGAACTCGGAAGTTAAGTGTGCTCAGGATGGAGTAGTCACATGATGTGTGTCCGGCCGGGAAGTTAGACGGTTCGGAATGATAAGGGGAGATTAGAGAATATAGATTATAGATTAAATTGAGTAGTGATGAGGGGTGATTAGAGATTAAATTGTAAAATAATTAAGAAATTTGAAAATTGGGGAAAAAATTCAAAAAAATAAATCATAAAATTTCCTTTATTCGCGCACTAGTAGAAAACAGGGCTTTGGTCACAGGGCAAGATTCACATATTAGTCCCGGTTCAGTCACGAACCGGGACTAATGTGAGCATTGGTCCCGGTTCGTGCGGCTGAGGCATTAGTCCCGGTTCACCTGGGCCCTTTAGTCCTGGTTGGTGCCACGAACCGAGACTAAAGGGTGCGATGCCCATTAGTCCCGGTTGGTGGCACCAACCGGTACTAATGGGCTTTGAGGTATTAGTCCCGGTTCATGGCACGAACCGGTACTAAAGGTCCCATTTTCAAACTCTACCCCCCCCCCCCCCCCCGACCGCCTTTTCAGTTTTAGAAAAAACAAAAGAAAATGATGGAAATGACAAAAAAATAAAATAAAATAAGTTTCCCATGTGATATATGGTCTAGTTGTTGGGAAAATTTACAAATATGAATTTCGACTTTATTTCCAAAATCTCTCTGGAATTTGTAAAATGGGCATAACTTTTGCATACGAACTCGGATGAAAAAGTTTTTTATATGAAAAATCATCTACTCGAAAAGTTACATCCGAAATTAACCGGGGGAACCCCGTTAAACATTTTCAAAATCCTCAAAAACCTAACAGAACAAAAGTTACGGGGCTTTTAAGATCTAGAGGCAAAAAAAATTCCAAAAATTTCAAACTTACTAGTGGCGCACGGTTTGCTAGGTGCGCCACTAGTAACAGAAAAAAAATTGGTTTCGAATTGTTTTTTTGGAAAAAATGTGGTCAAATCTGGTCAAACTCTGGTCAGACAATGGTCAAACTAATTATTCTAGAATATTAGTGTTACTAAATAATTATTTCAGTTTTTTTTTGAATTTTGGTCAAATCGGGTCAAACTATGGTCAAACAATGGTCAAACTGATTATTTAAGAAATATTAGTGTTACTAAATAATTATTGTTTTTTAAAACAATAGTTTCAAACTCAAACACTGAAATGTGTCACTTCATGCTCAAGCTAAATTCCTGAGGGTTAATAGGATTGACATCTTACTATTGTCAGGAAAACAACAAGTGCAGACTTGGAAGCGAGGAGAATAGAACCGGAAGTTAAGCGTGCTCAGGCTGGAGTAGTGAGAGGATGGGTGACAGTCTGGGAAGTTAGATGATTTGGAATGATGAGGGGTGATTAGAGATTAGAGGATAAATTGAGCAGTGATGAGGGGTGGTGATTAGAGATTAGAGGTTAAAATAATTCAGAAATTTGAAAATAAAAAAAATTCAAAATAAAAATATAAGAAAATTCAAAATAAAAATTCAAAAAAAATCATAAAATTTCCACCAACCGGGACTAAAGGGGGGAGGCATTAGTAACCACCCTTTAGTCCCGGTTCAAAAACCGGGACTAAAGGCCCTAACCAACCGGGACAAAAGCCCCTTTTTCTACTAGTGGCGGTTGGTGTTACGAACCGGGACTAAAGGTGGAGCTCCAGACAGCGGCCACGTGGAGTGCCTTTAGTCCCGGTTCGTAACAGAACCGGGACTAAAGGGGGAGGGCTTCAGTACCGACCCTTTAGTCCCGGTTCCGGAACCGGGACAAATGGGCCTTATGAACTGGGACAAATGGGGCTTTTTCTACTAGTGAATAGAGATCATTTTCAGTTGTTTCTTGATGATCTCGTCTCCCTCCGTTAGCATCTTGACTATGTCAAGGCTCTTCTCTTCGGTGCCAATAAGCTCTGTTACCTTTTTGAACAAGGCTAACTGACTAAGGGTATCAGTACTTGTGCCAGCGGGCTTGGTGTAAGCATATCTCGTCTTTCTTACGATCTTCTTTGTGCCATCGCAACAACTTGGCATGCTCTTTATTTCTGAACAGACGTTTCAACCGTGGTATTATAGGAGCATACCACATCACCTTGGCGGGAACCCTCTTACTGGGGCGTTCGCCCTCAACATCACCAGGGTCATCTCGTCTTATCTTATACTGCACTGCACCGCATACCGGGCATGCGTTCAAATTCTCGTCCTCCTCACCGCGGTAGAGGATGCAGTCATTAGGGCATGCATGTACATTCTGCACCTCTAATCCTAGAGGGCAGAGAACCTTCTTTGCTTCGTACGTACTAACAGGCAATTCTTTATCCTTTGGAAGTTTCTTCTTCATTATTTTCAGTAGCTTCCCAAATCCCTTGTCGGATACACCATTCTCTCCCTTCCATTGCAGCAATTCCAATGCGGTACCGAGCTTTGTGTTGCCATCTTCGCAATTTGGGTACAAACCTTTTTTGTGATTCTCTAACATGCGCTCGAACTTCAACTTCTCCCTTTTACTTTCGCATTCTCTCCGTGCATCAATAATGACCCAGCGAAGATCATCATCGAGCACATCGTCTGGTGCCTCTTGATCTTCAGCTTCCCCCTCTTCTTCAGGGAACATAGGATAGTTGTCATCATCCTCTTCTTCTTCATTGTCTTCCATCATAACCCTTGTTTCTCCGTGCTTGGTCCAAACATTATAGTGTGGCATGAAACCCTTCTCAAGCAGGTGCCAGTGAAGGGTTTTCGACGAAGAGTAATCCTTCGTATTCCCACATACAATACATGGATAATACATAAAACCATTCTGCTTGTTTGCCTCAGCCACATCGAGAAAATTACGCAGGCCCTCAATGTAGTTGGAGCTGCCTCGGTCACCGTACATCCATTGCCGGTTCATCTGCGTGCATTATATAATTAAGTATATCAAAAACCATTACAGAACATCATGGATAGACGACGGTGAGGACGGGGACGGGGACGGGACGGGCCGCCAAGTGCTTGGAGAGGAGGAAGCTTAAGTGTGGCTCGGGCATTTCATCGAACACCTCAGGTGCATAGCAGGTGAGAGCAGAGCATCACACACCTCCCTCACGCTGACGGGCCAAAAAACAAAGGAGTGAGGGCAGGGGTGAGCATATATATATAGGCATCTCTTTAGTACCGGTTCCAGCCACCAACCGGGACTAAAGGGGCTGCGCCAGGAGCGAGGACCTTTAGTCCCATTTCGTGTTTGGAACCGGGACTAAAGGGATCAGACGAACCGGGACTAGTGCTTGCTGAGGCCTGGCCGGCTCCTTGGCCGCTCGAACCGGGACTGATGCACCCATTAGTCCCGGTGCGTAACTCGACAGGATCTAAAGCTCTGATCTTCCCAGGATCAAAGCCCTGTTTTCTACTAGTGGGATAGGATTTCGTGCACACAGGTGCAGGGGCACCTTGTCCCTCACGCGTCATTTTTCTCTTGCCTTTTGATTATCAAACTTTCATATCTTTTGAATAGAAAATTCAAAATAAGTTCCAGTTTCAATTCATACTTCTTGTGATGATGGCTTGAAAAATGTATCCATTTTGAACATGTTTTGCAAATTTTTTACAAAAATTAAGTCACAACTCTTGAATTTAGTACGAGCGACCGATAAAATCACGACTTTAGTTGGTGGGCTGAAGCTCTTGCCACATCGAGCTGCTTACTTAACCGTCACCCATGTAAACAAAATCTCCGCACAACCCCCTATGAGCTTCTCTTTGGGACCGTGCCTGAATTTCATCACCTCCGCGTGTTTGGGTGTCTCTATTACCCCAATCTTATCGCCACCTCATCCAACAAACTCCCCCCTGGTCCACCGCCTGCGTTTTTTTAGGATATCCAGATGAGCACAAATGGTATCGTTGTTACGATCCCCTCACCTGCCACATCATTTATCTCAGGCATGTTATCTTTATCGAATTGGTTTTCCCCGTCAAAACACAATCCAATTCACTCCCTGAATCTGCTGGATCTGCTCCCGATCTTCCTCCGGACGACTAAGTTGATCACGCTGCAAGGGCTTCTACGTCGGTTAAGCATTTTTAATACTTATTCAATATTTTTCAAATACTTGTTTAACATTTTTCAATACTTATTCAATATTTTTTCAAATACTTGTTCAACATTATTTTTCAAAGTGTATTTTAAAAAGTGTTTTTTGTAATATTTTAAAGTATAAAAAAGTACAGAAATAAATCAGAAAAGATAACAGAAAACATAAAATAAAATAAAAAACAGGTTGTGGCCTTCCGCGCGGCTGGGCCGGGCAAACTGCGGCTCCCCCGACGCGAGGCTTCCCCTCCTCTCGCATAACACGAGATATAGGAGCGCCCCAAATCGCACTGCTGTACCGCATACAACACTCGCCTCCTCAACTTGCATGATTGTGGGCCTCTACGTCGCTTCGATTGCATTCCTGATTGAACGTATTAACTGAAGGCATACATGATAGGAGGAAACTGAGAAGGCGAGAGGGGACCGTAGTTTTGCAGCTTGGTCACGCTACGAGCTCTAGTAGGCCTTACACATCGGACCGAAAGGAGTATAGAAAAAGGTGTGGACTAAAACTTAACTAAGTCTCAGTCAAGTGACACAAGATATAAAAAACTAAAAGAAAAGTTTGCACGAATCTCCACGCAAGATCTTACGAATATAGCATCGTTAACTATCACTCAACTGAGATTTAGCCACCGTGACTTGGCATGCTCACTCCTCCATGAGAGTGATGGTATACCAGTGATCCACGTACAAGGTCTCCCTGCAGAGATGGATGGTAATACTTCCATTACCTTCCAAATGCCCACTACAGTGAGTACCAGCGGTCCTCATAGCATCATTACACAATGCGTCACCAAGAGTGACTGTTGGAGGGCTGGTTGAGGAACCATATGACTGCAACTTGCCATGATTCGACAGGAGCTCGAGCAGGAAATTCACATGGACAGGCCGCCTTCCGGAGCAGTTGAGCATAGCTTTCATCACACGGTGCCAGAACCGGACGTCGAATTTATTGCCGAGCAGCGTGCCCACCATCCTTGCGCCCAAGAACGTTCCGCCTAGCTGCCGGGCCATCTCCTTGCCCATGGCTGCCATCCTCGGGTGGTCTCCGGCGTCCACGCCGCTGAACGCGAACGCCTTGAAGTAGTACCAGTACTCCTCCTGCGGCAGCGGGCTCAGCACCACGGGCTCCACCGTCCCGAGCCACGCGTGGTCGGCGTCGCGGCTCGTGAACAGGAGCTTGCTCCCGTCTGCCAAGGCGCAGGCGGTGGGCGACGCGGCGAGCGCTCTCCACGCCGACGACTCGATGGGCCACGCGTCCTCGAATATGAGGAGCGATCTCCGTGCGGCGAACCTCTCCTTCCCGAGGATGCGGCGCAGGCCGGCGAGGTACTCGGCGCCGTCGCTCGCCCAGATGGTCTGGCCCGGGTGTGCACCCTCCCTGATAACAGAGTGCAGCTCGAAGCACTCGACGATGGAGAAGTGGCCGCGCACGCGCTCGTCGTCGCACGCATGCATGACGAGCGTGGTCTTTCCGGCCTTGATCCCACCGATGATGGGGAGGACGCTTAGGTACGGAGGAGCACTGGCACGTGCCGGCTGCAGCAAAAAGTTGACCACGCGCTCCGTCTCGACGTGCCTTCCGAACACGCACCGGTCCATGTACATGGTGGTGGTCACCGGCCGGCGCACCCGCCGGGGGTACCCTTGCACCAGCAGCACGAACCCTCGCATGCAGTCGCGCGTCACCCTCTCCAGATCCTCGATGGCAGCCTCGAGTTTGTCGCCGTGGTTGTCCCGGCCGAAGGCCGTGCTTGTGACGCGGAGACGCTTGGCGCCGTTGAACGGCGAACAGAGCGCAAAGGAGCGTCTACGGTCGACAAGGACGTCGTTATCGTCCTTGGCACCGTCGAGGTCCGTCGCCTCGAAGGCGTACCGGCCACGGTACATGCCATCGGTCAGCTCCTTGAGTTGAGAGAGGAGGTGGTCGTTGGTGATGTGCCGCCCCTCCGCCTCCTCCACTGTGCCGCCCATGGTCAGGAGGAGCCGCTCGAGCCTACGCCGGTGTGCTTCCTCTCTACTGGCTAGCCGAGGGAAGTTGCCGAGCGCGAAGGAGAAGAGTCTGGAGAGAAGCTCGGACAGAGCAGCGGGGAGAACCACTTCCTTGGCGAAATCCATCTTGATTCCTGCGTCACCAAATTGGACTTAAGCCACGCGGATTAGACATATATTTTTTTAGAAAAGGAGATGCATGCGGCCATATATATGTAGCTTCTCTCTAGACCCACGCGGATTACATATATATATATATGCTAGGGAGTCGGAGAAATCTACGGTAGAAAACTCTGCCGTGTCTACCGGGCATTGTTGACAATGTACTATTGATTTCAAGATTACTCGAATCGCATGATGACAGTGATTGTTGTAGAATGCTTCTCAGTTTCTACCGCGGGACGACTTTGAGAAAGCCAGCAGATTTGTCCTTTCTGTAGCTTCTCGTTGAGGGATTAATTTCTTACGGTTTTGCAAGTCTTAAGTAACTGAGATTTTCCTAAGACCTTTTTCCCTGGCAAAAACGACATACTTATCTACTAGACTTAGATTCATCCACTCTGAACTGCAGAAGATTTGGCTCCAAGAGGAGACCAAAGCTAAGCAGAGATCTAGGGCACAGAGACATTAAGAGCATCTTCAATAAAAGATGTAGATGCAAAAATATCTAACTTTTGCATTTCCAAAGACCAAAAACCCATCTTCAACAGAAAATGTAGATGTAAAATAAAAAAAATTACATCTCCGCCTTCTAGAGATGTAAAATACTCAGGTCACGTTGCAAATTTGCATCTCCAACCACTCGATATGTAAATCTAGATGTAAACGGCCAGCCGAATGAGAACCCCAAAAACCCTGAAATTTTCCCTCTCCTCCCCTGACCGGCCGCCTACCTCAATCAACCGCCGCGCCACCGACCCGCTGCACCCCGCCGCCGACAGAGCCGGCCTCCCCACCCCCGTCGCCATCGGATCCGCCGGTGCTCCGCCGCATTTCGGCAGGACACCGACTGCAAATCGGCCACAATGGCAACTTTTACTCCGCGCCGCCATCGTCACGCCGCCACCCGATTCGAGCTCCACCGCACTGCCCCATGTCAGTTCCACCCCCGCTGCCTGATTAGAAGCTCAGCCGCCCCTTCCGGCTGCATTTCAAGCTCGTCCGCAACGGCCACTTTTTCGCCGCGTCGCCGTCGTCGCGTCGCCGCCCGATTCGAGTTCCACCACCGCCCGATTCAAGCACTGTTGCACTACTCCGCTTCAGTTCCACTCCCGCTGCATGATTTGAAGCTCAGCCGATCCTTCCCGCCGCATTTCAAGCTCGGCCACTGCCCTATTCGAGCACAGTCGCTGCCCCGCCCGCTCGTCCTCTCGACTCTACGCTCGGTCGCCGGCGTTCGATCCGCAGCTGCGCCGTCCCACAGTCTCAAAGCTCGGCCGCCGCCGGTAGGTCTGCGACCACACCTCCGCCATGCCATCGAAGCTTGGCCATCGCCGCTTTGTGTAGTAGTTTCACATCTTCAAATATGCATCATCTGTTAGAGCACTACTTTTACATCTCCAATATACATCATCTGTTGGAGTTGACTCTTTTTTGGAGGTGTAAAAAGCACTTTTTGGAGATGTAAAATTTTACATCTCCTGTTTTACATCTCCAAATTTGCATATTCTATTGGAGATGCTCTAAGGAGGGAATTAGGAATACTGTATAGTTTCATGCTGTAGCTAACTAGAGAAGAAGGAAAACCTTCATTCACACCCTGGAGGGCCCTGCTGGTCTAGTTACTGATACAAAAAATATGTTGGATGTTGCTAAGAATTTCTATAAGGATCTTTTTATGAAAGAAAATAGAGAGGGCTTTAAGCTTAGTGGGAAAACAATCCCTAGTGCTGATAAAGTGCAAACTTCTAAGAATGAACTATTAGAAGCTCCCTTCACATAAGAGGAGCTCAAAAAAGTTGTTTTTGTCTCTTACTCTGACGGGGCCCCTGGTCTTGATGGCATTCCCTTTTTGTTTTACCAACATTTTTGGAAACTGATCAAGAGTGATCTGATGGCCATGTTCCATGATTTGTATAATGGACATCTATATATCTATAGACTGGATTTAGCAATGCTCACTTTAATACCCAAGGTGGCTTATGCCGTTTCCATGAAGAAATTTAGGCCCATCAGCCTCCTGAACTAGCTTTATTTTTTCTACTAAGGTCCTTACAACAGACTAGCTATTATTCTACAAACGCTAATAGCTAGCAACCAACCTGCCTTCCTAAAAGGCAGGTACATCTTGGAGAGTGTGGTAACTGCTCATGAGGTAGTGCACTCTGTCCACTCTAGCAAACAACAAGGCCTGGGTTTTTAAGCTGGACTATGAGAAAGCTTTTGACAAGGTCAACTTAGAGTTCCTTGGTGAGTTGTTGACAATTAGATGTTTTGGTTCTAAATGGATCAATTGGATCCAGCAAATCACCAATGGAGGCTCTGTGAGGGTGAAGCTCAATTATTTGGAGAGTGATTTTTTCCTTACTGGTAAAGCGCTCAGGCAAGGGGGCCCTATGTACTCTCTGTTATTCAACCTACTGGTGAATGTACTAAATAGGATGCTTGTCAAAGCTACTGATCACCAACTAATTAGTGGCCTTTGTACTGATGTCTGCCCTAGAGGCATTACTTGCCTCCAAGAATTATTTTCCTCCAATATGCAAATGATACTATTCTCTTCTTAGGTAAGGACAAAGAACATGCCCAAAACCTCAAGATTATACTTATTTGTTTTGAACAGGTCTAAGGGATGAGGGTTAACTATAGTAAGAGTGAACTTATCCATTAATATAGAATATGATGAATTTAGCACTTCTCTGGACTTGCTAGGGTGTAGTGGGGGCAAATTTCCAATCAAATACTTGGGGATTCCACTACATTATGACAATCTTAGGAAAGAAGATATTCATCGACTGATAGAATAGATTCTGAAAATAATTGCTGGTTGGAGAGGTAAATTACTCTCATAGAGGCAGGTGTCGGTGTCAAAACCGGCGGGTCTCGGGCAGGGGGTCCCGAACTGTGCATCTGAGGATCGAGGGTAACAGGAGACAGGGGACACGATGTTTACCCATGTTCGGGCCCTCTTAATGGAGGTAATACCCTACGTCCTGCTTGATTGAACTTGATGAGTATAAGGGTTACAAGAGTTGATCTACCTCGAGATCGTAATGGCTAAACCCTAGATGTATAGCCTGTATGATGATTATGATTATGATTATGATTGCCTCTACGGACTAAACCCTCCGGTTTATATAGACACTAGAGGGGGCTAGGGTTGTACAGAGTCGGTTTACAGAGAAAGGAATCTTTATATTCAAACGCCAAGCTTGCCTTCCACGTCGAGGAGAGTCCTATCCGGACACGGGGGAAAGCCTTCTATCTTGAATCTTCACGGCCCATGAGTCCGACCCATGTCACGTAGCCCGGACGCCCGGAGACCCCCTAATCCAGGACTCCCTCAGTAGCCCCTGAACCAGTCTTCAATGACGATATGTCCGGCGCGCAGATTGTCTTCGGCATTGCAAGGGTGGTTCCTCCTCCGAATACTCCAAAGTAGTTGATCCAAAGGACTATGTACGGCTCTGTATAATAGTCACAACCCTGAACCAGAAAGGTAAAATACTCAAAAAAAAAGTTCTGTCTTCTGACCACCTTACTGGTGGGAAATTACGTCCGGCCACTTTATTATTTCGAACCATTTTTCGGCCTCCGGTTTCGCATTACAAGAAGCAGCTTCTGGCGACACATCTTGTTAAAGCAGAGATCGTGCCCCCTTATTGCGGGATTCTCATCAATACTGGTCTGGATAATCTAACCGCGTTGTTCGCACGATACCTCGGGAACAGGCGAGTTTTAAGGCTTGTGGGAGACGCATGATATTCACTGCCTTTATAAGGAGATAAAGATTCATCCTTTTACCCCCCGCCTTCTTCCACCTCAGCCTATCCATCTTCGAGCTCCAGCGCCCAAGTCTCAATCCTTTTCGTCCCCCGCAAACATTCCACCCATGTCCGGATCTGGAGCGCAGGGCAAATGGATGGCCTCTTCCGTTACGGAGGGAAACATCCAAGAGCTCCGGGAGGCGGGGTACCTGGCCAAAGAAATCGCCCACCGGCTTCCTGCCAAGCAGCAGATCGTCCCCACTCCGGAGCCCAATGAGAGGGTAGTATTCATCCCGCATTTCCTTCGCGGGCTAGTATTTCCTCTTCATCCTTTCGTCCGCGGCCTGATGTTTTACTACGGGCTAGATTTCCATGATTTAGCCCCGAATTCCTTCCTCAACATATTGGCGTTCATCGTCGTATGCGAGGCATTCCTCCGCATCCCCCCTCACTTTGGCCTATGGCTCAAGGTCTTCAATGTGAAGCCGAAAGTGGTGGATGGCCAACATGCGGAGTGCGGAGGCACCGTGGCGAGCAAGCTTCCCAACGTCACATGGCCCAAGGGTACCTTTGTGGAGACCGTTAAGGGATGGCAGCAGGGGTGGTTCTTTGTCCCGGAACCCCGCGACTCCACACAGGCCGCTCCCTCCGAGTTCAAGTTCAGACCTCCAATGCGCCTGACATCCTGGCTCAAAAAGGGCCTGGATTTGGCGGCGTCCGACGAGGTGACGATACTGCAGAGGCGCATCAAGAGCATAGTACACAAAAATACCAGTCTTGCCAGCGTGATCCGGGTGATGCTCTTTCGCCGGATTCTCCCCTGCCAACGCCGGACTCGGTATATGTGGGAATTTGACTCGGCCGGTCCCTGAACCCTGCAGTGGTTCTTCGGCGCGAAGCACGAAGATATGTGGAAGCAGCTTTTGAAGACCCAAGAGACATAGCCGAAGACAACCGAAGACCTCGGCTATGACAGCACTCACGCAGCAACTGCCGTAAGTTTTCTGATAACCTTATTTCATAAATCCAAGGAGCATACTAAGCTTCCTATTTCCCCACAGGGCTGGACGAAGAAGGCGGAACGGATTTACTGTCCGGCTCCGCTACCCGAAGACCCAGCCATTCCTCTGCTGACGAGGATACTGGTCTCGGCGCCGTATCAGGCGCCGGAAAAGAAGGCCAAGAAGAAGCGCAAGGGGGCCAAGAGTGGCCTCCGCCATAAAGGTGCTTCAGACTTAGTGTCCGAAGACGCCGAAACTTTCTCCTCTCCTGACAAAGAGGAAGAGGAGGAGGAGAGCAATCCCCCCCCCTAAGGGGAGAAGAAGAAGAGGGCAGCTTCCGCAGATCTAGATACGGAAGAGTCCAAGAAGGGGAGAACCTCCCTTACGGATGATTCCGAGTCAGACGCCGATGAGTGGCGCCCCAGGCCGAAGCCCCTGGCTGGATCGTAAGTACTCAAAGGTATTATATATATATATCCGTTTTTTTACCTTACGACTGTGACACGTTAAATTGCGTGCTGCAGTCCGGTTCATGATCTCCCCCAGCGATCTTCATCCTCTGGGAATTCGCTGGGTCCGAACATGATGGAGAGCGAGTCACCCCCGCCAGCCTCCTCCCCTATTGCTACGGATAACACTGAGGTGTTGTCCCGAAGGACTTTTCCGGGACAAGGAGAGGTGCGGGAGGCTGTCAAAATGGCACCAAAGGGTGTTACCCCTGCTGCCGAAAACATGGTGGAGCCAACCCCTATGGAGACTGGAGACGGGGGCCATGTCCAATTTGGCCCCCAACCAAATGCCATTCCAGAGACCCACATGGCTCTGGAGACAGATGAGCAGCTTCCTTCAAAAGAAGGGGGCGTGCCCATCCCACCGGCGACCTCTGTTAATGCGGAGGCGCCAGACACTCTGGTGAGAGCGCTTTAGGGCGCTACCATTGTGGGTACGGTGATTGGAAAGGTCCAGTCCGCGAAAACCGGATTGAACGAAGTCTGTACTAGCCTTCTGAGAGGCTTTGAGGTATGTGAAATAATGCCTTTCAGCTATATATATGACAGAAATACCTGTGTATAGATAGTAGCCCCTGAGACTCTATTCGGTATTCTCAAAGGAAGGCCGAACAGAATATCTAATAACTCACCCAGGAGATTAACATTCGTATCTATTTGAAAAATAGGCTGTGACGCAGGCGTCAGCATTCCATGCCACCGAAGCGGCCGAGCTGAGGCGGAAGTTAGAGAAAAAACAAGGTATGTGACACCGAAACATGTCTGAAATGAGATCAGCTCTCAATTGTTATCTGAATAAGCTTTATAATTATGCTCATAGCTGACGTGGCGGAGGTCGAGACCCTCAAGAGTGCGCTGGCCGAAGCCAAGAAGGAGGCGGAGGCGGAACGAGCCGCCCGCCTGAAACGTGAATCACGAGTGGAGGAACTCCAGCAAGAGCTCAAGGATGCCATAACAAAATGTGAGTCCTTGGAGCGCAAGATTGCGGATCAAAATTCCGAACTTGTTAAGGCCCTCCAGAGCGCGCAGGAGGCCCGGGTTGAAGCCCAAGGCGCCTGCCGGGAGGTCCAAGAGGCCAAGAAGATCGCGGCGGGTAAGGCCTTTAATATGCAGAGCGAATTTGTGAGGAGAAGGTACCTCTTACTGACCTGGGTTCCCTCCAGGAGCGTTTGCGGATCTGCCCCGAAGTATTGCTGATGCTGCGGAGTTCTTCCGAGCCGAAGAGGGGAGCTCGATGGAGAAGTTGTTCTGGTCGCAATACCTTGGGCCAGAGCATCCGGTGCCCCTTACCGATCAGCTGAAGCAGTTGACCGAACAACATAGGGTGGCTGGATTAGCTATGAAGGATATTATCATCTGTCTCTGGCCCGCCGAACCCATACCCAGCAGCTACTTCGGGCTCGTGAAGCGGCTAGTCAGCGCCTATCCCTGATTATATGCCATAAAGTGGTCGGCTTGCATCGAAGGTGCCCGGATGGCCTTCGCCCGTGTCAAGGTTCAGTGGGCGAGATGCACGCCGTTAAGCTGGCAACTGAGGGGCCGCCCGCAGGCAAGGAGCACCGCACGCCGGAGCGGTATTTTGACGACGTCCTCGAAGGATCCTGCATTGTGGAGGGCCAGTGCTCGAAGGACGTTAGTTTTGAATGAATGAACGTAACCTGGCTATCCGAACTATATATTGTGAAACAAAACTTATGTATGATATGTTGCTTGTTTTGCCTGTAATTCTTTTCCTCCGGTGCGGCCGTTTATAATATCTGAGAGTTGGCCAGTCGTCGGCTTCAGCCCCCACATAGATAATACGGGGGTGTTCGGGATAGCACCTGAACACACTTGACCCAACATCTTGGTCCTTAAAGGAGGTGTTAGTGCGGCGAACCAGGCAATCAGACTATTTGGCTTTATTGCTCTCACTTAGCCATAGGAGTTTGACAATAAGATTACAGGCGCAGCCCCTCGTATTTATTTGATTATACGAATTTGGTGCTGCAGATACCTGACCAAGTGTAGGTCGGCCCTTCGCAGAAATGCGGAAAAATCGCAAAAGATATATACTTCGTCGCCGAATAGCTGACCAGCTCTAGCCGTATCATGACAGTCAGTTTTCGGCTTTCTCTACTGAGGTGTTTGTCCGGATGAACCAGAAACACAATCGCAGTAGTTCTCCCTTTACTGCCCTAGCCGAACGATCGGAACGTAAGGCAGCAACCACAGGAGCCGAGCAACCCAACTATTGACCAAAGACATGATTCGGAGCCGATGCAGATAATGCTATATTCGGGACGCCGAACTGTACTAAGAAAGTGTTAGGACTTGTTTTAAGAAATGTACGTGGCTGCATGGAGCCCCTGGCGATTTAAGTCGTGCCGAGGTGTACATGACAATCAGACAAAACAGAGGGTATACAAATTAGTAAATAAGCCGGTACCCCCATTATAGTCTGATTGATACGTCCAAACGTATTTGTATAAGTAAGGTAATAAGCAGCGAGGCTATTTTACGTGCCCCGCACAAGGGAAAGCTGTGTACAGGTTCGGAAAAAGGAGGATGCAATCTTTAGAGATCCTTTAGGTACCCTACCGCACGTCTGCGCTGCTTTGCTCCTTGGTGTATAATCCTTCCAGAGGATCAACGATCGGGTTTTCATAAGGGGCCTAGAAGAGGGGCCCTTGGCACGATCAAAAGTTGATGTAGGTTGTAAGGAACCTGCAAAGAATAAAATGCGAAAGAAGAAAAATAAAAAGGAAGGATATAAAGGTCCAGATGGGGTCGAGCCGTATTGTGGACTTTATTTTTAATATGCCTCCGCCTTTGCCCATGGTATCTTTAGTGCGTAGTTATGTATGCGTGTCACATATGCCGTAATTTGGTTGAGGCTGAGGTGGAGGCCGAACTGCTAATCGAGCTCCTGACAAGCTGGACCATCGCTTTGCAGGGTAGTCCGGACTCGTTTAGTAGTGTCCTGGGGCTTGACTATTGATGTAGTATTTGGCTTGATAAGGCCGCCCTGTTCCTCCGCTGCAAGTGCCGCGGTGTGCTCCTCACTACGAAGGGAGCGCTCCGTGTTTCCATTGACTGTTATAACACCGCGTGGTCCGGGCATCTTGAGTTTGAGATAGGCATAGTGTGGAACCACATTGAAACGAGCGAACGTGGTTCGTCCGAGCAGTGTGTGGTAGCCGCTACGGAAGGGAATGACGTCGAAGATCAAGTCTTCGCTTCGGAAGTTGTCCGGCGAACCGAAGACAACATCCAGTGTGATTGAGCCCATGCAACGGGCCTCTACACCAGGTATTACTCCTTTAAAGGTAGTTTTGGTGGGTCTAATTCTTGACGAATCAATACCCATTTAGCAGACTGTGTCCTGATAGAGCAAGTTAAGACTGCTGCCGCCGTCCATGAGGACTCGTGTGAGGTGGAATCCATTGATAATTGGGTCGAGTACCAGCGCAGCCGAGCCTCCATGACGGATACTAGTTGAGTGGTCTCTACGATCAAAATTGATCGGACATGCTGACCATGGGTTGAATTTTGGGGCGACTGGTTCTATCGCATAGATGTCCCTTAGAGCGCGCTTGCGCTCCCGCTTGGGGATGTGAGTAGCGTATATCATATTCACCGTTTTGACCTCGGGGGGGAATTTCTTCAGTCCCCCTATGTTCGGTGGGTGAGGCTCCTCGTCGTCGTCCTCGCTGGGCAACCCCCTATACTTATGTTCGGCGTTTAGCTTACCGTCCTGTTTGAACACCCAATAACTTCTGTTGGTATGGTTTGCAGGCTTGCCGGGGGGTGCCGTGAATCTGGCAAGATCGAACGAGTATTTGGTCCAGGCTAGACGAACCGTCTTTGTATCTTTCGAATGGCCTCTTCCGCTGACCGGATTTGGAGCCATTGAATCCGGCGTTGACCCCCGTGTCTTCAGTATTATCCTTGTTGTTTTGACGCTTGTGCTTGTTGCGTCGGGGCTTGCCGTTGCCGTTTCTGGTTTCGGCAGTACCAGGGTCGCTAGTGTCGTTGTTACTGTGGGCTAGCCAGCTATCCTCTCCCGCGCAAAAGCGGGTCATGAGTGGTGTAAGGGCTGCCATGGACTTTGGCTTCTCTTGGCCAAGGTGTCGGGCGAGCCATTCGTCGCGGATGCTGTGTTTAAAGGCTGCTAGGGCTTCGGCGTTCGGACAGTCGACGATTTGGTTCTTTTTAACTAGGAACCTTGTCCAGAGTTTCCGGGCTGACTCTCCGGGTTGCTGAACTATGTGACTGAGGTCATCGGTGTCCGGGGGCCGTACATAGGTACCTTGGAAGTTGTCTCCAAAGGCGTCCTCCAAATCTTCCCAGCTGCCAATAGAATTTTCTGGGAGGCTGTTTAACCAGTGTCGTGCTGGTCCCTTAAGTTTTAAGGGGAGGTACTTGATGGCATGTAGATCGTCACCGCGAGCCATGTGAATGTGGAGAAGAAAGTCTTCAATCCATACCGTGGGATCTGTTGTACCGCGGGATCTGTTTAAACCCTTATGGGAACTGGTGCTCCATTACCTCATCGGTGAAGCATAGGGGGTGTGCAGCGCCTCTGTATCAGGCAACGTCATGACGCAGTTCGGAAGAAGTCCGTATTTCGACCATGGCGATGTTGTGTTTGTCGCGCCAGGCCTGACGGCCGTCTTCTCGCGCTGGGACACGTCCCCTTGATCCATTAGTTGATCTGGTTTGACCGGCTCTATTGTCCAGGTCCTGTCGTAGGTCGTAGGTGTATTCCGGAGCTGTTATTCCCCTGCCTTTACGGCGAGGTGGTGCGGGCTGGTGTTTGGCTTGAGTTGCCGCTCTGCCTCGGCAACGTGGTGGTCGGTCAGGTCTGTCAGCAGCGTCACGCGTTGGCGGTATCGGTTCCAAGGCCTCATCATAGAATTGGGGTAGCATCTTGCGCTTTGGGTAGCTCTTTGGGCATTCGAGGCCATATTCCTCGGCTGCCAGGACGTTAGTCCATCTGTCATTGAGCAAATCTTGATCAGCTTGAAGCTGTTGTTGCTTTTTCTTTAGGCTTCTTGCAATGGCGATCAGCCGGCGCTTAAAGCGCTCCTGCTCGAGGGGTTCCTTCGGCACGATGAAATCTTCGTCGCCGAGGCTCTCGTCCTCTTCGGAGGGTGGTAAGTAATTGCTATCCTCTGAGCCCTTGTTCCCCACGGGGTCGTCAGGGTTTATTTTCCCATCCTCCCAATCATCCTGTTCGGATGTTGGCTCTACAGGGGCTTCAGGGTCTTCGGCATTCTCCGGAGTATTATTGTCTTTGGTGCCGGTATTGCCGCCTTTGTCGCGGCGCAATTTTGAATGACGCCGCTAACGTCGATGCTTTGGAGGGGCTTCAGCAGGTTTATCCTCAACCGGATCCTTCATGTCGTCGTCATCCTCTTTGGGTGTGTCCACCATGTACACATCGTATGTGGAAGTGGCCGTCCAGCGTCCGGTAAACGGAGGGTCTTGTCCTTGTTCGTCTCCGGCATCGACGTCCATACCATCGATGTCTTCGGAGGCGTAATCCAGCATGTCGGTTAGATCCTCGACAGTAGCTATGAAGTGGGTGGTAGGTGGGACGTAAAATTCCCTGCACTCAGCCCCTAGCAAGGGCTGAGCATAGTTCGGCAACGAATCCTCTGTAATAGCGAGGGATCACATTAGGTCCAAGGCCTCGCTTAACGGCAAGAGTTGGATGGGGAAACGAGAGTCCGCGGGGCCGTCCGGGGTTGGAGCCGCCTGGGCGTGCCCGCTTGGCATGGACCTCGAGAATTCGGACCCAGAGTCCGGCGGAGTGTCCGGCGCTTCAGCGTCGAGGGGAGTTTGGCTTGTCTTTGGGTTTGCTGATGACACCGCCCCCTCCGGACCTCCGGTAGCAAGTTCCACAATTGTAGAGAGTCCGGCAGGCTCTAAGCTCCCATCTTCGGACATGACAGCCTGCTCTGGATCTAAGGCCAGAGCGGTGATCGAGGCCGTGAACCCTTCAAAGATCAAGTCTCCTCGGGTATGGGCGACGTAATTTAGGTTCCCGAAACATATCTGATGACCAGGGGCGTAGCTATCGATCTGCTCGAGGTGGCCAATCGAGTTGGCACGCAACACGAAGCCGCCGAATACGAAAATCTGGCCGGGGGAGAAGGTCTCCACCGAAACCGCATCATTCTAGATGATCAAACAAGCCATCGATCCTTCTGTCGACAGCACAGAGGAACTCTCAATGAAAGCACCAATGTCGGTGTCAAAACCACCGGATCTCGGGTAGGGGGTCCCAGACTATGCATCTGAGGATCGAGGGTAACAGGAGACAGGGGACACGATGTTTACCCAGGTTCGGGCCCTCTTAATGGAGGTAATACCCTACGTCCTGCTTGATTGACCTTGATGAGTATATGGGTTACAAGAGTTGATCTACCTCGAGATCGTGATGGCTAAACCATAGATGTCTAGCCTGTATGATGATTATGATTATGATTATGATTGCCTCTACGGACTAAACCCTCCGGTTTATATAGACACCAGAGGGGGCTAGGTTTATACAGAGTCGGTTTACAGAAAAAGGAATCTTTATATCGAAACGCCAAGCTTGCCTTCCACATCGTGGAGAGTCCTATCCGGACACGAGGGAAAACCTTCCATATTGAATCTTCACGGCCCCCGGGTCCGGCCCATGCCACGTAGCCTAGACGCCCGGAGACCCCCTAATCTAGGACTCCCTCAGCAGGCTGATTCTTATTCAGTCCTGTCTAGCCAGAATTCCTATTTACCAATTGTCCTTCTTCAAATTTCAAAAATGGGCCATAGATATGATAAATTCACAAATGGCCCACTGCTTATGGTATGACTTTGAAGTGTTGGGAAATGTTGCATGGAAAACAAAAAAAATTCTACGCACATCCAATGATCTATCCATGGAGATGCATAGCAACAAGGGGGAAGAGTGTGTATACGTACCCTCGTAGACCGTAAGCGGAAGCGTTTCACAACACAGTTGATGTAGTCGAACTTTCTTCACGACCAACCGATCGAGTACCGAATGTACGGCACCTCCGCGTTCAGCACACGTTCGGCTCGGTGACGTCCGCACCTTCTTGATCCCGCAAGACGATGAGGTAGTGGATGAGTTCCGACAGCACAACGGTGTGGTGACGGTGATGGTGAAGTGATCTCCGCAGGGCTTCGCCTAAGCACTACGAAAATATGACCGGGGGTCTAAACGGTGGAGGCGCGCACGGCTAGGCAATTGTCTGTTGTGTGCTAGGCGCCAGCTCCCACATATATATAGGTGGGAGGGAGAGGGGAAAGGCCAAGGGGCGCCCCAAGTAGGACCGAATCCTACTTGGGCTCCTGCCCTTGGTCACGCCCCCTTCCTTATTTGTCGGAGAGGGGGAAAGGAAAGGGGGGAGAGGGAAGGAAGGGGGAGGCCGAATCCCCCCTTTCCTTTCTCCCATGGGTCGGCTGCCTTAGGGAGGTGCACCAGCCCCCTGTGGGTTGGTGTGCTCTCCTCTAATGGCCCAATAGGCCCATCACCCTTCCGGGGTGCCCGGTACCCCCTCCGGTACTCCGATGATCACCCGGTACAATCTGAAACACTTCCGGTGTCTAAATATCATCGTCCTATATATCAATCTTTAGCTCTCGGCCATTTCGAGACTCCTCTTTATGTCTGTGATCTCTTCCGGGACTTCGATAAACATTTGGTCACCAAATCATATAACTCACATAACACTATATCGTCATCGAACGTTAAGCGTGCAGACCCTTCGGGTTCGAGAACTATGTAGAAATGACGGAGACACCTCTCCGGTCAATAACTAATAGCGGAACCTGGATGCCCATATTGGCTCCTAGATATTCTACGAAGATCTTTTATCGGTCGAACTGTTATGACGTCATACGTAATTCCCTTTGTCCATCGGTATGTTACTTGCCCGAGTTGCGATCGTCGGTATCTCTATACCTAGTTCAATCTCGTTACTGGCAAGTCTCTTTACTCATTCTGTAATACATCATCTCGTTACTAACTCCTTAGTCATTTTCTTGCAAGCTTATGATGTGTATTACCGAGAGGGCCCAGAGATACCTCTCCGATACTTGGAGTGACAAATCATAATGTAGATCTATGCCAACTCAACAAACACCTTTGGAGATACATGTAGAGCATCTTTATGATCACCCAGAAACATTGAGGCGTTTGATAGCACACAAGGTATTCCTCCGGTATCCGGGAGTTGCATAATCTCATAGTCGAAGGAATATGCATTTGACATGAAGAAAGCAATAGCAATAAACTGAATGATTAATATGCTAAGCTAACAAGTGGGTCTTGTCCATCACATCATTCGCCTAATGATGTGATAGCGTTATCAAATGACAACACATGTCTACGGTTAGGAAATATTAACCATCTTTGATCAACGAGCTAGTCTAGTAGAGGCTTACTAGGGACACGGTATTTGTTTATGTATTCACATATGTATTTGAGTTTCCAATCAATACAATTATAGCATAAATAATAAACCTTTATCATGAATAAGGGAATATAAAATAACAACTTTATTATTGCCTCTAGGGCATATTTCCTTCAGTCTCCCACTTGCACTAGAGTCAATAATCTAGTTCGCATCGCCATGTGATTAACATCCATAGTTCACATCGCCATGTGACTAACACCCAAAGAGTTTACTAGAGTTAATAATCTAGTTCACATCGCCATGTGATTAACACCCAAAGAGTACTAAGGTGTAATCATGTTTTTCTTGTGAGAGAGGTTTAGTCAACGGGTCTGCCACATTCAGATCCGTAAGTATTTTCCAAATTTCTATGTCTACAATGCTCTGCATGGAGCTACCCTAGCTAATTGCTCCCACTTTCAATGTGTATCCAGAATGAGACTGAGAGTCATCCGAATCGGTGTCAAAGCTTGCATCGATGTAACCCTTTACGACGAACTCTTTATCACCTCCATAACCGAGAAATATTTCCTTAGTCCTCTTAGGTAACTAAGGATAATTTTGACCGCTGTCCAGTGATCCACTCCTGGATCACTATTATACCAGTTTGCCAAACTCATGGCAAGGTACACAATAGGTCTGGTACACATCATGGCATACTTTAGAACCTATGGCTAAGGCATAGGGAATAACTTTCATTCTCTCTCTATCTTCTACCGTGGTCGGGCTTTGAGTCTTACTCAACTTCACACCTTGTAATACAGGCAAGAACCCTTTCTTAGACTGATTCTTTTTGAACTTCTTCAAAACTTTGCCAAGGTATTGTTGGGGAACGCAGTAATTTCAAAAAGTTTCCTACGGACACGCAAGATCTATCATGGTGATGCATACCAACGAGCGGGGAAGAGTGTTGTCCATGTACCCTCATAGACCGAAGGCGGAAGCGTTTTATCAACACGGTTGATGTAGTCGTACGTCTTCACGATCCGACCGATCCAAGCACCGAAACTACGGCACCTCCGTGTTCAGCACACCTTCAGCTCGATGATGTCCCTCGTACTCTTGATCCAGTTGAGGCCGAGGGAGAGTTTCGTCAGCACGACGGCGTGATGATGGTGATGATGAAGTTACCGACGCAGGGCTTCGCTTAAGCACTACGAAGATATGACCGAGGTGTGTAACTGTGGAGAGGGGCACCACACACGGCTAAAAGATCAATGATCAACTTGTATGTATTGGGTGCCCCTTGCCTCAGTATATAAAGGAGGGAGGAGGAGGAGGCCGTCCAAAGGCATAGGTGCGGCCAAAGGGGGAGTGTCCTACTCCCACTAGGAGTAGGACTCCTTTCCTAGTCCAACAAGGAAAAGAGGGAGAAGAGAAGAAGGAAGGAGGTGGCCGGCCCCCTAGCCTAAACCACTTCGGTTTGGGCCTAGGGGGGGCGCACCCCACAGCCCCTTGCTGCACTCCTTTCTCCAATAAAGCCCACTAAGGCCCATTGACCCCCCGGGGTGTTCCGGTAACCCCCCGCTACTCCGTTATTTATCCGGTGACGCCCGGAACCATTCCGGTGTCCGAATATAACCTTCCAATATATCAATCTTTATGTCTCGACCATTTCGAGACTCCTCGTCATGTCCGTGATCACATCCGGGACTCGGAAAACCCTTCTGTACATCAAAACACAAAACTCATAATACTGATCATCATCGAACGTTAAGCGTGCGGACCCTACGGGTTCGAGAACTATGTAGACATGGCCTGAGACAATCTCCGGTCAATAACCAATAGCGGAACCTGGATGCTCATATTGGCTCCTACATATTCTACGAAGATCTTTATCGGTCAAACGCATAACAACATACGTTGTTCCCTTTGTCATTGGTATGTTACTTGCCCGAGATTCGATCATCGGTATCCTTATACCTAGTTCAATCTCGTTGCCGGCAAGTCTCTTTACTCGTTCTGTAATACTTCATCCCATAACTAACTCATTATTCACATTGCTTGCAAGGCTTGGAGTGATGAGTATTACCGAGAGGGCCCAGAGATACCTCTCCGAAACACGGAGTGGCAAATCCTAATTTTGATATATGCCAACCCAACAAACACCTTCGGAAACACCTGTAGAGCATCTTTATAATCACCCAGTTACGTTGTGACGTTTTCTAGCATACTAAGTGTTCCTCAGGATATCCGGGAGTTGCATGATCTCATAGTCTGAGGAACATGTATAAGTCACGAAGAAAGGAGTAGCAATAAACAACAACGATCATAATGCTAAGCTAACAATTGGGTCTAGTCCATCACATCATTCTCCTAATGATATGATCCCATTTATCAAATGACAACACATGTCTATGGCTAGGAAACATAACCATCTTTGACAAACAAGCTAGTCAAGTAGAGGCATACTAGGGACTGTCTGTTTGTCTATGTATTCACACATTTATCAAGTTTCCGGTTAATACAATTCTAGCATGAATAATAAACATTTATCATGAATTAAGGAAATAAATAATAACTTTATTATTGCCTCTAGGGCATATTTCCTTCAGGTATGTGCTTTGTGAAAGTCCTTAAGCGTCTCAATCTATCCCTATAGATCTTGATGCCCAATACGTAAGTAGCTTCACTGAGGTCTTTAAATGAAAAATTCTTATTAAAGTATCCTTTTATGCTATCCAGAAATTCTATATCATTTTTAATCAACAATATGTCATCCACATATAATATTAGAAATGCTACAGAGCTCCCACTCACTTTCTTGTAAATACAAGCTTCACCGTAAGTCTGTATAAATCCATATGCTTTTGATCACCTCATCAAAGTGTATATTCCAACTCCGAGATGCTTTTACCAGTCCATAGATGGATCGCTGGAGCTTGCCCAATTTTGTCAGCACCTTTAGGATCGACAAAACCTTCTGATTGCATCATATACAACTCTTCTTTAATTTTTGACGTGCATTTGCCAGATTTCATAATCATAAAATGTGGCAATTATTAACATGATTCATACAGACTTAAGCATCGCTACGAGTGAGAAAGTCTTATCGTAGTCAACTCCTTGAACTTGTCGAAAACCTTTTGCGATAAGTCGAGCTTTGTAGACAGTAACATTACCATCAGCGTCAGTCTTCTGCTTGAAGATCCATTTATTCTCAATGGCTTGCCGGTCATCGGGCAAGTCCACCAAAGTCCATACATGAATCCTATCTTAGATTTCATGGCCTCAAGCCATCTGTCGGAATCTGGGCTCATCATAGCTTCTTCATAGTTTGTAGGTTCGCCATGGTCTAATAACATAACTTCCAGGAGAGGATTACCATACCACTCTGGTGCGGATCGTGCTCTGGTCGACCTACAAGGTTCAATAGTAACTTGATCTGAAGTTTCATGATCATCATCATTTGCTTCCTCTCTAGTTGGTGTAGGCATCACGGGGATTATTTTCTATGATGTGCTACTTTCCAATTCAAGAGAAGGTACAATTACCTCATCAAGTTCTACTTTCCTCCCACTCACTTCTTTCGAGATAAACTCCTTCTCTAGAAACGATTCACTCTTAGCAACAAAGATATTGCCTTTGGATCTATGGTAGAAGGTGTACCCAACTGTTTCTTTAGGGTATTCTATGAAGACGCACTTGTCCGATTTGGGTTCGAGCTTATCAGGCTGAAGCCTTTTGACATAAGTGTTGCAACCCCAAACTTTAAGAAACGACAACTTAGGTTTCTTGCCAAAGCATAGTTCATACGGTGTCATTTCAATGAATTTAGACGGTGCCCTATTTAATGTGAATGCAGCTGTTTCTAATGCATAACCCCACCACGATAGTGGTAAATCAGTAAGAGACATCATAGATCGCACCATATCTAATAACGTACGGTTACGACGTTCTGACACATCATTACGCTGTGGTGTTCCAGGTTGCGTGAGTTGTGAAATCATTCCACATTGTTATAAATGAAGGCCAAACTTGTAACTCAAATATTCACCTCTATGATCAGATCGTAGAAACTTTATTTTTTTGTTACGATAATTCTCCACTTCACTCTGAAATTCTTTGAACTTTTCAAATGTTTCAAACTTGTGTTTTATCAAGTAGATATACCCATACCTACTCAAATCATCCGTGAAGTTCAAAAAATAACGATACCACCACGCGCTTCAACACTCATCGGACCGCATACATCGGCATGCATTATTTCCAACAAGTCAGTATCTTGCTCCATTGTTCTAGAGTATGGAGTTTTAGTCATCTTGCCCATGAGGCACGGTTCGCAAGTATCAAATGATTCATAATCAAGTGATTCCAAAAGTCCATCTGTATGGAGTTTCTTCATGCGCTTTACACCAATATGACCTAAACGGCAGTGCCACAAGTATGTTGTACTGTCATTATCAACTTTGTATCTTTTGGCATCAATATTATGAATATGTGTAGCACTACGATAGAGATTCAATAAACCATTTACATTGGGTGCATGACCATAAGGTTTTATTCATGTAAACAGAACAACAATTATTCTCTGACTTAAATGAATAACCGTATTGCAATAAACATGATCAAATCATATTCATGCTCAACTCAAACACCAAATAACATTTATTTAGGTTCAACACTAACCCGAAGGTAGAGGGAGTGTGCGATGGTGATCGTATCAACCTTGGAATCATTTCCAACACACATCGTCACCTCGCTCTTAACTAGTCTCTGTTTATTCTGCAACTCCTATTTCGAGTTACTAATCTTAGCAACTGAACCAGTATCAAATACCCAGGGGCTACTATGAATACTAGTAAGGTACACATCAGTAACATGTATATCAAATATACCTTTGTTCACTTTGCCATCCTTCTTATCTGCCAAGTATTTGGGCAGTTCCACCTCTAGTGACCATTCCCTTTGCAGTAAAAGCACTCAGTTTCAGACTTAGGTCCAGCTTTGGGCTTCTTCACAGGAGTGGCAACTTGCTTGCCATTTTTCTTGGAGTTCCCTTTCTTTCCCTTTGCCCTCTTTCTTGAAACTAGTGGTCTTGTTAACCATCAACACTTGATGCTCTTTCTTGATTTCTACCTTTGCCGATTTCAGCATCGCGAAGAGCTCGGGAATCGTTTTCATCATCCCTTGCATATTATAGTTCATCATGAAGTTCTAGTAGCTTGGTGATAGTGACTAGAAAACTCTGTCAATCACTATCTTATCTAGAAGATTAACTCCCACTTGATTCAAGCGATTGTAGTACCCAGAAATTCTAAACACATGCTCACTGGCTGAGCTATTCTCCTCCATCTTGTAGGCAAAGTACTTGTTAGAGGTCGCATACCTCTTGACATGGGCATGAGTCTGAAATACCAATTTCAGCTCTTGGAACATCTCATATGCTCTATGGTGTTCAAAATGTTTTTTAAGTCCCGGTTCTAAGCCGTAAAGCATGGCACACTAAACTATTAAGTAGTCATCATATTGAGCTTGCCAAACGTTCATAACGTCTACATCTGCTCCTGCAATATGTATGACACCTAGCGGTGCATCAAGAACATAATTATTCTGTGCAGCCATGACGATAATCCTCAGATCACGGACCCAGTCTACATCATTGCTACTATCATCTTTCAACTTAATTTTCTCTAGGAACGTATCAAAATATGGGAGCAACATCGCGAGATATTGATCTACAACATAGATATGCAAATACTATCAGGACTAAGTTCATGATAAATTAAGTTCACTTAATGAAAATTACTAATGAACTCTCACTTAAATCAACATCCCTAAAGTTGTCTAAGTGATACATGATCCAAATCAACTAACCCGTGTCCGATCATCACGTGAGATGGGGTAGTCATCAATGGTGAACATCGCTCTGTTGATCATATCTACTATATGACTCACGTTCGACCTTTCGATCTCCAGTGTTCCGAGACCATGTCTGTACATGCTAGGCTCGTTAAGTTTAACACAAGTATTCTGCATGTGCAAAACTGTATTACACCCGTTGTATGTGAACGTCGACTCTATCACAACCGATCATCACGAGGTGCTTCGAAACGACGAACTTTGGTAACGGTGCATACTCGTTGAGAACACTTTTATCTTGAAATTAGTGAAGGGACCATCTTATAATGCTACCGTCGTTCTAAGCAAAATAAGATGCATAAAAGATAAACATCACATGCAATCAAAATATGTGACATGATATGGCCATCATCATCTTGTGCTTTTGATCACCATCTCCAAAGCATCATCACCGGCTCAACACCGTGATCTCCATCATTGCGTCGTGGTCGTTTCGCCAACTATTGCTTCTACAACTATTGCTAATGCATAGCGATAAAGTAAAGCAATTACATGGCGATTGCATTTCATACAATAACGAGACAACCATCAGGCTCCTGCCGATTGCCGATAAATTACAAAACATGATCATCTCATACAACAACGTATATCACATCATGTCTTGACCATATCACATCACAACATGCCCTGCAAAAACAAGTTAGACGTCCTCTACTTTGTTGTTGCAAGTTTTACGTGGCTGCTACGGGCTTCTAACAAGAACCGTTCTTACCTACGGCAAAAACCGCAATGGTGATTTATCAAGTTTGTTGTTTTAACCTTCTCCAAGGACCGGCCGTAGTCAAATTCGATTCAACTAAAGTAGGAGAAACAGACACCCGCCAGCCACCTTTAGGCAAAACAAGTTGCATGTCTGTCGGTGGAACCGGCCTCATGTACGTGGACATGTAAGGTTGGTTCGGGCCGCTTCATCTTACAATACCGCTAAATCAAAATAAGACATTGGTGGTAAGCAGTATGACCATCACCGCACACAACTCTTTGTGTTCTACTCGTGCATATCATCTACTCATAGACCTGGCTCTGATACCACTGTTGCGAAACGTTGCATGGAAAATAAAAAAATCTATGCACACGCAATGATCTATCCATGGAGATGCATAGCAATGAGGGGGAAGAGTGTGTCTACGTACCCTTGTAGACCGTAAACAGAAGCGTTTCACAACGCGGTTGATGTAGTTGAACTTTCTTCACGTTCCAACTGAACGAGTACCGAACGTACGACACCACCGCGTTCAGCACACGTTCAGCTCGGTGACGTCCGCGCCTTCTTGATCCAGCAAGACGGCGAGGTAGTCGATGAGTTCCGACAAAACAATGGCATGGTGACGGTGATGGTGAAGTTATCTCTACAGCGCTTCGCCTAAGCACTAAGAAAATATGACCGGGGGTGTAAACGGTGGAGGGGGTGCCGTAGACGGCTTGGCAATTGTCTGTTGTGTGCTAGGCGCCCCCCTCCCACATATATATAGGTGGGAGGGAGAGGGGAGACGGCAAGGGGCACCCCAAGTAGGACCGAATCCTACTTGGGCTCCTGCCCTTGGCCGTCCCCCCCCCCCCCCCCCTCTTCTTTATTTGTCAGAGGGGGAAAGGAAAGGTGGGAGAGGGAAGGAAGGGGGAGGGCGAATCCCCCCTTTCCTTTCTACCATGGGTCGGCTGCCTTAGGGGGGGCGCGCCAGACCCCTGTGGGCTGGTGTGCTCCCCTCTAATGGCCCAATAGGCCCATCACCCATCCGGGGTGCCCGGTACCCCCTCCGGTACTCCGATGATCACCCGGTACACTTCGAAACACTTCCGGTGTATGAATATCATTGTCCTATATATCAATCTTTACCTCTCGAACATTTTGAGACTCCTCGTCATGTCCGTGATCTCATCCGAGACTCCGAACAACATTCGTTCAGCAAATCATATAACTCATATAGCATTATATAGTCAACGAACGTTAAGCGTGCGGACCCTATGAGTTCGAGAACTATGTAGACATGACCGAGACACCTCTCCGGTCAATAACCAATAGCGGAACCTAAATGCCCATATTGGCTCCTAAATATTATACGTAGATCTTTTATCGGCCGAACCGTTATGACAACATACGTAATTCCCTTTGTCCATCGGTATGTTACTTGCCCGAGATTCGATCGTCGGTATCTCTATACCTAGTTCAATCTCGTTACTGCCAAGTCTCTTACTCGTTCCGTAATACATCATCTCGTAACTAAATCCTTAGTCATTTGCTTGCAAGCTTATGATGTGTATTATCGAGAGGACCCAGAGATACCTCTCCGATACTCGGAGTGACAAATCATAATCTTGATCTATGCCAACTCAACAAACTCCTTCTGAGATACCTTTAGAGCATCTTTATGATCACCCAGTTACGTTGTGACGTTTGATAGCACACAAGGTATTTCTCCGATATCTGGGAGTTGCATAATATCATAGTCGAAAGAATATGTATTTGACATGAAGAAAGCAATAGCAATAAACTGAACGATCAATATGCTAAGCTAACGGATGGGTCTTGTCCATCACATCATTCTCCTAATGATGTGATCCCATTATCAAATGAAAACACATTTCTATAGTTAGGAAACCTTAACCATCTTTGATCAACGAGCTAGTCTAGTAGAGGCTTACTAGGGACACAGTATTTGTTTATGTATTCACACATGTATTTAATTTTCTGATCAATACAATTCTAGCACAAATAATAAACCTTTATCATGAATAAGGAAATATAAAATAACAACTTTATTATTGCCTCTAGGGCATATTTCCTTCATGAAGGGCACAGGAAAATACACATGGCGAGCTGGAGGCTCGTCGTATGTATGAAGAATGATTTTGGTCGGCTGGGGATTCCCAATCTCCAGGACATCAACCTCCGCCTCCTTGGATATTTGTTAAAAGATACTATGATGGAGAGCATAAACGCTAGAGGAAAATGATCGACTATAAATACATGGTTAATAAACCTAATTTATTTGTCCGCAACTCTAACCCTGGTGTTTCTAGATTATGGAAAGGTATTTCCTCCATCATAAAAGCTCTGAAGTTTGGGTATAGATGGAAAGTAGGAAAAAGTGTTAAAATTAGATTTTGGGAGGACACCTGGTTTGGTACATCCTCTCTAGCAGTGCAATTTTGGAATGTTTACACAGTTTGCAATGAATAGGCCAAATGCATTGCTGAAGTGTGGGATGGCCAAGAGCTAAAATTGACGTTTAGGAGAATTTTTTATACCAAATTTATGGAAGAATATTATTAAGTAGTATCTACTATGTTGTGGTGACTCATAGTTTGAAAACCATATAATAAAAATATAGAAGCCACCCGAAGAGGGGTATTTTCGATCACAAGAGAATTTATATCCTTACCTTTGCATCTAGAGAGCACAAATAATTACCCCTCGCGTCAGCGCTGAGTTTTTTAAAAGGAGGATCTACCCCGGCATCTGCATCTGCACGATGCATCCAGCCATTTTATTAATTATTCACAAAGACCATACAAAGTAATACATCGTTAAGCCTGAAGACACCATCTAGGCAACACATGTTGCTACTTCCCACCCCTTGATGAAGGTGTGCCGAATATCTGAGCTCAATACCAAACAGACATCACACCAAAGCTTAACATCTAAAGCTGGATGCCCCAGCCCAGCTACATACTAGGACTGAGTCACACACCAGTTCGACGCACTCTTAGAGGCTGATGCCGCCTTCTTCCACTGGTCCATCTCCAGAGCAGAACTAACACATCGACCTGGCCTGGCCTATCGTCAATGCCACCACGGTGTCGTACAATGCCACCATCCTGAACGTATCCATTCACACGCACACGTTGCTGAACCTCCACAGCGCCATGCCACGGGATCTGCCATCGGCCTTGCCGTAGATGTAACACCGCTGCTCCTCTTGTCCCCTCCAGCCAGCACTTGCTCCAAAATTATGCCCCCAAAAGGGACAACGGCATCGAAGGTGCCATCATCGCCTAATCTAGTAGATAGGGTTTCCCCCGAAGCATCACGAGTGGAGTGACATGACCTGCAACAACGATGCCTCGAGAAGGGAACGACGTCACATACGCCGCCATCGTCCGCCATGACCATAGTCGGCGCGAAGTCGCGTCCTCCCGATCTCGCAGCTGGGTGGAGCCAGACAGAGCCTCGCTGTGGAGACGAGGATCGCTGTCGGCATGCCGACAGGGAGCCTCCGGCCGTCCCTCACTGGTCCTCCTCGCGCCACCACCACCATCTGGGCAGGACGCCAGATCCACAACCATCGATGCCACCCATCTGCACGCAGCCTCCACCCTCGCTGAATGGAGCATCGCCACTGGCACCACCCAACCTCAGGTCACCGCCAACCATGGCTGCTTCGATCGTCGTCGCACTGCAGGGGCGCCGCCCTGGCTACCGCCCCCGGCAACCCCGCATGAAACTCCTTCTCTGCCTCACAAGGGAGTCCGTGGCGACCACCCACCCAGGCTATGTCGTCCGACCCGCCACCATCGTAGCCCTTGCCGGCAGCATCAGCAGGTGGGGATGGAACATAGCGGTCTGGCGGCTAGGGTCCGGGGGTCCCCTGGCGTCACCCGAGTGGAGGCGGTGCGAGGGGTCGAGGGGTCCTGTGTGGATCTAATTTCTTAAAATGGGAGAGATTTTCACTTCCCGGCCTCTACACCAACTAAGAATGCATACGACCATTTTAGTATGAGTACCAAGATAAACATGGTCCTCACAATTTTTTAAATGAGTATCAAGATATTTCTTGATGAGTGGTCCCACGAACACAATGCATGATCCTTAATAAATGGGGGAAAACCCCTATGCATCACATTTCAATTCTGTGAATTGAACTCGGGTCGTTAGGCTAGACAATTGCATACCCAACCACTGAGCCAAGGCACTCTCTGCAAAAAACAACCTAGATAAAAACGAAGCTTCACCCAGTGTCATGCGAAAAAGAAAGAGAAAACATCCACATAGAACTACTCACCAAGACATATTAACATCGACCATAAGGCTAGTCATCGTGAGAGTAACCTACCTAGTAACATAGCGCACTCCAAGAAAATTTGCTTATGTGGCATGTAGTAAATGAGAAGTGGTAACATAATACTGCCTCCGTCCAGAAATACTTATCCTAGAAATGGATGTATCTAGACTTATTTTAGTTATAGATACATCCATTTTATTCATTTCTAGGACAAATATTTTCGGACGGAGGGAGTATGTTACTGTAACATAGCGCTTCCCAAGACAAGATGAGTCTACAAGGTAATAAATGAAGTCCTCTATGACACTACTACTATGTTACCTTGCACTATGAAGGTAGTAATTTAGACTAGTGTCATATGCATGACACTAGTATAAGTTAGTCCTCGCTATGACCAGCCTAACATGTGATGCAGTGCTCAGCACTCACTCACCAGGGCACCACTTGGCTTGAGGAAGTTTCATCCGCAGGTGCAGTTGGGCAGCTCATATCAGCCTCGTATATCTTCCAAAAAAAATGTCAGCATCATGTGTAAAATTTTCTTCACATTTTTATTCTTTTGTAGCATGTGAGAACACTAGGTGCTTGGAGATAGTACATGCATTAATTATAGGACTGGTCTTATCTCCTTTTCAATAAAGGGCGCTTTCATTAACTCAGAATGTAGTATCAAGTGGTTACAAAGCACAATGAGTGACACACGGCCTCTGCATAGTTAAGATGCACACAACCTTAAACGAACAGTCTAACTAAGTATATGTAAAAAAAACGACAAGTTGGCAACAATAAAGCCATATGAGTCCGAAAGTATGCCAATGTTGGTGGAGGAGGTGCACCAATTCGGACATTATGTTTCCACCCATGCTGGGTAAAAACCTCCCAGGCAGATCATTCTTGTATGGCAGGCCTCCTTCATTCATGGTGGCAAGTAGATGGAGAGAAGTTGAGATATGCGTCTAGAGTCGACGGTTGCGAACAGGGGATCAAAGAGCAAAATCACTTTTGCAAAGAACCTTCCATTATTGTCAAAATTGATCTGCATGAGTTTTTAGGTCTTTGATTTGACTAGTAAAACCTGTTAATATGTCACAAAAATTATATGGTTAGATACTACATTTGACAACAAATCTAAAGATATACGGTATCTATTATAAAATATGATACATGTTTTTCCTAGTTAAATTGAAGACCTAAAAAAAACCGTGACCGACTTATAAAATGAACCAGAGGGAGTATTGCCTATAGAATGTGTGGTGAGGGGAGGTGTAGAATGACCGACTTATTTACGCTGCTTGTTGATGACTTTGACCTAGTTGTCCCGCATCAATTTAAATAATTTTATGGTTGTATGCATCTATAGATCCAGAGGTCGGCAGGTATAACCCTCTTCTTGGAAAATAAAGAAATAATCTTAAAAAACATCCACTAGAGAGCTACTTTCCAAGACGAATTGAGAGGTAGAATATTGCGGTGTGACACGGTACTACTTGACACAAGGAAGTAGGATCCGAAGGTGCGGTTGGGAGGCTCCTATGAGCATCGTATATATCTTCCAAAAAGATCAGCATCACGTGGGAAAAATTATTTGGAGAATTTTCTTCTTTTGTATACGGACAGTGGATGCGTGGAAATAGTAGTACACGCATTAGTTGCATGACAACTATATGTAGCTAGAATTATTTAGTGGTCCACACACGATTGGTCACCGTCGATGTATTATTTATTTGCCATCGTTGTCTCATCGTAGACCGGTTTTGTCTTCTCTTGTAAGAAAAAAATGGTGGACCGGTCTTATCTTCTAAGTCGGAACAAGCATTCATGATCAGATATGGACGGCCTTCATTTTGTGATGGCAAGCAGACGGAGAAAAGTCTGAGATGCATCAACGATGATTGAATGTTTTATTGCGGAACACTCCCCGAAGTTGCCGTTGGATCACATGGGTTGCGTACTGGCGGACGATGGATATTCATCTTCTGGAACAAACCAACGGCGTATAATTGCTCCCGAGTCTTGGTGGACAGCTAATCAAAATTCAAGTATTTGTGTACACTATAGACTACAGTAGTAGAAGATAAGAATCTTGAACTCTGGTGGCCGTCTTATTAAGCATGATCCATTCTATGAAATTGTAGAAAATGTTATTACTAACCCATTATAGTTGTTGCAATAAGAAAATCACACTTGAGTATTTTCTGGAGACCCCTCGTACATGTGATGGAATGTAGATGAAAAGAGCATCAAAACTAATAGACTGTAGTATCATTTTTGCGAATAAAAGATCATTCAATGGGTAACTATCTTCCAATTGGATATATAGGTGTTTTTTGTTATTCCCAGTCAGCTTGCTATATTTTGCTTGGACTAGATTTTCGACCAATTTGATATTGTGAAACTTCATTAACTTGCTGGAACTGTACATTGGAACGAACTAATCTCATCTACCTATTAAAGTACTTGAAAGTTAAGTGCTTGTCAGCACAAGACTGGAATTTATTACACACTTGCAATATGTATCACTTCACTGGTTTTTGAGAGTTTACATCTATTTGTCCAGTAATAATGGCACTGAAACAAAAAATCATGCTAGTTTTGCTGTAGTGAAACTATTGTGTTAGCTCTTTGCTCTTCGTCATACAGTTGTAATAACACGCTGGTTGTAAAAAACTACTGCAATTTTTTTACCTTTTGTATGTAAAAATAAGTCTGCTTGTGTGCATCTCTTTAATTTGCAACCTTAACTTTGCAGTCTTGTAATTGAGCTGATGTCTCATTTTGTTACATCAAGGTGACTAAACAATCAGCTATTTGGATTTTGGCGTACAACACAATGTCTGGTTTGGGTATGCTGGATAGATCGCAGCTCGTCAACTACTAAGCTCGTCCCCACTGTTCTGTTGGTTCATCTCGATCTGAAATGGAGGGAAGTAGTGTGATGTCACCAACACTATCAGGTGAGAACACACGGTCCAAAAAGGCCAATGCTAGCCATAAAACTCCATTTTAAAAAAATGGTGACGCTCAAATGCTAGTCATAAAACTCCATTTTAAAAAAATTCTTTGTTTACACTATGAATCCCCATTATAGAATAGTCATAAACTCCATTTAGAAAAATCAAAACCATTTCTTTCTCCTTACTATGTATATGTAGGAAACTATTACATTGTTGTCTACTCCCTCCATTTCTAAATGTAAACCCATTTCTAAAAAAAAAATTGTAGAGATTTCAATATGGACTACATACAGAGGTGAAATCTCTAAAAGGTCTTATATTTAGGAATGAAGGGAGTACATTGGAGTAAGAGTGAAATGGGACCTCATCAAACATACCACTCTTCATTGAACATCCTGATCAAGTGGCCGAGCTAGTTTGTTTGTACAAATTGTCTTTTTTTTGACCCTTACAGAAATGAATCACCCATAAATAGATATAATGTTCGTTCTAGATAGTAACAATAACCAAATGACATAGCTGGTTATATTGCATTTGAATCATCTTTCCACTCACATATTTGAGAGAACGCTGTAGGAAATTTCATCTTCCCCTATGGCCGAAATTAGACCTGATCAAATTGTTATTGCAAGTTTAGTGATCATATTAAGTAAAGTGTAGAAATGACTATATGCAGTGTACAGTTCTCTTCCTGCTAGTGAAATGGTATTTTTACTCATTAGATTAGCTCAGGAGCAAAAAAATTAAGTTTGGATGTGTGAGACTTACACGGTCTTGTGCTCAAACTGATTCAGACTTTGTTTGGTGTCATCTTTCCAGCATATAAACCTCGATGAGCAAGAAGCACCAGCACCAAAGCTGCTCATGTCCAAGTGGCCAGATTACGAGAGAGCAAGTCTTGCTTGATGCCAAAATCGCTGTAACTGAGTGGTGTTTCCAATATGCTTTGCACTGACATTTATCAGAGTTGTAGATCATGAACTAATCCTTGCTGAGAGTTGAAATCATAATTATGCAATTCTGCATATGGTAGTTGTTAACATGTTGTATGCATGTTTCTACTGATTAATTCTACTTGTAATAAGCATAGATTATTGTCGGATCTTGGTTGCTTCGCTTCCTGCCCTGCTTTTGCTATCGGAAAGAATTATTGTGTTCCTGCATATAAGAGCTACTATGTTTGGATGATGGATATTTAAAAAAAAAATGGATGATGCATGTTTCTACTTGAGCCACCTTTGTTCATTTGGTTACTGATTTTGTCTGGGATGATCCAATTTGACATATACTTGAATGATATGGCTTAATTTTCATCTGTATACAAATATTGTGATATATATTGACAATTATTTTATGGACCAACAATTACATTTATCTTGGGTAATCAGTGATCTAGTAGAAGCCATTATTGTACTTAAGTATACATCAAATAGATATGTGCAAAGACGGGGCAAAGTTGAGAGGATTTGAAAACTAGTCTTATTTAAGGACAAAGCATTGAATATGAGAAAGTTGAGGTCATTACTGTAAAAATCATGCTTCATATGAGGGGGGTTTCCATAAAATGTCCGTTAAGTGGCTAGGATGTCTCCGCTAGAATATGGGCCATCCATGTTGGATCCAACGGTCCAGAACGATTTTTTCTATTTTTGTACCACAAGCCTGTTTTCTATTCTAGTTGCTCCCGGATGGTTGGGTGCCCACCCCACAGCTTAGATATCTTCTGCTTACAGATTGCACCACCACATTGCCTAGGTGGGTTAATTCATCATCGTTTCCCCTCCTCTCCTCCATGGGTATTAAAGTGCACATAGTGCGACCAGAAGTCGATGTTCATATCCTTGGGAAGCTTCCCGCTCTTTGTTTTCTCGAGCTGGCAACCAGCAAAGCTCAACACACTCGTGTTGAAATGTTCGTCGTTGGCGCTAGTGCATTCCTATGTTTGAGAGAGTGCTACTTCATGGGTTTTCTCACTGGGCCATCTATGCTTCCACGAGGAGCTATGCCAAAAATTGAAATCCTGCAGTTCTCAGCCCAAGCGTCAGATATTGCTGACTGTGACCTGGATGTCAGCATGGGGCACCTCCCTTTCCTCCAGCAAGTATGGGTTAGCCTTTGGCTTGAGAAAGGCAGCTCTTCAGATAAGTGTATGGAGGAAGCGGATGTTGTGCTGAGACATGCAGCGTACACCCATCCCAACCGTCCCACCCTTGTTACCCGTGTAGATCGTGAGTCCTTTCTCTCAGGTTTCTTTTTTAGACTTTCGCTTAAATTCTATTTCTCCAAACAATATAAACTCTTGCGTATGAACCGTGTAGATCGTGTGAATCGTGAGATGTGTGTATCTCGCTCGGTGACCTTGGGCTAGCCGGATGGGCCTATGATAAATATGGTCATGCACTTTTGCGTATGGGCTTTTTTAGTTCAGTCTATATGGTCTATTCGGTCTTGAAGACAGGAGGACCGAACAGACCGTAATTAGTCCGGTCTTCTGTTTTTGTAGACCGTATTTTATTCGGTCTTTTCTAGTTCGGTCTTTTCGGGGCCGGGTTCAGGTTTTGGTCTCTGGTTTTTATGCCTAGGGTGACCTGGAGGCATCTCGGTCCTCTTGATCTTTGACCGTGTCTTCGGTGGTGATGGGATCAGTGGTAGCAGGTGGTTATCGCGAAGGAGGAGCGGCGTCGCATATGGCACGTCGACAATGGTGTCTCTCGGTGGCATGGAGCCGTGGGATCTCGGCGGTGGACGTGTGGTGATGGATGAGCGCAAGGTGGCGGCACTGTCAAGCGTCGTGGTGGCGTCGACGGCAGGCCTTGGCAAGGTCTATGCGTCAGTACCTGCTCTGAAGATGGATCGGTGGAAGACGGCGGCAACGACCTCTGAAAGTGCATCGGACCGGTGTGTGTGCTCAAGACCCGGTACAAGGCTTGGTTGGGGCCTCCGGTTTTAAATGTTAGGCTTTGGTGCGGAGTCTATTAGTTATTCGACAAGTGGTTATGAGTAGTGACAGATGTTGTCAAGATGGTGGCTTCAGACTTACTGATGTATTATCTTATAAGATCTTTGTGAATAATTAATGAAATGATTGTATGCATCGCCCAGATGCAGAGGCCGGGGTCATCCTCTTTTTCGAAAAAAATCATATGGTTTTTAACAAGTTTTCAATAAATTCTCCAGTTGTATGGTCTCCACGCTTTTTTTAGCAAATGTTTACCAATTATGAGAAATATGTTCTTTTTCCCGTGTGTTTGCATTTTTTTTGAGCAAAGTGTGTTTGTATGTTTGTATTTTTTTTCGTGTGTTTGTATTGGCGGGTTCCAAACGAGAGGCCCAAATGTAAAGGTTTGACAAATATATGAAAATGGACAGAACTGCCCGGGCCGGATTGGCCTGGAGCCTAAAGAAACGCAAGAGAAGAAGAGAAATGCCCGGCCGCGGCCGCCACCACCTCACCGTCGTCGTCGCCGTTGCTGAATCATCCTAAGCCACCTTACCCAAGTCCCGTGCCTCTTCCCCCACGCCCTCGAACTGGCTCCCCACCACCTAAGCGTCTCCCGATGACGGGCGTGGTACACAAGACAACGTCGCCGAGGAGCCTTGCCCAGATGCCAATATACTAGTTACGCCAGCGAGAACTTTTGATAACACCGAACCCCCCACAGCCTGGATGGACCTTCTAAGGAAATGCGTGGCTATGAGCGGCATTAGTCTGCTCCTACAACTTCTAGAACCCCAGGATCCACTCCTCTTCGATACTAAAATCCACGAAGAAGAACGAAGTAGGAAGAACAAGGGAGAGAGGCAAAAAGTAGATGATAGGTAGCAGAGTTTATTTGATTATGTGTTGTTTTAACTAGATCATACACTAATAGAAAACAGGGATTTGGTTAAGGCCTGGGTAAGGGCATTAATCCTGGTTCATTCACGAACCAGGACGAAAGGGTGCATCAGTCCCGGTTCGTGAGACCAGGGCGCCGGCCGGGCCTTGGGGGCCATTGGTCCCGGATCGTCTGACCCATTTGGTCCCGGTTTCAGACACGAACAGGGACCAATGGGTCAGTCTTCTGTCCCGGTTCTAGCCACCAACCGGGACTAAAGAGATCCCTATATATACCTCGCCCCTACCCGCGAACATAGCCACTGCTCTATTTTTTTGCCCGGCCGTGGGAGAGGTGTGTATTGCTCTAGCTCACCTCCTATGCACATGAGGTGTTTGATGAAATGCCCGAGCCACACTTAAGCTTTCTCCTCTTTAAGCTCCTTGTCCAAACTCCCTTTTTTTCAAGATTTGTCTAGATTTGGCAGTCCGTCCTGTCCCGTCCCCGTCCTCACCGCCGTCGATCGCCCGCGCCGATCTCGTCGCCGGCACCACCGTGGTGAGCCTCTCGTTCTTATCTTCTTTAAAAGAATATTACTTGTATGATTTAGATAGATACTTGTATAATTTTCTTACTTTTATTATTGTTTGTTATATATAGTGCCATGGTTTTGGTATCCGCCCCCGTCGGCCCTCGTCCCGTCTATGATGCACGCAGATGAACCGGCAATGGATGTACGGTGACAGACGCACCTCCAAGTACATTAAGGGCCTGCATAATTTTCTCGAAGTGGCCGAGGCAAACAAGCAGAATGGTTTTATGTGTTGTCCATACCCTATCTATGGGAATACAAAGTCTTACTCTGAACCGAAAACTCTTCACATCCACCTGCTTGAGAAGGGTTTCATGCCACACTATAATGTTTGGAACAAGCACGGAGAAAGAGGGTTTATGATGGAAGAAAACGAAGAAGAAGAGGATGATGACAACTATCCCCCTGAATACGGTGATACTGCAACGGGGGAAGCAGAAGATCAAGAGGAACCAGACGATGTGCCCGATGATGATCTTCGCCGGGTCATTGTTGATGCACAGAGAGAATGCGAAAGTGAAAGGGAGAAGTTGAAGTTCGATCGCATGTTAGAGGATCACAAAAAAGAGTTGTACCCAAATTACGAAGATGGCAACACAAAGCTCGGTACCGCACTAGAATTGCTGCAATGGAAGGCAGAGGACGGTGTAACTGACAAGGGATTTGGGAAGCTACTGAAAATATTGAAGAAAAAGCTTCCAAAGGATAACGAATTGCACGACAGTACGTATGAAGCAAAGAAGGTTGTCTGCCCTCTAGGATTAGAGGTGCAGAAGATACATGCATGCCCTAATGACTGCATCCTCTACCGCGGTGAGTACGAGGAATTGAACGCATGCCCGGTATGCGGTGCATTGCCGGTATAAAATCAGACGAGATGACCCTGGTGATGTTGAGGGTGAGCGCCCCAAGAAGAGGGTTCCTGCCAAGGTGATGTGGTATGTGAAGGAAATGTGCCCTAGAGGCAATAATAAAGTTATTATTTATTTCCTTAATTCATGATAAATGTGTATTATTCATGCTAGAATTGTATTAACCGGAAACTTGATACATGTGTGAATACATAGACAAAACAGAGTATCCCTAGTATGCCTCTACTTGACTAGCTTGTTTGTCAAAGATGGTTATGTTTCCTAGCCATAGACATGTGTTGTCATTTGATAAACGGGATCACATCATCAGGAGAATGATGTGATAGACTATACCCAATTGTTAGCTTAGCATTATGATCGTTGTTGTTTATTGCTACTGCTTTCTTGATGACTTATAAATGTTCCTCAGACTATGAGATTATGCAACTCCCGGATATCTGGAGGAACACTTTGTGTGCTATCAAACGTCACAACGTAACTGGGTGATTATAAATATGCTCTACAGGTGTTTCCGAAGGTATTTGTTTGGTTGGCATTTATCGAGATTAGGATTTGTCACTCCGTGTTTCGGAGAGGTATCTCTGGGCCCTCTCGGTAATACTCATCACTCCAAGCATTGCAAGCAATGTGACTAATGAGTTAGTTGCGGGATGAAGTATTACGGAACGAGTAAAGAGAGTTGCCGGTAACGAGATTGAACTAAGTATGAGCATACCGACGGTCGAATCTCGGGCAAGTAACATACCGATGACAAAGGGAACAACGTATGTTGTTGTGCGGTCTGACCGATAAAGATCTTCGTAGAATATGTGGGAGCCAATATGAGCATCCAGGTTCCGCTATTGGTTATTGACTGGAGATATTCTCACGTCATGTCTACATAGTTCTCGAACCCGTAGGGTCCGAACGCTTAACGTTCGATGACGATCGGTATTATGAGTTTTGTGTTTTGATGTACCGAAGGTTGTTCGGGGTCCCGGATGTGACCACGGACATGACGAGGTGTCTCGAAATGGTCGAGACATAAAGATTGATATATTGGAATGTTATATTCGGACACCGGAATGGTTCCGGGCGTCACCGGATAAATAACGGAGTACCGGGGGGTTACCGGAACACCCCGGGAGGTCAATGGGCCTTAGTGGGCCTTAGTGGAGAAAGGGGACAGCAAGGGGTGCGCCCTCCTAGGCCAAAACCGAATTGGTTTGGGGCTAGGGGCCCGCCACCTCCTTCCTTCTCTTTCCTTCTCCTTTTTCCTAGTTGGACTAGGAAAGGAGAAGTCCTACTCCTAGTGGGAGTAGGACTCCCCCTCCTTGGCCGCACCTATTGCCTTGGCCGGCCTCCTCCTCCTCCATCCTTTATATACTGAGGCAAGGGGCACCCCATAGACACAAGTTGATCATTGATCTTTTAGCCGTGTGCGGTGCCCCTCTCCACAGTTACACACCTCGGTCATATCTTCGTAGTGCATAGGCGAAGCCCTGCGTCGGTAACTCCATCATCACCGTCATCACGCCGTCGTGCTGACGAAACTCTCCCTCAGGCTCAACTGGATCAAGAGTACGAGGGACGTCATCAAGCTGAACGTGTGCTGAACACGGAGGTGCCGTAGGTTCGGTACTTGGATCGGTCGGATCGTGAAGACGTACAATACATCGACCGCGGCGATAAAACGCTTCCGCTTTCGGTCTACGAGGGTACGTGGACAACACTCTTCCCCGCTCGTAGCTATGCATCACCATGATAGGTCTTGCGTGTCCATAGGAATTTTTTTGAAATTACTGCGTTCCCCAACAGTATGCTCCTATAATACCACGGTTGAAACGTCTGATCATGAACAAAGAGCATGCCAAGTTGATGCGATGGCACAAAGAAGACCGTAAGAAAGACGGGAAGTTCAGAGCACCCGCTGACGGGTCGCAGTGGAGAAAAATCGAGAGAAGGTGGGGGGACTTTGCAGCTGACGCAAGGAACATATGGTTTGGTTTAAGCGCGGATGGCATTAATCCTTTTGGGGAGCAGAGCAGCAATCATAGCACCTGGCCCGTGACTCTATGTATCTATAACCTTGCTCCTTGGTTGTGCATGAAGCGGAAGTTCATTATGATGGCAGTGCTCATCCAATCCCCTAAGCAACCCGGCAACGACATTGATGTGTACCTAAAACCATTAGTTGAAGAACTTCTACAGCTGTGGAATGGAAACGTTGTACGTGTGTGGGATGAGCACGGACAGGAGGAATTTGACCTGCATGCGTTGCTATTTGTAACCATCAATGATTGGCCTGCTCTTACTAACCTTTCAGTATAGACAAACAAGGCATACCACGCATGCACGCACTGTTTAGATGACACCGGAAGTATATATTTGGACAAATGCGGGAAGAATGTGTACCGGGGACATCATCTATTTCTTCCGACCAACCATCAATGTCGAAATAAAGGCAAACATTTAAAAGGCAAGGTAGATCACCAGAAGAAGCCCATCGTCCGTACTAGTGATCACATACTTGATATGGTCAATGATTTACAAATAATCTTTGGAAAGGGTCCCGGCGGACTATCTGTTCCGAATGACGCTGAGGGACGTGCACCCATGTGGAAGAAGAAATTTATATTTTGGGACCTACCCTATTGGAGAGACATAGAGGTCCACTCTGCAATCGATGTGATGCACGTGATGAAGAATCTTTGCGTGAACCTGCTAGGCTTCTTGGGCATGTATGGGAAGACAAAAGATGCACCGGAGGCACGGGAGGACCAGCAACGTGTGCACGAAAAAGACGGCATGCATCCAAAGCAGTATGAAGGGCCTGCCAGCTATGCTCTTACCAAAGAAGATAAGGAAATCTTCTTTGAATGCCTGCTCAGTGTTAAGGTCCCATCTGGCTTCTCGTCGAATATAAATGGAATAATAAATATCCCAGAGAAAAAGTTCCAGAACCTAAAGTCTCATGACTACCACGTGATTATGACACAACTGCTTCCGGTTGCATTGAGGGGGCTTCTACCGGAAAGCGTTCGATTAGCCATTGTGAAGCTATGTGCATTCCTCAATGCAATCTCTCAAAAGGTAATCCATCCATAATTCCTACCAAGGTTAAGGAGTGATTTGCTGCAATGTCTTGTCAGTTTCGAGCTGGTGTTCCCACCATCCTTCTTCAATATCATGATGCACATCCTAGTTCATCTAGTCGACGAGATTGCCATTCTGGGCCCTGTATTTCTACACAATATGTTCCCCTTTGAGAGATTCATGGGAGTCTTAAAGAAATATGTTTGTAAACGTGCCAGGCCAGAAGGAAGCATCTCCACGGGCCATCAAACAGAGGAGGTCATTGGGTTTTGTGTTGAGTTCATTCCTGACCTTAAGAAGATTGGTCTCCCTCAATCGCGGTATGAGGGGAGACTGACTGGAAAAGGCACGCTAGGAGCGGACTCAATAATATGTAGGCAGGGGTATTCTTGGTCTCAAGCCCACTACACAGTTCTACAGAATTCTACCTTAGTGACCCCGTATGTCAATGAACACAAGAATATTCTGCGCTCCAAACACCCGAAGCAGTGTGACGACTGGATTACATGTGAACACGTCAGGACTTTCGGCAGTTGGTTGCAAACACATCTCATGGGTGACAACACTGTTGAAGATGAGATGTACTCGTTGGCCAGGGGACCATCTTCGACTGTATTGACTTACAAAGGGTACGAGATAAATGGGAATACATTTTACATGATCGCCGAAGATCAAAAGAGCACCAACCAAAACAGTGGTGTCCGCTTTGATGCAGTAACCAACAGTGGAAAAGGACACATATTATGGTTACATAGTGGACATATGGGAACTTAACTATGGACATGATTTTAAGGTCCCTTTGTTTCGGTGCAAATGCGTCAATCTGTCACGAGGCGGGGTACAGGTAGACCCGCAATACGGAATGACAACAGTGGATCTCAACAATCTTGGTTACACAGACGAACCATTCGTCCTAGGCAATGATGTGGCGCAGGTTTTCTATGTGAAGGGCATGTCTACCAAACCGAGAAAAAGAAAAGATAAGGAAGCGAATAAATCATACGATCAGCCAAAGCGCCACATAGTTCTTTCAGGGAAAAGAGACATCGTGGGAGTGGAGGGCAAGACAGACATGTCTGAAGATTATGAAAAAGTTTCATGAAATTCCTCCCTTCAAAGTCAAGGCTCAACCAAGCACCTTGTTAAACGATGAAGATTATCCATGGTTACGACGCAATAAGCAAGGGACACACGCGAAGAAAAAGTGAAGATTTTCTCTCCACAACTATTATGGTGATGGATTTTATCTAGAATATCACTATAGTTACATGTCAAGAAATGAAAAGCCTTTTGTAATAGATGAGTTTTTGTCCAAAACCCTGATACTTCGATAGAGATTGTCGATTTTGTACACGAAGTGCATCCAGCTTTTGCCGTAACCCTCTTAACTTTTTAGCACATGCTATGTGGGTGAAATGATGATACCATGCCAACTTTCAACCTTTTCAGAGTTCATTTGTAGTGCTTTTCAATTTAAGGGTCATTTAGCTAAAAAATCAGTAAATGCATGAAAAATACCAAATGAAGTCAGAAAGGGTTGAAAATTGATGATGTGCTTTTGAATGCTGCATTTTGAACACACAAAAAGTCTGGAGTTAAATTAATTTCAAGCAAATGAAATCCCTTTGTAACAGATAAGTTTTCATCCGAATCCCTTTATAAACCTCTAGTATTTTTGAAACTAAAATTATATAAAATTTATGCAACTAAAATTATCAAATTATTTTTTGTTCAAAACATTAATAGCAAAAAGAATTTTCATAAAGTATTTTTTTGTTAGAAACTTTAATAGCAATCGAAAATAACAAAATCTGTTTTTGATTAACACACCCATTTAAAATAACCTAAAATTACCAAATTCAATATAATGATAAAACACACTAATATTAAATAGCAGGAAAAATAATCACTCGAAAATCTATTTTTAAAGTAAAGTTATTCACAATCTAGTGATTCACACAAATTTCAAAGAATTCAAATTTAAACTATTCAAATTTGAAAACTAATGGCACTAACAGAAAGTTTATAATTTTTGTGACCTAAAGCAAAAATAATCACTCAAAATCTCTAAGTATTTAGCTACAAGTAGAAACAAAAGAAAATAAATAAAGCAAAAAACAAAAATACTGGAAAAAATTAAAAAAAAATGCCGCCTACTCGGCCATCACAACCTGCATACGACTAGAAACCCAACCCGCTAGTTGGGCCAGGATGCATGTCCGCAGCAGACCCAGTAGGCCCATAGGCAGAGAGATGCGTTTAGGTCCGTAGGCCTGCATAAGAGAGGAGCTCGAAAGGGGTGGCGCAGCAGCGCTTATAAACCACTATCGGCCCCTCTTAGCTAGCGAGGTAGCACTAAACATCCACCCGCCTAACGCCGTGCCAGCCACAGCCCTTTCGTCCTAGTTGGTGGCACCAACCGAGAGCAATACTAACCTTTCGTCCCGGTTGCTGGTACCAACCGGGACCAATGCCCCCTTTAGTCCCGGTCCGTGCCACCAACCGGGACCAAAGGTCTCTGCTACCTTTTGTCCCGGTGAAGGAAATTTGCCCTAGAGGCAATAATAAAGTTATTATTTATTTGCATAAATCATGATAAATGTTTATTATTCATGCTAGAATTGTATTAACCGGAAACTTGATACATGTGTCAATAGATAGACAAACAGAGTGTCCCTAGTATGCCTCTACTTGACTAGCTTGTTTATCAAAGATGGTTAAGTTTCCTAGCCATAGACATGTCTTGTCATTTGATGAACAGGATCATATCATTCAGAGAATGATGTGATGGACTAGACCCAATTTTTAGCTTAGCATTATGATCGTTGTTGTTTATTGCTACTGCTTTCTTCATGACTTATACATGTTCCTTAGACTATGAGATTGTGCAACTGCCGGATATCCAGAGGAACACTTTGTGTGCTATCAAACGTCACAATGTAACTGGGTGATTATAAAGATGCTCTACAGGAGTTTCCGAAGGTGTTTGTTGGGTTGGCATATATCGACATTAGGATTTGTCACTCCGTGTTTCTGAGAGGTATCTCTGGGCCCTCTCGGTAATACTCATCACTCCAAAGCCTTGCAAGCAATGTGACTAATGAGTTAGTTGCGGGATGAAGTATTACGGAACAAGTAAAGAGACTTGCCGGTAACGAGATTGAACTAGGTATGAGGATACCAACGATCGAATCTCGGGCAAGTAACATACCGATGACAAAGGGAACAATGTATGTTGTTATGCGGTTTGACCAATAAAGATCTTCCTAGAATATGTAGGAGCCAATATGAGCATGCAGGTTACGCTATTGGTTATTGACCAGAGATTGTCTCAGTTCATGTCTACATAGATCTCGAACCCGTAGGGTCCGCACGCTTAACGTTCGATGACGATCGGTAGTATGAGTTTTGTGTTTTGATGTACCGAAGGTAGGTCGGAGTCCCGTATGAGATCGTGGACATGACGAGGAGTCTCGAAATGGCCGAGACATAAAGATCGATATATTGGAAGGCTATATTCGGATATCGGAAAGGTTCCGAGTGATTCGGGTATTTTTCGAAGTACAGGGTAGTTAGGGGAGAAGCATTGGGCCTTGATGGGCTTTAGTGGGAAGAGGAGAAAGGCCACAGGGGCTGGCTGCGCCCCCCTCCCCTCTGGTCCGAACTCGACTAGGGAAGAAGGGGCCGGCCCCCTTTCTTTCTCCTCTCCCTCTCCTTCCTTCTCCCTCTCTCCCCTCTTGGTGGACTCCTACTAGGACTTGGAGTCCTAGTAGGACTCCATACCCTGGCCGCACCCTTTGCCTAGGCCGGCCTCCTCCTCCTCCATCCTTTATATACTGAGGCAAGGGGCACCCCATGAACACAAGTTGATCATTGATCTTTTAGCCGTGTGCGGTGCCCCTCTCCACAGTTACACACCTCGATCATATGTTCGTAGTGCTTAGCGAAGCCCTGCGTCGGTAACTTCATCATCACCGTCATCACGCCGTCGTGCTGACGAAACTCTCCCTCGGCCTCAACTGGATCCAGAGTACGTGGGACATCATCGAGCTCAACGTGTGCTGAACACGGAGGTGCCGTAGTTTCGGTGCTTGGATCGGTCAGATCGTGAAGACGTACGACTACATCAACGCGTTGATAAAACGCTTCTGCTAACGGTCTACGAGGGTATGTGGACAACACTCTTCCCCGCTCGTTGCTATGCATCACCATGATAGATCTTGCGTGTGAGTAGGATTTTTTTTTGAAATTACTGCGTTCCCCAACAGTGGCATCCGATCCAGGTCTATGCGTAGATGTTATATGCACGAGTAGAACACAAACGAGTTGTGGGCGTGGTTGTATACATATTGCTTGCCGTTACTAGTTGATTACTTGGTTCCGCGGTATTGTGAGATGAAGCGGCCCGGACCGACATTATGCGTACGCTTACGCGAGGCTGGTTTCACCGCTGCGAGCACTCGTTGCTTAAAGGTGACTGGCGGGTGTCTGTCTCTCTCACTTTAGTTGAACCGGTTTCAATGAAGAGGGTTCTTTTCGAAAGATCAAAAAGCAATCACTAAACCACGTTGTGGTTTTGCGTAAGTAAGAATCGGTTCTTCTAAACCCGTAGCAGCCACGTAAAACTTGCAACAACAAAGTAGAGGATGTCTAACTCGTTTTTGTAGGGTATGCTTGTGATGTGATATGGTCAAGACGTGATGAGATATAAGTTGTTGTATGAAATGATCATGTTTTGTAAAGTTATCGGCAACCGGCAGGGGCCTTATGGTTGTCGCTTTATTGTATGAAATGCAATCGCCATGTAATTGCTTTACTTTATCACTAAGCGGTAGCGATAGTCATGGAAGCAACTTTGGCGAGACGACAATGCCACTTCAATGGAGATCAAGGTGCCACGCCGGTGACGATGGAGATCATGACGGTGCTTCGGTGATGGAGATCATGAGCACAAGATGATATGACCATATCATGTCACACATTTTGATTGCATGTGATGTTAATCCTTTTATGCATCTTATTTTGCTTAGTACGACGGTAGCATTATAAGATGATCCCTCGCTTAAATTTCAAGGTATAAGTGTTCTCCCTTGAGTATGCACCGTTGCTACAGTTCGTCGTGCCCAGACACCACGTGATGATCGGGTGTGATAAGCTCTACGTTCACATACAACAGGTGCAAGCCAGTTATTGCACACGCGGAATACTCGGGTTAAACTTGACGAGCCTAGCATATGCAGATATGGCCTCGGAACACTCAGACCGAAAGGTCGAGCATGAATCATATAGCAGATATAATCAACATGAGATGTTCACCATTGATACTACTCCATATCACGTGATGATCGGACATGGTTTAGTTGATGTGGATCACGTGATCACTTGGATGACTAGAGGGATGTCTATCTAAGTTGGAGTTCTTAAGTAATATGATTAATTGAACTTCAATTTATCATGAAACTTAGCACTTGATAGTATTTTTGCATATCTATGTTGTTGTAGATCAATGGTGCATGCTACCGTTCCTTTGAATTTTAGTGGGTTCCTAGAGAAAGCTAAGTTGAAAGATGATGGTAGCAATTACACGGACTGGGTCCGTAACTTCAGGATTATCCTCATTGCTGCACAAAAGAATTACGTCCTGGAAGCACCGCTAAGTGCGAAACCCGCTGCAGGAGCTGCTGCGGATGTTATGAACGTCTGGCAGAGCAAAGTTGATGACTACTCGATAGTTTAGTGTGCCATGCTTTACGGCTTAGAATTGGGACTTCAAAGACGTTTTGAACGTCATGGAGCATATGAGATGTTCCAAGAGTTGAAGTTAATATTCCAAGCAAATGCCCGAGTTGAAAGATATGAAGTCTCCAACAAGTTCTATAGCTGCAAGATGGAGGAGAATAGTTCTGTTAGTGAACATATACTCAAAATGTGTGGGTACCATAACCACTTGACTCAATTGGGAGTTGAACTTCCTGATGGTTGTGTCATTGACAGAGTTCTTCAATCACTGCCACCAAGCTATAAAGGCTTCATGATGAACTATAATATGCAAGGGATGGAAAAGACTATTCCCGAGCTCTTCGCAATGCTAAAAGCTGCGGAGGTAGAAATCAAGAAGGAGCATCAAGTGTTGATGGTCAGCAAGACCACTAGTATCAAGAAAAAGGGTAAAGGGAATAAGGGAAACTTCAAGAAGAACGGCAAGCAAGTTGCTGCTCAAGTGAAGAAGCCCAAGTCTGGACCTAAGCCTGAGACTGAGTGCTTCTACTACAAAGGGACTGGTCACTGGAAGCGGAACTGCCCCAAGTATTTGGAGGATAAGAAGGATGACAAGACAAAAGGTATATTTGATATACATGTTATTGATGTGTACCTTGCTAATACTCGTAGTAGCACCTGGGTATTTGATACTGGTTCTGTTGCTCATATTTGCAACTCGAAACAGGAGCTACGGATTAAACGAAGATTGGCTAAGGACGAGGTGACGATGCGCGTGGGAAATGGTTCCAAAGTTGATGTGATCGTTGTCGGCACGTTACCTATACATCTACCTTCAGGATTAGTTATAGACCTAAATAATTGTTATTTGGTGCCAGCGTTAAGCATGAACATTATATCTGGATCTTATTTGATGCGAGACGGTTATTCATTTAATTCAGAGAATAATGGTTGTTCTATTTATATGAATAATATCTTTTATGGTCATGCACCCCTGATGAGTGGTCTGTTTTTACTAAATCTCGATAGTAGTGATACACATATTCATAGTATTGAAACCAAAAAGATGCAAAGTTAATAATGATAGTGCAACTTATTTGTGGCACTGCCGTTTAGGTCATATTGGTGTAAAGCGCATGAAGAAACTCCATACTGATGGGCTTTTGGAATCACTTGATTATGAATCACTTGGTGCTTGCGAGCCATGTCTCATGGGCAAGATGACTAAGACTCCGTTCTCCGGAACTATGGAGAGAGCAACTGACTTATCGGTAATAATACATACTGATGTATGCGGTCCAATGAGTGTTGATGCTCGCGGCGGGTATCGTTATTTTCTGACCTTCATAGATGATTTAAGCAGATATGGGTATATCTACTTGATGAAGCATAAGTCTGGAACATTTGAAAAGTTCAAAGAATTTCAGAGTGAACTTGAAAATCATCGTAACAAGAAAATAAAGTTTCTACGATCTGATCGTGGAGGAGAATATTTGAGTTACGAGTTTGGTCTTCATTTGAAAAATTGCGGAATAGTTTCGCAGCTCACGCCACCTGGAACACCACAGCATAATGGTGTGTCTGAACGTCATAATCGTACTTTACTCGATATGGTGCGATCTATGATGTCTCTTACCGATTTACCACTATCGTTTTGGGGTTATGCTTTAGAGACGACTGCATTCACATTAAATAGGGCACCATCTAAATGCGTTGAGACGACACCATATGAACTTTGGTTTGGCAAGAAACCTAAACTGTCGTTTCTTAAAGTTTGGGGCTGCGATGCTTATGTGAAAACTCTTCAACCTGATAAGCTCGAACCTAAATCGGAGAAATGTGTCTTCATAGGATACCCAAAGGAGACTGTTGGCTACACCTTCTATCACAGATCCGAAGGCAAGATTTTTGTTGCTAAGAACGCATCCTTTCTAGAGAAGGAGTTTCTTTCAAAAGAAGTGAGTTGGAGGAAAGTAGAACTTGATGAGGTAATTGTATCTTCTCCCGAATTAGAAAGTAGTTCATCAAAGAAATCAGTTCAAGTGATGCCTACACCAATTAGTGAGGACGCTAATGATGATAATCATGAAACTTTAGATCAAGTTACTACCGAAACTCGTAGGTCAACCAGAGTACGGTCCACACCAGAGTGGTACGGTAATCCGGTTCTGGAAGTCATGTTACTAGACCATGACGAACCTACGAACTATGAGGAAGCGATGATAGCCCAGATTCCGCAAAATGGCTTGAGGCCATGAAATCTGAGATGGGATCCATGTATGAGAACAAAATATGGACTTTGGTTGACTTGCCCGATGATCAGCATGCCATAGAGAATAAATGGATCTTCAAGAGGAAGACTGACGCTGACGGTAATGTTACTGTTTACAAAGACTTGTTGCGAAAAGTTTTCGACAAGTTCAAGGGGTTGACTACGATGAGACCTTCTCACCCGTAGCGATGCTTAAGTCTGTCCGAATCATGTTAGCAATTGCTGCGTTTTATGATTATGAAATTTGGCAAATGGATGTCAAAACTGCATTCCTAAATGGATTTCTGGAAGAAGAGTTGTATATGATGCAACCAGAAGGTTTTGTCGATCCAAAGGGTGCTAACAAAGTGTGCAAGCTCCAGTGATCCATTTATGGACTGGTGCAAGCCTCTCGGAGTTGGAATAAACATTTTGATGGAGTGATCAAAGCATATGGTTTTATACAGACTTTTGGAGAAGCCTGTATTTACAAGAAAGTGAGTGGGAGCTCTGTAGCATTTATAATATTATATGTGGATGACATATTGTTGATTGGAAATGATATAGAATTTCTAGATAGCATAAAAGGATACTTGAATACAAGTTTTTAAATGAAAGACCTCGGTGAAGTTGCTTATATATTGGGCATCAAGATCTATAGAGATAGATCAAGACGCTTAATTGGACTTTCACAAAGCACATACCTTGATAAAGTTTTGAAGAAGTTCAAAATGGATCAGTCAAAGAAAGGGTTCTTGCATGTGTTACAAGGTGTGAAGTTGAGTCAGACTCAATGCCCGACCACTGAAGAAGATAGAGAGGAAATGAAAGACAGTCCCTATGCTTCAGCCATAGGTTCTATCATGTATGCAATGCTGTGTACCAGACCTGATGTATGTCTTGCTATAAGTCTAGCAGGGAGGTACCAAAGTTATCCAGGAGTGGATCACTGGGCAGCAGTCAAGAATATCCTGAAGTACCTGAAAAGGACTAAGGATATGTTTCTCATTTATGGAGGTGACAAAGAGCTCGTCGTAAACGGTTACGTCGATGCAAGCTTTGACACTGATCCGGATGACTCTAAGTCGCAAACTGGATACGTATTTTTATTGATGTTGGTGCAGTTCCAAGCAAAGCATTGTGGCGGGATCTACGTGTGAAGCGGAGTACATAGCTTCTTCGGAAGCAGCAAATCAAGGAGTCTGGATAAAGGAGTTCATATCCGATCTAGGTGTCATACCTAGTGAATCGGGTCCAATGAAAATCTTTTGTGACAATACTGGTGCAATTGCCCTGGCAAAGGAATCCAGATTTCACAAGAGAACCAAACACATCAAGAGACGCTTCAATTCCAACCGTCATCAAGTGTCGGAGGGAGACTTAGAGATTTGCAAGATACATACGGATCTGAATGTTGCAGACCCGTTGACTAAGCCTCTTCCACGAGCAAAACATGATTAGCACCAAGACTCCATGGGTGTTAGAATCATTACATTGTAATCTAGATTATTGACTCTAGTGCAAGTGGGAGACTGAAGGAAATATGCCCTAGAGGCAATAATAAAGTTATTATTTATTTCCTTAATTCATGATAAATGTTTATTATTCATGCTAGAATTGTATTAACCGAAAACTTGATACATGTGTGAATACATAGACAAACAGAGTGGCCCTAGTATGCCTCTACTTGACTAGCTTGTTTATCAAAGATGGTTAAGTTTCCTAGCCATAGACATGTGTTGTCATTTGATGAACAGGATCACATCATTATTAGAATGATGTGATGGACTAGACCCAATTGTTAGCTTAGCATTATGATCGTTGTTGTTTAATGCTACTGCTTTCTTCATGGCTTATACATGTTCCTCAGACTATGAGATTGTGTAACTCCCGGTTATCCAGAGGAACACTTTGTGTGCTATCAAATGTCACAACGTAACTGGGTGATTATAAAGATGCTCTACAGGTGTTTCCGAAGGTGTTTGTTGGGTTGGAATATATCGAGATTAGGATTTGTCACTCCGTGTTTCCGAGAGGTATCTCTGGGACCTCTCGGTAATACTCATCACTCCAAAGCCTTGCAAGCAATGTGACTAATGAGTTAGTAGCGGGATGAAGTATTACGGAACGAGTAAAGAGACTTGCCGGTAATGAGATTGAACTAGGTATGAGGATACCGACGATCGAATCTCGGGCAAGTAACATACCGATGACAAAGGGAACAACTTATGTTGTTATGCGGTTTGACCGATAAAGATCTTCGTAGAATATGTAGGAGCCAATATGAGCATCCTGGTTCCGCTATTGGTTATTGACCGGAGATTGTCTCAGGTCATGTCTACATAGTTCTCGAACACGTAGGGTCCGCACGCTTAACGTTCGATGACGATCGGTATTATGAGTTTTGTGTTTTGATGTACCGAAGGTAGTTCGGAGTCCCGGATGAGACCGTGGACATGACGAGGAGTCTCGAAATGGTCGAGACATAAAGATCGATATATTGAAAGGCTATATTCGGACATCGGAAAGGTTCCGAGTGATTCGGGTATTTTTCGGAGTACAGGGTAGTTACGGGAGAAGCAATGGGCCTTGATGGGCTTTAGTGGGAAGAGGAGAAAGGCCACACGGGCTGGCTGCGCCCCCCTCCCCTCTGGTCCGAATTGGACTAGGGAAGAAGGGGCCGGCCCCCTTTCCTTCTCCTCTCCCTCTCCTTCCTTCAACCTCTCTCCCCTCTTGTTGGACTCCTACTAGGACTTGGAGTCCTAGTAGGAGTCCACACCCTGGCCGCACCCTTTGCCTAGGACGGCCTCCTCCTCCTCCATCCTTTATATACTGAGGCAAAGGACACCCCATGAACATAAGTTGATCATTGATCTTTTAGCCATGTGCGGTGCCCCTCTCCACAGTTACACACCTCGATCATATCTTTGTAGTGCTTAGGCGAAGCCCTGCGTCGGTAACTTCATCATCACCATCATCAGCCGTCGTGCTGACGAAACTCTCCCTCGGCCTCAACTGGATCAAGAGTTCGAGGGACGTCATCGAGCTGAACGTGTGCTGAACACGGAGGTGACGTAGTTTTGGTGCTTGGATCGGTCGGATCGTGAAGACGTACGACTATATCAACCGCGTTGATAAAACGCTTCCGCTAATGGTCTATGAGGGTACGTGGACAATACTCTTCCCCGCTCGTTGCTATGCATCACCATGATAGATCTTGCGTGTGCGTAGGAATTTTTTTGAAATTACTGCATTCCCCAACACCCGGTTGGTGGCACGAACCGGGACTAAAGGGGACATTGGTCCCGATTGGTGCCACCAACCGGGACTAATGGGCTGGCTATATAAGCCAACACTTAGGAAATTTTCCCCCGCCTCCCATTCTCCTCTCGATCGACGCCGACGCCCTGCCCCGACGCTGATGCCAACGCTGCCAGGCTAGTGCTGCGCCACCTTGCCCCGACACGGACGCCGCCAGGCTGTTGCACCACCCTCCCGACGCTGACGCCCTGCCCAGAGCCCGCACCCTCCTCATCGCTGCCCCCCAGTGAGCTCCGCCACCCCTTCCCCTGCGCTACCCGTTGCCGCCGCCTCCGCCCCTGCGCGCTGCCACCGCCGCCACCCCTGCCCCTGCTGCTTAGAATTTTTTTTCTTTAATTATTTCATATATATATATATATATATATATATATATATATATATATAGATGGATGGATTGATGTATGTATATATATGGATTGAAGGATGGATTGATGTGTATAGATTTTTTTATGTTCATAGAAAAAATATTCTCAATTTTTTTCATATATATAGATGGATGGATTGATGTATGTATATATGGATGGATGGATGGATTGATGTATGTATATATGGATGGATGGATGGATGGATTGATGATATATAGATGATTTTCATTATGGTGATATATAGATTATTTTCATTATGGTGATATATAGATTATTTTAGATGTGATAGATAGATGTTTCCTTTACGGAGATTTTTTATGAATTACAACTTCAAATGAGCTGAAACTTTACAGAGATTTTTTAAGAATTATTTTAGGAATATTGGAGCCAATAAACACCAGAGGGGGGGCACCAGGTGGGCCCAACCTACCTGGGCGCGCCAGGCCCCCCAGGCGCGCCCTAGTGGGTTGTGGCCTCCTCGGCCCACCTCCGGTGCCCATCTTTTGGTATAGAAGTCTTTTTGACCTAGAAAAAAATAAGGGAGAGGCTTTTGGGACGAAGTGACACCGTCTCGTGGCGAAACTTGGGCAGGAGCACTTTTGCCCTCCGGCGGAGCGATTCTGCCGGGGGAACTTCCCTCCCGGAGGGGGAAATCATCGTCATCATCATCACCAACAACTCTCCCATGTTGGGGAGGGCAATCTCCATCAACATCTTCACCAGCACCGTCTCATCTCAAACGTAGTTCATCCTTGTATTCAATCTTGTTACCGGAACTATAGATTGCTGCTAGGGGGTGACTAGTAGTGTTGATTACATCTTGTAGTTGATTACAATATGGTTTATTTGGTGGAAGATTTGTAGGGGAACGCAGAAGAAAACAAAAAATTTCCGACCTACGCACCAGCCCAGGACCACTACGGAGACTGCATACATGGTTTGATCTTTTTCGTTACCGACTCGTAGCGCAGCGGGAAGTAGAGTCGACGACGATCGGCGGTGCAGATCCCCGCAGTTAGGATTTACAACCTCCCAACCGCGAGGATGTATACCCTCATCTGCTCCACAGACAGCCCTCCAGGAGGCGGTCGAACAGCCCCCCGGACGGTGTCGCGGACAGCCCTTCGGGAGGACCTTCGAAACTCGAACGGTCACTCGGACAGCCCTTTGGGAGGACCTTGAAACTTGGACGGTCACACGGACAGCCCTTTGGGAGGCACTCACGAACTAAGACCGAAACTACGATCTCTCTACAGAGTTGCACACATACGGTGTCATCTATCCGGCAGGGCTTCGCCGTCCAGAACTAGTTCCTGCCGGAACCCAGACAGCCTTACGGCTCTACGAAACTCTTTTCGTGGGAGGGAGAGAAGAAGCCAGATAATGCATGGCATGTGTATGAGAGCAAGGGATGATTGTGTAGGTATGCCCCTCCACCTCTATTTATAGGAAATCCCAAGGGGGTAGGGTAGTTTCACAAAAAACCCAAAATGCACATGAATGAAGTCCTTCCACAAGGACCTAGGAGTGAAACCAAGGAACAAGAGGGTCCCCAAGGGGGGATACCCCATGTGGCCGGCCACACCCCCATGAGGGGCCCAAAAAATGGCTCCTATCCATCCATGTCATCCCCAAGATCTTTTGGAGCAAAGCCCCAAAAGGTGGCTTTCCATAAAGTAACCATAAAGCTGATTTTCACTAATCATGACGACATTTTTCAGCGTCTGATCGAACTGAAAATATTTATGTGGGCTAAGAACATTTCCAGTACCCACTAAAATGATTATCAACGTGTTCCGAAACAATTCCGGTTTTAGTGATTTTCATCTGCGAAACGCATCTGAAGTGGCTCCGGCAGCTCCGGAACATTTCCGGTTTTTATCTCAGAAAATTCCAAAAAGCTTCCAGAATGATTCTGTCATCATCCAAGAATTATCAGGCATGTGCCGAAACCAATTTGACTTAATGGTGTATCCTGAAACAACTTTTCGGTATAATCGAAACTTATCCGATGACCTCTCTCTGCGGTACGATTCCGCTGTCCGAAACTTTTCTTTGTCCGAAACTTTTTCGGTGATTTTCTCTCAGACTCCCTGTCTAGTATTCAGTAGATAGATGACCCTTAAGCGTGTGACCCTATAGGTTCGGTGAAGTATAGACATGACCCGGAACCCCTTCCGATCAATGATCAACATCGGAGCCGTGCACACCCATATTGACCCCTATACCCACACGAATAAATATTCGAGTGAACCTCCAGTTGCCGTGTGCTATTCCTGTTGCTTCGCGATATGTTACAAATACCCGAGGTGAGACATGTTGGCATTCCCGTGGATCAACAACTTGTCCACTATGCTAGTTACCTCGTTACCGGTATTGTTCTCTTTTCTCGTTATCGTGTTCGGCATCCCCGTGATCAAATCACAAAGTGTCTGGCCAGACGATGATGGATACCGTAACACCGAGAGGGCCCAGAGATATCTCTCCATCGTCGGAGGAGCAAATCCCAATCTTGAGCTATCAAGTTACTTGACACACTTTTCCATGAACCCGTAAGCCGCCGTAATAGCCACCCATTTACGGATGACATTTAACAAACCCCAAAGTTCATGAAGCAAGCATGAAGAAACTCGATACTCTCATGGTCTAAGGAATCATGCAAACATTAACCATCTCTGTGTTATGTACCAATAAACTTGTGACTAATGAATCTCATAGCATAACATCATGCCGGGTCGATTCAACACAAATGTTCTCTTAACATTATGCCCTCAAGGTTGCTGACATAGACATGCCCATGATCAGGAAAACATAACCATCATGCAACACTTGAGCTAGTCTTAGAGGCCAGACTAGGAATACATTTTACCGTTTATTATTCCACACGTGCATATGAGTCTTCCTCCGAGCCTCGTGGTTATTGCAGACTCGAGAACCATAGCAGTTATAGCATGGAACATAAACATAATTATGAACTCGGAGATAAATAATATCATTTATTATTGCCTCTAGGGCATATCTCCTACAGACTCCCACTTGCACTAGAGTCAATAATCTAGTTAATGCTAATGCACTTTACACCTGTGGCACATCGGTGTAAATATGCTTCGCTTGTGGTATAGCCTGATGTCCAACGGATCTGACGAATTCAGTTCCGTGTGTATCTTGCATGTCCTCGCGTTTTCACTTTTTCACAAAATTCATATTTTGTGTGGACTTGGCTTTGTATGTATGTGAATCACAGGTCGAACCTGGATTCCTCAGACTGAGTTATGGAGCAACTACCTGCAGTAGAGTCCCATTGTCAAAAGCCATCTTGGAACTATACTAAGTTCATGAATGAACTATATGATTCAACAACGTCTTTGTCGCTTCTAAAGCGTCAACATACTTAGCCCTTGTTATAGAATTCGCCAGAGTAACTAGTTTGAACAAATTCCAACTAACTGTGCCACCACATTGTGTGTTACACAAAACCCTTAACTTAAATCGAAAATCGCACGGTGAAAAGATGAAGACTATCGATGTAACATTTTACAACGAACTCTTCATGATCTCCGCTTGCAAGAAAACATATCATCAGTACTTACTCTAGTACTCAATGACATCTTTCACTGTTATCCCACGATCAGTACTTTGATCACTTTAGTATCCATACTCGCAACACCTTGGGAGTATCGGACATATCTGGTTGTTTTACATACCATGGAATACATGATTAATCCAAACACAAAAGTGTGTGGAATCTGCATCATGTATTTTACTCATCAGTGTTTTGGGACACCGAGTCTTGCAAAAACTCCTTCCATGTGACTTTGGCAAGAATCACTCCTTGGCGTTTTAAATGCTAAAAGGTTTTAGCATTTTGTCAATATGTATTCATTGCTTAGCCCCATTAGGTAAATCTATCTCCATAGATCATCATGCCTTATATTGAGGCTATTTATCCTAAGCACTTCATCGAAAAACTATTTTCAAATGAAGTCCTATTTCGTGTCAAGAAATTTATTTCCAATTACCAATGTGCCAAGCACATAAGGTTTTTAGAAATATTATTACGCTCCCACTTACTTTCTTGAATTACAAGCATCTTCGTTACCCATTGATGAAGTCAAAACCCCTTTGACCATTTCATCAAAACACGAAGATTCCAACTCCATTTTGCTCTCTTCTGTCCATTGCTGGAACTCTAAAGTTTGCATACCTACTAGCATCCTCTGGATCGACAAATTACTTTGGACTGTATCATATACAAGTCCTAGCTTTCATTTCCATCAGATGGAAATCCTTTTATCATCAATGTTTCATATCTCATGATTGAAATATGTATTAATTGCTAGTTCAACCCGAACCGACTTTAAGCATCGCTACGATGAAAACAACCTCATCGTAGTCAACTCTTGAACTTCTTATTTCAACAAGTCGAGCTTTATGGATAAAACATTTTTATCCATATCAGTTTTAGGTTCCAATATTTGTTAGACTCTAAGTCTTCCGAAAGTTGTATCAGGGTTTTAATCTTGAATCACTTATATGGAAACTAACTTGGGTTGTATTGGCATTTAGCCAATTCCGGAGTCAGGGCCCATCAACACTTCCTTGTGTATCGTAGGTATAATGTTGTCTAACAACAATATCTCATTTGCGCACCTGACAGGTTTGCACGAGCCTTGCCTACGTGGTTCAGCTGCAAGTTCGACTGAAGTTCATACATTTTATTGTAGAGACTTCCGTATCGGTCATGAGGAAACTCTGGAATTACTTCCAAGGTCTCTTTCCTTTGATCCGATGACTTAGATACTGTTTATCTCGTCGAGTTGCACTATTCTCCCACTCACCTTTTTGAAAGAACCATTCTCTTTAAAAGCACACCGTTTAGCGGCAAAACTATTTGCCTCGGTATAGTGAGGGAGGAATACCGAACATTTTGGTATAACCTACAAAGTAGCACTTGTCTGATTTGAAATAGGTTTGTAACCTTTTACACAAGCCCCATATTCCAAATGTTAAGAAAAGATATAACATGGTTGGGCGTACCATACCATGGCTTCATTTCAACAGACCGATGTAGCTCTTTTCGGTGTAAAAGCATGATCTCTAAAGCATCACTTTAAAAAGGATAATGGCAAATTTATTTATGTCATCGTTGACCTTACCATGTCATAAATGGTTAGATTACATCTCGACGGACTTTTCACTTGCGGTGGTGTTCCGGGAGGTGCAAGTTATGAAACCCCTTTCACAACTCATCAGACATTCGCTAAACATGTAACTCAAATATTCCTTTGTGCAATCAAATTGCAGAAACATAATTTTCTTGTTACAATAACTTCTACTTCATTTTTGAAAACCTTTGAATGATTTCAAAAGATCCAGACTTACGTCTCATCAAGTAAATATCCATATATCTACTTGAGTCATTTCTGAAGATAAATAAATCCACCACTAACAACACTTATCGGACTAACACATCAAATGTATGATCACTAATAAGTTTGTTGTTCGTTCCTTATTGCCTGTGAACGGTATTTTAGTCACTTCACTTTTCGGAGGAAAGTTTCAAGTGTCAGATGATTCAAAATCAAAAAGACTTCAAAATCCATCATAATGGAATTTTCCATGCGGGTTTCTCCAATGTGACCAAATGTAGTGCCACATTTGTGTGGTATTCTTTTAGTCTTGCGACATTTAGCGTCAGTGTTATGGATGTATCATATTACCCTCAATATTCATAACATACGTCCCATCTTGGATGGAAGCATGGCCCTTCATGTTATTCATAATACTTAACAACAATTGTTGTTTTTATGAACAACTCTTTTGCAACAAACATTGTGCAGTGGGCTAGAGTGTATGAAACTCTAAAATGAATTATGAAAGTAAACCCAGAGGTATTGTATTATTATCAATATTCATAACATACATCTCATTCATAATGAAAGTATGGCCCTTGTGTTATTCATAACATCGAACATAAAAGGTTCTCTTATGAACAACCTTCTTGCAAGATACCTTATGCAATGGGCTAGAGTTTGTAAAACTCTAAATGAATTATGAAAATAAATACAGATGGCAATACATCGATGGAAGGTATAGTAACATTTACTATGTTCCCTGTGTATACCTTAACCTCATTTCTGGCTAGTCTTTTTAGGCCACAGTAGCTCTTACAGTGATTCGCAATTGAATGCAATCGAGCGGGTATCTTTGTGATTAACTCACAATACCCAAGAATTAGTGATTAACATGTTTAACCATAATTCCCAAGAACTATATCTTTGACCAGCCTACTATACAACAAAAACTTGTATGACATTCATACATGAGCTGGATATTCCAGTCATCTTTCTTTCTGCCTTTTTACTTCTAACAGTTTAACTTTTAGTATTTCTCCTACTCGCAAAAGAAGCACCCAACTTAAGAGTGGCGTTAGCCCCGGACTTCCTAGGCGTGTAAGTCATACTAACACCCTTTGGACACTTCCTTTCTCTTTAAGTTGTTGTTTTATTCACCTTTCATTATATGACAGGCGTTCTTCTGGATCCCTTTCCCAACAGTCAAATGCATAGTAAACACTTTTACTAATACTTGCAAACAAACATTGCTTTGTTTGTATCTGAAAATAATTTTCAGTTCCATGAATATCATATAACTATCCCAACTTTTGAAGTTTGGGTTTCATGGAAGCAAACATATTGCACTTGACTGAAACGGAATTATAGCTTTTGGATCGAAGGACGAGAGTCACATGATCCATAGCTTTAGCGGGAGGATACGGAAAGCATGCGATAGGACAAAGTCCTTCTCGGCACTTTTGAGGACAATCCTCATATTACGTTACCAATCGTAAAGTTTTAACCAGATATTTAACAGTTATTCAATTTTAATAGGGAAGGTGGAAACGCGAGCCATTATTCTACAACTATTTTGCAAGAAACACTTAGAGAGTGTTCATAATTAATTGCACTGAGAATTAAACATGTTAATTCAACAGTGCGCTCCCACTCAAATCAATATCTCTCACAATTAATTTTGAGTGATACAAGATCCAGACTTCAATTCATCGCCATAGAATCATCATCTCATAACGGGAATTTTAATCGGTAGGCCAACTTGCCGATCACATCTCTATGTGACTCTTGCTCATCTTTCGATGCGTGTGTTCCGAGCTCAGGACGATCCTGCCATGAACGTCAAGACAACCAAGTGATCTTGCTGCGAGGTCTGACCTCACCCGCCTCACACTTCTCTAATCGTTCGTACCCATGCATCCATGGCGCACCCCGAAAAGATAGATGCTGTGATGGTGCTACACTTGGGAGAACACTAACTACTTGATATTTTAAGTGAGAGATCACCCTAATAAAAGCGACTACCGCGCAATTAAGAAGGGTGCATCATAAGGGATAAACATCTCAGGCAATTCATAATAGCATGATATGGTATAGCCCTTTTTGACGGAGAAGTATTTCATTTCTTCGTCTTCGGCATTCGCGTCGGTGGTCACCTTCACGAAGATTGCCACCACATTATTGATGCACCAGATAATATTGCTATCTCTATAGCTAACAAAATAATGCATTACAACAAGGTTGACACGTAGGTCATTAAAATGCAATCATATGGCTCCAGCCATCATGCCGAATCATGATACGCAGGTCATGTTAATCAAATTACATCATATAGTCATCTCATACATAATCGAATTAGTATGAGCACTGCTATACCACATCACATGCACATCCTGCAAAACCTAGTTAGACGCCTCTAATAGGTTTATGCAAAATTTTATTTTACGTGGCTTCTAAGGTTTTGACTTAAACCGCAGCTACCAATGTTTTATCATCAAGTATGATTATTCAGGTTGCTAGATTAACATCTCGGGGTGTATGAAATACGGGATAATTAAATCTTGAGCCCCATACTAAACTTCGTCATACGCATGACCCCCGTGCAGATCATATCTGCAATGCCCTTTCATCTGCGAATTTCAACTTTCTTTTGACTACGGCAGAACCCAAAGAACTGACAGCACTTCCATGATCAATCAGGATCACGGATTGCCAGAACTTTGTCAAATTCCACCATGTTGTCTCGAGATTGAGCAAACGCAAATTCTAGGGAAGCAACAAGAACCTCGGGTAACAGATTTCATCTGTCACCCGCATAAATAATTTTCAGCAATAGATCTCATCTACTACCTAATTATATTATGCAATACCCATACATCTCCATGTATTCTAGATCGAAACCTGCATCTACGCATAGCACGGCTCTTGATGCCACTGTAGGGGAAGGCAGCAGAAAACAAAAAATTTCCGACCTACGCACCAGCCCAGGACCACTATGGAGACTGCATACATGGTTTGATCTTTTTCGTTACCGACTCGTAGCGCAGCGGGAAGTAGAGTCGATGACGACCGGCGGTGCAGATCCCCGCAGCTAGGATTTACAACCTCCCAACCGCGAGGATGTATACCCTCATCTGCTCCTTAGACAGCCCTCCAGGAGGCGGTCGAACAACCCCCCGGACGGTGTCGCGGACAGCCCTTCGGGAGGACCTTCGAAACTCGAACGGTCACTCGGACAGCCCTTCGGGAGGACCTTCGAAACTCGGACGGTCACACGGACAGCCCTTCGGGAGGCACTCACGAACTAAGACCGAAACTACAATCTCTCTACAGAGTTGCACACATACGGTGTCATCTATCCGGCAGGGCTTCGCCGTCCAGAACTAGTTCCTGCCGGAACCTAGACAGCCTTACGGCTCTACGAAACTCTTTTCGTGGGAGGGAGAGAAGAAGCCAGATAATGCATGGCATGTGTATGAGAGCAAGGGTTGATTATGGAGGGCTGCCCCTCCACCTCTATTTATAGGAAATCCCAAGGGGGTAGGGTAGTTTCACAAAAAACCCAAAATGCACATGAATGAAGTCCTTCCACAAGGACCTAGGAGTGAAACCAAGGAACAAGAGGGTCCCCAAGGGGGGATACCCCATGTGGCCGGCCACACCCCCATGAGGGGCCCAAAAAATGGCTCCTATCCATCCATGTCATCCCCAAGATCTTTTGGAGCAAAGCCCCAAAAGGTGGCTTTCCATAAAGTAACCATAAAGCTGATTTTCACTATTCACGACGACATTTTTCAGCGTCTGATCGAACTGAAAATATTTATGTGGGCTAAGAACATTTCCAGTACCCACTAAAATGATTTTCAACGCATTCCGAAACAATTCCGGTTTTAGTGATTTTCATCTGCGAAACGCATCTGAAGTGGCTCCGGCAGCTCCGGAACATTTTCGGTTTTTATCTTAGAAAATTCCAAAAAGCTTCCAGAATGATTCTGTCATCCTCCAAGAATTATCAGGCATGTGCCGAAACCAATTTGACTTAATGGTGTATCCCGAAACAACTTTTCGGTATCATCAAAACTTATCCGATGACCTCTCTCTGCGGTATGATTCCGCTGTCCGAAACTTTTCGGTGTCCGAAACTTTTTCGGTGATTTTCTCTCAGACTCCCTGTCTAGTATTCAGCAGATAGATGACCCTTAAGCGTGTGACCCTATAGGTTCGGTGAAGTATAGACATGACCCGGAACCCCTTCCGATCAATGATCAACATCGGAGCCGTGGACACCCATATTGACCCTATACCCATCGAATAAATATTCGAGTGAACCTCCGATTGCCGTGTGCTATTCCTGTTGCTTAGCGATATGTTACAAATACCCGAGGTGAGACATGTTGGCATTCCGTGGATCAACAACTTGTCCACTATGCTAGTTACCTCGTTACGGTATTGTTCTCTTTTCTCGTTATCGTGTTCCGCATCCCGTGATCAAATCACAAAGTGTCCGCCAGACGATGATGGATACCGTAACACCGAGAGGGCCTCAGATATCTCTCCATCGTCGGAGGAGCAAATCCCAATCTTGAGCTATCAAGTTACTTGACAAACTTTTCCATGAACCCGTAAGGGCCGTAATAGCCACCCATTTACGGATGACATTTAACAAACCCCAAAGTTCATGAAGCAAGCATGAAGAAACTCGATACTCTCATGGTCTAAGGAATCATGCAAACGTTAACCATCTCTGTGTTATGTACCAATAAACTTGTGAAGAATGAATCTCATAGCATAACATCATGCCGGGTCGATTCAACACAAATGTTCTCTTAACATTATGCCCTCAAGGTTGCTGACATAGACATGCCCATGATCAGGAAAACATAACCATCATGCAACACTTGAGCTAGTCTTAGAGGCCAGACTAGGAATACATTTTACCGCTTTATTATTCCACACGTGCATATGAGTCTTCCTCCGAGCCTCGTGGTTATTGCAGACTCGAGAACCATAGCAGTTATAGCATGGAACATAAACATAATTATGAACTCGGAGATAAATAATATCATTTATTATTGCCTCTAGGGCATATCTCCTACAAGATTATATGTTCCGATCCATCATGCATATTAATACCCCTCTGATCATGAGCATGTTTATTATTTCTGAGTAGTTACTTTTCTTCTTGAGGTCACGGGAGAAATCATGTTGCAAGTAATCATGTGAATTTGATATGTGTTCGATATTTTGATGGTATGTATGTTGTGATTCCCTTAGTGGTGTCATGTGAACGTCGACTACATGACACTTCACCATATTTGGGCCTAAGGGAATGCATTGTGGAGTAGTAAATATATGGTGGGTTGCGTGAGTGACAGAAACTTAAACCCCAGTTTGTGCACTATTCCGTAAGGGACCGATTGGATCCAAAAGTTTAATGCTATGGTTAGAACTTATTCTTAATACTTTTCTCGTAGTTGCGGATGCTTGCAGGAGGGTTAATCATAAGTAGTAGGTTTGTTCAAGTAAGAACAGAACCTAAGCACTGGTCCACCCACATATCAAACTATCAAAGTAGCGAACACAAATCAAACAAACATGATAAAAGTGACTAGATGAAATTCCCGTGTACCCTCAAGAACGCTTTGCCTATCATAAGAGACCATTTTGGCCCGTCCTTTGCCTCAAAAGGATTGGACTACCTTGCTGCACTCTTGTTACTACTATCGTTACTTGCTCGTTATAAATTATCTTCCTATCGAACAACTCTGCTACTTACAATTTCAGCACTTGCAGACATTACCTTACTGAAAACTACTTGTCATTTCCTTCTGCTCCTTGTTGGGTTCGACACTCTTATCGAAAAGAGCTACAATTGACCCCCTATACTTGTGGGTCATCAAGGCTATTTTCTGGCGCCGTTGCTGGGGAGCGAAGCGCCTTTGGTAAGTGGAATTCGGTAAGGAAACATTTATATAGTGTGCTGAAATTTATTGTCACTTGTCACTATGGAAAACAATCCTTTGTTCGGGGTATCTTCACCTCGTCCAGAACCACAATTAGCTACCCCTGAACCTACAACACCTAGTGAAAATATTTAATATGAAATTCCTTCGGGCATGATAGAACAACTGCTAGCTAATCCTTATGCAGGAGATGGAACCGAACATCCTGATATGCATTTGATATATGTGGAACAAATTTGTGGATTGTTTAAGCTTGCAGGTTTACCCAGAGATGAGGTGATGAGAAAGGTTTTCCCTTTATCTTTGAAGGGAAAAGCATTGGCATGGTATAGGCTATGCGATGATATTGGATCATGGAATTGGAATCGTTTGAAATTGGAGTTCCACCAAAAAATATATCCTATGCATCTAGTTCATCGTGATCGGAATTATATATATAATTTTTGGCCTCGTGAAGGAGAAAGTATCGCTCTAGCTTGGGGGAGGCTTAAGTCAATGTTATATTCATGTCCCAATCATGAGCTCTCAAGAGAAATTATTATTCAGAACTTTTATGCTCGGCTTCCTCGTAATGATCAAACCATGCTGGATACTTCTTATCATGGTTCCTTTATGAAGAAGACTATTGAATTCCGGTGGGATCTTTTGGAAAGAAGTAAACGCAACTCTGAAGATTGGGAACTCGACGAAGGTAATGAGTCAGGTATTAAGCTTAAGTATGATTGTGTTAAATGTTTTATGGATACTGATGCTTTTCAAAAGTTTAGCACTAAACATGGACTTGACTCTGAGATAGTAGCCTCCTTTTGTGAATCATTTGCTACTCATGTTGAACTCCCTAAAGAGAAGTGATTTAAATACAACCCACCTATTAAAGAAGAAACTAAAGCACCTGTACCAGTTAAAGAAGAAACTATACTTTATAATGTTGATCCAGTTGTTCCTACTGCACATATTGAGAAACCTCCTTTTCCTGATAGGATAAAGGAACATGCTAAAGTTTCAAATGTGGTTAAAAAAAGCTCTGTTAGCACACCTAAACCAGATGAACAAATTAGAGTTGAACCTAATATTGCCATGGTTAAAGATCTCTTAGAAGAAGATGTGGAAGAAACTGCTAGAATTGCCAAACCCGAAAAGGGATAGAAATAGACCAGTTGTTGGCCTGCCAATCATTTCAGTTAAAATAGGAGATCACTGTTATCATGGTTTATGTGACATGGGTGCTAGTGTGAGTGCTATTCCTTACAAGTTATATCAAGAAATTAGGGAAGACATAGCACCTACAGAGTTGGAAGACATAGATGTTACTATTTAACTTGCTAATAGCGACACCATATCACCTTGTGCGATTATTAGAGATGTTGAAGTCTTGTGTGGGAAAATAAAATATCCTACTTATTTTCTTGTTCTTGGTACTCCATAAGATGACTTCTGTCCCATTATCTTTGGCAGACCTTTCTTGAACATGGTTAATGCTAAGATAGATTGCCGTAAACAAACTCTGGGTGTTAGCTTTGGTGATGAATCTCATGAGTTTAATTTTTCCAAGTTTAGTAGAAACCATCATGAAAAAGAATTGCCTAGTAAGGGTGAATTAATTTGGTCTTGCTTCTATTACTGTGCCACCTACTGATCCTTTAGAGCAATACTTGCTAGACCATGAAAATGATTTACATATGCATGAAATAAATGAAATAGATAATATTTTCTTTGAACAACGTCCTCTACTTAAACACAATTGGCCTATTGAAACTCTAGGAGGTCCTCCTCCACCTAAGGGTGATCCTGTGTTTGAATTAAAACAATTACCAGACACTTTAAAATATGCTTATCTTGATGAAAAGAAGATATATCCTGTTATTATTAGTGCTAACCTTTCAGAACATGAAGAAGAAAGATTATTGAAAGTTCTAAGGAAGCATCGGGCTGCTATTGGATATACTCTTGATGATTTAAAGGGCATTAGTCCCACTCTATGTCAGCACAAAATTAATATGGAACCGTATGCTAAACCCGTTGTTGATCACCAACATCGGTTGAATCCGAAGATGAAAGAAGTGGTAAGAACAGAAATATTAAAACTTCTAGAAGCAGGTATAATCTGTCCCATAGCTGATAGTAGATGGGTAAGTCCTGTTCATTGTGTTCCTAAGAAAGGAGGTATTACTGTTGTTCCCAATGATAAGAATGAACTTATTCCACAAAGAATTGTTACAGGCTATAGAATGGTAATTGATTTCAGAAAATTAAATAAAGCTACTACAAAAGATCATTACCCTTTTCCTTTTATTGATCAAATGCTTGAAAGATTATCTAAGAACACACACTCTTGCTTCCTTGATGGATATTCTGGTTTTTCACAAATACCTGTTTGTTAACCTGATCAATAAAAGACCACTTTCACTTGTCCTTTTGGAACCTATGCTTATAGACGTATGCCTTTTGGTTTATGTAATGCACCTGCTACCTTTCAAAGATGTATGATGGCTATATTCTCTAATTTTTGTGAAAAGATTGTTGAGGTTTTCATGGATGACTTCTCTATTTTTGGGAAGTCTTTTGATGATTGTTTAAGCAATCTTGATCGAGTTTTCCAGAGATGTGAACAAACAAATCTTGTCTTGAATTAGGAGAAGTGCCACTTTATGTTAAATGAAGGCATTGCCTTGGGTCATAAAATTTCTGAAAAGGGTATTGAAGTGGACCAAGCTAAGGTTGATGCAATTGAGAAAATTCCATGTCCTAAGGACATGAAAGGTATTCATAGTTTCCCAGGTCACGCTGGTTTCTATAGGAGGTTTATTAAAGACTTCTCTAAAAAATTTAGGCCTCTCTCTTGTGTCTTGCAAAAGGATGTTCCTTTTGTTTTTTATGATGATTGTTTAGAAGCCTCTGAAACACTCAAGAAAGCTTTAATTTCTGCACCTATTGTTCAACCACCTGATTGGAACTTGCCTTTTGAAATTATGCATGATGCTAGTGATTATGTTGTCGGTGTTGTTCTAGGACAAAGAGTCGATAAGAAATTGAATGTTATTCATTATGCTAGTAAAATTCTACACAGTGCTCAAAGAAATTATGCTTCTACTGAAAAAGAAATCTTAGCAGTGGTGTTTGCTTGCGATAAGTTTAGACCTTATATTGTTGATTTCAAAGTAATTATTCACACAGACCATGCTGCTATTTAATATCTTATGGAAAAGAAAGATGCTAAACCTAGACTTATTTATTGGGTTCTCTTGTTACAAGAATTTGATTTGCATATCATTGATAGAAAAGGAGCTGAGAACCCCGTAGCTGATAATTTGTCTAGGCTTGAAAATGTGCTTGATGACCCACTACCTATTGATGATAGTTTTCGTGATGAGCAGTTAGCCGCACTAAGTATTTCTAATAGTACTCCTTGGTATGCCGACTATGCTAATTACATTGTTGCTAAATATTTACCACCTAGCTTTACATACCAACAAAACAAAAAAATCTTCTATGATTTAAGACATTACTTTTGGGATGACCCACATCTTTATAAAGAAGGAGTGGATGGTATTATTAGACGTTGTGTACCTGAGCATGAACAAGGCCAAATCCTATGGAAATGTCACTCTGAAGCTTATGGAGGGCATCATGCTGGGGATAGAACTGCTCACAAGGTATTGCAATCTGGATTTTATTGGCCTACTCTCTTCAAAGACGCCCATAAGTTTGTTTCGTCTTGTGATGAATGTCAAAGAATAGGTCATATCGGTAAGCGTCAAGAAATTCCTATGAATTATTCACTTGCTTTTGAACCATTTGATGTTTGGGGATTTGATTACATGGGACCTTTTCCTTCCTCTAATGGGTATACACATATTTTGGTTGTTGTCGATTATGTTACTAAATTGGTAGAACCATTCCAACTAGTAGTGCTGATCACAACACCTCTATTAAAATGCTTCAGGAAGTTATTTTCCCAAGGTTTGATTCCCTAGATACTTAGTGACTGATGGTGGTTCACACTTTATTCATGGTGCTTTCCCTAAGATGCTTGCTAAGTATGATGTTAACCATAGAATTGCATCACCTTATCATCCTCAGTCTAGTGGTCAAGTTGAACTTTGTTGCGGATCATAGCAGAAATTAAAAAAAAATTCTATGCATCACCAAGATCAATCTATGGAGTCATCTAGCAACAAGAGAGAGGAGTGCATCTACATACCCTTGTAGATCGCGAGCGGAAGCGTTCAAGTGAACGGGGTTGATGGAGTCGTACTCGTCGTGATACAAATCACCGATGACCAAGCGCTGAACGGACGGCACCTCCATGTTCAACACACGTACGGTTGAGAAGATGTATCCTCCTTATTGATCCAGCAAGGGTGAAGGAGAGGTTGGTGGAGATCCAGGGGGACTTGCCCCTGTTCAAGTGGGCGCCCCACCCCTAGGGTTTCCAACCCTAGGCGCAGGGGAGGCCCAAGGGGGGCGCACCAGCCCACCAGGGGCTGGTTCCCTTCCCCACTTCAGCCCATGGGTCCCTCCGGGATAGGTGGCCCCACCCGATGGACCCCCGGGACCCTTCGGGTGATCCCGGTACAATACCGGTGGCCCCCGAAACTTTCCCGGTGGCCGAAACTGGACTTCCTATATACAATTCTTCACCTCCGGACCATTCCGGAACTCCTCGTGACGTCCGGGATCTCATCCGGGACTCCGAACAACTTTTGGGTTACCGCATACTAATATCTCTACAACCCTAGCGTCACCGAACCTTAAGTGTGTAGACCCTACGGGTTCGGGAGACATGCAGACATGACCGAGACGACTCTCCGGTCAATAACCAACAGCGGGATCTGGATACCCATGTTGGCTCCCACATGTTCCACGATGATCTCATCGGATGAACCACGATGTCGAGGATTCAATCAATCCAGTATACAATTCCCTTTGTCAATCGGTACGTTACTTGCCCGAGATTCGATCATCGGTATCCCAATACCTTGTTCAATCTCGTTACCGGCAAGTCACTTTACTTGTACCGTAATGCACGATCCGGTGACCAAATACTTGGTCACATTGAGCTCATTATGATGATGCATTATCGAGTGGGCCCAGAGATACCTCTCCGTCATACGGAGTGACAAATCCCAGTCTCGATTCGTGCCAACCCAACAGACACTTTCGGAGATACCCGTAGTGCACCTTTATAGCCACCCGGTTACGTTGTGACGTTTGGCACACCCAAAGTACTCCTACGGTATCCGGAGTTGCACAATCTCATGGTCTAAGGAAATGATACTTGACATTTGGAAAAGCTCTAGCAAACGAACTACACGATCTTGTGCTATGCTTAGGATTGGGTCTTGTCCATCACATCATTCTCCTAATGATGTGATCCCATTATCAATGACATCCAATGTCCATAGTCAGCAAACCATGACTATCTCTTGATCAACGAGCTAGTCAACTAGAGGCTTACTAGGGACATGTTGTGGTCTATGTATTCGCACATGTATTACGATTTCCGGATAACACAATTATAGCATGAACAATAGACAATTATCATGAACAAGGAAATATAATAATAACCATTTTATTATTGCGTCTAGGGCATATTTCCAACAGTCTCCCACTTGCACTAATAATCTAGTTACATTGTGATGAATCGAACACCCATAGAGTTCTGGTGTTGATCATGTTTTGCTCTAGGGAGAGGTTTAGTCAACGGATCTGCTACATTCAGGTCCGTATGTACTTTACAAATATCTATGTCTCCATTTTGAACACTTTCACGAATGGAGTTGAAGCGACGCTTGATATGCCTGGTCTTCCTATGAAACCTGGGCTCCTTGGCAAGGGCAATAGCTCCAGTGTTGTCACCGAAGAGAGTCATCGGGCTGACGCATTGGGAATAACTCCTAGGTCGGTAATGAACTCCTTCACCCAGATTGCTTCTTGTGCTTCCTCTGAGGCCGCCATGTATTCCGCTTCACATGTAGATCCCGCCACAACGCTTTGCTTGCAACTGCACCAGCTTACTGCCCCACCATTCAAAATATACACGTATCCGGTTTGTGACTTAGAGTCATCCAGATCTGTGTCGAAGCTAGCATCGACGTAACCCTTTATGACGAGCTCTTCGTCACCTCCATAAACGAGAAACATATCCTTAGTCCTCTTGGTACTTTAGGATATTCTTGACCGCTATCCGGTGTTCCATGCCGGATTACTTTGGTACCTTCCTACCAAACTTACGGCAAGGTTTACATCAGGTCCGGTACACAGCATGGCATACATAATAGACCCTATGGCGAGGCATAGGGGATGACACTCATATTTTCTCTATCTTACGTCGTGGTCGGGCATTGAGCCGTGCTCAATTGCACACCTTGCAATGCTGAGCAAGAACCCCTTCTTGGACTGATCCATATTGAACTTCTTCAATATCTTGTCAAGGTACGTACTTTGTGAAAGACCAATGAGGCGTCTTGATCTATCTCTATAGATCTTGATGCCTAATATATAAGCAGCTTCTCCAAGGTCCTTCATTGAAAAACACTTGTTCAAGTAGGCCTTTATGCTTCCCAAGAATTCTATATCATTTCCCATCAATGATGTCATCCACATATAATATGAGAAATGCTTTCTGAGCTCCCACTCACTTTCTTGTAAACACAGGCTTCTCCATAAGTCTGTGTAAACCCAAACGCTTTGATCATCTCATCAAATCGAATGTTTCGACTCCGAGATGCTTGCACCAGGCCATAGATGGAGCGCTGGAGCTTGCATACCTTGTTAGCATTCTTAGGATCGAGAAAACCTTCCGGCTGCATCATATACAATTCTTCCTTAAGAAAGCCGTTAAGGAATGCCGTTTTGACGTCCATTTGCCATATCTCATAATCATAGAATGCGGTAATTGCTAACATGATTCGTACGGACTTCAGCTTCGCTACGGGTGAGAAAGTCTCATCGTAGTCAACCCCTTGAACTTGTCGATAACCCTTAGCGACAAGTCGAGCCTTATAGACGGTCACATTACCATCCGCGTCTGTCTTCTTCTTAAAGATCCATTTATTTTCTATGGCTCGCCGATCATCGGGCAAGTCAGTCAAAGTCCATACTTCGTTTTCATACATGGATCCTGTCTCGGATTGCATGGCTTCAAGCCATTTGTTGGAATCCGGGCCCGCCATCGCTTCTTCATAGTTCGAAGGTTCACCGTTGTCTAACAACATGATTTCCATGACAGGGTTGCCGTACCACTCTGGTGCGGAACGTGTCCTTGTGGACCTATGAAGTTCGGCAGTAACTTGATCTGAAGCTTCATGATCATCATCATTAACTTCCTCCCCGGTCGGTGCAGCCACCACAGGAACATCTTCCCGTGCTACGCTACTTTCCGGTTCAAGAGTTAGTACTTCATTAATTTCCACTTTCCTTCCACTTACTTCTTTCGAGAGAAACTCTTTCTCCAGAAAGGACCCGTTCTTGGCAACAAAGATCTTGCCTTCGGATCTGAGGTAGATGGTATACCCAATGGTTTCCTTAGGGTATCCTATGAAGACGCATTTTTCCGACTTGGGTTCGAGCTTTTCAGGTTGAAGTTTCTTGACATAAGCATCGCATCCCCAACCTTTTAGAAACGACAGCTTAGGTTTCTTCCCACACCATAATTCATACGGTGTCATCTCAATGGATTTCGACGGAGCCCTATTTAAAGTGAATGCGGCAGTCTCTAAAGCATAGCCCCAAAATTAGAGCGGTAGATCGGTAAGAGACATCATAGATCGCACCATAACCAATACAGTGCGATTACGACGTTTGGACACACCATTTCGCTGAGGTGTTCCAGGCGGCGTGAGTTGTGAAACTATTCCACGTTTCCTTAAGTGTGTGCCAAATTCGTGACTCAAATATTCCCCTCCACGATCTGATCGTAAGAATTTTATTTTCCTGTCACGTTGATTCTCAACCTCACGCTGAAATTCCTTGAACTTTTCAAAGTCTCAGACTTGTGTTTCATTAGGTAGACATACCCATATCTACTCAAGTCATCAGTGAGAGTGAGAACATAACGATAGCCTCCGCGAGCCTCAACACTCATTGGACCGCACACATCAGTATGTATGATTTCTAATAAGTTGGTTGCTCGCTCCATTGTTCTGGAGAACGGAGTCTTGGTCATTTTGCCCATGAGGCATGGTTCGCATGTGTCAAATGATTCATAATCGAGAGACTCTAGAAGTCCATCAACATGGAGCTTCTTCATGCGCTTGACACCAATGTGACCAAGGCCGCAGTGCCAAGTACGTGGCACTATCGTTATCAACTTTACATCTTTTGGTATTCACACTATGAATATGTTTAACATCACGTTCGAGATTCATTAAGAATAAACCATTGACCAGTGGGGCATGACCATAAAACATATCTCTCATATAAATAGAACAACCATTATTCTCGGATTTAAATGAATAGCCATCTCGCATTAAACGAGATCTAGATACAATGTTCATGCTCAAAGCTGGCACTAAATAACAATTATTGAGGTTCAAAACTAATCTCGTAGGTAAATGTAGAGGTAGCGTATGACGGCGATCACATCGACCTTGGAACCATTCCCGACGCGCATCGTCACCTCGTCCTTTGCCGATCTCCGTTTATTCCGCAGCTCTGCTTTGAGTTGCAAATATGAGCAACCGCACCGGTATCAAATACCGTGAGCTACTACGAGTGCTTTGGTAAGGTACACATCAATAACATGTATATCACATATACCTTTGGTGTTGCCGGCATTCTTGTCCGCTAAGTACTTGGGGCAGTTCCGCTTCCAGTGACCACTTCCCTTGCAATAAAAGCACTCAGTCTCAGGCTTGGGTCCATTCTTTGGCTTCTTCCCGACAACTGGCTTACCGGGCGCGGCAACTCCCTTGCCGTCCTTCTTGAAGTTCTTCTTACCCTTGCCTTTCTTGAACTTAGTGGTTTTATTCACCATCAACACTTGATGTTCCTTTTTGATCTCCACCTCCGCTGATTTCAGCATTGAATATACCTCAGGAATGGTCTTTTGCATCCCTTGCATATTGAAGTTCATCACAAAGCTCTTGTACCTCGGTGGAAGCGACTGAAGGATTCTGTCAATGACCGCGTCATCCAGGAGATTAACTCCCAGCTGAGACAAGCAGTTGTGTAACCCAGACATTTTGAGTATGTGCTCACTGACAGAACTATTTTCCACCATCTTAGAACTGAAGAACTTGTCAGACACTTCATATCTCTCGACCCGGGCGTGAGCTTGGAAAACCATTTTCAGCTCTTCGAACATCTCATATGCTCCGTGTTGCTCAAAACGCTTTTGGAGCCCCGGTTCTAAGCTGTAAAGCATGCCGCACTGAACGAGGGAGTAATCATCAGCACACTGCCGCCAAGAGTTCATAACGTCTTGGTTCTCTGGGATGGGTGCTTCACCTAGCGGTGCTTCTAGGACATAATCTTTCTTGGCAGCTATGAGGATGATCCTCAGGTTCCGGACCCAGTCCGTATAGTTGCTGCCATCATCTTTCAGCTTGGTTTTCTCTAGGAACGCATTGAAGTTGAGGGCAACATTAGCGTGGGCCATTTGATCTACAAGACATATTGTAAAGATTTTCGACTAAGTTCATGATAATTAAGTTCATCTAATCAAATTATTCAATGAACTCCCACTCATATAGACATCCCTCTAGTCATCTAAGTGAAACATGATCCGAGTCAACTAGGCCGTGTCCGATCATCACGTGAGACGGACTAGTCAACATAGGTGAACATCTTCATGTTGATCGTATCTTCTATACGACTCATGCTCGACCTTTCGTTCTTCCGTGTTCCGAGGCCATGTATGTACATGCTAGGCTCGTCAAGTCAACCTAAGTGTATTGCGTGTGTAAATCTTGCTTACACCCGTTGTATTCGAACGTTAGAATCTATCACACCCGATCATCACGTGGTGCTTCGAAACAACGAACCTTCACAATGGTGCACGGTTAGGGGGGACACTTTCTTGAAATTATTGCGAGGGATCATCTTATTTAAGCTACCGTCGGTCTAAGCAAATAAGATGTAAAACATGATAAACATCACATGCAATCAAATAGTGACATGATATGGCCAATATCATTTTGCTCCTTTTGATCTCCATCATCGGGGCGCCATGATCATCTTCGTCACCGGCATGACACCATGATCTCCATCATCATGATCTCCATCATCATGATCTCCATCATCGTGTCTTCATGAAGTTGTCACGCCAACGATTACTTCTACTTCTATGGCTAACGTGTTTAGCAATAAAGTAAAGTAATTTACATGGCGTTGTTCAATGACACGCAGGTCATACAAAAATAAAGACAACTCCTATGGCTCCTTCCGGTTGTCATACTCATCGACATGCAAGTCGTGATTCCTATTACAAGAACATGATTAATCTCATACATCACATATATCATTCATCACATCCTTTTGGCCATATCACATCACACGGCATATGCTGCAAAAACAAGTTAGACGTCCTCTAATTGTTGTTGAAAGTTTTTACGTGGCTGCTATAGGTTTCTTAGCAAAAACATTTCTTACCTACGCCAAAACCACAACGTGATATGCCAATTTCTATTTACCCTTCATAAGGACCCTTTTCATCGAATCTGTTCCGACTAAAGTGGGAGAGACAGACACCCGCTAGCCACCTTATGCAACTAGTGCATGTCAGTCGGTGGAACCTGTCTCACGTAAGCGTACATGTAAGGTCGGTCCGGACCGCTTCATCCCATGATGCCGCCGAAACAAGATAAGACTAGTAGTGGCAAGAAAATTGACAACATCTACGCCCACAACAAGTTTGTGTTCTACTCGTGCATAGAAACTACGCATAGACCTGGCTCAAGATGCCACTGTTGGGGATCGTAGCAGAAATTTAAAAAAAATTCTACGCATCACCAAGATCAATCTATGGAGTCATCTAGCAATGAAAGAGAGGAGTGCATCTACATACCCTTGTAGATCGCGAGCGGAAGCATTGAAGTGAACGGGGTTGATGGAGTCATACTCGTCGTGATCCAAATCACCGATGACCGAGCGCCGAACGGACGGCACCTCCGCGTTCAACACACGTACGGTTGGGAAGACGTCTCCTCCTTCTTGATCCAGCAAGGGTGAAGGAGAGGTTGATGGAGATCCAGCAGCACGACGACATGGTGGTGGAAGTAGCGGGGATCTCGGCAGGGCTTCGCCAAGCACAGCGAGAGGGAGAGGTGTCACGGGAGGGAGAGGGAGGCGCCAGGGGCTTGGGTGCTGCTGCCCTCCCTCCCCCCCTCTATATATAGGGCCCCTGGGGGGCGCCAGCCCTAGGAGATCCATCTCCAAGGGGGGGCGGCGGCCAAGGGGGGGGACTTGCCCCCCAAGTCAAGTGGGGCGCCCCCCCCCCCCCTAGGGTTTCCAACCCTAGGCGCAGGGGAGGCCCAAGGGGGGCGCACCAGCCCACCAGGGGCTGGTTCCCTTCCCCACTTCAGCCCATGGGGCCCTCCGGGATAGGTGGCCCCACCGGTGGACCCGGGACCCTTACAGTGGTCCCGGTACAATACCGGTGACCCCCGAAACTTTCCCGGTGGCCGAAACTGGACTTCCTATATACAATTCTTCACCTCCGGACCATTCCGGAACTCCTCGTGACGTCCGTGATCTCATCCGGGACTCCGAACAACTTTCGGGTTACCGCATACTAATATCTCTACAACCCTAGCGTCACCGAACCTTAAGTGTGTAGACCCTACGGGTTCGGGAGACATGCAGACATGACCGAGACGACTCTCCGGTCAATAACCAACAGCGGGATCTGGATACCCATGTTGGCTCCCACATGTTCCACGATGATCTCATCGGATGAACCACGATGTCGAGGATTCAATCAATCCCGTATACAATTCCCTTTGTCAATCGGTACGTTACTTGCCTGAGATTCGGTCGTCGGTATCCCAATACCTTGTTCAATCTCGTTACCGGCAAGTCACTTTAATCGTACCGTAATGCATGATCCCGTGACCAAACACTTGGTCACATTGAGCTCATTATGATGATGCGTTACCGAGTGGGCCCAGAGATACCTCTCCATCACACGGAGTGACAAATCCCAGTCTCGATTCGTGCCAACCCAACAGACACTTTCGGAGATACCCGTAGTGCACCTTTATAGCCACCCAGTTACATTGTGACGTTTGGCACACCCAAAGCACTCCTATGGTATCCAGGAGTTGCACAATCTCATGGTCTAAGGAAATGATACTTGACATTTGGAAAAGCTCTAGCAAACAAACTACACGATCTTGTGCTATGCTTAGGATTGGGTCTTGTCCATCACATCATTCTCCTAATGATGTGATCCCGTTATCAATGACATCCAATGTCCATAGTCAGGAAACCATGACTATCAGTTGATCAACGAGCTAGTCAACTAGAGGCTCACTAGGGACATGTTGTGGTGTATGTATTCACACATGTATTACGATTTCCGGATAACAGAATTATAGCATGAACAATAGACAATTATCATGAACAAGGAAATATAATAATAACCATTTTATTGCCTCTAGGGCATATTTCCCACAAACTTAGCAATAGAGAAATAAAATTAATTTTGCAAAAGACTGTTAATAGGTCCTGGAAGAATTGGTCTAAGAAATTAGATGATGCACTTTGGGCTTATAGAACAATGTATAAAAATCCTATGGGTATGTCTCCTTATAAAATGGTTTATGGAAAAGCTTGTCATTTGCATCTTGAGTTAGAACATAGAGCATATTGGCCAGTTAAAGAACTCAACTATGACTTCAAACTTGCTGGTGAAAAGAGGTTATTTGATATAAGCTCATTAGATGAATGAAGAACCCAAGCATATGAAAATGCAAAGTTATTTAAAGAAAAAGTTAGAAGATGGCATGACAAGAGAATCCAAAAACGTGAGTTTAAAGTCGGAGAGTATGTTCTTTTGTACAATTCTCGTTTCAGATTCTTTGCATGCAAACTCCTCTCAAAATGGGAAGGCCCCTATGTCATTGAGGAGGTTTACCGGTCTGGAGCCATCAAAATAAATAATTTCGAAGGCACTAACCCAAAGGTTGTCAACGGGGAACGAATAAAGCATTATATCTCAGGTACGCCTATTAATGTTGAACGTAACATTATCCAAACTTTGACACCTGAAGAACACATAAAAGAGTCCTTCCGGAACACTCCAGAATCGTCAAACTAAATAGGTACGTAGTACGGTAAGTAAACATACCCCGAAAATCTGCAAAAATATTTTTTGTCATGTTTGGAATAATTAAGAATTTTAGGAATAAAGAAACTGCCAGGAAGCGTCCCCTGGTGGGCACAAGACACCAGGGCGCGGCAGGCTTATCTAGCGCGCCCAGGTGGGTTGTGCCCACCTGGGACACCTCCCGCACTCCGTTTTTCTTCCATATGCTTGTCCTGCGAAATAAAAATTCTTTATATGCTTCGTGAACCTGTTGACCACCGTATCGCAGAGAAAATCCTCTGTTCTCTTTTCTTGCTGTTTCCGGTCAGATTTATCTAGCCAGGCATCATGCCTTCTTGCTCCTTCAACAATGTGGAAGAAGATGCTTGGCTAATGAAGATCGAGATGAAACAGGAGGACCCCACGGACACCACCAAAGGAGAATTGAGTATCGGGTATGAGCACTCCCCTTGGCTTCCGCCAAGCTTGGGGGAGGTGCCCCGGTATTGTATCATCCCACTATCTTTTGCTTTTACTTATCTTAGTTCGATATTTTGCTTAGATGGATAAAATTAGTTTGATATTTTCTTCTTTTAAAGTTTGCTTAGTGAACTATCATTGTTATCACTTGCAAGTTATATAATAAAGTTTAGTTTGAGATTATGCTTTCTTTACTTTCAAATTGCAAATAAAGAAAAGAAATAATAAAGAAAAGAAGTAAGAAAGTAAAAGAAGAAAGGAAATAAATTAATAAGCTGATATACTAATCCTGCGGTAGGTGATTGAACCACATAAGGAAAAGTATAAGTAAGAAAATTTTATTAGGGATTGACAAACATAGCATTAGTCAATGATGCAACTCATGAAAGAATTAATAAGGGAAGAGAAGATTCACGTATAGATATACTATCCTAGAAATCTTTTGTGATTTATGAGCCCTCGTCAAAATATTATATGCCAAAATTGTTGACGTTTGACAAGGAAGACAACTTAATGGTTTATGTTTGTTTGTATTCACACAGAAGTCATATTGTCATAGATCCTTTAGCATGTGATGCTTGCCCCCTATCTTTGCTAGCCAAAAATTCTGCACTAAGTACAGATACTACTTATGTTGGGGAACGTTGCAGAAAATTAAAATTTTCCTACGGTTTCACCAAGATCTATCTATGAGTTCATCTAAGCAACGAGTCAAGAGAGAGAGTTTGCATCTACATACCACTTGTAGATCGAGTGCAGGAAGCGCTCGAGGAAGTGGTGATGATGGAGTCGTTCCCAACGTGATTCCGATCACCGATGACCAAAGCGCTGAAAGGACAGCACCTCCGCGTTCAACACACGACGGGACAATGGCGTCTCCTCCGCCTTGATCCAGCAAGGATGAAGGAGAGGTTGAGGAAGACAACTCCAATGGCAGCACGACGGCGTGGTGCAATTGGTGCAGAGGTTCTCCGGCTGTGGCTTCGCCAAGCTCACACGGAGAAAGAGAGGAGTTGGGGAGGGGAGGGGCTGCGCCTTCAATTGTATATTGCAGCCCTCCCCTCACCCCTCTATCTATAGGAGAGAGGGGGCACGGGGCCGGCCCTCTAGGGAAAACCCTAGGGGGCGGCGGCCAAGGAGGAGGAAGGGGTGGCTTGCCCCCCAAGCTGAGGCGCCTTCGCCTCTTAGGGTTTCCCATCCCCAAGCCCTAGCCGCATGGGCCTTAGGTGGGAGGCGCCCAGCCCACTAGGGGCTGGCTCCATCTCCCACTTAGCCCATGTTGCCCCCCCGGAGGGGTGGCCCCTCCCGGAGGACCTCCGGAAACCTCCCGGTGGCCACGGTACTTTACCGGCATGCCCCCGAAACTTTCCGGAGTCCGATTAACCACTTTCCATATATAAATCTTTACCTCCGGACCATTCCGGAACTCCTCGTGACGTCCGGGACCTCATCCGGGACTCCGAACAACAATCGGTAATCACATACTTGTCTTCCTAATAACCCTAGCGTCACCGAACCTTAAGTGTGTAGACCCTACGGGTTCGGGAGACATGCAGACATGACCGAGACGACCTCAGGTCAATAACCAACAGCGGGATCTGGATACCCATGTTGGCTCCCACATGCTCCTCGACGTTGTCATCGGATGAACCACGATGTCAAGGGTTCAAGCAACCCCGTATTCTATTCCCTTTGTCAGACGGTATGTTACTTGCCCGAGACTCGATCGTCGGTATCCCAATACCTCGTTCAGTCTCGTTACCGGCAAGTCACTTTACTTGTACCGTAATGCATGATCCCGTGACCAGACACTTGGTCACTTTGAGCTCATTACGATGATGCATTACCGAGTGGGCGATGATACCTCCGTAACACGGAGTGACAAATCGATCTCGATCCGTGTCAACCCAACAGATACTTTCGGAGGTACTTGTAATGCACCTTTATAGTCACCCGATTACGTTGTGACGCTTTGGTACACCCAAAGCACTCCTACGGTATCCGGGAGTTACACGATCTCATGGTCTAAGGAAGAGATACTTGACATTGGAAAAGCTCTAGCAAAACGAACTACACGATCTTGTGCTATGCTTAGGATTGGGTCTTGTCCATCACGTCATTCTCCTAATGACGTGATCCCGTTGTCAATGACATCTGATGTCCATAGTCAGGAAACCATGACTATCTGTTGACCAACGAGCTAGTCAACTAGAGGCTTACTAGGGACATATTGTAGTCTATGTATTCACACGTGTATTACGATTTCCGGATAATACAGTTATAGCATGAATAAAAGACAATTATCATGAACAAGGAAATATAATAATAATGCTTTTATTATTGCCTCTAGGGCATATTTCCAACAGTCTCCCACTTGCACTAGAGTCAATAATCTAGTTACATTGTGATGAATCGAACACCCATAGAGTTCTGGTGTTGATCATGTTTTGCCCGCGAGAGAGGTTTAGTCAACGGATCTGCGATATTCAGATCCGTATGCCCTAGAGGGCAATTTCTATGTCTCCATCTTGAACATTTTCACGGATGGAGTTGAAGCGACGCTTGATGTGCCTGGTCTTCTTGTGAAACCTGGGCTCCTTGGCAAGGGCAATAGCTCGGTGTTGTCACAGAAGAGTTTGATCGGCCCCGACGCATTGGGTATGGCTCCTAGGTCGGTGATGAACTCCTTCACCCAAATTACGTCATGCGCTGCCTCCGAGGCTGCCCTGTACTCCGCATCACATGTAGATCCCGCCACGACGCTCTGCGTGCAGCTGCACCAGCTTCGCTCCACCATTCAACATAAACACGTATCCGGTTTGTGACTTTGAGTCATCCAGATCTGTGTCGAAGCTAGCATCGACGTAACCCTTTACGACGAGCTCTTCGTCACCTCCATAAAGGAGAAACATGTCCATTGTCCTTTTCAGGTACTTTAGGATATTCTTGACCGCTGTCCAGTGTTCCTTGCCGGGATTACTTTGGTATCTTCCTACCAAACTTACGGCAAGGTTTACATCAGGTCTGGTACACAGCATGGCATACATAATAGATCCTATGGCTGTGGCATAGGGGATGACACTCATCTCTTCTTTATCTTTTGCCGTGGTCGGGCATTGAGCTGAGCTCAATCTCACACCTTGCAATACAGGCAAGAACCCTTTCTTGGACTGATCCATTTTGAACTTCTTCAAAATCTTATCAAGGTATGTGCTTTGTGAAAGACCTATGAGGCGTCTCGATCTATCTCTATAGATCTTGATGCCTAATATATAAGCAGCTTCTCCAAGGTCCTTCATTGAAAAACTTTTATTCAAGTAGGCCTTAATGCTGTCCAAGAGTTCTATCTCATTTCCCATCAAAAGTATGTCATCTACATATAATATGAGAAATGCTCTGAGCTCCCACTCACCTTCTTGTAAACGCAGGCTTCTCCATAAGTGCGCAAGATAAACCCAAACGCTTTGATCATCTCATCAAAGCGAATGTTCCAACTCCAAGATGCTTGCACCAGCCCATAAATGGAACGCTGGAGCTTGCATACTTTGTCAGCATTCTTAGGATCGACAAAACCTTCCGGCTGCATCATATACAGCTCTTCCTTAAGATATCCGTTAAGGAACGCTGTTTTGACGTCCATCTGCCATATCTCATAATCATAGTATGCGGCAATTGCTAACATGATTCGGACGGACTTAAGCTTCGCAACGGGTGAGAAAGACTCATCGTAGTCAATCCCTTGAACATGACGAAAACCCTTAGCGACAAGTCTAGATATAAAGATGGTGACATTAACATCCGCGTCCGTCTTCCTCTTAAAGATCCATTTATTTTCTATCGCCGCCGATCATCGGGCAAGTCTGTCAAAGTCCATACTTTGTTTTCATACATGGATCCTATCTCGGATTTCATGGCTTCGAGCCATTTATTGGAATCCGGGCCCGCCATCGCTTCTTCATAGTTCGAAGGTTCACCGTTGTCTAACAACATGATTTCCAGGACAGGGTTGCCGTACCACTCTGGTGCGGAACGTGTCCTAGTGGACCTACGAAGTTCAGTAGCAACTTGATCGAAGTACCTTGATCATCATCATTAATTTCCTCTTGAGTTGGTGTGGGCATCACAGGAACATTTTCTGAGCTGCACCACTATCCCGTTCAAGAGGTAGTACTTCATCGAGTTCTACTTTCCTCCCACTTACTCCTTTCGAGAGAAACTCTTTTCCAGAAAGGTTCCGTTCTTGGCAACAAAGATCTTGCCTTCGGATCTAAGGTAGAAGGTATACCCAAGGGTTTCCTTAGGGTATCCTATGAAGACGCATTTTTCCGACTTGGGTTCGAGCTTTTCAGGTTGAAGTTTCTTGACATAAGCATCGCATCCCCAAACTTTTAGAAACGACAGCTTAGGTTTCTTCCCAAACCATAATTCATACGGTGTCGTCTCAACGGATTTAGACGGTGCCCTATTTAAAGTGAATGTAGCTGTCTCTAGAGCGTATCCCCAAAAAGATAGCGGTAAATCGGTAAGAGACATCATAGATCGCACCATATCCAATAGAGTGCGATTACGACGTTCGGACACACCGCACGCTTGAGGTGTTCCAGGCGGCGTGAGTTGTGAAACGATTCCACATTTTCTTAAGTGTGTGCCAAATTCGTGACTTAAATATTCTCCTCCACGATCTGATTGTAAGAATTTTATCTTTCGGTCACGTTGATTCTCTACCTCATTCTGAAATTCCTTGAACTTTTGAAAGGTCTCAGACTTGTGTTTCATCAAGTAGACATACCCATATCTACTCAAGTCATCTGTGAGAGTGAAGACATAACGATATCCTCCGCGAGCCTCAACACTCATTGGACCGCACACATCGGTATGTATGATTTCCAATAAGTTGGTTGCTCGCTCCATTGTTCCGAAGAACGGAGTCTTGGTCATCTTGCCCACGAGGCATGGTTCGCAGGTGTCACATGAGTCATAACCCAGAGCCTCCAGAAGACCATCAGCCTGGAGCTTCTTCATGCGCTTGACACCAATGTGACCAGGCGGCGTGCCACAAGTATGTGGGACTATCGTTATCAACTTTACATCTTTTGGTATTCACACTATGAACATGTGTAACATTATGCTCGAGATTCATTATGAATAAACCATTGACTATCGGAGCATGACCATAAAACGTTTCTCTCATATAAATAGAACAACCATTATTCTCGGATTTAAATGAGTAGCCATCTCGAATTAAACGAGATCCAGATACAATGTTCATTCTCAAACTTGGCACCAAATAGCAATTATTAAGGTTTATCACTAATCCGTAGGGTAAATGTAGAGGTAGCGTGTCGACGGCGATCACATCGACTCTGGAACCATTCCCGACGCGCATCGTCACCTCGCCCTTCGCCAGCCTCTCGCTTATTCCGCAGCTCCTGCTAGAGTTACAAATATGAGCAACGGCACCGGTATCAAATACCCAGGAGTTACTACGAGTAATCGGTAAGGTACACATCAATTACATGTATATCAAATATACCTTTAGTGTTGTCGGCCTTCTTATCCGCTAAGTACTTGGGGCAGTTCCGCTTCCAGTGACCCTTCCCCTTGCAATAAAAGCACTCTGTCTCAGGCTTGGGTCCATTCTTTGACTTCTTCTTCCCGGCAACTTGCTTACCGGGCGAGGTAACCTCTTTGCCGTCCTTCTTGAAGTTCTTCTTGCCCTTGCCCTTCTTGAACTTAGTGGTCTTATTGACCATCAACACTTGATGTTCTTTCTTGATTTCAACCTCTGCTGACTTCAGCATTGAGAATACTTCGGGAATGGTCTTCACCATCCCCTGCATATTGTAGTTCATCACAAAGCTCTTGTAGCTTGGTGGGAGCGACTAAAGGATTCTGTCAATGACCGCCTCGTCCGGGAGGTTTATGTCCAGCTGGGACAGGCGGTGATGCAACCCAGACATTTTGAGTATGTGCTCACCTTGTAACTGTTTTCCTCCATCTTACAACTATAGAACTTATCGGAGACTTCATATCTCTCGACCCGGGCATCAGCTTGAAAAACCAGTTTCAGCTCCTCGAACATCTCATATGCTCCGTGTTGCTCAAAACGCTTTTGGAGCCCCGGTTCTAGGCAATAAAGCATGCTGCACTGAACGAGGGAGTAATCATCAGCACGAGACTGCCAAGCGTTCATAACGTCTTGGTTCTCTGGGATGGGTGCTTCACCTAGCGGTGCTTCTAGGACATATTGTTTCTTGGCAGCTATGAGGATGATCCTCGTGTTAGGACCCAGTCCGTATAGTTGCTGCCATCATCTTTCAGCTTGGTTTTCTAGGAACGCGTTGAAGTTCATGGTGACATGAGCGTTGGCCATTTGATCTACAAGACATATTATAAAAATTTTAGACTATTGTTCATGATAATAAAGTTCATCTAATCAAATTATTAATGAACTCCCACTTAGTTTAGACATCCCTCTAGTCATCTAAGTGTTACACGATCCGAGTCGACTAGGCCGTGTCCGATCATCACGTGAGACGGACTAGTCATCGTCGGTGAACATTCTCATGTTGATCGTATCTTCCATACGACTCGTGTTCGACCTTTCGGTCTCCGTGTTCCGAGGCCATGTCTGTACATGCTAGGCTCGTCAAGTTAACCCTAAGTGTTTCTGCGTGTGTAAATCTGTCTTACACCCGTTGTATGTGAACGTAAGAATCCATCACACCCGATCATCACGTGGTGCTTAGAAGCGACGAACTGTAGCAACGGTGCGTAGTTAGGGGAGAACACTTCTTGAAATTGTTCCAAGGGATCATCTTATTTACTACCGTCGTACTAAGTAAACAAGATGCATAAACATAATAAACATCACATGCAATTATAAAGTAGTGACATGATATGGCCAATATCATATAGCTCCTTTGATCTTCATCTTCGGGGCTCCATGATCATCCTGTCACCGGCATGACACCATGATCTCCATCATCATGATCTCCATCATCGTGTATTCATGAAGTTGTCACGCCAATGACTACTTCTACTTCTACGGCTAACGCGTTTAGCGATAAAGTAAAGTAAGTTACATGGCGTTCTTCAATGACACGCAGGTCATACAAAAATAAAGACAACTCCTATGGCTCCTGCCGTTGTCATACTCATCGACATGCAAGTCGTGATTCCTATTACAAGAACATGATCTCATACATCACAATATATCATCATTCATCACAACTTGGCCATATCACATCACATAACAATTGCTGCAAAAACAAGTTAGACGTCCTCTAATTGTTGTTGCATCTTTTACGTGGCTGCAATTGGGTTCTAGCAAGAACGTTTTCTTACCTACGAATAACCACAACGTGATCTTGTCAACTTCTATTTACCCTTCATAAGGACCCTATTCATCGAATCCGCTCCAACTAAAGTGGGAGAGACAGACACCCACCAGCCACCTTATGCAACTAGTGCATGTTAGTCGGTGGAACCGGTCTCACGTAAGCGTACGTGTAAGGTTGGTCCGGCCGCTTCATCCCACAATACCGTGGAAGCAAGATACGACTAGTAACGGCAAGTAAGTTGACAAGATCCACGCCCACAACAAAATTGTGTTCTACTCGTGCAAAGAGAACTACGCATAGACCTAGCTCATGATGCCATTGTTGGGGAACGTTGCAGAAAATTAAAATTTTCCTACGGTTTCACCAAGATCTATCTATGAGTTCATCTAAGCAACGAGTCAAGAGAGAGAGTTTGCATCTACATACCACTTGTAGATCGAGTACGGAAGCGCTCGAGGAAGTGGTGATGATGGAGTCGTCCCAACGTGATTCCGATCACCGATGACCAAAGCGCTGAAAGGACATCACCTCCGCGTTCAACACACGTACGGGACGATGGCGTCTCCTCCGTCTTGATCCAGCAAGGATGAAGGAGAGGTTGAGGAAGACAACTCCAATGGCAGCACGACGGCGTGGTGCAATTGGTGCAGAGGTTCTCCGGCTGAGCCGCCAAGCTCACACGGAGAAAGAGAGGAGTTGGGGAGGGAGGGCTGCGCCTTCAATTGTATATTGCAGCCCTCCCTCACCCCTCTATATATAGGAGAGAGGGGCAGGGGCCGCCCTCTAGGGAAAACCCTAGGGGGGCGGCGGCCAAGGGAGGAGGAAAGGGGTGGCTTGCCCCCAAGCTAGGGGGCGCCTTGCCCCTTAGGGTTTCCCTCCCAAGCCCTAGCCGCATGGGCCTTAGGTAGGAGGTGCGCCCAGCCAACCAGGGCTGGCTCCCTCTCCCACATAGCCCATGTGGCCCCCGAGGGGTGGCCCTCCGGTGGACCTCCGAAACCTCCGGTGGCCCCTGCATTTCACCGGCATGCCCTCAAACTTTCCGGAGTCCGTTTAACCACTTTCCATATATAAATCTTTACCTCCGGACTATTCCGGAACTCCTCGTGACGTCCAGGATCTCATCCGGGACTCCGAACAACATTCGGTAATCACATACTTGTCTTCCTAATAACCCTAGCGTCACCGAACCTTGTGTGTAGACTCTACGGGTTCGGGAGACATGCAGACATGACCGAGACGACCTCAGGTCAATAACCAACAGTAGGATCTGGATACCCATGTTGGCTCCCACATGCTCCTCGATGTTGTCATCGGATGAACCACGATGTCAAGGGTTCAAGCAACCCGTATTCTATTCCCTTTGTCGACGGTATGTTACTTGCCCGAGACTCGATCGTCGGTATCCCAATACCTCGTTCAGTCTCGCACCGGCAAGTCACTTTACTGCATCAGTAATGCATGATCCCGTGACCAGACACTTGGTCACTTTGAGCTCATTATGATGATGAATTACCGAGTGGGCCCAGTGATACCTCTCCATAACATGGAGCGACAAATCCCAGTCTCGATCCGTGTCAACCCAACAGATACTTTCGGAGGTACTTGTAATGCACCTTTATAGTCACCCAGTTACGTTGTGACGTTTGGTACACCCAAAGCACTCCTGCGGTATCCGGGAGTTACGATCTCATGGTCTAAGGAAGAGATACTTGACATTGGAAAAGCTCTAGCAAAAGCGAACTACACGATCTTGTGCTATGCTTAGGATTGGGTCTTGTCCATCACGTCATTCTCCTAATGACGTGATCCCGTTGTCAATGACATTTGATGTCCATAGTCAGGAAACCATGACTATCTGTTGACCAACGAGCTAGTCAACTAGAGGCTTACTAGGGACGATTGTAGTCTATGTATTCACACGTGTATTACGATTTCCGGATAATACAGTTATAGCATGAATAAAAGACAATTATCATGAACAAGGAAATATAATAATAATGCTTTTATTATTGCCTCTAGGGCATATTTCCAACAACTTATGCATCTAAAAACCCTTAAACCAAATCTTTTTCAAGTGTCCGCCATACCTACCTATGGATTGAGCAAGATCCCTCAAGTAAGTTGTCTTCGGTGCAAAAAGGAAATAAAAATTGGTTCTAAATATGTAACATCATTTAGTGTAAGAGAAAATTGAGCATTGTACGAACTTGGATGACAAAGAATAAAAGCGACCGACTGCATAATAAAGGTTGTCATCTTAAGGGGCAATACAACGTGACGTTCTTTTGCACTAAGGGATTAAGCATGCAAACAAATAAGCGCATGGCAACCTCTGCTTCCCTCTTCGGAGGGCCTATCCTTTACTTTCATGTATTTACTTGTATGCAAAGAGTCAAAAGTTTCCTTCTATTCCTTTTTATTTCCTATTTTGACAAGCATCATTTGGTGAGGAAAGATCTAGGCACATATGTCCAGTTGAATATAGATAGCATGAGTTATTATTGTTGACATCACCCTTGAGGTGAGTATGTTGGGAGGCGAAACTATAAGCCCCTGTCTTTCTATGTGTCTGGCTGAAACGTTTTGCTCATGAGTATAAGGTGAGTGTCAGCAATCATAGTAGACTATATGATGGTTGAATATGTGGACTTTCTTAAAAGGCTCCAACACGTGACTCTTCCTGAAAAGATGATGAATTGTAGTTGCAAAATTGACTGAGAACATAGTTTGTTGGTTTCGAATAGACTTTTTGCTTTATACTTTGATTATGTGATGAATTGTTACTTATTCATTGGAAGTATATGATGCATGTTTTATGATAAAAGTCCTATGTTTAAATTTTGTTGCTGTTATAATAATCAACATGATGCTTCTATGTCCGTATTTTGTTTTTGTCGACACCTCTCTCTCAAAGCATGTGGACATGTTTTTCGATTTCAGTTTTCGCTTCAGGACAAGATAGGTCTAAGCTTGGGGGAGTTGATAAGTCCATTTTGCATCATGTTTCCTTACTGTTATTTATAATGTTTTCATCCATAATAATGCTTTTTGGAGTAGTTATAATGCCTTTTCTCTCATAATTTACAAGGAACACACCAAGAGGGAGAATTCTGGCCGCTGGAAATGTGGACCTGGAAAAGCTACGTCAGGCCACCTATTCTGCACAACATCAAATGAGCTGAAACTTTACGGAGATTTTTTATGAATTATTTGAGGAATATTGGAGCCAATAAACACCAGAGGGGGACCACCAGGTGGGCACAACCCACCTGGGCACGCCAGGCCACCCAGGCGCGCCCTGGTAGGTTGTGGCCTCCTTGGCCCACATCCGGTGCCCATCTTTTGCTATATAAGTCGTTTTGACCTAGAAATAATTAGGGAGAGGCTTTCGGGATGAAGCGCCGCCATCTTCAGGCAGAACTTGGGTAGGAGCACTTTTGCCCTCCGGCGGAGCGATTCTGCCGGGGGAACTCCCCTCCCGGAGGGGGAAATCATCATCATCATCATCACCAACAACTCTCCCATCTTGGGGAGGGCAATCTCCATCAACATCTTCACCCGCACTGTCTCATCTCAAACCCTAGTTCATCCCTTGTATTCAATCTTGTTACCGGAACTATAGATTGTTGCTAGGGGGTGACTAGTAGTGTTGATTACATCTTGTAGTTGATTACCATCTGGTTCATTTGGTGGAAGATTATATGTTCAGATCCATCATGCATATTAATACCCCTCTGATCATGAGCATGTTTATTAATTGTGAGTAGTTACTTTTGTTCTTGAGGTCATGGGAGAACTCATGTTGCAAGTAATCATGTGAATTTGATATGTGTTCGATATTTTGATGGTATGTATGTTGTGATTCCCTTAGTGGTGTCATGTGAACGTCGACTACATGACACTTCACCATATTTGGGCCTAAGGGAATGCATTGTGGAGTAGTAAATAGATGGTGGGTTGCGAGAGTGACAGAAACTTAAACCCCAGTTTATGCACTATTCCGTAAGGGACTGATTGGATCCAAAAGTTTAATGCTATGGTTAGAATTTATTCTTAATACTTATCTCGTAGTTGTGGATGCTTGCTGGAGGGTTAGTCATAAGTAGGAGGTTTGTCCAAGTAAGAACAGCACCTAAGCACCAGTCCACCCACATATCAAACTATCAAACTAGCGAACACAAATCAAACCAACATGATAAAAGTGACTAGATGAAATTCCCGTGTACCCTCAAGAACGCTTTGCCTATCATAAGAGACCGTTTTTGCCTGTCCTTTGCTTCAAAAGGATTGGGCTACCTTGCTGCACTTTTGTTACAATATGGTTACTTGCTCGTTACAAATTATCTTGCTATGAAACTACTCTGCTACTTACAATTTCAGCACTTGCAGACATTACCTTACTGAAAACTACTTGTTATTTCCTTCTGCTCCTCATTGGTTTCGACACTCTTAATTATCAAGATCTACAATTGACCCCCTATACTTGTGGGTCATCAATCACCACCGCCTCCGCTGCTACCCAACTATGAGCGCTGTATTAAAAAGATAAATGATGAAGCGCGACAGTTGGGAAGTACTTCCAGTGATGCAAGATTAGCAAAATGATGTAGAGGGTAAACAATTCCCCAGCTCGTCGAACAGGAGAAGCAATCGTGCCCCCCGCTCAAGGTGTCTAGTGATAGTGTCGCTAATCATCCAGGGCTACTGCCCGGTACCAATCTTGGTGATTACATGGGCGATGATGTATAGTTTGAACCATTAGAGGTAGTAGAGATCTATAGATGCAACCACGGGAAGCCTCTCATCCTGATCATCCTCCTCTAACACCGATGATGCGAAGATTGCATGAGTGGTACATGGATACCTGCAGGAAGTTTGGGACCGATAGTTTGATGCTGAGAATTAAAGAAGAGCACGACCTCATTGGAGTCGACCTGATGCCTATTGAATTTGTGGAATTATTTTAGTTATTCAATCAAGTGGCCCTCGACAAACAACTCATGACTTGCTACTGTCTGTAAGTATTACTTCTATAATTAAGTCTCTAGCTTAGCTCGTTCATTGCATGTATATATAATTACACTCACTATATTATGCAGATTGAAGACCATCGAACGCAAAAAAGGACAAGTCTATGACATTGGGTTCATTAGCCCAAATACCGTAAATGAATGGTCGGTCAAAGAGAAAGACAAACTTAGTGAGGAAAACTTGCTAAAATCGTTCCTTCGACATCAAAACAAAGAGAAAATACTCTTTCCTTACAACTTCAAGTGAGTGTTACTGTCTTGTGCATATTTGGTTTCGCTTACTCAAGGTTAAGTAATGTAATTGATGAGTTATGCGTGCGTAGGTTCCACTTTATTCTGCTAGACATTAAGCCTTACGGGGGAGTAGTAACTGCCTTAGACTCGAGACGTAAAGATCCCCAGGAGTATGCCAACATGACTGCAATGCTCCAGAAGTAAGTTCAATCATTATCGCACCATATTGGCAACTTTCGTTCATTTCCTGATATCAAGTAATCATTTTCTTTGCCTGGCAGGGTTTGGAAAAAAGTTCACCGGAATGGTTCCGGGTCTAGAGAATAAGGCGCTGCAATTTACACACCCCAAAGTAAGTAGTACTAGCTAGTTGCGCGCATCTCTCATTGATTCTAGTTTCATCAATACAATTTATCATGCTTGATTATCAGTTTGATTGAACTCTATTTCTCGTAAAGTGCTTGTGGCAGGAAGGCAGGATTAATTTATGTGGATACTACATTTGCGAGTTCATCTGCCACTCAACCTCTGAGCAGGGCTACACTGACAAACAATTTGAAGTACGTAAAATATATTCACAATTGTATTGACCCCCTTCTTTAAATTAGATGTGGCAGATGCAGCAAGAACTCCTACCACATGATCGCATACAAGCAATTCAAGAGGAATTGGTGGGATTCTTTCTTGACCATGTCATACATAAAGACGGAGAATGTCATGTGGAAATTGAAGCTGATTTTCGGTAGATGATGTCAGGGATCGTAAGAGATGTTATATTGTATATATGTAGTAGCGTCGGATAGAAATACGAAAACTTGTTGTTCGACCAATCTCGGAGAAAGAGAGGTCACATCTTTGTGTATATGTTCATGACGATCCTGTGTAATTAATGGTTCCTTCATTTGCTTACTAGCGTCGGGTTCTCTCTATATGTAGTAACTAGCATCGACCAAGCACGGAGAAAGAGAGGCCACTTTTCTCTATATGTAGTAGCTATATCTAACACAATATGAAACCCCTAATTAAACCATCCAAAACCCCTAATAAACCCCCCCCCCCCATATAAAAAACCAGCTGCCTTTAAGTCCCGGTTGGTGTTACAGACCGGGACTAAGGGTCCTCCTGCTTGGGCACCCCACAGCGGCCACGTGGACCTCCTTTGGTCCCGGTTCATAAGCGAACCGGGACTAAAGGTTTTGGGCATTAGTCCCATTTTCTTTCTCCCGGTTCTAGAACCAGGACTAAAGGCCCTCTGGAACCGGGACTAATACCCTGTTTTCTACTAGTGATACTCAACGTGTCGCTGAGGTAACTTTGTTAAAAATGCCTAGATAGTTGTTAAAAATAACTAAATCTAATGAAAATGAATAAAAGAAAGTCTCTAAAAATAGAATAAAAACTTTTGAATTACTATTAAAATATCAGCCTCAGAAACAGTAGGATTGTGTTTCGCTTGGCATGCGCAGACAAAGTACTTTTTTTGAACATCAGTACACACGCAAGCGCTCATACATATGCACATTCACTCACCCCTATGAACACACACACACACACCCTACCCGCATGAGCACCTCCGAGAGACTGAGCCGGCATATTATCTTGATATTTACGAATTCACCGTAGGCGCCTCGTCGTCGACGGGAACGTCTCCTCCCACTGAAAGAGCATCCCCGGAAATCCTAAAATAAATCAGGAATAATGCGAGCACCAGGACTTGAACCCTGGTGGGCTGGCGATACCACTGTCCCTCTAACCAACCAACCACAGGTTGGTTCGCCGTAGACAAAGTACTTGTGATTAACATTTCAACCCATCTTCCTAATGCCAAAACCAGCGTGCCTGATGTATCCTTCGTAAAATTCCTAGGCTTTATCTACATTCTTGAATGGCATCTTCAATCTTGGTACTAGATAATCTGGGAGATCCAGCTTCTGCGGAAAAAATAACAATATGTTAAAATGCAGCTTATAGAGATGTTAGTCCAGTTGCAAAAAAGATGGCAGATTAAACCAGATGCATATATAAATATGTTATTTTTGTTCACTTAGTTGTGTGTATGATCGTAACTCCACCGAAGTCTACTGCTAGTTTGCTGGGATGGGGCAGGGTGGAGTTACCATAGCAGGGTGCAGGAGTGGATCATGAGGAGGTAGGAGGGTTGAAGATGGTCTTTCTCTTGTTTGTGATCTTTTGGCTTGTGGGGGTTGTGGAGGTATGCCATTCCTGGTGTTAGCTTGCTCTTTTGTTCTATGGAACAATCCATCAATCTCATGTCTCGTATGATCATGAGTTGTAGCAGCAGCATCATGATCCCTCGGCGGTAGTGCGCAAAGCACTTTCCTCCGTGCGTTTGTTCATGTCGTAATTTTCCTGGCATTTGGTTTACTTGTTGCTCGTTCACATTGATGATCCCCACCAGGATAACCTCCAGAGTTATATGCAGAACACGGGCTAAAGTCCTCCTTCATCGCTGTGCTTGGAACCGCGGGGGATTTTCGGCGTCACCATATTAGGTGGATGCGCGTAATGCTGCTTACTGGGGTTTATGTTTTCGGGTGTCACCCAATTTGAGTGTGGAGCAGATGGGGAATGCTGAGGGTGTGTTTCAGGTGTGACCCATTGAGTGGACGGCGCAACGCTTACGTGCTGAGGGTTGTATACTTGCTGGTGGGAAGTTATAACCTTCTTGCAGCGTCTCTCATCCTACAAAGATTACATTAAGAATTAAATAATTGGGTTAGCACAAGTAACATCTACCTATACTCGTGTAGCTGAATTGAGCATTTTTTATAGTCTGAACTTCCCACAAGAGTACATTATCTAATAGAAAATTTTGTAAGCACGAGTATCACCTATCTATACTGCTTTCCAGGGCCGTCTCCAGGAATTCGGGGCCCCGCCGTGAAAAGCAATTTGGGGCCCTAAAATTTGAAATCATAATATAACTCAAGAATAATCACTGAATTAAATAATATTAATTTATTTTATTTCTTGCAATGTTTAAAAAAATACAAGTATCAATGCAAAAAGACTAAAGCAATAAACTGACCTCACGCTCTGTTGAGAAAAGTCATCTGTCTTGTGTCCCTTGAAATGAAATCTTTAGTTATATTATCATATATTTAATCTTCTCCAAGATATTATTTCCATGTGCTACTGTGGCCAAACCATTGAGTCTTTCCAGTGTCATAGTAGAACACAAGTAGAATTTCAATAACTGTTGTTTATGAACCAAACAAAAATAATATCAATACATTTGAACTGATGGACTCCATGAATTATAGGCTTGTGACTTCTATAGATTGTTAGAATAGAAAAACATAGAACCTTGATTTCGGACTTGGACGAGATACTATTGAGAATCTTGAATCTGTGACAACTTCTGAACTTCAACAACTGGACAAAAAATTGTTCCAAAACATATTTGTAAACTGTTGTAGAACTTTGTAGTTTGTATCAAAATTAGAGAAAAAAAAGAGGGGTGTAGGACACCAGTTGGCCGTTGCCCATCTGTTAGGCAGCACCGCGACAGTGTCGGCCGGCGCGGCGGCATCTGCCTGTCACGTGGCACGACAGCGTCCGGTGATCCAATTTCCATGCAGTTATGGTTCCGCCTGTTGCCTAGCTGCAAAGCCATCACTGCCAATTCATTCGAACTCTCTAAGCGAAAAGACCAATTGATCCACCGGGAGTGTGGGATGAGATGGATAGGGAAGCAAAGCAATTAGGGAAGGGAACGAAACAACTGAAGTCACGGGACGGACGCTACACCTACAGCTTCGTCTATCGATCGAAATTTTTATGAGGCAAATCTATCGATCGATCCATGCGACAAGATGGACAAAGTATATGCATGACCACGGGACCAAGCCCAAGAAGGCAACGTTGGCCGAAATCTGCAAGTTTTTAGATTATTGCATGCATGTACATGGACCCTAATTCGGGCCCCCTGGATTTTGGGGGCCCAGTGCGAGCGCACAGCTCGCACAGGCCCTTCAACGGGCCTGCTGCTTTCTGTAGCTGAACTTTTCATTCTTTATAGTATGAACTTCTGTTGTGCAAATGGGAAGGTTAAATCATTTCTGAATGGGATCCCATGGTGGTTGTGAACTTCTAGGTATACAAGAGTCACATCTACACTTGTGTCTACAGTTTAACCTGAACTGTTAGTGATTGCATGGTTGAACTTACAGCTAGAAATCATGTTTGTTTTATGTCTGCAGTCGAAGTTTTGGTGTTTTCACATGTTTGTTTTATTTTCCCTTTTTACACACAATCAGATACATACCTACCTGAACTGTGGCTCATTTACTAGTTGAACTTCACATGGTGTTTTCTCTCTCACATTTATTAATTTCTCAACATATGTAGACGGGCAGATATTTTTTGGAAGCTAGTTGAACTGATGCTCAGACACTAGTAGAACTTCACATGGCAGCAAGAACAGAACAGAACAACAAACACAGGATGCTCAACCGTACCTTGGCTAGAGGTTCGGCTAGTCTTGTTCCTGCGGTAGATAGGCCACCTTGAGAGCAAAGCGACGAAGAGTTGGGAGAGGAATCCCATCACATTCCATGGCTTGTAGAAGGCACCAAGTTCATCTGGTTGAAGCAAGAAGTTCATGTACAGCAATAAGTTCATCAATGAAGGAGGAGGTAGGGGTGAAATAGTACCTATGGTTCTTCGTGCCTTGTTAGATCCGAAGGCTCCGCCGCTCACCTGCGGCCAACCTTGTGACGGGCTCTGTCATCGTTTGCTTGGCCGCGTCGTAGGTAGGAGGCGAGGAGGGAAGGAGGACGCATCGGTTTTCCATGGTGTCCGCATACACTACATGTGGACGGCGGCGGAGGGTAGGGGAGATCCTGGCAGGTTTGCCGCCTCCGATCGACACTCACGCCGCCGCTCGCTCGTCCGTGTCGTCGGTCGGATAGGAGTTGGCGATGGAGGGGAGGAGGCTGGATCCAGTCGACGACAGTGGGTAGAAGGGAGGGGAGGGGAGATCCCGGCGGTGGACGGAGGTGGATTTGCGAAAGAGGTGGGCTGGATCGGCTGGTGCTCGAGGGGGGAGGGCGGTGGAGATCAGGATCAGGGCCCCGATTTCTTCGGCACCTGGTCCTGGTCTAGGACGTGCCCGTGATTTCGAGTGTTCAGGGGGTTTTCTGTCGGCACTAGGGTTGGATTAGAATATTATTCTAATCCTGGATAATATGCCCTAGAGGCAATAATAAAGTTGTTATTTTATATTTCCTTATTCATGATAAATGTTTATTATTCATGCTAGAATTTTATTGATCAGAAACCTAAATACATGTGTGAATACATAGACAAACACTGTGTCCCTATTGAGACTCTACTTGACTAGCTCGTTGATTAAAGATGGTTAAAGTTTCCTAACCATGGACATGATTTGTCATTTGATAACGGGATCACATCATTAGGGTAATGATGTGATGGACAAGACCCATCCGTTAGCTTAGCATATTGATCGTTCAGTTTTATTTCTATTGCTTTCTTCATGTCAAATACATATTCCTTTGACTATGAGATTCTGCAACTCCCGGATACCGGAGGAATGCCTTGTGTGCTATCAAACGTCTCAACGTAAGTGGGTGATTATAAATATGCTCTACAGGTATCTCCGAAGGTGTTTGTTGAATTGGCATAGATCGATATTAGGATTTGTCACTCCGAGTATCGGAGAGGTATCTATGGGCCCTCTCGGTAATACACATCATAAGAAGCCTTGCAAGCAAATTGACTAATAAGTTAGTTATAGGATGATGTATTACGGAATGAGTATAGAGACTTCCGGTAACGAGATTGAACTAGGTATGAAGATACCAACGATCGAATCTCAGGCAAGTAACATATCGATGGACAAAGGGAATTATGTATGTTCTCATAACGGTTCGACCGATAAAGATCTTCATAGAATATATGGGAGCCAATATGAGCATCCAACTTCCGCAATTGGTTATTGACCGGAGAAGTGTCTCGGTCATGTCTACATAGTTCTCGAACCCGTAGGGTCCGCACGCTTAACGTTCATTGACGATATAGTGTTATATGAGTTATATGATTTGGTGACCGAATGTTGTTCGGAGTCCCGGATATGATCACGGACATGTTGAGGAGTCTCGAAATGGTGGATATATAAAGATTTATATATATGATGATAGTATTCGGACCCCGGAAGTGTTCCGGAGAGTATCGGGTATTTATCGGAGTACCGGAGGGGTTACCGGAACCCCCGGGGGGAAGATATTGGCCATTTGGGCCAGGAGAGGGCAGCACACCAGTCCACAAGGGGTGGCGCGCTCCCCTATGGCAGGAGGCCGAATTGGGAGAAGGAAGAAGGGGGCTCGCCCCCCGCCCCCCTTCCCTTTCTCTCTTCCCTCTTCCTTTTTTTCTCCGGTGAAAAAGGGCAGGGGGCGCCACTTGGGGAAACCCCAAGTAGGATTCGGATTCTACTTGGGGCGCCCATTGGCTGCCTTGCCTCTCCCCCCAACATATATATATGTGAGGGGGGCGCCCTAGCACAGCGAAGACAATTGTTAGCCGTGTGTGGCGCCCCGTGCACCGTTTACTCCCACGGTCATATCTTCGTAGTGCTTAGGCGAAGCCCTGCATGGATCACTTCACCATTACCGTCACCATGTCGGCGTGCTGATGGAACTCATCTACTACCTCGACATCTTGCTGGATCAAGAAGGCGAGGGACGTTACCGAGCTGAACCCGGAGGTGCCATGCGTTTGATACTTGATCGGTTGAAGCGCGAAGAAGTTCGACAACATCAACCACGTTGAGAAACGCTTCCGCTTACGGTCTACGAGGGTACGTAGACACACTCTCCCCCTCGTTGCTATACGTCTCCTAGATAGATCTTGCGTGAGCGTAGGAAATTTCTGAAATTGCATGCTACGGTTCCGAACAGTGGCATCATGAGTAAGGTCTATGCGTAGATGATATGCACGAGTACACACAAATAGTTCTGGGCGGTGATAGTCATACTACTTACCACCTATGTCTTATTTTGATTCGGCCGTATTGTGGGATGAAGCGTCCTGGACCAACCTTACATGTCCAGGCACATGAGACCAGTTCCACCGACAGACATGCAACTAGTTTTGCAAAAAGGTGGCTGGCGGGTGTCTGTTTCTCCTATTTTAGTTGAATCGAATTGGATTGCAGCCAGTCCTTGAAGAAGGCTAAAACATCAAACTTGACAAAACACGGTTGTGGTTTTGATGCGTAGGTAAGAACGGTTCTCGCTAGAAGCCCGTAGCAGCCACGTGAAACTTGCACCAACAAAGTAGAGGACGTCTAACGTGTTTTTGCAGGGCATGTTGTGATGTGATATGGTCAAGACATGATGTGATATACGTTATTGTATGAGATGATCATGTTTTGTAAAAGTTATCGGCAACCGGCAGGAGCTTTATGGTTGTCTCTTTATTGTATGAAATGCACTCGCCATGTAATTGCTTTACTTTATCACTATGCGTTCGCGATAGTTATAGAAGCAATATTTGGCGAGACGACCACGTCGCAATGATGGAGATCAAGATGTTGAGCCGGTGACTATGGAGATCATGACGATGCTTTGGATATGGAGATCAAAAGCACAAGATGATGATGGCCATATCATGTCACATATTTTGATTGCATGTGATGTTTATCTTTTATGCATCTTATTTTGCTTAGTACGGCGGTAGCATTATAAGATGATCCCTTAACTAAAATTTCAAGGTATAAGTGTTCTCCCGAAGTATGCACCGTTGCGACAGTTCCTCGTGTTGAGACACCACGTGATGATCGGGTGTGATAAACTCTACGTTCACATACAACGGGTGCAAGACAGTTTTGCACATGCGGAGTACTCGGGCTAAACTTGACAAGCCTAGCATGTACAGACATGGCCTCAGAACACTGGAGACCGAAAGTTCGAATAAGAATCATATAGTAGATATGATGAACATAGAGATGTTCACCATTGATGTCTACCCAATCTCACGTGATGATCGGACATGGGTTAGTTGATTTGGATCACGGATCATTTAGATGACTTGAGAGGGATGTCTATCTAAGTGGGAGTTCTTAAGTAATTTGATTAATTTAACTTAATTTATCATGAACTTAGTCCTCATAGTATTTGCAAATTTTGTTGTAGATCAATAGCTCGCGTTGTAGCTCCCCTATGTTTTTTGATATTCTCCTAGAAAAACTAAGTTGAAAGATGATAGTAGCAACGATGATGACTACGTCCGTGATCTGAGGATTATCCTCATTGCTGCACAGAATAATTATGTCCTTGATGCACCGCTAGGTGACAGACATATTGCAAGAGCATATGCAGACGTTGTGAACGTTTGGCAAGCTCGATATGATGACTACTTAATAGTTTAGTGCACCATGCTTTACGGCTTAGAACCGGGACTTCAAAAATATTTTTAACGCCATGGACCATATGAGATGTTCCAAGAGCTAAAATTGGTATTTCACACTCATGCCCATGTTAAGAGGTATGAGACCTCTGACAAGTACTTTGCCTACAAGATGGAGGAGAATAGCTCAGCCAGTGAGCATGTGCTCAGAGTGTGTGGGTACTACAATCAGTTGAATCAAGTGGGAGTTAAACTTCCAGATAAGATAGTGATTCACAAAGTTCTCTAGTCACTATCACCAAGCTACTAGAACTTCGTGATGAACTATAATATGCAAGGGATGACGAAAACGATTCCCGAGCTCTTCGCGATGCTGAAATCGACGAGGGTAGAAATTAAGAAAGAGCATCAAGTGTTGATGGTTAACAAGACCACTAGTTTCAAGAAAAAGGGCAAGGGAAAGAAGGGGAACTTCAACAAGAATGGCGAGCAAGTTGCCACTCCCGGGAAAAAGCCCAAAGGTGGACCCAAGCCTGAAACTGAGTGCTTCTACAGCAAAGGAACTGGTCACTGGAAGCGGAACTGCCCCAAACATTTGGCGGATAAGAAGGATGGCAAAATGAACAAAGTTATATTTGATATACAGGTTATTGATGTGTACCTTACTAGTGTTCATAGTAGCCCTGGGTATTTGATACCGATTAAGTTGCTAAGATTAGTAACTCGAAATAGGAGTTGCAGAATAAACGAAGACTAGTTAAGGGCAAGGTGACGATGTGTGTTGGAAGTGGTTCCAAGGTTCATACAATCACCATCGCACACTCCCTCTACCTTCGGGATTAGTATTGCGCCTAAATAAATGTTATTTGGTGTTTGCGTTGAGCATGAATATGATTGGATCATGTTTATTGCAATAAGGTTATTCATTTAAGTGAGAGAATAATTGTTCTTCTGTTTACATGAATAAAACCTTCTATGGTCATACACCCAATGTAAATGGTTTATTGAATATCAATCGTAGTGACCCACATATTCATAATATTGAAGCCAAAAGATACAAAGTTGTTAATGATGGTCCAACAAACTTGTGGCACTGCCGTTTAGGTCATATTGATGTAAAGCCCATGAAGAAAGTCCATGTGGATGGATTTTGGAATCACATGATTTTGAATCATTTGATACTTGCAAATCATGCCTCATGGGAAAGATGACTAAAACTCCGTTCTCTGGAACAATGGAGCGAGCTAATGACTTATTGGAAATAATACATATCGATGTATGCGGTCCAATGAGTATTGATGCACGCGGCGGGTATCGTTATTTTCTAACATTCACAGATGATTTGAGCAGATATGGGTATATCTAATTGATGAAACACAAATCTGAAACATTTGAAAAGTTCAAAGAATTTCAGAGTGAAGTGGAGAATCATCGTAACAAGAAAATAAAGTTTCTACGATCTGATCGTGGAGGTGAATATTTGAGTTACGAGTTTGGCCTTCATTTTAAATAATGTGGAATTGTTTCACAACTCACGCCACATGGAACACCATAGCGTAATGGTATGTCCGAACGTCGTAACCGTACTTTATTAGATATGATGCGATCTATGATGTCTCTTACCGATTTACCACTATCGTTTTGGGCTTATGCATTAGAGACAATTGCATTTACGTTAAATAGGGCACCATGTAAATCCGTTGAGACGACACCGTATGAACTATGGTTTGGCAAGAAACCTAAGTTGTCGTTTCTTAAAGTTTGGGGTTGCGATGCTTATGTCAAAAGGCTTCAGCCTCATAAGCTCGAACCCAAATCGGAGAAGTGCGTCTTCATAGGATACCCAAAAAGAAATTATTGGGTACACCTTCTACCACAGATCCGAAGGCAAGACCTTTGTTGCTAAAAATGGATCCTTTCTGGAGAAGGAGTTTCTCTCGAAAGAAGTTAACGGGAGGAAAGTAGAACTTGATAAGGTAATTGTACCTTCTCTCAAATTGGAAAGTAGTACATCAGAGAAAGTCGTTCCCGTGATGCCTACACCAACCAAAGAGGAAGAAAATGATGATGATCATGAAACTTCAGATCAAGTTACTACTAAACCTCGTAGGTCGACCAGAGCACGTTCCGCACGAGAGTGCTATGGTAATCCTATCTTGGAAGTCATGTTACTAGACCATGGCAAACCTATGAACTATGAAGAAGCTATGATGAGCCCAGATTCCGACAGATGGCTTTAGGCCATGAAATCTGAGATAGGATCCATGTATGAAAACAAAGTGTGGACTTTGGTCGACTTGCCCGATTATCGGAAAGGCATAGAAAATAAATGGATCTTCAAGAAGAAGACTGACGCTGATGGTCATGTTATTGTCTACAAAGCTCGACTTGTCGCGAAAGATTTTCGACAAGTTCAAGGGGTTGACTACGATGATACTTTCTCACTCGTAGCGATGCTTAAGTCTGTCCAAATCATGTTAGCTTTTGCCGCATCTTTTGAAATCTGGCAACGGATGTCAAAACTGCATTCCTTATTGAATTTCTAAAAGAAGAGTTGTATATGATGCAACCAGAAGGTTTTGTCGATCCTAAAGGTGCTAACAAAGTGTGCAAGCACCAGCGATCCATCCATGGACTGGTGGAAGCATCTCGGAGTTGGAATATACGCTTTGATGAATTGATGAAAGCATATGGTTTTATACAAACTTACGGTGAAGCCTATATTTACAAGAAAGTGAGTGGGAGCACTACAGCATTTCTGATAAGTATATGTGAATTATGTAGGAAATGATGTAGAATTTTCTGGAAAGCATAAAGGAGTGTTTGAAAGGAGTTTTTCAAAGAAAGACTTTCGTGAAGCTACTTAGATATTGAGCATCAAGATCTGTAGAGATAGATCAAGACGCTTGATAAGACTTTCGATGAGTACATACCGTGATAAGATTTTGAAGTAGTTCAAAATGGATCAGTCAAAGAAGGAGTTCTTGCCTGAGTTGTAAGGTATAAAGTTGAGTAAGACTCAAATCCCGACCACGGCAGAAAATATTGAGAGAATGGAAGGCATTCCCTATGCATCAGCCATAGGTTCTATAAAGTATGCCATGCTGTGTACCACACCTATTGTGTACCTTGCCATGAGTTTGGAAAGGGGGTACAATAGTGATCCAGGAGTAGATCACTGGACAACGGTCAAAATTTATCCTTAGTTACATAAGAGGACTAAGGAAATATTTCTCGGTTATGAAGGTGGTAAAGAGTTTGTCATAAAAGGTTATGCTAATGCAAGCTTTGACACCAATTCGGATGACTCAGAGTCTCAATCTGGATACATATTGATAGTGGGAGCAATTAGCTAGAGTAGCACCATACGGAGCATTGTAGACATAGAAATTTGCAAATATACATACGGATCTGAATGTGACAGACCCGTTGACTAAACTTCTCTCACGAGCAAAACCTGATCAGACCTTAGTACTCTTTGGGTGTTAATCACATGGCGATGTGAACTAGATTATTGACTCTAGTAAACCCTTTGGGAGTTGGTCACATGGCGATGTGAACTATGGGTTTTAATCACATGACGATGTGAACTATTGGTGTTAAATCACATGGCGATGTGAACTAGATTATTGACTCTTGTGCAAGTGAGAGACTAAAGAAAATATGCCCTAGATGCAATAATAAAGTTGTTATTTTATATTTCTTTATTCATGATAAATGTTTATTATTCATGCTAGAATTGTATTGAACGGAAACCTAAATACATGTGTGAATACATAGACAAACAATGTGTCCCTAGTGAGCCTCTACTTCACTAGCTCGTTGATCAAGGATGGTTAAGGTTTGCTAACCATGGACATGAGTTTTCATTTGATAACGGGATCACGTCATTAGGAGAATGATGTGATGGACAAGACCCATCCGTTAGCTTAGCATATTGATCGTTCAGTTTTATTGCGATTGCTTTCTTCATGTCAAATACATATTCCTTTGACTATGAGATTATGCAACTCCCGGATACCGGAGGAATGCCTTGCGTGCTATCAAACGTCACAACGTAACTGGGTGATTTTAAAGATGCTCTATAGGTATCTCCGAAGGTGTTCGTTGAGTTTGCATGGATCGAGATTAGGATTTGTCACTCCGAGTATCGGAGAGGTATCTCTGGGCCCTCTCGGTAGTACACATCATAAGAAGCCTTGCAAGCAAAGTGACTAATGAATTAGTTACAGGATGATGTATTACGGAACGAGTAAAGAGACTTGCCGGTAACGAGATTGAACTAGGTATGAAGATACTGACGATCGAATCTCGGGCAAGTAACATACTGATGGACAAAGGGAATTACGTATGTTGTCATAACGGTTCGACCGATAAAGATCTTCATAAAATATGTGGGAGCCATTATGAGCATCCAGGCTCTACTGCTAGTTATTGACCAGGGAAGTGTCTCGGTCATGTCTACATATTTCTCGAACCCGTAGGGTCCGCACGGTTAACATTCGTTAACGATATAGTGTTATATAATTTATATGATTTGGTGACCGAATGTTGTTCAAAGTCCCGGATATGATCACGGACATGACGAGGAGTCTCAAAATGGTCGAGAGATAAAGATTTATATATAGGATGATAGTATTCGGACCCCAGAAGTGTTCGGGAGAGTATCGGGTATTTATTGGAGTACTGGAGGGGTTACAGGAACCCCCAGGGGGAAGATATGGGCCATGAGAGGGGAGCACACTAGCCCACAAGGGGGCGCACCCCCCCTATGGCAGGAGGCCGAATTGGGAGAAGGAAGGAGGGGGTTAGGCCCCCCCCCTTCCCTTTCTCTCTTCCCTCTTCCTTTTCTTCTCTGGTGAAAAAAGGCAGGGGGGTACCACTTGGGGAAACCCCAAGTAGGATTCAGATCCTACTTGGGGTGCCCCATGGATGCCTCCCCTCACCCCCCAACCTATATATATGTGAGGGGGCGCCCTAGCACATCGAAGACAATTGTTAGCCGTGTGCGGCACCCCCCCCCCCCCTTCCACCATTTACTCCCGCGATCATATCTTCGTAGTGCTTAGGCGAAGCCCTGCGCGGATCACTTCACCATCACCGTCACCACACTGTCGTGCTGACGGAACTCATCTACTACCTCGACATCTTGCTGGATCAAGAAGGCAAGGGACGTTACCGAGCTAAACGTGTGCATAACGTGGAGGTGTCGTGCGTTCGGTACTTGATCAGTTGAAGCGCGAAGATGTTCGACTACATCAATCGCGTTGATAAACGCTTCCGCTTACGGTCTACGAGGGTATGTAGACACACTCTCCCCTCGTTGCTATACATCTCCTAGATAGATCTTGCGTGAGCGTAGGAATTTTTTTAAATTTCATGCTACGTTTCCCAACATATATATATAGCACTATTCTGATGGGATAAGAATAGTTATTCTGATCACGATCGGCCCTATGTAGGCCCAGAGCGGATCTTCCCGAACTCCCCGAACCGTGCCCATAATCCCCTCTCCCTTGATCCTCGGCCGCCCTTCAGAACCGAGCCCACGATCCTCCCCCCTTGATCCCAGGCCGCCGCCCTAAACCGAGTCACCGTCGTCACCACCCCTCCCAAATCGCACCGCCACTGCAGCCATCCTCCCCGGATCGCACCTCCACCACCGCCCCGCCCCATGGCGTGCCGCATCCCGGCCTCCCAATGCACCGCCACCTCGCCCCGTGGCGCACCGCCTCCCCTCCTCCCAACGCGTTGCCGCCCTGCCCCACGGCACACAACTGCCCCGCGAGGCCTCCCGACCACCGCCGGCCGGCACTGCTCCACCATGCCCATGCTGCACAGCTCCTCCCCTGGTTCTTCCCTAATGAGGATCTGGATTTGGGTCATCCAGGTGCTTGAAGTGGATGAGGAAGGCCGCCAACCGCGGTGGGCATGGCCTCTCGGCTCCGCCCCACCCATGCCTCCTCCATGTTTCACCTCTGGCCATGCCCGCGCCGGCGGCCCAACAATCCATCTCGAGTGAGCAGTTCAATGCCTCGCGTGTGAGCAGTCCGTCCAGCTGCTGGCCGTGGGTCTCCCACATCAAACTCGGCGACCTGCCCATGCCTGAGCGGCGACCTGCCCTAGGCTAAGATGTGACCTTCATGCATGTATCTTCTCCAAATTTTTGTTGCCATGGCCGCCGGTAGTGGATCACTGACCAACTTTGGGTAAATACGGCGTTGCCGAGCAGTAGAGTTTGCAGATGATGATCTTCCTAGTGTCATGACTTGTGTCAACTATCTTAAACTTCCGCCATACTCGACAAAGGTTTGGTTTTTTTCTTGATGAGTCTTTATTGCACCTTCCCGTATCATCTCGTCTGGAAATTGACTTATGCTATGGTTGTCGAAATGTTTGCAGGAAGTTATGCACAAGAAGTTGCTTTATGCTATCAACGAGGGCCAGGGGTCGTTTGATCTTTCATAGTGGGCTCTAAACTAACATACAGATGTTGGTGCACATGTAAATGTTCACCAATTTTTATTCACTGTTAGTTTGTTCATTGTCGTGTATAACATAGGCTTTAAGTCTTTTCATTTGTGAAAGGTGTAGAACCCGGATGTTATGGTGCTTGTGCTTTTAACATTCTCTCTCTTTATTCATGGGCGTTCGTTGTATATATTCTCAAACTGATGTCTAAAGTGACAAAGAAGACATTTCTCGTTTGGTCGTCAGTTATACTTCATCATCTTACTTTCTATTTTGAGTGAATTGCACTCGTGATTACTAGGTTTACCCTCTCTAATCATTTTTTATGTGTGACTAGTGCACATTTTTAGAAGAACTAAATGCCTAGTGTCCCATCCTTAATGAGTACTGAATATTGTTGGTTTTTCTTCTCCTTGTTTTTTTGTATAAGTAGTGTGAGAAAACAAGCAAACAGAGGGTAGTTGTACTTACTTGTGTTTTGATTTGGGTTCAGTACTTCAGATAAAGATGAGACGAGACCATTTATCTATTCATAGATGAATGACTGAATATGTGGGCCAATACACTTGTTCTATTGAGTGGCAACGTAGGTGCTTCTTAGCGGCCACATATGTGAAAATCGGTTTGCTATTTCACTCGATGGCATGTAGAGAAGTTCAAATAGAAAAATAAACCAAGTTCAATGTTTATAACGATCAAATTTTCCCATTTGAAGAAAATAATAAACAATGAAGTCCAAATTGACAAACCAGCGAAGTTCCATTTTTATAAGAAACGTTGGCACACATCCTCCTCTGCCAGGCTCATGCGGTCGCACCATTTTGAGCGTGTGTAGCCATGGTCGACCACCTTTGCCCATCTGCACCACTTCCCTCGGCATGTGGCACCATTGCAACTCACCTCCGTGCCTGCGCAAACTACTCAGTCCGAGCAAATAAACATGTGAAGTTCAAGTTTTAGAAGTTTATAAGTTCGAAGACAATAAGCCAGATAAGTTCAGAAAAAATAAGAGTTACATCAAACAATAAAAATAGATCATGTTGAAATTTCCCTCAATAAAAAAATGGACAAATGTGTTATGAACTAAGCCCAAAAAATAGAGAAAGAAACTCGTGGCAAAAAAATATAGTCGAGGGCCCCACAAGCTCAGAAAAAGGAGAACACTAAAGCATCATTAAAAAATGTTCTTTAGGTGATTTAAAAAATAGAGGGAATTCACGTTACATTTTTTTGAAAAATAAACTCAAAAAGTTTGAATAAAAAAGAGAAATAGTTCATTTCCTACACACAAAAAACCTAAGAGTTTTCTCCCGGTATTATAATAATAAAATGAAGAAGTTCAAATTAAAATAACAAAGAAATTCGATGTTTATATACCAAGAAGAAAACATGCCTCACCCAGAAAATGTTAACTTGGGAAGTTTAAATGTAAAAAATTCGTGAGTTCGTTAGAAATGAGTAGTTCAATTTTTATACAATGAAGAAGGTAAAATTGAAATAATAGAGTAGTTCAATTTTTATAGAAAAACACATTTTCTCCATTTCTAGCAAGACACCTAAAAGTTCAACAAAAATAACTAGAAGGGCAAATGTAAATAACAGAGAAGTTCAATGTTTATTACTACATTAGGATTTTCCCCATTCCTAAAGAATAACCCAAGAAGACCAAATTAAAAAATACGGCAACTCAAAACTTAAAGAGAAAATGGATTTTCCATGTTTCTACAAAACACCTAGAGGTTCAAGTTTAAATAACAGAGAAGTTCAATGTTTATTACAATACCAAAAAGATCAAATTAAAAAAACTGAACAGTTCAAAATGTTTACAGAACATATTTACCCAATTTTCGAAAAAAGACCTAGAAGTTCAAATTTAAATAATTGAGCAGTGCGATATTTATTACATAACTAGGACGTTTCCCCTCTTTTTTGATTACCTTCCTCGCGTATGTATAAGACCGAATCCATTCTTTTTCGAAATAGATACCCGAAGACCGGTTTTCTTGAAAAGGTCGATACGATAATACTAATAATACCATTGCTAATAAATAACACCAAGAAGTCCTAATTAAAAATACGAAGCTCTTTGATGTTTATAAAAAGTTAGATTTTCCCCGTTCCTAAAGATTAAAACCAAGAAGTTCAATTTAAAAAAAATAGAGTAGTTCATTGTATATAAAAAAACTCAGGTTTTCTCATTATTAGAGAATAAAACCAAGAAGTTCAACTGGAAAAAGCAGAGCAGTTTGACATTTATTTGAAAAAATCGGATTTTTCTAGTTACTAAAGAATAAAACCAATAAGCTCAATTCGCAATAACGAAGAAGTTCGATGTTTCTAAAAAAACTCGAATTTTCACATTTCTAAAAAACACACAAAGAATTGAAATAAAAAAGTTAGAGCGGTTGGATGTCTATAAAATACTCAGAATTTTGCTGTTACTAAAGCGAAACAGAGAGAAGTTCAAATTAATAACTGCCAGAAGTTCACGTACTGCATGATGTGTGTTTTCATATGAGAAATAGCATAAAAAAGTGAAGGTATAAAATTTTAGTTGCAAGAAGTTTAGGTGCTCGGCACGGGAAAGTTCATAACTTCTTGTGAGAAATAGGATATCATTTGTGCAACTCCGATGAACGGGTGAGAAATTACGAACAAAAAATATGTGGTAGAAGTTCAAACTGAAAATAGCGGGAAGTTCAACTACTACACGGAATGCATTTTAGATAAGAATAAAACGAATAAAAAACTAAAAGCCTAAAAGGTTTGTTGCAAGAAGTTCACGTGCTCCTCCCGGTGAAGTTCGAGATCTCTAGTGCGAGACGTCCAACCTTCAATTACATGTTAAAAACAAGCAAAAGATGACGTTGTTTTTGCCATTTTTAATACTGCTCTCAAAAGGCAATGAATTTGTAACGATTGTCTTGATGAAAAGGTTGCTCCTATTCATAAGCTTTCCAACGGTATGTTATATGCTACATTTCGATAAATCGTTTAAAATTTCTATGTGTACCGTTAAAAACACATTTTTACGCATTCAAAAAATATTTTGAACCATCGCGAGTATGAAAAAATGATCAACACGAAAAAGTTGTGTGTTTTCAACAGCTCTCCATTGGTATACCATTTGCTCACTTCAGGTAAGTAGTTGGGGAGTTACGGGCAAAAAACAGCGCGTCAAACAGGCATGCCATAGAAGTTCAACTACTTCACAAAGTGCATTTCCTTGCGCGATGAAGGCAGAAATCCTGATCTCGCTATTTTGTAAATTACTTCAAAACGGCTGGGAATTAGAGAAAACTTTATATACGAAAAAGTTTCACAATATTGATAGCTATCCAACGATATAATATTTGCGCCGTTCCGACAAAGTTTACAAAAATTATGAAAAAAAACATTTTTCACCATTTTCAAAATTGACTTAAAACCGTAAGGAATTGGGAGAAACATTATATACCAAAAGGTTTCGCATTTCTTCAAGCTTTCCAACGACATTTCATTTTAAGCATTCCGACTTACGGCTTAAAAATTAACACAAAAATACAAATTCGCTGGAACTTGGACTGTTTTCTAAATTACTCTTAAACCGTTCAAAATTAGAAGAAAAAAGTATACATGAAAAAGAAGCGCATTTTCATAAGTTTCCAACGCCATATCAATTGCCTCAATTGGATTAGCCATTTAGAAACATCATCGAAAATACGAACTCAGCTGTTCGGTTTGCGAAATTCTACGATTTTCCAAATTACTCTTTAACCATAGGGAATTACAGAGAACATTATACATGTGGAAGGAGCGCATTTGTAGTTTTCCAACGCCATATTATTTTCCTCATTCTGATAAACGATTTAGAAATGGTATCAAAACTACTCTTAAACCGTTTAGATTTTGTCAAAAAAATTAACTTAGATCATGATACTTGTGTCCACAACTTTCCAACGGTATATCGCAAGCCCCATTTGGACAATGTTGACGGAAGTTCATCGTAGCACTAGGGGAAGTTCAACTACTACCGCTGGGGCAGGTCAGGTATATATAGGGAAAATACATCCTAGTACCGGGTGTAGCTACACCCATGTCCTATATATATACTACCATGTGGTAGTATATATACTACTTTACTATTTTTAATATGTTTATATACTATATCTAACATACTCCAAAGCGATTTATGTGGAAAATTGCAAGTGTACCCATAGTTTTTACTATATTTGTAAAATACATACACATTTGTACGTAAAAAGGAGTATGCTCAATATATGGCACATACTACCTAAAAAATAGTATATATACTACCTAAACTTTCTTACATACTACATACTACGCATACATACACTACGGTACGATAGATACTACCTAGAACATACGAAACAAAAATGGAACTAACTACACCCGGTAGTAGGAAACATTTATATATATATATATATATATATATATATATATATATATATATAGTCAAATACTATTCTGATCACGGGATCAGAATAATATTCTGTTCAAAACCTGAATCGCCTGAGTAACGTGCTGAACTTCCTCTTATTTAACCCGACCTTCGGGCTATCTTCGCAACCCTGCCTACTACCGCGAGTTTTTCTCATCATTTGTGTTGTTTGTGATGTAAGTGTAATGTGGACACGTTTTTTAGAATCTAAATGTTTGTTTCGATTCGGAATCTAGCTCGTTGGTGGATTTGCTCTCGGGCGGTGATGAACATGGGTGTGTTACAAGTTTGTTGCATGTACTGGATGTTCTAGAATCTTTAACACGATGAGAATTGGGTTTATGTACGAGTTTACTGTATGTTTTGTTGTTATTTTCGAAAAAAATCGATTTGGTGTTCTGCCGCCTCAGTTCTTCGTCCGCGGTAGTGTTTTCGGCCGCTGTTGTAGATTTGTAGTTTTGTTGTTCAAATTGGCGGCAGATTTGCATGCATTAGTGCGACTGAATCCTGCCCATCTTGTTAATTTTATTATGCGGGCTCATACAAATTGAATTCCGGCGATTGGATCTTCTGTCTCCCACCGTGGTTTTCTATTCGAGGGACAACATGATGAGAATCATTTTCATGTTTATTTTGAGCATGATGACGTTCGAAATGGCGGTTGAATCCTTCCCGCGTTGTTAATTTGATTTGGCTGGCTCATTCATTCCGAAATTGTGGATTGGACCTTCTGCCTCCCGCCGTGGTTCGTTGTTCGAGCGGACAACTTGATGGCGGATCATTTTTGATGTTTTATCTAGAGTACGATGATGTTCAAAATGGCTGTTAACGTGTTGGAATTGACCCAAACGATTAAATCTGGGAACCAAATTTGATTGGGGTTGTTTTTTCAATTATTTTACATTCTGTTGTACAAGCTGGACTGCTATAACATTCGTACTTGAACTTTTGTGCTCTTTACGCATGCTTTTAGGATATGAGGCAATACGATATAGTCTGTTGCTGTTGTTATATAACAAATCAAGTATGTTTTATGTTGTTGACTGTCATCATGTGTGTAACTGTGGAGCTGGACCACAGGCACATGCATTCTCTTTTCCTTTAATCTATGTTTTGGGATAGTTTTTTGATCATCCACTATCTTAAGTAGAAGCTGGACTTCTTTTTTATTAATGTTTGAACTTCTGGTTTTCCACATTTGCAAGGCGAAGGTGCATGGTGCTCTATATTTTCTTTGTTTCGTTTTTTCTAATTTTAATTCTTGAGATGTTCTTTTTAGACTTTGTCTCGTGAGCAATCATGGATTAGCCCAAGTATGCATGCACTTTTTCTAGATCATCTAAGGGTTGCTATACAAGCTGGACTTCTGTGTTGTTCATGCGTGAACTTCTGCTTTTCCTTCATTGCAAGCTAATGCAACAAGTCCTTTGTATTTCTTTCTTTTTAATGTTATTTTTCATTCTTTGCATTGGTTTGGATTTTTCAGACTTTGTCCCATGAGCAACCATGGAATTGGCCGACGGATATGCGTATATTGTTTATTTTTTCTAGTACGTTTTTGTACTTATAATAGTTGTTGGTCTTCACTGAATAAATATCCTGAACTTCTGCATGAAAATCATTTTTCACCTGTTAATTTGAGGTTTTACAAAACCCCGAACTTCTATATCTTCACTATTTGAACTTCTTATTTATAATTTTTTTATTATTTTTGGTTTTAAATATTTGTAGACATTGAAATCGGCATTGCGCCTATTGAGAAATGCGGTAGAGCGAGGCCGATCAGGGGGGAGGGGGTTCGGGACCCCCCCTCCCCTCCCCCTGCGAGGCCGAGACAGGAACGAGCCGGAGCAGGCGACGACGCGGCGTGCCGCGTCGTCGCATGCGGAGGCGAGTCCGTCACATCCGTGACCCCACTATCTATCTTAGGGTGTGGCTCTGGAGTGCGTGCGGTGGGGGTGGAAACAGAATAACCGCATTGCGTCTTGTCAAAAACCTAGCGCGCAGCAATGCGGTAGCGCGAGGACGAGGAGGGGGAGGGGGGGTCGGGACCCCCCCCCACCCCACCCCCAGCGAGGCTGAGAACGAGCCGGAGCAGGCGACCATGCGGCGTCGCATGCGGAGGCGAGTCCGTCACATCCGTGACCCCACTATCTATCTTAGGGGTGTGGCTCTGGGGTGCGTGTGGTGGGGGTGGAACAGAATAACCGCATTGCGTCCTGTCAAAACCTAGCGCGCACCAATGTGGTAGCGCGAGGCCGAGCCGCATGTGAACTTTGTGTGTACTTGAATTTTAAGTTGTGTCTTTTAGTTAGATATGGACTTCATCTGTTTTTGTATTTGAACTTCTTCTTTTTGTTTCTTAGTGTTTATTTATTCATATGCCTTTACTTCTCTGATTAATGTACTTGAACTTCTATTATTTATTTTTTGAACTTCTTTCTCTTAATTGTAGGTGCTTATTTGTGTATGTATTTTTCTTCCCTAGGTAGAGTACTTGACCTTTCTGCTTGCAATCAATTTTTTGTTTTAAGGATACCAGCAGATTTGTGTTGTGATCTTAACTTTTAAAAAGAGATGCATTCAAATGGTGCATTCATTTATCAATAGATGCATTTACTTTTTTAGTTGTTGGGGGTAAAACTGTAATTACCACGGCGCTGCAACACCCCACTACAGAGATGCATTGAGTGTCTGTCTCCCTCGCCACCACCTGTTAGAAAACCCCCTCCCTCTCGCTCGCTCTCGTCTCCCTCTCTGTCCCTCCACTGGCGCCAACCACCCCCACCCCCGATTTCTCCGTCGTTGTCCTGTGCGGTCATGCTTGTAGTAACCGGCGCCCTCGACCCTCCTATTTCTCCCCCACACCTTGCTCTCCCTCGCCCAGCCCGCTCTATTCTGCTCTGAAGCGAGGGGCGGCAACTGCCTGCGCGGTTGCAAGGTGAGTCCGTGCAGAAGCACCGCCCCGGATTCGTGCGTGCGGGGGTCAGTTGGAGAGGTACAAATGCTGCCTCCCCCCAATCCTTGCTCTTAGTGTTCGCCAAATCAGACGAGGGCTCTCTGCTTCTTCTGTGTGCTCTCGCATCGGCCTTCTGCCCCTTCTTCTGATGGTTGGGTGGGAGATTAGGTAGGGTTCTTGTGCGTGTGGTGGGTGGATTCCATTCCCCCGTGGTCAGATTTGTCAGTGAGATGCTTGTATGTGCTATTTCTCCCTTCAGAATTGAGTGGATTTCATTTCCCCTTTGGTGATTTCAGCAGTCAGATGCATGTAAGAGAGGGCATGGTGTGATGGTTGATGCTGGATCTGATGGATCTGATTTCGATGTCTAGATTGTGTCTGTCGCATGCTAGTTAGTTTATGGATACTTTTATTGTTGTGCTTGCCTAGATGTGCTACTGCTCATCTTTTCATACTTGTTGATATGTTCTAGTTGTTTCATCCTAGGGTTTGATTTAGTTGCTTTTTGTAGTTGTTGTATGATTTTCTACTTGCTAACTATATGCAATCCACCCCTGTTTTTAGTAGGTTGTTCTAGGGTTTGGAGTTCCATTCATCAAGGGGTTGTGTTGTCATGGCTTCAAAACCTTCTCCAGGTATTTTATTGTAGTTGGATCTTGTATTTTAAATAGCAGTTTTCTTATATATGTCTGCCCATATCTTCACTTAGTTGTCTTGTTGGACTGCCATTTCTTACAAGTGTGAACTTTGAACAAAGGTCATGTGTATGCATTTTACCCTTAGTTTAAGTTAGTAGAGGGTTGCTTAATTTTTATTTGATGAATTGCCGGTGAACTATGTCACCAAGTGTTGTTGGACTTCCCAAATGTTTCATATTTACAGTGTATATCTTTGTTTTTTTTGTGTGATCATTTTCATGGTATTGATATTTAGTTTTCCTATGAAATAGTATTTCTGCTCATGCTACATCTTTTTATGTGCTACTTGCTTGGGTCACATAGTTGAACTTTTGGTTTTAATTATTGTTTGTTTATAATGAAATTTGGTTGAACTTCTGTTCTGCGCATTTGTTTTACTGCTTTGTTATATATTGTTGAACTTCTGGACATTCATCTTATATGCAGTAGCCCCTCTCGTGTAGATTGTTCTATATTTAATATGTAAATTGTAGATTGTTCATTGTGTTTACTGCTTTGTTAGGTATTGTTGAACTTCTGGGTATTGTACATTGATGTAAAAGTAGAACTCCCTTTGGTGTATGATTGCGGATTAGAACTCAACTACGTTTTTGACTGGCATTTTTTGTAGTTGGTGATGAATTGAATAGTTCTGGAAAAAATGCCTGCGATCAAGATGGAGCTTCAGAAGTTAATACTAATGCTCCAATATCTGTTGCGGCTAAATCACCCATTATTTCTTTGACTGTGGTTGCTGAGGTTGCTTCGAGCCTTGAGAATAATTCAAGCCTCGAGGATCTTGCTTCTGCAGCTCTTGCTTCACCTAGTATGTGCAACTCCTTTTCTTTTCATTTTAAATTATCGAGCCATGTTTTTTTAACTTGTTCTCGTCGGGTGTTTTTTTTTGTTCCTGACTTTTATGTTTTTTGCTTTGCTTTTTTGTGTTGTTGCAGATGTGTCCATAGAGGAGGAAGCTGTGAAGACCATCAACGATGTTCTATCTGAGTTGGATTTATCAGCAAACACTGCTGCTGCCGAGCAGGGGGCTCCGTCAGTCGAAGGTTGTGATCTCGTTCCGGATCCTTTGTGCTCTCTTCAGATGTCAGAGACGCAGTCACAGTCTGTTGATGGCACTGAACCTGTCACGCAACCTGAGAATGTGCCTCTTCAGCTTCTTCTAGAGGACCTACGCAAGAGGAAGAAGCAAGAAGATTTTGACAAGAAGAGGGCAGCCCGCCTTCAGAAAGGTTCTGATGTTCCTGAATCTATTGATGTTGCTCAGCTCACGGTTGGGCATTGCTCTATTGCTGATGAAGACGTGCCTTGTGGCACTGATGGCATGGTTGTCCCTGTGAAGAAGAAAATCAAGAAGACCGCTGTGAGGAAGCATTTAGTTGGTGAAGTTACTCCTCGGACTTGTTTCAAAGGCTGCAGGACTTGCTGAAGAGGAAGGGCTAGCCTTCGGTGGTACCCACGCCGTAGTCCTCGTGTGCTTGCCACTGCGGCGCCTACACCTTCTCCGCTTGGTGCCGGTACATCTTTTAAGGGGAAGAAATGCAGCGTTAAATGCAAGGTTGCACCTGCAAAGGTAAACAAGGGTTGCAAGAAGCGTTCTCGTGTTAATCCAGAGGGCAAGGATGATGCTGATTTCAACGCTGATGACAAGGATGACGAGGATGATGATGCTGCTGTTGATCAGGTATGAATCTCTCATGTTTAGTGATTTTGAGAACTTTTGTAGATTTGTTGTAGTTTTTGAGTTTGTAGCACTGCCTTGGCGTACATAGCTGACCTTCTGCTAGATATACACGAATAAATTAGCTGAACTGCTTGGCTTATATGGTATTACTGCCTTTGTGTACATGGGTGAACTTCTGGATATATACATGAAGAAATTAGCTTAACTTGTTGGTATACATGTTTTATTGCTGACTTGGTGTACATGGTTGAACTTCTGCTATGTAAATTTCCAACATTTTGAAAGCATCTTTACTTCTGGTCATACATGATTGTACTGCCTATGTGGACATAGTTGAACTTCTGAAATGTACTGCGTATGTAGGCATTAGTGTAATTTTGGTGTAGTTTGTGTATCTCATTGTTCTGCCTTTTTTTCCTTGTCATTGTATTTTTTTCAGTACCAGCTTGTGGAGCGGCCTAAGCGGAGGAAGAGTGGAGGCAAAGCACCCGAAGAAGGTGACGAAGGAGGAGATGAGGCGAAACATTTTAACAAGACGGTTCACTGCTCACTGAAAGAGGTCAAGACGTGTGCGAAAATGCTACAACTTAGGCACAAGACGAGGGTTATCAAGGCTGGTTTTGGTTGTGTGTTTGACTTGAAGGTCGATTCCAACATTTCTCGTCTTTTGTTGGGCAACATCTACACGTGGATTGACCCTACAACCATGGCTATGGACATGGGTGAGGCGAACAAGGTTCTGCGTATTACAAGTGATGCTATTCACCATCTGTTTGGATTCCCTCAAGGTAATCGTACCCCTCCTAGGCCCTCGAATGATGGGTTTGATGATGCTATTATGAGGCTAAAGGGCAAGCTTGGGTATGCTAGGAGTGACGACATCAAGACAAAGGATCTGCGGAATATTCTTGGGGAACTTGTGAAGGATGAGACGAAGGATGATCTTGCTTTGAAGGTGTTTTACCTTATTGTTTTCATGAAGGTGGTTATTCCTGGAACGTCTACACGAGTGTCCAGGGAGGCAGCAATGGCTGAGAATCTCGTGTTTGAGGATATGGCAGATATGGACTACTGTCAGTTGGTTGTTGATGATATTCGAAGTGTTGTTGTTTGGTTTCAGCAAGGTACTAGCAGAGGAAAAGCTGTCACAGGTTGTGCCATCGAGCCGCTTCTTATGTATCTGGACTGCCTTATCATTGGCAAGACGCCTAATTCTGACTTGAGGACCCCTCGCATAAATTTCATGGATCAGGCCAAGCTTCTTGAGCTTGTTGCGGCTGACTTGGTCAAGAAGGGTGATGATGACCCAGCCAACTGGGTGTTTGGGAAACTGCCTGTGAGTGTTTCTATGCATCATTCTTTCCTGAGTAGTTTAACTTGAACTTCTGGTAATGTCTTCTATATTTTTTGTTTCCATGTTCCTTCATTTGTTTTCTGACGCGTTGACCTTTGTTTTTGTATGCAGTGGAAGACACAGGCTGAGGTTGTGTTCTTTAGGCGTATCGAACGTCCTATTCTTACTATGCCTCGTGCCGCCGGCGTAGAGTGTGGAACTTCCCCAAGATTTGAATTCTCCCGGGATATTAATACTGGTGCCCCCTGTAGATCCAGGAGGTTCTTCTGCCCGTGTGAGTGCTGCATGTGGCGTGTCTTCCGAGAGTTTGTTTGAAGCTGCCAATGTTTCCCTGTTTATGATTGACGGTCTTCTTGAAACTGTTTATGGGGAGTTGGCCCGTGTTCCGTCAACTGTTGAGAGTCTTAGTCGCGTTGATGGGATTCTTCCTCCCGGACACGGTTTTGATGTTGAGTCTTCGAAGGAGGTTTTGTCAATTGAAGCTAGATTTCTTGAAGAGCTTCGTCAGAGCACTTCCCACCTCCGGGCTAGCTTTGGGCTGTTCAAAGAAATGCAGGATGCTCATTGCAAGCCTTTTGAAGATGAGGCAAGTGTTGTTGTGAGACAGATTCAGAGGCAGGATTCTGTTCATTTGGGTCGTGAAGGAGGCCACATGGAGCATACCGAAGAGGTTTGTTTATGTTGGCTTTTGATATTTCTTTGCACTAATGTTCATTGTTAGCTTTCAGTTATTACTGTTTTTAGTCATAGGTGACCCTTATTGATTTCATGTGTCCTAAACTTTTTCTTTTTAGTACTAGTGTTTTCTAGTTGACCTTCTCTGTTTATAGTAACTGAACTTCAAGGGCTACAGCACCTGAACTTCTATGATTTCATGTGTCCTAAACTTTTTCTTTTTAGTATTAGATTAGTTTGATATCTGACCTGCTGTGTTTACTGTATTTGGACTTCCATTATGTGTTAGTTGTCATAGCTGACCTTCTTTGATTATGTAATGTGAACTTCTGCTGATTAGGCATTTCTGTTCTACATGATTTTCTTGTAGGCTGTTGATGATGGTGCTAGGGTTGAGGAGGATGTTTTACCTGTGCATGAACATGCTCCTGTGCATGAATCTTCCCTTGTGCATGAACCTGCTCCCGTGAGTGATGTATTAGTTGATGAGGTTCATGGCAGTGAAAATAAAGTACCATTTTTCTTGTCCATTTGTCTCATTTTTTTATTTTACTTGTTTGTGCATTTTATCAATATGTGCCCCTTTGTAATGACTTTCTGTTCTTCCTGCAGAATGATGATGCTAGTGTTCCTCCGGAGAAGGTTGCAGGCAAGTCCATGTCAGGCACCGGCTGCTCCGACGGGATGGACCCAACTGAACCTGAATCGTCCATTGGCGATGTGGTTTCTGATGCTGAGCAGGGCAAGACAGCTGGAGATACCATTTTGGAGAAAGATCCCATAGAGGCTGTTGTTGAGACTGGTGGTAGTGCTGTTGCAGGCCCGGAGAAGTCTCCTGCAACAGAGCCATCAGTTGTTGTTGATGCTGGTTCTCCGGTTCTTCCTAGTGCAGCACAACCAACAGTTTTTGTTGTTTCAGATTCTCCAGCTGCTCCAGCTGCTGCTGGTGTCCTTTCCGACGATGTTGCAATGTCTACTGGAGATGACAATGAAGAGACTGAAAGCGATAGCTTGGGAGACGAGGTTGATCATTCCTGTCCTGCGACTGGTCTAGGCAAGAATGCATAAAGACAGGAGCATGCTTCTCTCTTCTTTCCCCATCCCCGTCCCTTTTGTTGTTTGTTTTGGTCCATGATATCCCTGTGAACTTCCTGTGTGGTGCAAGTTGAACTTCTGGTTTGTGCTTTGTCGTGTGGTTTGTAAATAAAGTTAAGTGAACCTGTTTCTATGTGGGGGAAGGAATGTAATGCATGGGTTGTGATGTTTATAATCCTATGGTTTTATCTTTTCGGGTGTAGCAGCTGAGATGTGCTTGTGTTTAAATGTTGTGCTTGAATGTTGCTCTTAATTAAACTGTCGTTAATCTAGGTGCTTGAATGTTGCTCTTAATTTATATTTCTTTTGCTGAGCAGATAGTGACCTTGCTGTCACCCGAAAGAAGGTTGATGACTTTCGTTTCAGTGTAAGTAGGCTTAAGAATGATCGTTCCAAGAGGTGAGTGCAGGTGGTCAGAATTTACATCCATCTACCCCTATGAACTGCCTGTGGTTTCATACCTAAACTTCTTTTACTCTATGTTGCTAAACTTCTATTTTACTTCTGTGGTGCTGAACATCTGGCCTTTTTATACTGCCTGTTATGATGTAGCTGAACTTCTGTGCTTATATGTGTTATGAACTTCTTGAGTTCCTGATGCTGAACTTCTTTTACTTTGTATTGCTTGTTTTAGATCAAAGATTATGTTCCAAAACGAGTGTGAAGCTTCTATTAGATATGTCGCAATATCGTTTGCTCCTCGCGGAATGCTTCGATCTAATGTGGCTGAGGTTGCACTCTATTGTCTATGTGCGAAATACCAAGGATCAGACAAACTCATCCTGCCGTATTGGGTTTGTGTAAGTCAACCCTATAGTAATTTCTTTTCTGTTTTGTTCCTTACCATTTTAGTTAAAACTTGTTTGTCTCATTTTGTATTTTCATATGTTGGTGTTGTCTGCATTATTTTAGGACAAGATTATCAGAGGTCAATTTGATTCCCGTGTGAGAAAGTACTTCTTGGCGACTGGTCCAGGTAACATGGATGCACACGATCCTGTATGCAATATACTGTTCTTTGTCTATGTATTAGTTTGCAGTGCGATCCACTCTGTTTATATTGTTTTATTTTTCTTTGCACCGTTTGATATTAATTTTCAGTTTTTAATGATTCGTGTGTTTATGTTGCTTCAGGTTGTTTTCCCCACTTTTGACCCGCCTGAAATTCCTGCTCACATGGGTGATGTTGGTCATTGAGTTTCAATAATTCTTGACCTAAAGAATTCAAGGTTCCAGCTTCTCGACTCCCACTATGGACGGACGATGATATGCTGATGCGCTGTTTGACGGATGACTGATAACATCAAGAAGCTTTGGAACGATGCCAGCAATGACAGGGAGACACCCTTCAGTCCACTTACTATTGACAATTTCCCTTTGGATTGGATTGATGTCCCCCAGCAGAATAACAAGTACGAGTTCCTCTTTCTCTCTATCACTTCTGTTTAACTATAGTTGTACGTAAGCTGCGACGTCTTTTATTCATTGTCTATCTTTTTTGCTCCAACACTGTTCTTTTTTGTGTTTGATGGCAGTATCGACTACGGATTCTTCATGCTTACGAATGTTAATTCGTTTCATGACAATATCGTGGATATCAGAAAGACGTGGTTGTACTCAATTACTTCTTCTAACCTATTTGAGACAGACTTCCAAGGTCTGTTTGGCTACTATACATGTAAGTCCTTAAACTTGGACTTCTTACCTGTATTGCATCTTTTATTATACATGAACTTCATTTTTACTTGAACTTGAACTTCTGCTTGAGATCTGGCTGGGCTGCTAGTTTCAGATGGAGAGGAGCATTTCTTCTACATGAACTTCATTTTTATCTTTTTTATTTTTCTTGTGCATTTTGTTTCAGTATTTTTTTTCCTTCCATTGCTTATTGGACACGAGCATTTCTTCTACTTGAACTTCAGAGATTATACCTTTCTATTCTTTTGTTTGCTGTAGTTGAATGTTTTCCAGTTCATCAGTTTATCTTGAACCGTGCCTTGGGTTGTGCCTGGACTTCATTTAGTTTTTAAATGCAACACATTTTTTTAGTTCAGATTGAGTAGTAACATTTTCATCTATATTAGTTGGACTGCACATTGTGTTGTACCTGAACTTCAGTTATATTTAATGGTCTTTTTTTCTCTTCCTTTTTCTTTTAAAGTGGAGCCGTTGGACTTGACCGATTACCACTACTCATTCGTCAGGTCACAGGAATACCAGCCTATGGAGGAATCGATGAGTACAACTCCGAGAGAATATGATAGCCCTCAAACCCTTATTCCTTCCAAGTTGGGGAACCAGGCTGTTGGTATTTGTGGTGCTCCAAACACCCCTTGCTCCAAGAAAGTTGGTGCAGTCGAAACAGTCGAAGCAGCCGTGATTTCGTCGGATGATGATTTTGAGAAGATTGCTTACCCGAGGGATGGTAAATCTAATGTTGGTACTGTTGCTGGGAGAGGTGGGAAAAATGCTGTCATCACTAGGAGGAACCGGCAGTTGAGTCTGGAAACATAACTTCCTCCAAGAGAGCATCAAGATTGCCTTTGAAGTGGCGTTCTGCTATCGCTCCCCTAAATAAATATAGTTACCCTCATCTATCCGAGGCCCGGAGGTTGAGACAGTATGTGCTTAGTGAAGATGGTCTGAATAAGTATTCTGAGTGAGTTTTCTTCTTATTATTTTTGTTGCTACCAGAGATTCTACTTTGTTCTGAACTTCTGTTGTTATAGTATGTGAACTTCTATTCATTTCTCAATGCCTTGGAGTTAAAGTGTCTGGACTTCAGTTGTTATAGTATCTGAACTTCTGTTCATCTCTCCTTGCCTTTGAGTTATAGTGTCTGAACTTCTCTTTGTTATTGTATTTGAACTTCTAATTTTTTTCCCATCCTTTTAAATCTACAGCACAAGCTACTGCATGTTTACCATCCCTGGGAATGTCATTGACCTCACAGGACGTGTCCTTTATACTCTTTTCGGTGAAGGGCAGCAGATGGAAGGAGACATAATGGATTATCTCATAAACTTGTGGAAGGATAAGCCGGAGACCTCTAAGATCTTCTCTTCTGCTGACAGAGTTGTACTTGGTCCCTACTTCATAGAGGTTTTAGTTCTTTGCACCCGTATCTCCCTCTTTTACTCTAGTTTTGGTGTAGTGGCACTTGGGAATTGTTTTAATTCTGTTTTTGTGAATGCACAGTGCTGCCTGGAGTATGATTTTTTCGCTGCAACAGTTCCAAAGTTCGATGCAAAAAAATCTGTTAAACTCCTCCCAATGTTTGTTTGCAATGAAGAAGACCTTCTTAACGCAAAGCTGGTTAGGTTTTCATAACTCTTGCTTTTTTTTAATTCTATGTACATCCTTTTGCTGAGTTTTTCAAGAGGTTTTTTTCCATCCCGGTTGTTCAATACCTATGCTTTATTGTTTGTGTTCACCGTTTCTTTCATTCTTGGCAGGTTTTTTTGATACTATTCAAGCCAATTGACACAATGGCGCACTACAGCGTGTATGTGCTGAATAGATATCGTGGGAGCATTGACATCCTTGATTCACTTCCTTACACTAATAAGGGAATGTCACGAACCAGTTTCCACGGAGACTGTGAAAATATCGTGAGTGTTTCTTAGCCTGAACCTCCTTTCATATTTGCTTGTTTGACACGAATTTTATTATGGCTTCTGTTGAGAAAATATGTTTTTGTCTCTGGTATTTGTTTAGCTGGATCTTATGCAAGTATCACTTGTATGTACCTGAACTTAACTATTTTGGTTAACATGTTTTTGACTTCATCTTATTTGTCATTTCTAGCATATCAAGAGGTTTGTTGGGTTGCTTGAGGAGGTGTACGGCAAGGCTGCGTACAAAGCGAGCAAGCAGCCTAACTGGACAAATATTGCAAAGAGGCCGACTTTTATCGATGTTCCAAAGCAAGTGAATAATGATTGTGGTTTCTTTGCCGTGAATTTCTGCTCTACATATAATGGCGATGAGCTTGTTGATGATTTTGGTGATGTGGAGGTATGTTTTGTCCTTGTTCTTGTCTCATCATCCTTGCATTTTTCTTGTGTGTTTTTGCTGAGACGCTCCTGCTGTGGTTTTAGTTATCCTTTACTAAACCATCATTTCATTTCTTGTTGGCAGGCTGCTGCAGATGACTGGAAGGCCGAGTTCATGCACACTCTGATCTTTAGCGAGAAGAATGAAGTCATGCGTGCAGAGATTCCTAAAGAGATCCAGTCCTTGGGCCCGTGAATTCGAAGCATTAGTTTCAGTGTAGATTTGATTTCGTAAAGATTTAGGTTTGATAATGATTGGAACGAGTTCGTAAAGATTTGATTGTAAGAATGGTTTAGCAATTTGTGTATCTATAGCTGCATCACTATTACTTATGATATTGAGGACAAATGTATTTGGTATGAAGAATGATTTGGCTTGTGAATTACAATGTACTGTATCGTTTTCAGTATCCATGTGTTGTATGTTTTTCCCCAACAGATGTACTTGAACTTCTCTCTGGGCTATGGTTGAACTGCTGGGTTTTTTGTGTTGTTTAATTTTGGGCCCCAACATATGATCTTTTGACTTGAACTTTTGCTTGAGATCTGGTTGGGCTACTAGTTTCAGATTGAGAGGATTTTTTGTGTTGTGTAATGTATTAGTATTTTTCAACCCAACCAATATGTAGCCTTTTGCATAGAATCTATATGTGCTTTTTATGTTTTTTCAACTCGAATGGATTTCAACTATAACTTTGTGCAAAAATATTCTCATACACTCCTTTACGTTTCTCTATCTTTTGTCGGCATTGTGCATGAACTTCTGCACGTATCCAAACAGAACTTCACATCTGAACGCGTTGTATTAGGCTTGCTAACCTTAGTTCATACGGCAATACTTGTTTTTTTAAGCATATTTTTTCCTACATTGATTTATATACCAGAACTTCTTCTGTAAGCTGACCTGAACTTCAATCTGTATATTTTTTTCATTTTTATTGCTGCTTGCTCCTTTATGGAATACAACACGAGCACCTCCTGTCATAATATACCAGAACTTCTACTGTAAGCTTACTTGAACTTCTAAGTGTATAATTTCATTTTTATTGTTGCTTGCACTTTTATGGAATACATCACCAGCACAACACTTCCTGTCATAATATAACAAAACTTCTACTGTAAGCTTACTTGAACTTCACCATGCATATTTTCATTTTATTACTGCTTGCTCTTTCATGCACCTCCTCTCATACTATACCAGGACTTCTGCAGTAAGCTTACTTGAACTTCTACTGTATAATTTCTTTGAAACTTCAACACTAGAAGTTCAAGTAAGCTTGTCCTAAAATACTGTTTCAAAAGTGGAATACCATTCTGCACATTGACATGACGTAAGTTTGCTTTGTTTAATTGACCTAGTCTAACTGTTTATCAACCTTGCGCTCCTCCTAGGCTTTGCTTGTAGTGGTTTTTGCTTGACATGTACCTCTTCCTCTTCATCTTCCTCTTCATCATCCTCTTCCTCTTCCTCTTCGCATTCCAATTCCTCTTCCTCTTCGTCTTCCTCTTCTTTGATGGTGTCTTGATATTCGTCTTCCTCTTCATCTTCCACCACTTTCTTGTTGCTGATCGGGATCTTGTCCCTAACTAGAACCCCGCACTGAGCAGCAAAAGCATCCTTTGTCCGGAGGGGTTCAATCGGTTGGCCGTCGCGCGCGATTGCTGTGATCTCAAACCTTTCATCCGAGCGCAACTTTTTCTTCGGGCCTCGTCTCTTTACCGAAGTTGTGCTCGATCCGGAGGGCTAGAAAAAAGAAGAAAGACGAGTGTTAATTAATATGTGTACATACCAAAACAATGAATGCATCAATTAGCTAGTCAGCACAGGCTTAACTAATATATTTACCTGGCCGGACTCTGTTCGGTCACCGGAGCCGTCACCACGGGCTCCTTCTTGCACCAGCATTGGGTCACCGGAGCCATCATAATCATGTCTTTCCTCCTCCATTCTTCGATCACCGTAGCCTGCTTCTTCACCCTGTTCTTCCAGACCATCATTGTCGTTAAGATACAACAAGATATCACCTCCGGCTAAGATTATGTCCCCAACACCTCTTACGCTTGCTCATCTCGTCTGCTCCATTGTTTACGCAAATATTACAACATGGCAATTATTACACAAACATGACAGCAGGTGGATATATTAGTGCAAACGTACACCTAGCTTATTCGGGTTTGGGGTGGCCTAGGCAACGCTTCAAGGGTAGGGCGCGGCGGGAGGGTAGGAGACCGACATCGCTTTTTTTCTAGGGTTTGGGTGTCCTCGAGAGTTTTGGTCGAGCGAGAGGGCCGGGGGGTGCTCCCGTGGTATAAGTTATCACAGTCGAGAGGGGGTATACATATCGACCGTCCATCATGTTGAGGTTATCTGGGAGGGAGTTATATATATCGACAACGACGACATACATACACGGGGAAATAATGTTATCGGGGAGGGGGTATATCGACGACGACAGACCCGATAAAACATAAGAAAACGAAGAAGAAATAAAAAGAGGAGGAGAAGAAAGGAATAGAGGAGAGGATTGAAGAAAAAAAAAGAAGAAAAAAAAAGAGGAGAAGAAGAAAGGAATAGAGGAGAAGAAGAATAGAGGAGGAGAAGAAGAAGAAAGGAATAGAGGAGGGGGTATATTCTATTTTTTCTTCTTCTCCTCTATTCCTTTCTTCTTCTCCTCTTCTTTTTCTTCTTTTTTCCTCTTCTTATTTATTTCTCCTCTTCTTCCTCTCCTCTTCTTCTTTCTTTCCTCTTCTTATTTTCTTCTTTCCTATCCTTCTTTTCTTCTTCTTCCCTTCCTAGCTAGATATATAAAACTTTTCTAAAATTGTAACTTTTGCATATATATAACTTTTCCATGGATCATCATTTCTCATATATATCGAATATATATCCATTGTCATATATAAAAACTTTCTATATATGAACAAAAAACTTTCTATGAACAAAAAAACATTTTTGACATATATATTCATACATTTTGAACATCTACATACATACAAATTTTTTTTGTTCACGTATACATTATAGCCACATACACATATACATCACATATGAACAAAAAAATTAAACTAATAAAAATAAAAAAACATATAGCCACATATGAACAAAAACATATAGCCACATACATACACATATACATTATATATATATATATATGATCAAAAAACAATTAAACTAATAACAAAACAGAGCCGGGGCGGCGGCTCTCACAGCGGGGGCGGCTAGGACGATGGCGATGGCGGGCGGCGAGGCGCCCGTGGCGAGGGCGGACGGGCGGGCGGCGAGGGCGACGGCGAGCACGCTGGCCGGGCAGGGGTTGGGGCGCCGAGGCGATGGCAGTGGAGCACGAGGCGGGCGGCGCAGAGGGGCGACGGGCGACGAGCACCGGCGACCCGTCGAGGCAAGGCGGGCGACGGCGACGAGGAGCGGACGGCGACGGCGAGCACGGGCAGCCTGGCGGCGTCGTCGGGGGCAACTGCAGAGATGAATCTGAAAAACGCGAAGTGTTTTCTTATATACTCAGAGCATTGGTCCCGGTTCGTGGCACCAACCGGGACCAATGCCCCCCTTTAGTCCCGGTTGGTGCCACCAACCGGGACCAAAGGCCGCCGCTTCCGCCTTTGCGCTGCTGAAAAGAGGCCTTTGGTCGGTTGGTGGCACCAACCGGGACTAAAGCAGATTGGTCGGTTGGTGGCACCAACCGGTACCAAAGGCCTCTTGTTGCCCGCGTTGCGGCCAAAAGTTTAGTCCCACCTCGCTAGTTGAGAGGGGCTCGGAGTGGTTTATAAGCCCCGCTGCGGCTGCTGTCTCGAACTCCTCTGTATAGCAGGCTTCTGGGCCTAACTTTGGCGAGCTGCCCGTTGAGCCCTCTAGCCCTTCTGGGCCTGTATTTGCAAACCCGAGGGTTGGAGGGCCCAGCGGGCAGTGCCCCAACAATTTTTTTTGCTGTATTTAGTTTTTTTGTTTTCTTTTTTGCTTTCTTTATTTTGTTTTGTTTCTACTTACAACAAAAAACTTATTTATTTTATTTTATTTTGTTTCTAATTACTTATTTATTTTACTTTATGATAATTCTTTTTGCTATTAAAGTTTCTATAAAAAAAGTTCTTTATGAAAATTCTTTTTGCTTTTAATGATTTTGAACAGAAAATACTTCGATAATTTTAGTTGCATCAATTTTATATGATTCTAGTTTCAATAATAATAGAGGTTTCTTATAATGTTTTCAACAGAAAATACTTTGTTAATTTTAGTTTCATAAATTTTGTTAAAGTTTATTTTATTTTGTCAGAACACAAGAAGTCCGGAGTTGTAATAAGTTATTACAAATAAAAAAGAGGCGCAATGCTCGTTGATTTGCTTCAAGCCTTTCGGAATAGTGTAGACTGCAATGCACATAGCTCCATGCAGTCTACCTTATTCCTCAAGGCTTGAAGCTAAGCAACGTGAGCATTGCGCCTCTTCTTCATCGTCTCTGCACTCAGGGCTTATAAACCGCTCGTAGTGCCTCTAAGCTAGCGAACCGGTTCATGCCAGGAACCGGTACTAAAGGTGCTCGTGGGGCCACAGCCTCATTAGTACCGGTTCGTGGCACCAACAAGGACCAAAGGGTGGAATCGGTCCCGGTTCGTGCCACCAACCGGGACCAATGGCCTTCTGTGGGCCTGAATCCTGGCCCATGATGGGTTTCTAATCGTATTCAGGCCGTGGTGGTCCAGTAGGTGGCATAATTTTTAATTTTTGGCCTGTTATTTTTCATGCATTTACTAATTATTTTGAGCTATAAGACCCTAAAATTGAAAAGCATTTCAAATGAACTCTGAAAAGGTTGAAAGTTGGCATGGTATCATCATTTCATCCACATAGCATGTGCAAGAAAGTTGAGAGGGTTACGGCAAAAACTAGATGCACTTCTTGTACAAAACGGACAATGGTATCATACTCGTCTATTGCAAAGTTGGCATGGTATCATCATAATAGTTGCGGGAGAAAGTCTTCACTTTTTCTTCGCTTGTGTCATTTGCTTATTACGCCGTAACCATGGATAATCTTCATCGTTTATCAGGATGCTTGGGTCAGCCTTGACTTTGAAGGAGGAATTTCATGAAACTTTTCATAATCTTGAGACATATGCATCTTGCCCTCCACTCCCACAATGTCCCTTTTTCCTGAAAGAACTATGTGGCGCTTTGGCTCATCGTATGATGTATTCCCTTCCTTATCTTTTCTTTTCCTCGGTCTGGTAGACATGTCCTTCACATAGATAACCTGTGCCACATCATTGGCTAGGACAAACGGTTCGTCAGTGTACCCAAGATTGTTCAGATCCATTGTTTTCATTCCGTACTGTGGGTCTACCTGTACCCCGCCTCCTGGCAGATTGATCCATTTGCACTTAAACAAAGGGACCTTAAAATCATGTCCGTAGTCAAGTTCCCATATGTCCATTATGTAACCATAATATGTGTCCTTTCCCCTCTCGGTTGCTGCATCAAAGCGGACACCGCTGTTTTGGTTGGTGCTCTTTTGATCTTGGGCGATCGTGTAAAATGTATTCCCATTTATCTCGTATCCTTTGTAAGTCAATACAGTCGAAGATGGTCCCCTGGACAACGAGTACAACTCATCACAAAAGTGGTGTCACCTCTAAGACGTGTTTCCAACCAACTGCTGAAAGTCCTGAAGTGTGCACATGTAATCCGGTCGTCACCTTTGCTCCGGGTGTTTGGAGCGTAGACTGTTCTTGTGTTCATCGACATACCGGGTCACCAAGGTAGAGTTACGTAGAGAACTGTAGTGTGCTTGAGACCAAGAATATCCGTCCCTGCATATTATTGAGTCCCCCCTCCAAGCGTGCCTTTTCCAGTCAGTCTCCCCTCATACCACGATTTAGGGAGACCTATCTTCTTAAGGCCAGGAATGAAGTCAACACAAAACCCAATGACATCCTCTGTTTGATGGCCCATGGAGATGCTTCCTTCGGCCTAGCGGTTACGGACATATTTCTTTAGGACTCCATGAACCTCTCAAAGGGGAACATATTGTGTAGAAATACGGGCCCCGTAATGACAATCTCGTCGACTAGATGAACTAGGACATGCGTCATGATATTGAAGAAGGATGGTGGGAACACCAGCTCGAAATCGACAAGACATTGCGCCACATCACTCCTTAGCCTTGGTATGATTTCTGGATCGATCACCTTCCGAGAGATTGCATTGAGGAATGCACATAGCTTCACAATGGCTAATCGTGACGCTTTTCGGTAGAAGCCCCCTCAATGCAACCGGAAGCAGTTGCGTCATAATCACGTGGCAGTCATGAGACTTTAGGTTCTGGAACTTTTTCTCTGGCATATTTATTATTCCTTTTATATTTGACGAGAAGCCAGTCAGGACCTTCATACTGAGCAGGCATTCAAAGAAGATTTCTTTCTCTTCTTTCGTAAGAGCGTAGCTGGCAGGACCTTCATACTGCTTCGGAGGCATGCCGTCTTTTTCGTGCAAACGTTGCAGGTCCTCCCATGCCTCAGGTGTATCTTTTGTCTTCCCATACACGCCCAAGAAGCCTAGCAGGTTCACGCAAAGGTTCTTCGTCACGTGCATCACGTCGATTGAAGAGCGGACCTCTAGCTCTTTCCAGTAGGGTAGGTCCCAAAATATAGATTTCTTCTTCCACATGGGTGCGTGTCCCTCAGCGTCATTCAGAACAGCTAGTCCGCCGGGACCCTTTCCAAAGATTACGTGTAAATCATTGACCATAGCAAGTACGTGATCACCGGTACGCATGGCGGGCTTCTTCCGGTGATCTGCCTCGCCTTTGAAATGCTTGCCTTTCTTTCGACATTGATGGTTGGTCGGAAGAAATCGATGATGGCCCAGGTACACATTCTTCCTGCATTTGTCCAGGTATATACTTTCAGTGTCATCTAAACAGTGCGTGCATGCGTGGTATCCCTTGTTTGTCTGTCCTGAAAGGTTACTGAGAGCGGGCCAATCGTTGATGGTTACAAACAGCAACGCGTGCAGGTTAAATTCCTCCTGTTTGTGCTCATCCCACGTACGTACACCGTTTCCATTCCACAGCTGTAAAAGTTCTTCAACTAATGGCCTTAGGTACACATCAATGTCGTTGCCGGGTTGCTTAGGGCCTTGGATGAGAACTGGCATCATAATGAACTTCCGCTTCATGCACATCCAAGGAGGAAGGTTATACATACATAGAGTCACGGGCCAGGTGTTTTGATTGCTGCTCTGCTCCCCGAAAGGACTAATGCCATCCGCGCTTAAACCAAACCATACGTTCCTTGGGTCAGCTGCAAACTCAGCCCAGTACTTTCTCTCGATTTTTCTCCACTGCGACCCGTCAGCGGGTGCTCTCAACTTCCCGTCTTTCTTACGGTCCTCATCGTGCCATCGCATCAACTTGGCATGCTCTTCGTTTACGAGCAGACGTTTCAACCTGGTATTATAGGAGCATACCACATCACCTTCGCAGAACCCTCTTCTGGGGGCTCGCCGTCAACATCACCAGTGGTCACCTCGTCGATCTTATACCGCAATGCACCGCATACCGGGCATGCGTTCAGATACTTGTACGCACCGCTGTAGAGGATGCACGATCATTAGGGCATGCATGTATCTTACGCACCTCAATCCTAGAGGGCATACGACCTTCTTTGCTGTGTATGTCTTGTCCGGGCAATTCGTTATCCTTTGGAAGCTTCTTCTTCAATATTTTCAATAGCTTCTCAAATCCTTTGTCGAGCACAGCATTCTCTGCCTTCCATCGCAGCAATTCTAGTACGGCATCGAGCTTGGTGTTGCCATCTTCGCAATTGGGGTACAACCCTTTTTTGTGATCCTCTAACATGCGATCGAACTTCAGCTTCTCCTTTTGACTTTCGCATTGCGTCCTTGCATCGACTATGACCCGGCGGAGATCATCATCATCGGGCACTGGTTCCTCTTGATCTTCAGCAGCTTCCCCCCTTGCAGCATCATTGGACACATCGTCTGGTTCCTCTTGATCTTCAGTAGCTTCCCCCGTTGCAGCATCACCGTATTCAGGGGGCACATAGTTGTCATCGTCCTCTTCTTCTTCGCCGTCTTCCATCATAACCCCTATTTCTCCGTGCCTCGTCCAAACATTATAGTGTGGCATGAAACCCTTGTAAAGCAGGTGGGTGTGAAGGATTTTCCGGTCAAAGTAAGACTTCGTATTCCCACATATAGGGCATGGACAACACATAAAACCATTCTGCTTGTTTGCCTCAGCCACTTCGAGAAAATCATGCACGCCCTTAATGTACTCGGAGGTGTGTCGGTCACCGTACATCCGTTGCCGGTTCATCTGCGTGCATTATATATAATTAAGTGTGTCAAAAACCATTACAGAACATCATGAATAGATAATTAAGTGACCAAATTAATAGAAGTTCATCATCACATTAGAACCAAAGTACATACATAGTTCTCATCTAACAACATATATATAGCTCTCCAGAGCATCTAATTAATTAAACCATACATTGAAACTATGTAAAACATTTCAATGCGAAAACAAATTGCGATCATAATCGCAACCAAGGTAACAATTGATCCAACGGCATAAGTATACCAAGCCTCGGTATGAATGGCATATTTTCTAATCTTTCTAATCTTCAAGCGCATTGAGTCCATCTTGATCTTGTGATCATCGACGACATCCGCAACATGCAACTCCAATATCATCTTCTCCTCCTCAATTTTTTTATTTTTTCCTTCAAGTAATTGTTTTCTTCTTCAACTAAATTTAACCTCTCGATAGGGTCGGTTAGAAATTCCGGTTCAACCACCTCCTAGATAAATAAAATCTATGTCACGTTGGTCGGTATATTTGTCATAAACAATAAATGAACCAAATAGTTATAAAAAGATAATATATGCCACATCCGAATCATAGACAGGACGAGGGCCGACGGGGGCGGATACCAAAACCATCGCACTATGTAATAAGAAGGAATAATAAAAGTAACAAAATTAGACAAGTAACTATCTAAAGTAAGAATTTTTTCCTTTCAGAAAGAAGATAAGAACAAGAGGCTCACCACGGTGGTGCTGGCGACGAGATCGGCGCGGGCGATCGACGGCGGTGAAGACGGGGACGGGACGTGACGGACTGCTAAACCTAGACAAATCTCGGGGAAAATGGAGCTCGGAGGTCGAGTTTCGAGAGGACAAAGATTAACTAGTGTGGCTCAGACATTTCATCGAACACCTCATGTGCATAGGAGGTGAGCTAGAGCACCCAAATGCCCTCCCCACGCCGGCCAGAAAAAACAGAGCACTCTGGAGTGCTCTGCTGTGGCGATGGGGTATATATAGGGAACTCATTGGTCTCGGTTGGTGGCACCAACCGGAACTAAAGGCCTTTGGTCCCGGTTGGTGCCACGAACCGGGACCAATGCCCCCTTTAGTCCCGGTTGGTGGCACCAACCGGGACCAAAGGCCTGTCTTTGGAACCGAGCGGTGCGGTGGGATGTTTAGTCCCACCTCGCTAGCCGAGAGGCTTCGACAGTGGTTTATAAGCGCAGCTGCGCTGACCACTTCGAGCTCCTCTCAAATGCAGGCTTACGGGCCTATTCTGTCACTATTTGCCTGTGGGCCTACTGGGCCTTCTGCGGGCCTGAATCCTGGCCCATGGATGGGTTTCTAGTCGTATTCGGCAAATTTGACAATTTTGACCTCGAAACGAAATAAATTCACAGAATGAACTGGGTGCGAAACTATTTCACACCCTTGACCCTTTTGTGTAGCGCCCGCCACGCCGGCGCCACACCCTACGGTGCAGCGCCTAGCTCTGCGGCGTTGCACCACTGTCCTCTGTGGCAGCCCACGGGCCCGCACCCAGCAGTGCAACGCCTCCGAGTTAGGCGCTGCACCTGTAATGTGCAGCGCCTAGCCGCTAGGTGTTGCACGTGTAATGTGCAGCGCCTAGCGGCTAGGGCGCTGATCAGGACTTATCCAGCCACTTGGCTGGGTCCCCCTCCCCCACCCCCCCCCCCACCACACACTCTCTCACTCTCTCCCCGAACTTTGCCCCCTCTCCCACTCTCCCCCCACCCTCTCAAATCTTCTTCCAAATCTTGCAAATTTGAAGAATTTGTCCGTGGATTTCGAAGTCAAACCCTCCCTCAAGGTAATAATCTCCGATCCCCTTGTTTTGATCGAAGTAAAGTTCTCCCATTGCTCATTTGTTGGTAGTTTGGGGAAACCCTAGTTTAGTTTGGATCTAGAGATTTGCATGGAGATGTGAGATGTTTGTTTGCCAATTTCTATGATTAGGTTTTGTTAGTATGCTAGGGTTATTCTTATGGGTGTTCTTATGTTGGTGCTAGGGTTAGGTTTAGGGCTAGGGTTATGGTTAGGGTTAGGTTTAGGGTTAGGGTTATGGTTAGGGTTAGGGTTGTTGTTTCATATATATATTAGGGTTTGTATTCGGTGTTAATCCATGGATTAGTACTCATGGAAGCAATGTTACCTTGTGTTCATTGCTTATAGGGATGGGAAGAACATGTGTGTTTGTTCATCATGGGGACAAAGACGCCTTTTTGAAAGGCAATAAAGAACCGGACCCGGATGAGCTTGACATTGTGTTTGATAGTAGTCCTAGCTATGCGGAGCTCTTGCAACAAGTTAGGAAAGATTTGAATTGGATGGACCCTAGTGATATCATTGAGTTGGAGGGAAGGCATAATGTTGGTTTTGGAATGCACATCCGTTGGAAGACAATGCGTGTAAACTCGGAGCAACGTTGGGTTGAATACAAGGAGACGGTGGCCGAATCACTAGACAAGGCTCTTGAGTTATTTGCAACGAAGAAGGTTGAGTCAAGTTTGCATTTGGACTTGTACCGGAACCCCTCCCCTTTGGTTGCTAGTAGCCCCCCACCCTTGAAGCAAGATGAAATTGTTGAACCTCTTTTGACCCAAGAAGTGAGGCCAACATTGAGCCCGTGTAGAAACAACCAAGATGAATCTTTGCAAGAGGACAACGATGAGTATGCGGACGATGACAATGAAGTTGATCTCCATGACAACAATGTGGGTGATCTCGACAAATATCATTTGAAAGAGACAATGGACCATTCCATCCCTTTTTCCCGTGCATATGCATCGGACTCGGATGACGATGGTCCCGATGAACAAGTTGATGCGGAGGGGTTCACGGTGAAGGAGGCCGAAGGTTTCGAGAAGGTATTTGGCCGGGATCATCGGACTACATTGTTCAAGGATGTTAGTCTCATGGATGAAGTCGTGCTAGATGGTGGCCAATGTGTAGCTCTTGGGGTTAGGCCAAGCTCTCACCGTGATTTGGTAGACGACCAGAACCGGATTGCTAAAGGTTCTAAGTTCGACAGCTTGTTGGATTTGAAGATGTGGCTCGACAACTACTCGGTTACGCATTATCATCCACACAAGGTGGTGCACTCGGACGTCAATATGCGCTACACGGTTGCATGTGCATGTGAAGATGAAAAGGAGGTCCAACTTGGACTTAAAAGAGGCCGTGGTGGTGGTAGAGGTCGTGGAAAGGAGGTCCAACAAGGAGTGGCAAGACGCCGTGGCGCTTGTCCGTGGATTGTGCGTGCAAGACCATGGAAACGAGGTCCTACTTGGCATGTAGTGAGTTGTGTGCCAACTCACATGTGCCAAGGCAAAAGGGTGGATGGCAAGATTGTGTCCCAAGACCACAAACAACTCACGTCCAAGTTCATCGCTTACAGGCTCTCGAACTCAATATCCACACTTCCAACAATGAGCGTCCAACATGTCATTGACCTTGTGAAAGCCATCTTTCATTACCAGGTGAAATACGGCAAGGCATGGAAGGCGAAGGAAGCCGCATTTAAGATGTTGTATGGTACATGGGAGGAAGCATACAACCGAATCCCTAGGTTGTTGTTAGCCATGGCCGCGACAAACCCGGGCATGGTTCATGTGGTCGAGCCTCATGGGCACCAAACAACGGTTCATGAAGGAAGGAAAGTCAGAGTATTTGGCCGTGCTTTTTGGGCGTTCGAGCAATGTGTGAGGGCTTTCGAACATTGTAGGCCGGTCATCGCAATTGATGGCACGTTCTTGACCGGACAATACAAGGGCACCTTGTTGGTTGCGATAGCAAGTGATGCCAATAACCGGGTGTTGCCATTGGCATTTGCTTTGGTTGAGGTGGAAAACAATGACAACTGGGAGTGGTTTCTGCATCTTTTGAGGACGAAGGTGTTACCCGCTCAAAGGACAATTTGTGTCATATCGGATCGGAATCAAGGAATTCTTAACGCCGTGGAGATTGACATTCCCGGGCATGCTCCGTTGCACCATCGATGGTGCATGAGGCACTTTTGTTCGAACTTCTATAGGGCATGTGGCCTTAAGGAGTTGGCCGATGATCTTCAAGATTGTTGGCACTCAGAAGAAGCTATATTATATGACAATGAGGAGTGGAAGTACGAAGTGAAAGAGCCAGGAGGAACCACAATCGCTGGCCGGCAACATGGAGGTCGGGCTTTCAAGGTGTCGTTAACACAATGTGATTGCACTTGCGGGAGGCCATTGTTGCTTCATCTCCCATGCTCACATTTGTATGTCACGGCCGCGTTAGGAATGTGGACATCAATCACCCACGCACCGTGAGGGAGTCCCAGTTCTCAATCATGACGGTCAAGAAAACATGGGCTCCCCGCTTTCACCCATACTTTGACCAATCACAATGGCCGGAGTATCATGGAGTTCAATTATGGCCGGATCCGGAGTTGAAGGTTGTTAAACGGGGTAGACGTAAGACAAAGCGTCTTAGAGGCGACATGGACGGATGGGGCCATGGTGGGCGCCATGGCGGCAACGACCAATTCCAAGAGCCTCGTGAGAGCTCCCGTTGTGGGGAGTGCAAAGGTCGTGGCCACAACAAAAGAAAATGTACGAAACCAAGGAAAAGGTCCAAGAAAAATGATGCAAGCACAAACCAACATGGAGCTACACAAGGGAGCCAACCTAGTGGTCGCCAACCTAGTGGTCGCCAACCTAGTGGTAGCCAACCAAGTGGTAGCCAACAAGTGCGAAGCCAACCAAGTGGTAGCCAACCAAGTGGTAGCCAACCTAGTGGTAGCCAACAAGTGCCAAGGCAACCAAGTGGTACCCAACAAGTGCCTAGCCAACCAAGTGTTAGCCAACCTAGTGGTAGCCAACAAGTGCCAAGGCAACCAAGTGGTAGCCAACAAGTGCCTAGCCAACCAAGAGGTCTGCAACTTGGAGTTACAAGAGGCCGTGGTGGTGGTAGAGGTGGTGTTGGTGGTCTCGGCCGTGGTGGTGGAAGAGCTCGACGTGTGGTAATGGTCGTGGTGATGGTCTCGGCCTTGGTGATGGTCTTGGCCTTGGTGGTGGAATTGGCCGTGGTGATGGACAAGCGCAAGTTCGTTATGGCAAAATTGTCCATTTTGACCTTGAATCGAAAGCAAATCACAGAATGAACTGGTTGCGAAACTATTTCACACCCCTGACCCTTTTGTGTAGCGCCCGCCACGCCGGCGCCACACCCTACGGTGCAGCGCCTAGCTCCGCGGCGTTGCACCACTGTCCACCGTGGCAGCCCACGGGCCCGCACCCAGCAGTGCAACGCCTCCGAGCTAGGCGTTGCACCTGTAATGTGCAGCGCCTAGCCGCTAGGCTTTGCACGTGTAATGTGCAGCGCCTAGCGGCTAGGCGCTGCACTGTGACTTATATGCAAACGTGCCAGCCCTCTCCTCCCCCACCCTCCCCATTGGCAGTTACAGAAAAAAGGGCGGCGGCCATCTGCACTTCCCCTCTCAATCCCCTCTCCCAAATCCTTCCGATCCGACTATTTGGTCCGTGCATTTGTTCACCAATCCATCGTAGAAGGTACTCTCCTCCGATCCCCTTCTTTCTATCCATAGAAAATATTATATTTTGAAGATTTGGGGAACCCTTTTTTGAATCTTGCATGTATTAGAGTTGGGCAACTTTTGTTTGAATCTTGCGTATATTAGATTTGGGGAACCCTTGTTAGATTAGAATGTGGTTTGGATAGATAGGTTGAAATGTTATTTATATAGTTTGGATACATAGATTGACATGTTTTTTGTATGGAGAAGTAGATTGACATGTTATTTGTATGGAGAAGTAGATTGACATGTTATAGTTTGGATACATAGATTGACATGTTATTTGTATGAAGTAGGCCCAAGTAGTGGGAAGCACCATATGCTTTGGATCTTGCATGTAGTAGGCCTACTTTAGTTTTTTTGAATTGAAAAGATAATCGTGTTGACAAGAATGCTTTGTTGAAATTGTTAGGATGGTTTGGCTTCTCGATGATCACTGGGACCATCAACACCGGTCGTACGCTATGTCGGTGCAGCAGTGGGTAATACTGAAAGTGGCCGGTGTTATGAATTTCGTATGTTTTTTCAAACACAAATGCCCCATATGTAATGTTATGATTTGTTTGTTTGTAGGAGCTTGCACCTCTGAAGCTTCGGTCTCACGGGATCAGCCTTGGAGGGATGAGCTATGATGAGCGGTACACACCTTATGTTAGGGAGGCAGGACTTCTCCCTTTCATTGAGTTGGTCCGCCGGTCGACGCCACCCAACAATGCTGCAGCACTCACCGCGCTTATAGATCATTGGAGGCCGGAGACACACACTTTCCATCTTCGTACCGGGGAGATGACCGTGACGCTGCAGGATATCGCTATGATCATCGGTCTTCCTATCGATGGCAATCCTTTATGTATGAACACCGATTCTGAAGGGTGGCGCGCGCAGATGCAAGCCCTTATCGGTATGGTTCCTCTGGAGCCTCGGGAGCCAGAAAGGGAAGATAAGAAGAAGGAAAGAGTCGCAGCGGGCGCTACTTTCACGTGGATATCATCGCACTTCGCTCATTGCCCCGATGATGCTAATGAGGACATGGTGAAGACTTATGCTCATGTCTACATGTGGTACGTGGTATCGAGGACAATGTTTGCTGATGGTACAGGCAAGAATGCTCCATGGATGTGGCTAAAGGCGTTGACCGTCTTCGATAGCAAATGGAGTTGGGGTTCGGCGACACTAGCTTACTTGTATCGACAGGTATGAAGTTGTTTCCTTTTCACTTCATTGATACATTATCAATGCGCTCTTGTGGCAAATTTGACCATGTTCTTTTTTATGTGCAGTTGGACGATGCCAGTTGTAGGCACACTGGAGGTATTGGTGGTTGTCTGCTCGCACTTTCCATATGGAGCTGGGAGCGTTTGCCGGTTGGATGACCTAAGACCGTGAAGTACGAGGATTGGGACGATAAAGACGACCCACTACGGCTCCCCACTTGGGCTTACAAGTGGGATGTGTTAAATGAGACGACGGATGATCCCTCTGTAATGTACAAGTTGTACAACAGCGAGCTGGACGCGATCACGGCTGAGCAGGTGAACCGACCTTGCATAAGTGATTATCATGCTTGTATCTTCACTCGATATCAATTTTGCATTCAATCCCATTTTTCAGGTGGAATGGGAGCCGTATGGAAAAGGAGAGAGTTTTGGTAACCCTATAGAGTTCAGGCTTAATCCGATGTGCCTTAGGGATAGGGATCTCTGGCATATGCGGTGCCCACTGATATGCAACTGGGCGGTTGAGCTTCACCTGCCACATCGGGTGTTCCGCCAGTTTGGTTTGTTCCAGCCACACCCGCCGGAGTGGGAGGACACGGACAAGTTGCTACACGCGTAAGATATAATTAACCTTGAGCACTTAGCAGCTTCTCGACGGTTTCGATGATGCTAATATCTTGTTTCTAACTTGCAGGTTGGATAGGAAAAAGCAGCGGAAGATCAAGGATTGGGCCAGCCATCACAGGAAGTATGTCGTGCAGTTCGCTCTTAGTGTGGAGCAAGCCAGGGCTGGAAAACGAGCCCAGCTTCGTGAGCACTGCCCGGATGCGTTCAACAACTATCTCACATGGTTTCTTGCAAGTACCCGCGTGGAGGTATGCCAGCCGGCGTATGCTGAGGAGATTCTGGAGGAACCCACCGTTTTTGATGAGGTAGCCCAGCACCAGTACAACGCATTAGTCAGGAAAGGCAACTCGGTGATCCCTTCAGCTCCAATGATGAACTTTGTGGTTAGCCCTTTTTTCTTTTCCATTCGCACTTTTCACATCTTCGCTTGCCTAACACTTTGATACCGTTTCTGTTCATAGCGTGCCCAGATCAAGAAAGCAGCTGACGAGACCGAGACTATTCTGGAAACAACCCCGGCTGGCAAAAGCGATGGGGAAGGTGCACTTCGAGAATTCATTAAGGTTCACATCTCCTTCAAACTAGCACTTAACATTTGTTGGTACGTTCCATGTCTCATTCACTTGTACATGTTGCAGCGCCAGGGCCAAAAGTTAAGGCGGCTATCAAACCTTTTCGGTTGTCGTGGCCCCGAGTATGTATCACCAGAACGGTCTAGGTCGGCGACACCATCAGATCCCGCTTCGGGGCAGAGCCATGGTGAACCTTTCACGGATGAGGATGTGGGTGGGGTCACCCAAGAGGTATGGCATGACGATATATATCCATTTGTTGATGCATTGCTAACTATATCCTCACACACGGTCTTTCCATATCTTTTGTTGATGCATAGGTTGCTGATGATATGACCTTGGGGACGTACCGGGCTCGGTCTGCATACGAGTTGAAGCCTAGGAGGGGAATCAACAAGTACACACCTGAAGACTTCACCCAAAGAGGCAAAAGGACGGTCGGCACCTCGCGGATGGCGGCTTTGGATGACTCTTTGGATGACGATGTCGAACCGGAGGCGGAGCCGGAGCCGGAGCGGGTTCCTCTTCCTAGGAAGGTGAAGAAGATAAGCGTCAAGAGGGGGGAGGACCCAGCAAGCGTGGAAAGCACTAGTCATCTTAGTTTTTTTATAATGTTGAACTTCGAGTGCGATTTGTTATGTCGTTGAACTTGGAGTGGTCGTACCTTTTATGTCGTTGAACTTGGAGTGGTGGTAGCTCTGTGGTAAACTGGAACTTATTGTGATGGTCATTTCTATGAAATGAAGTCTTTTGTGAACCCTTTGTTTCTTATACTAATTGTTATACTTGGAGAAATGATGTCGTACCTGAATGTTTGTTATACTAGTTGTTGAACTGTGGCTGAAAGAACTGTGGCTGAAAAAGACCCAATAGAGGGGGGGAGGAGGCACAGTAGGTAGGCCTCTAGTTTCAGGCAAAAAAATTGCTAAGTGTTTGTGCAGCGCCTAGCACGGAGGCGCCGCACTCTACAGTGCAACGCCTAGCTCGCAGGCGCTGCACTATAGTGTGTGGCGCCTCCGTGCTAGGAGCTGCATATGTCTGTAAGTAGCCAGACTTCTGTTGCTTTCTGGATAGCTGCAGTCATATGCAGCGCCTAGCACGGAGACGCCGCACTCTGCAGTGCAACGCCTCGCTCGCAGGCGCTGCACTATAGAGTGTGGCGCCCCCAAGCTAGGCGCTGCATATGTCTGTAACTAGCCAAACTTCTGTTGCCTTTACGGATAGGTGCAGTATATGCAGCGCCCTAGCTTGAGGCGCCAAGATTTACAAAGGTAACGCTTAGAACGCAGGCGCTGCATCAGAGACTGTGGCGCCTCAGCTAGGGCGCTGCATATGTCTGTAACTAGCCAAACTTCTGTTGCTCTTCTGGATAGGTACAGACATATGCAGCGCCTAGCTTGGAGGCGCCGCACTCTACAGTGCAACGCCTAGAACGCAGGCGCTGCACTGTAGACTGTGGCGCCTCCGAGCTAGGCGCTGCATATGTCTGTAACTAGCCAAACTTCTGTTGCTCTTCTGGATAGGTACAGACATATGCAGCGCCTAGCTTGGAGGCGCCGCACCCTACAGTGCAACGCCTAGCACGTAGGCGCTGCACTATAGAGTGTGGCGCCTCCGTGCTAGGTGCTGCACATGTCTGTAGGTATCCAGCAACCAACAGAAGGTATGCCTCCAGTTTCAGGCAAAAATTTCGCTAAGTGTTTGTGCAGCGCCTAGCTAGGAGGCGCCCCACTATAGAGTGCAGCGCCTAGCCCGCGGGCGCTGCACTGTACAGTGTGGCGCTTCCTAGCTAGGCGCTGCACTGGTCTGTAGCTATGCAGCCAGAACATAAGGTACTTTACAGTTTGAGGCACTTGGACTTGGACTTAGTGAATTTTTTAGCTATCCAGAGAGCAATAACAGCTAGGCGCCACATGGTAGATTGCAGCGTCCAAGTACTTCACGACACATAGTAGTTCATAACACATACTACTTCACGACACATGGTAGTTCGTACAACCAAATCAAGGAGGACACATAGTAGTTCACTGCACATAGTAGTTCTTACAACCAAATCGAGTAGGAGACATAGTAGTTCACGGCACATAGTAGTTCACAACCAAATCGAAGAGGAGACATAGTAGTTCACAAGCAAATCGAAGAGAAGACATAGCTCTATTGCATAGAGGAAGGCCCCTTTCCCTTCTTCTTCTTCCTCTCTTCTTCCTCTTCCTCCTCCCTTTTTCTTATGAGGTGAGCCTCCTTAACCACCCTCTCCATGAATATCTGCTTGTCCCTCTCTTCTTTTTCAGCTGCAATTGCCCAAAGCTTCATGGTTCTTTCTTCAAAATCCTGTTGACGCTTCTTCTGTGCCTCCTCAACTTGCCTCATCAACGCTTGCTCCCTAGCGCGCATCACATTTGCCACACTCTGTTTTCGCTTCCTCTCCTTCTCAAGCTCCTCTTCCTTCTTCTTCTTTAGCTTGGCTGCATCCTCCTCTTGTAACATCCCAAAATTCTAAATTTTGGAATGTTATAAACAAATAGATAGTTTTGATTGATTGCTTGATTGATTGACTGAAAGTGAGTGAATTCCAAACTTTTGAAAGTTAAATGAGAGGGAATAAAAGGACTTTCCCAAACTTTCATTTTTGCTTTTATGATCTTCGGGAATTCAAATTCTTTTCATCACAAAACCCTGGAGAGAAGATGACATGACTTCTTCCATTTATTTAAATGACAAAGGGTGTTGAAAATATTTGAATTTCATTTGAAAAATATTTCCAATTCTGAAACTTTATGCAACTCAATGATTTTCACGAGCGAAGATAAAATGACTTCTTCAAATTATCTGAAATATGAGTTGGGAGTTTTCAAAGAATTAAAATTCAAAGTTCTTTTGAATTTATTTTTCAATTTGGAGTTATTGGAGTTTTATTCAAATTATTTTTCTCCAAAAATAAAATATATGGAAAATAGGGTAACATGATTCCCTACATCAGAAAATTGGAGAGAAATTAATTTGAAGTCATTTTGGTATTTTAAAAATGATTTTTGTTGGAATTTATTGGACTAGAAGCACTCTTTGCTTTATTTAAATTTGTATGTACTTTATTTAATGCTAGAATAAAGTTCATCATATAAGAAATCTTTTTCTGAAAATTTTGATATATTATATGCCTATATAATATATTTATTTATTTGATTTTATTATTTTTCTTTCGTCTAGAAATTTTTTTTTAAAAAAAAAAGAAAAAGAAAAAGAGCGCAGCGCCTTGGGCCAAAGGCCCAAGCCGCCACACAAGCCCCCGGCCGGCCAAAGGCCAATGCCCACGCACGCCTCGCACGCACCGAGGGGAGCCAGGAGCCCAAGTTTCCTATTCTTTTACAATTCCTAGTAGAGTTTGACCCCGTTTTGTTATTCCGTTTTTTATTTATAGGATTCCTAATCCTAATCTATTTCTTGTCCCCTACCCCAAGCAAAACCCCTCTCCTCCCCAATATAAATACCCAAGCACCCCCTCCAACACATCAAATCAACTCTCCTCTCCTCTCCTCAAGAAGAAGAAGTGATGCCGCCCGCCATAGCCCGCCGCCGCCGCCCTCGCCGCCGCCATAGCCGCCGCCCTCACCACTTGCCGCCGCCACTTGCCGCCGCCCTACGCCGCCGCCGGATCCCCTCGCCTCTTGAGGTACTAGCCTCAGCGCTGGCCATGTTTTCTAGATCGATTTACATTCCGTTTTCTAGATCGGTTGTCTAGATCGGTTTCCGTTCCGGTTTTCTAGATCGGTTTTTTGTTTCGGTTTTCTTTCCGAAACCCTAGATCGGTTTTCTCGCCGGTTTTTCTTTCCGGCTTTGTTTAGCGGCGTTAAGCTCGATAGATTTTCTTTTATTTTTAATTTTCGTCATGAACCTATCCGTAGTCCCTAATCTTCAAGCGTTCATAACTTTATACTCGTAAGTCGGAATCCATGAAACCAACGCCCACTTCTTCGTTATGATCTCCTCTATCCAGTAATACAACTCAAACATGTTTTTGAAAGTTTTAAAATTTGATTTCAAACAGATCTGTATTCAAACTTCGTTTGATCATAACTTGAGTTTCGTAACTCCGATTTAGTTGATTCTTTTTGCTAATCGAAGCTCTTGACCTAAACTTTCTGATAAGGCCAAATACACATGGTTTTGGTACTGTTAGAAATTGTTTTATGTTGCAAGAGTTATTTGATTTGGTTTTGACGTTTTCCAAATCGTTTTCTTCGTTCTTTCTGATCTTTTGAGTGATTGCTTATGTGTGGTTACTATTGCTTGATTACGATAGTTTGACCAGAGTGTGACGAGTAGAACTATCAAGAGTTTTGAGTGTGAATCATCTTCATCAACTTTGCAGGCAAGTAACACTTTGATCATACTCTTCGCATACCCAGTTTTTATGCATTAGATCTATTCCTCAAACACTTGCATGATTAGGATCTAATTGAATTGTGGGATGGGAAGTAGTTTGAGGTAGTACCTATTACCTGTTTTATTAATCAAACCCTTGGGAGTTACTTCTACGTTTGCTTATTACGCCATGCTATGCTCGTAGACGTGGATTGGGTTTGAGTGAATATCCATGACAGATGTGAGATTGATAATTAATGGTTTATCTAAGGTGGCAACTTAAACACACATCTGGGTGGATTGAGGCACTGGCTATTCCAGGACTTGCTGTCAAGGCACACAGGTAGACAGGATTTGCCTCAGTATTTCTTCGGACCGCCACCTGTGCTCTAAGGGATCATAAGATTATTCAAACTAGAAACTTCCGTGTGCAGCCACAAGCCATTATGGGCTCTGGCATAGTTGACTAAGTTGTGCGAACTCTTACGGGTAGGCTAGCTGATGTAGGGGATGTAGGTTGGTACGGTCTACCCACATGTAAGGTGCTAGTGCTTACGAAAGGCGTGTCTCGGTCATCCGTCTCTCAAACACCATGCAGTGCGAGACACCAAACGGAGGCGATCGAGTCTTGTGGGGAAAAGTGCGCAAACCTCTGCAGAGTGTACAAACTAATCATGATTAGCCGTGTCCCCGGTCATGGACAATTTTGAGTATCTAGTACCTGGATATCCTGTTGATCTCATCACGTTACTTAATATAATTTGTTTGGGTTTAATGAGTACTTTTAATTGGGATTGAGGATGCTGTCAACCATTCTCAATGTTCAACAACCACCATGATAGTTAAATAAATTTATTCCTTTGCAGTAGGGAAAAATTGGCTTTTCGCAAAACTGTAACCATAGAGCTTTCCACCAGCCATATATGCATGTAGTATAGTTTATTCCTTCATTACTCTCTATGTGTTACATTGTCAGCATATTCCATGTGCTGACCCGTTTTCGGGCTGCAACTTTTCATGTTGCAGAATTTTCAGACGACGAGTAAGTGATACGTTAGGGTTATGATTTCCTATACTCAACTTTGCCGTTGGTGTTGATGGGAATCCACAACCTTGTTGCTTCCGCTATATTTTTGGATTGAGGTAATAGTATTTACGTTATTTTATACATGTGATTTACCTCTGTTATAAATCCTTCGAGTACTGTGTGTGTCAAAGATACCGATCCAGGGATGACACGAAAAGCACGAGACTTGATCCATTCGGTCGGGTCGCTACAAGATGGTATCGAGCACATGTTGGTATGGGACGTGACCCTAGAAAATGGCAAGCCCATAGGAAAGATTTTTCTCTACAACTTCATTTTCAAAAAGATCTTTTACCTCTCTTCTCTTCTGAGCTTATTCAAATATTCCTTTTTAGTGAGACCATACCCCTTTTCCCTTTTGACCACTCGAAGATTTGGTGATGAGACCACTCCAAGGAGACAAGATATCGGACAACTAAGACCATTTGGAATGAAGATGATTTTACCGTAAACGGAAACTACAACGGTGAAGACCAAGACTAGGAGATTTGAAGGCTCCAAATAAATTCGGATTTGTATGACCTAGGAAGGTTACGCTTATGGAACTTGGCAGACTATGGAAGTTATCAATAACCGAGATCAAGGTGTATCGGAGAAAGACTGGAACATGGAGCATTAGAATTCAAAGCTTTGTCAGAAAACCCTAAGGCAGGAGATATCAACTATGGAATGATAGCTCATGAAAATGACAAGAGCGTAAACACGCTATCCATGATGTTATCGCCCGCCTATGCTATTGTCACCGTGCGGAGTTAAGCATGCAGATGCATGGAAGGATTGGATGGTAGAAAGCTGATGGAGCATCTATCTCGCAAACGTTGGAGTTTTAACCTTAGCTGGTGTATCACCAGGATCCGGAGTATTACATGAAGAAGTTTAAGGTGGATCTGCAGGAAGCGATTTGATAAGGAAGCGGTTCGTGAAGAACTCGGGACCCGAAGCTGAAAGTAGACAAGATGAAGGAGCAAAACATCGAGATACCGGAGATTTGACAAGATGGCGAAGGACAGTAGGATCATGGATCATGTCAAGGATGTTGAAACCGGCGGTTGGAACGTAACTCGAGAAATATTGAAGGACGCCGCGAGAGACTTGGCGTCAACAGAGATGATCCGGCAAAAGAACTTGAGAAGGACAAGCATGATCGGTAGGAGCCATCGGAGACATGATCAAGACTGGAAGAGTTTGATGACTTTGAAGATTTATTGACCATTAGAAGCCCAAACCCTATTATATACCTACGTTAGATGCGACGATTGTGAGCTGTCATTTGTTTGATGTTTTTCCGACAGCCACAATAAAATCTGTCTTTTCAAAACCATTGTTTGTATTGTGTGCATCCCTCTCGATCTCTCTTATCCCACCCCAAACCCATGGACCCATTAGAGGATGGATGGAGATGAGCTTGTATTTTACGGACCGATGAGTCAATTGGAGATGGAGCGATGGATTTAGAACATGGAGGATCACATGGAGAACAACCCTATAGTCGAAAAGATATGACCCAGCATGCTCTTCAGTGCTTTGAAAGAGGTGCTGCTATCTAGTGGAGGATGTACCAAACCATCAATGTGGCCAGGAGTAACCACTTGGGAAGAATTTAAGTTGACTTTGCTAAAGTCTCGGTTTGTGTCCCAGAAGTTGAAGCCTTATGGAAATGATATGGAGAAAGTGCATGCAAGCTTTGTGGAGAAAAAGGACACAACCATAAAGAAAATAAGGACAAATACCCTCATAAGCAGAGGATAACCAAAGGAGTTAGCCGAGGATTTTCAGGGAACTTCGATTGGAGATTGTTCCCAAAGGTTTTGTTGCAGCAATGGAAGTTCAGTTTACATTGTTGAGAAAGATCCGTGAAGCTTCGGAAGGATGACAAAGAGATTGCTGAGGTAAAAGATAGGATGAGCAAAGGAAAAGCCAAAGGTTTTCGTAAGGATGAGCATGACACCTTATGGTTTGAGGACAGTGTACATGTACCCAATAATGCAAAGATCAGGAAGTTAAAACTTCAGGAGGCTCATGACTCACCATACTCGATTCGCCCTGGAAACACCAAGATGTATTTTGGAATTGAAGGAGTGTTTCTGGTGGACTGGTATGAAGAAGGATATTATGGAGTATGTAGCCGTATGTGATGTATGTCAGAGAGTGAAGGCAGAACATCAGAAGCCAGTCGGATTACTACAGCCTATGCCGATACCCGAATAGAAGCAGGACAAGGTTGGCATGGATTTCATTACCTGATTTCCCAGAACCTGATTGGGATATGATTCTATCTGGGTAGTAGTTGATTCGCTTGACCAAAGTGGCTCACTTTATCCCAGTGAAAACCACCTATACAAGTGCGAAGTTGGCCAAGATATATTGGACAAGGATCGTATGTCTGCATGGAGTTCCGAGGACCATCGTAGAGGAACACAGTTTACCTCAAAGTTTTGGAATCAGCTGCACCAGACTTTGGGTACTAGGCTAGAGTTCAGTACAGCCTTTCATCCGCAGACAGATGGATAAATCAAGAGAGTCAATCAGATTTTGGAGGACATGTTGAGAGCGTGTGCGCTAGATTATGGATCTAGTAGTGATAATAATCTACCCTACGGGGAGTTCTCGTACAACAACAGCTACCAAGTCAGTTTGAAGATGGCCCCCTTTGAAGCTTTGTATGGGAGAAGGAGCCAGACACCGTTGATGTGGGATGAAGTTGGAGACCGTCAGTTGTTTGGACCAAATATGATCAAGGAGTCAGAAGAGAATGTTAAGTTGATTCGAGATAGACTGAAGGTAGCTCAGTCCAGGCAGAATAGTTATGCATACTCAAAAACGCAAGGAGGTAGTCTATGAAATCGGAGACAGAGCATATCTTTGTGTGCCCCCTCTGTGAGGAGTTAATCGATTTGGAGTTAAGGGAAAGTTAGACCCGAGATTTGTAGGACCATACCGAGTTGGAACGTATGGGAGAAGTTACCAACAAGTTGGAGTCACCCGAAGGACTGTTAGGAGTTAGGGATGTGTTTCACGTTTCCCGATTGAAGAAGTGCCATGCAGAGATGGCCAATATTTCCTTGTAAGGACGCTTGACCTGGAAAGGATAATGAGGTTCCACGAAGTGGAGTATGGATTTCATAAGTATAAGTTTATCACGGTATGTGGGACATCCCACGAGGATGAAGAGATGAAGTGTTATTGGATATAAAGGAGGTATGATGTTGGAAATGTGGATCAATGGAAATTCCATGATGAGTCTGAGTAATCACATCTTAGTTTGGTGCAAATATAAGGAAAAGAGACAGTACATTTGGATGGATTTTAAGTATGCCAGGAAGTTGGATGTTGGGATAATGATCAGTTGCCCAGATGATGAGTTCAAGATTTGCAAGTGATGAGATGGGCCATAACCCACAGGCCCCAGGACCTGCTAAGAAGCAAGCACACTCTTGCTGAAGGAAAAACCCTGGAAGAAGTTATGATTTTATCGACCAACGATTCTATAGGAGTTTACGCAAAACCTGAGAGTTGTTAAGGAACGATAGATGTTTGTTTGGCCTGCAGAATCAATGGATTTTCCGAACTTGGTTCGTCGACAAGAGAAATTCTGCAATGCTTGCGAGGATGACCGAGTGTTAGAATGCGAGATTCGCTAAACCATGTACAAGGTAATGATTTGGGTGCGGGATGGATTGATCACCATACCGACTTACTCTTATTATTCGCCTTGCTATACGGGATGGTAAATCTGAGTGACTTACCTATAGCAGAGAGACGACAATATTAAACCTTGTTTAAACCTTAGAAAGGTATAGGTATTGTTTTTCCCTTGTACACGGCAGTTGTTGCCAACCGTAGGTTATACGGTGAGGTTCAACCCAGACCCATTTTCTGCAGGAGAAACCATAAATTGTTGACCACCATGAGATATCGATAGTTGTTTACAACTGGCGTCAGACCCGTCAGCTATGAAGACCCAGTTTCGGGATAACCTTACCAAGAGTAAAGGACAAAGGAATTGAGGAAAAGGTTATGCCACTACCGGAAGAGCCCAGAGAAGGAATTATCCTTCCGATCTGAGAAGATCGACCTTGTCCAAGAATAAGGATGGAGTATATGAGTTTTGATGGAACCGTAACCATGCTTCTAAGGGTGGTAGCACCCGAGACCCGGAGATGATCGATGGATTTTTGAGAAGACCCCAAACCCTAACCTATTTCTTGCTAGCCTCTCCGAATCTAGGGGACGAGATTCATTTTAAAGGTGGTAGTTTGTAACATCCCAAAATTCTAAATTTTGGAATGTTATAAACAAATAGATAGTTTTGATTGATTGCTTGATTGATTGGTGAAAAGTGAGTGAATTGAAACTTTTGAAATTTAAATGAGAGGGAATAAAAGGACTTTCCCAAACTTTCATTTTTGCTATTATGATCTTCGGAAATTCAAATTCTTTTCATCACAAAACCCTGGAGAGAAGATGACATGACTTCTTCCATTTATTTAAATGACAAGGGTGTTGAAAATATTTGAATTTCATTTGAAAAATATTTCCAATTCTGAAACTTTATGCAACTCAATGATTTTCACGAAATAAGATAAAATGACTTCTTCAAATTATACGAAATATGAGTTGGGAGTTTTCAAAGAATTAAAATTCAAAGTTCTTTTGAATTTATTTTTCAATTTGGAGTTATTGAGTTTTATTCAAATTATTTTTCTCCAAAAATAAAATATATGGAAAATAGGGTAACATGATTCCCTACATCAGAAAATTGGAGAGAAATTAATTTGAAGTCATTTTGGTATTTTAAAAATGATTTTTGTTCGAATTTATTGGACTAGAAGCACTCTTTGCTTTATTTAAATTTGTATGTATTTTATTTAATGCTAGAATAAAGTTCATCATATAAGAAATCTTTTTCTGAAAATTTTAATATATTATATGCCTATATAATATATTTATTTATTTGGTTTTATTATTTTTCTTTCGTCTGGAAATTTATTTTTTAAAAAAAGAAAAAGAAAAAGAGCGCAGCGCCTTGGGCCAAAGGCCCAAGCCGCCACACAAGCCACCGGCCGGCCAAAGGCCAAAGCCAACGCACGCATCGCACGCACCTAGGGGAGCCAGGAGCCCAAGTTTCCTATTCTTTTACAATTCCTAGTAGAGTTTGACCCGTTTTGTTATTCCGTTTTTTATTCATAGGATTCCTAATCCTAATCTATTTCTTGTCCCCTACCCCAAGCAAAACCCTCCCTCCCTAATATAAATACCCAAGCACCCCCTCCAACAAATCAAATCAACTCTCCTCTCCTCTCCTCCTCATGAGCAGCCCGCCGCCATAGTCAGCGCCGCGCCGCCGCCCTCACGCCGCGCCATAGCCGCGCCGCCGCCGCCCAACGCCGCCGCCATAGCCGCCGCCGCCCTATGCCGCCGCCATAGCCGCCGCCGCCCCTCACCAGCGCCGCCGCCGCCACTTGCCGCCGCCGCCGCCCTACGCCGCCGCCGCCGGATCCCCTCGCCTCTTCGAGGTACTAGCCCCGCGCCGCGTCACGTTTTCTAGATCGATTTCTGTTCCGTTTTCTAGATCGGTTGTCTAGATCGGTTTCCGTTTCGGTTTTCTAGATCGGTTTTTTGTTTCGGTTTTCTTTCCGAAACCCTAGATCGGTTTTCTCGCCGGTTTTTCTTTCCGGCTTTGTTTAGCGAGCGTTCGCTCGATAGATTTTTCTTTTTATTTTTAATTTTCGTCATGGACCTATCCGTAGTCCCTAATCTTCAAACGTTCATAACTTTATACTCGTTAGTCGGAATCCAACAAAACCAACGCCCACTTCTTCGTTATGATCTCCTCTATCCAGTAATACAACTCAAACATGTTTTTGAAAGTTTTAAAATTTGATTTCAAACAGATTTGTATTCAAACTTCGTTTGATCATAACTTGAGTTTCATAACTCCGATTTAGTTGATTCTTTTTGCTAATCGAAGCTCTTGACCTAAACTTTCTGATAAGGCCAAATACACATGGTTTTGGTACTGTTAGAAATTGTTTTATGTTGCAAGAGTTATTTGATTTGGTTTTGACGTTTTCCAAATCGTTTTCTTCGTTCTTTCTGATCTTTTGAGTGATTGCTTATGTGTGGTTACTATTGCTTGATTACGATAGATTGACCGGAGTGTGACGAGTAGAACTATCAAGAGTTTTGAGTGCGAATCATCTTCATCAACTTTGCAGGCAAGTAACACTTTGATCATACTCTTCTCATACCCAGTTTTTATGCATTAGATCTATTCCTCAAACACTTGCATGATTAGGATCTAATTGAATTGTGGGATGGGAAGTAGTTTGAGGTAGTACCTATTACCTGTTTTATTAATCAAACCCTTGGGAGTTACTTCTCGTTTGCTTATTACGCCATGCTATGCTCGTGAGACGTGGATTGGGTGAGTGAATATCCATGACAGATATGAGATTGTTAATTAATGGTTTATCTAAGGTGGCAACTTAAACACACATCTGGGTGGACTGAGGCACCTGGGTAGACAGGATTTGCCTGTATTTCTTCGGACCGCCACCCAGGCTCTAAGGGATCATAAGATTATTCAAACTAGAAACTTCCATGTGCAGCCACAAGCCATTATGGGCTCTGGCATAGTTGACTAAGTTGTGCGAACTCTTACGGTTAGGCTAGCTGATGTAGGGGATGTAGGTTGGTACGGTCTACCCACATGTAAGGTGCTAGTGCTTCTGAAAGATTGTGTCTCGGTCATCCGTCTCTCAAACACCATGCAGTGCGAGAAACCAAACGGAGGCGATCGAGTCTTGTGGGGAAAAGTGCGCAAACCTCTGCAGAGTGTACAAACTAATCATGATTAGCCGTGTCCCCGGTCATGGACAATTTTGAGTATCTAGTACCTGGATATCCTGTTGATCTCATCACGTTACTTAATATAATTTGTTTGGGTTTAATGAGTACTTTTAATTGGGATTGAGGATGCTGTCAACCATTCTCAATGTTCAACAACCACCATGATAGTTAAATAAATTTATTCCTTTACAGTAGGGAAAAATTGGCTTTTCGCAAAAAACTGTAACCATAGAGCTTTCCACCAGCCATATATGCATGTAGTATAGTCTATTCCTTCATTACTCTCTATGTGTTACATTGCCAGCATATTCCATGTGCTGACCCGTTTTCGGGCTGCAACTTTTCATGTTGCAGACTTTTCAGACGACGAGTAAGTGATACGTTAGGGTTACGATTTCCTATACTCAACTTTGCTGTTGGTGTTGATGGGAATCCACAACCTTGTTGCTTCCGCTATATTTTTGGATTGAGGTAATAGTATTTACGTTATTTTATACATGTGATTTACCTCTGTTATAAATCCTTCGAGTACTGTGTGTGTCAGCATACCGATCCAGGGATGACACGAAAGCACAGAGACTTGATCCATTCGGGTCGGGTCGCTACACCTCTCTAAGCTTCTTCGCCGCCTTCTCCCACCATCCGGCCATCTCATCTTCGCCATCCTCCTTCATCGTTGGTTTGTTGGGTTGGGAAGCCGCCATACCTACAATGAGTGGAACATAATGGTTAGTAAGGACAATAAGAACAAATGGAAGCAAATATGAAAAAGAAGAACATATGGAAAAACAAGAACATATGATACATTATAGTTAGTGAGGAACATACGGAAACGGTCCATCTAGGTATCCAAACATTCCTCTATAACGAACTTGCGCTTGTCCATCACCACGGCCAAGTCCTCCACCAAGTCCAAGACCATCACCAAGGCCGAGACCATCACCACGGCCATTACCACCACATCGAGCTCTTCCACCACCACGGCCGAGACCACCACCACCACCTCTACCACCACCACGGCCTCTTGTAAGTCCAAGTTGCCGACCTCTTGGTTGGCTAGGCACTTGTTGGCTACCACTTGGTTGCCTTGGCACTTGTTGGCTACCACTAGGTTGGCTAACACTTGGTTGGCTAGGCACTTGTTGGGTACCACTTGGTTGCCTTGGCACTTGTTGGCTACCACTAGGTTGGCTACCACTTGGTTGGCTACCACTTGGTTGGCTTCGCACTTGTTGGCTACCACTTGGTTGGCTACCACTAGGTTGGCGACCACTAGGTTGGCGACCACTAGGTTGGCTACCACTTGGTTGGCTCCCTTGTGTAGCTCCATGTTGGCTTGTGCTTGCATCATTTTTCTTGGACCTTTTCCTTGGTTTCGTACATTTTCTTTTGTTGTGGCCATGACCTTTGCACTCCCCACAACGATAGCTCTCGCGAGGCTCTTGGAATTGGTCGGTTGAGCTTGGGCGCCCACCATGGCCCCATCCGTCCATGTCGCCTCTAAGACGCTTTGTCTTACGTCTACCCCGTTTAACAACCTTCAACTCCGGATCCGGCCATAGTTGAACTCCATGATACTCCGGCCATTGTGATTGGTCAAAGTATGGGTGAAAGCGGGGAGCCCATGTTTTCTTGACCGTCATGATTGAGAACTGGGACTCCCTCACGGTGCGTGGGTGATTGATGTCCACATTCCTAACGCGGCCGGCGGCATACAAATGTGAGCATGGGAGATGAAGCAACAATGGCCTCCCGCAAGTGCAATCACATTGTGTTAACGACACCTTGAAAGCCCGACCTCCATGTTGCCGGCCATCGTTTGTGGTTCCTCCTGGCTCTTTCACTTCGTACTTCCACTCCTCATTGTCATATAATATAGCTTCTTCTGAGTGCCAACAATCTTGAAGATCATCGGCCAACTCCTTAAGGCCACATGCCCTATAGAAGTTCGAACAAAAGTGCCTCATGCACCATCGATGGTGCAACGGAGCATGCCCGGGAATGTCAATCTCCACGGCGTTAATAATTCCTTGATTCCGATCCGATATGACACAAATTTTCCTTTGAGCGGGTAACACCTTCGTCCTCAAAAGATGCAGAAACCACTCCCAGTTGTCATTGTTTTCCACCTCAACCAAAGCAAATGCCAATGGCAACACCCGGTTATTGGCATCACTTGCTATCGCAACCAACAAGGTGCCCTTGTATTGTCCGGTCAAGAACGTGCCATCAATTGCGATGACCGGCCTACAATGTTCGAAAGCCCTCACACATTGCTCGAACGCCCAAAAAGCACGGCCAAATACTCTGACTTTCCTTCCTTCATGAACCGTTGTTTGGTGCCCATGAGGCTCGACCACATGAACCATGCCCGGGTTTGTCGCGGCCATGGCTAACAACAACCTAGGGATTCGGTTGTATGCTTCCTCCCATGTACCATACAACATCTTAAATGCGGCTTGCTTCGCCTTCCATGCCTTGCCGTATTTCACCTGGTAATGAAAGATGGCTTTCACAAGGTCAATGACATGTTGGACGCTCATTGTTGGAAGTGTGGATATTGAGTTCGAGAGCCTGTACGCGATGAACTCGGACGTGAGTTGTTTATGGTCTTGGGACACAATCTTGCCATCCACCCTTTTGCCTTGGCAAATGTGAGTTGGCACACAACTCACTACATGCCAAGTAGGACCTCCTTTCCATGGTCTTGCACGCACAATCCACAGACAACCGCCACGGCGTCTTGCCACTCCTTGTTGGACCTCCTTTCCACGACCTCTACCACCACCACGGCCTCTTTTAGGTCCAAGTTGGACCTCCTTTTAATCTTCACATGCACATGCAACCGTGTAGCGCACATTCACGTCCGAGTGCACCACCTTGTGTGGACGATAATGCGTAACCGAGTAGTTTTTTTCCTCTGTTTTTTTCTCTTTTGCTTTATTTGTTTTGTTTTGTTTCTACTTACAACAAAAAACTTATTTATTTTATTTCTAATTACTTATGTATTTTACTTTCATTATTTTTTTATTTTTTTATTTTACTGCTGTTATTTTTATTTATTTTACTGCTGCTTTTTTTACTTAATTTATTAAGGTTTATTTATTGTAGTTACTATAGTTTATTTTATTTTATTTTATTAAGGTTTACGAGCTGCGGGAGGGACGAGGGGTGGCGACGTGCTGTGGGACACGATGCAGGGGCCGAGGAGGGAATTTAGGGTTAAGTTTTTATACGGGAACGGTTAGACGGGCTTTAGCGGGCTTTCACCGGGCTTGTGGGGTTTTACCAGGTCATCGATGAGAGTTTCCAAAAATGTCATTAGAAATCCTTCATGGATTATAACAGGTTTCTTGTAGTGATATGTCGAGCACAATGAGTGGTGATCCTCCGGCCTCCCACTCGCACGCAGCCGCCGCCACCCTCCCGCTCGCTCGCCGCCGCCGTCGTCACCAGTCCCGGCCATGGCGCCGCCGTTGCCGTCATGCCCCTGAAGACCTATTCATCTTGCCTGAAGGTGATCCTGTGTCAGATCCTCCACTTAACCCGCGTGGACCGGCTCGTGGGTCACTGACAGTGGGTCCTTTGGGCCCACTGGTCAGGTTTGACCAGTCGCCCCCGCCTCCTTCCTCCTCTGGCCGAACAGTGGCGGGGCTCCGGCGATCAACGCCGGCGAACGGCGGCTCCTCGCGGGGTCCTGAGGAAGGGGATGGATCCGCCAGGCCGGGGCGGTCCTCCCGGTGGTCGAGGAGGTGGCGGGGATGGAGGGAGTCGCCGGCGGCGAGCTCCGCGGCGGACGGCAGCTTCGGGAGGTTTGGGGCTTTGCCCTACGGTGGTTCCCCGACGCAGCTGAGGGTTTGGGCGGCTCCGCACGGTCGAGGGGAGGAGGATGGTGGTGCTATACGGACGGGGGGCTCTGGTTGCGACTGAATGGACCAGAGGGCGGCGGCGGCTGTACTGGCTGGAGATGGGGAAGAAGACCCTCCCTGATCGATTGCCTACTCTGGGGGTGCTAGGTGGGGTGGCTTGAGGTCGCCTGAGGGACTGGACGGACTCGGGGGCTCCTTATATAGGCGGCCGGAGTCGGTTCCAATGGCGGCCGTGGATAAGAACGGCGAACCGCCGTTCATCCAGGTTTGACGATTCATCTTTTCATTATCTAGTCTCTCAGGGATGTCAAACGTACCCTCAACAACTAACGTCAGCATTTATTTTGTTCTGTAGTGAACCCCCTTGATGAATGCATGTCTGTTGCCGTGGCTAGAGAAAATTCTACATATCCACATCCTGATAACCAACAAGATAAGTAGCAGCTTTGATATGGAGGTATTTTCCTTCACTGCTTGCTTTTTCTTTGTGCCCTTTACTGTACTGTAGTAGCATTTGCTAAATTGCATTGAGAGTATAGGACGGCACAACAAGCTAGGGCTTCAAGAAAACCAACCAAATTCCTTTTTTTTGGGATCAACCAACCAAATTGCTGTAATAGCACGATCCGCAAGACCTAGAAGGGATCTACACATGACATCGGTGGCTTCTCCTCCGCTTGCTATTTGCCGCTTTGACACTGTTGACAGATCCGAGTTCCACCTGCTAGGCTCGAATGGTAGATGTTACGGGCAACTGTATGTGAATCCCACTCCAAGGGATCGCCCTTCTCTATCCCAGATATGGCGGTTATGGAGTTGATGGCTCGTGTTTTTTTTTCTCTTTTTCTTTATTGTTTTTGTTTTGTTTCTACTTACAACAAAAAACTTATTTATTTTATTTCTAATTACTTATGTATTTTACTTTAATTATTTTATTTTTATTTATTTTACTGCTGCTATTTTTATTTATTTTACTGCTGCTATTTTTACTTAATTTATTAAGGTTTATTTATTGTAGTTACTATAGTTTATTTTATTTTATTTTATTAAGATTTATTTAGTTTTATTTATTTTATTAAGGTTTATTTATTTTATAAATATAAAAAAATGAACATAGATGCGCTTATAGAGAAAATTCAACCTAAATTCATAATAAATTTCTATGAAATTTACTATGAATTTAGGTCAAATTTCCTGTATAAGGGCATCTATTTTCACTTTAAGAGAAGCTCAACAAGGCAGAGAGGGACGGCCTTATAAACTGATGTGAGCGCCCTTCGGTTGGCGAGGGTGGACTAAACACTGGCCGCAACTAGGACCAGGCCTTTAGTCCCGGTTTGTGGTAGGAGCCGGGACTAAAGGGTGGTGGGCCAGGAGCGTGGCCCATTCGTCCCGGTTGGTCCCACCAACCGAGACCAAAGGGTCCGGACGAACCGGGACCAATGCCCCCACGAGGCCCGGCAGGTCCCTGGCCGCACGAACCGGGACCAATGCTCACATTAGTCCCGGTTCGTGACTGAACCGGGGCTAATGTGAAAACTGTCATGTGACCTAAGCCCTGTTTTCTACTAGTGAGTTATGTTACTACATCTACTAGTTAGGGAAATTAGAAAACATAAATTTTGACATGTTTTGCAAAAAAGAGTTATGAAAAAGTAAAACGGCTATAACTTTAGGCAAAATAGTTAATGTGGCAAATAATTAATAAGGAAAGAGAGGCATGTGGTAAGATAATATGTTACTTAAACTATGAGTAACATCACACATAACAAGAAAAGATGAGTCTACAACCTAATAAATGAAGTGTTGCATGACACCACGTATAAGTTACTCCCGTCTATAGAGGTAATAACATAAACTAGTAACATATGCATTTTACTAGTCTAAGTCTTTTGTTCGCACTGCTGATAAATAAACACTAGTCTAATTAATGGGTATATAGCTACCAACAATACAAGTACGTTATTTGTTGGAAGATGCTTAGTTTAATTAATACTCGTCATTCCTGGCATGTAGCCATCAAACCTAAAGACCAATTAATATTTTATGTTAAGGGGTCATTGTAATATGTAACTGCCATTAAGTGTAATAATTTATAATTATCAAAAAATGTCATCTTAATATCCTTAGTTATATGGCGACGAATGGTTATCTTAACAAATGGTCATCGATTGTGATACATTACCAATAAAACTGCAGCTTAATAAACAAGTCATTGTTATTTAATCCTATCCGCTTAATCTAAATAATAGTTGTACCATTTTTTTTAGTTAACCTTTGACACATGAAGATCTCACCGTGTACCGTGTGGTATGCAAGACAATGTCATCAAGGAGCCTCGCCCAGAGTGCAATGTGCATGTATCATCGGACAGACTTTTCATAAGATGAAACCCCCCAGATCCCAGATGGACCCCATGAGGGAATACAGCGGCTATGGGCACCATTAGGTCAATCCCACCACACCTAGAAACAGAAGATCCATGACTTTTCAATAAGTAAAATGATGGAGCAAGAACAATCGAGAGAGGCAAAAAGTATATGATAAGCAGTAGATTAGTATTCGATTTTGTGTCGCTTCGATCGACCATCATCTCTTAACTATATATGAGGCAGCCGAACTTTGTTTACACGAAAATAACTCAAAATCATGTCAAAAACCTCAATTCTTACCTAATGGGATAGTTTATCATTTGATATCATTTAGGCAATCCAAATATCGCAGTTAAAATAGGATTCCTTGAATTTCGTAACTTCGTGTTCGACATTAAGAGACTATCAAATGTGTATAGGTAACTTGGTGCGCCCCTACAGGCTTTGATCTATTCGAATAGCCTTGTCCTTGGTTATTGTATTTGATCATAGAATAACTCCAACCATAGTTGCTAAAACTTACCCACTAGTTGCTAGTTTTTAAATTATGAACTAGTTCAACTAATAAATAAAATTGCCAACAATTTAAGTGCCATGTACTTACTTGCTTGTGTGTGAGGAAAGGAAGGATTCGTGTTGCTGTGTAATGTTTGAGGATTGGAATATATGGTTCTTCACTAGTACAAAATAGGGCTTTGGTCCATGCTCGATCTACACATTAGTCCCGGTCGCATTACGAACCGGGGCTAATATGAGCATTAGTCCCGGTTCGAACGGTTAGGGCGCCGGGCAGGCATTAGTCCCGGTTCAAACGGGACCTTTAGTCCCGGTTGGTGGCACCAACCGGGACTAAAGGACATCACACCCTTTAGTCACGGTTGGTGTCTCCAACCGGGACTAAAGAGGGTTCTGCAATTTTGAAACTCTACTCCCTCCCCCCTATCGCCATTTCAGGTTTGAAAAAAATAAAAGAAAATGATAAAAACTTCAAAAATTAAAATATGTAGTTATGTTACTACATCTACTAGTTAGGGAAATTAGAAAACATAAATTTCGACATGTTTTGCAAAAAAAAGTTATGAAAAAGTAAAACGGCTATAACTTTTGCATGCAATGTCGAAAAAAGTGCATAATATATCAAAATGTTCAACACGAAAAGACGGTTCCGATTTCGACGGCCGTAGGCCGTTTTGGAAATTTTTAGAATCCTTAAATTCTGAAAGGAAAAAAAAATTATCCTCAAATTTAAGTTTTTTTGAAATTTTGGTCAAACTATGGTCAAACTACTTATTCAAGAAATATTAGTGTTACTAAATAATTATTGTTTTTTAAATAATAGTTTCAAACTCAAACAGCGAAATGTGTAAGTTGATGCTCAAGTTCAACTCCTAAGGGTTAATAGGATTGACAGCTTACTATTGTCAGCAAAACAACAAGTGCAGACTTGGAAACTATGGGAAATAGAACTCGAAAGTTAAACGTGCTTAGACTGGAATAGTGAGAGGATGGGGTGACCGTCCGTTAAGTTAGCCGATTTGGAATGAGTGCTCCACACTTGAGCAGTGATGAGTGGTGATTAGAGATTAAATTGTCAAATAATTCAGGAATTTGAAAATCGGAAAAAAATAAAAAAATAAAAAAAATTCAAAACTTTTTTTCAAAAAATAATAATAAATGAAAATTCAAAAATATTACTTTAGTCCTGGCTGGTGAGCAACCGGGACTAAAGGTCCTCCGGCCCAGCTCCAGACAGCAGCCACGTGGAGCTCCTTTAATCCCGGTTCGTAAACCAACCGGGACTAAAGATTTTTGGCATTAGTCCCGACCGTTTGTCCCGGTTCCAAAACCGGGACTAAAAGCCCGTTTTCTACTAGTGCTTATATGACTTTCTTCTTATACCATCTCTTGGCTTATCTATGTACACACAAGTTGTAACGTGTCTCCATAGATTTCTTAGTTCTTGCCGCTTAACCCACACATACCCCTTTCCATCAGATTGATTCATAAGTAGGCTCTCTTACCTTATGCCAACGTTCTGTAAACAGTCCTGTAATAGTCATGTCAACCTTAGAATATATTGTGCTTCGCACTTATGTACCTCGAACTCACTCCCGCTCGCTAGGTGAGTTATCCTAGGTTGGCTTGGAGAAGTGCCCTTAAGGGTGTGCGACACTTTACCGGCTCCACCGTCAGCCGCATGGTATGCGCTTCACTGATGTCTTCGTCCACACATCGTATCGCTGTATCACTGACCTAGATTAGCTTCCCGGACAACGATACCCAACCAAGACGCATCACCCACATAAACTTTGAACTAACCCACACGAATGCCAACGATGCCAAAATGCTTCCATGGCATCTTGATGCGCTCCATAGTGTCTTGGTGTTGTTTAGAAAACCATTTATTGTTTTCCTAGCACATTGGAGCTAGAGATCATCTTATGCAACACTGACTTTAATAGATATTTCTTATGGAGATCTCATGCAGAGTTGCCATAAAAAACATCCAGAGTTGTCATGTGTTCGTGCCACACATGTGACACTTATCAGGGTCCAAAAACAAAACAGTAAAAATAGAATATCCGATACAATAGAAAAAAGACCCGCCGACTGAAAACAAAGAGGCCCATCTTGCATGGAAAAAACCCCGTTCAGGGAACGAGCACACCTACCCTACGCAAACAAACACAACACCACCCCAGACGCACGAATCACTATGCGGGATCCAACGACATAGGATGTGACTAAGAAATTGCTAAATCTCAGCTGAAGTAGGTTAAGCAAAACCATATTAGTAATAATCGCTGTGAGCACCAGTGGTGTTCTCAAGAAGTGCCGAGACAGGCCTCCCCTTATCATTTTTATAGGCGCCTCGCTAATCCTTTAAAGACGTTTTTGTGAGCTCTCCATGGCGTTTTTCTAACACCTACAATGATGTAGCGACTGATGGTTTGATCTAACAAGAAACCATCCATTACATTCTCAAAAGAAAAAACCATTCAGTAAACAAGCTACCCGATGAAGTTCTATTTTCTCCTAACCATTGCATCTAGATGGTCCAACGGCGCCCAGTCTCAGCGCTGATGATATGCACATAACGTTAAAAAGAATTCACCCATGTTCAATCATACAAAATAGAAAGAGAAAACGTCCACACAGAGCTACTTACCAAGACGTATTAACGTCGAGCATGGGGCAGGGTACCAGTTGACTTTATCAAGTTGCATGCGTGGGTGCACTTGGGCAGCCCCTATCAGCCCCCCGCCCCCCAAAACAAATATCAGCGTCATGTGGAAAACTTTTGCGGACGTTTTATTCTTTTGTACTCCCTCTGTAAACTAATATAAAAGCGTTTTGATCATTAAAATAGTTATTTAAACACTCTTATATTTGTTTACGGAGAGAGTAGTATGTGAACACTAGACGCTTGGAAATAGTGCACGCATTACTTGTAGGGCCACATCACCTAGCTAGATCTATTGGGCAACTTGCACGCTGTTTGGGACCCTCGATGTGTTTTTACTTGTAGTAATCGTCTCATCATGGACAGGTCTTATCTACAATGTGTGCCGACTGGTAGCGGTACATCTAGAATTTATCCGTCTTATAACCTATTCTATTTTTTTTTTTGCGGGGGATATAACCTATTCTATTTGTTGACGACTTGACCTTCTTGCCTCGCATCTCTTCCAATAATTTTATTGTTGTATGCATTTATAGATGTAAAAAACCAAGAGGTGTGACCCTGGTTCTCGAAAAAAAGAAAGAAATAATTAAATAAAAAAACATCCACTAGAGCTACTTACCTAGACGAATTGTTGTCGAACATGGCATGTGACATGGTGGTGGTCACCACTCACCAGGTGAATTGTTTCTGAAGCAGGTGCCTGGCTCTAGCTAGGTGACATGTTAAAGATTCTTCAATTTACGTTTCGTGGCATGTGACATGGTGGTGGTCACCACTCACCAGGTGAGGTGTCAAAGGCTGTAGAAGGATGGACGGGATGATCATACCTATATGAATTGAAGAACATTGTGTAGCATGCTTTTCAATTCCTAAATACCCTTACTCTTTACCATACCTATTTCTTGGATCAGTGAGACCATTAAAGATGCTTAATCTTACTGCGAACAAGAATCAAGTAGCGAAATCACTTTTGCAATAGAACCTTCCTTTATTGCTTCACTCTATTGCCTATGGAATGTGTGATGACTGGTAGCGCCAGGGTACCACTTGAGTCGAGGAAGTAGCATCCAAGGGTGCGGTTGAGCGGCTCCTATCTGCATAACGTGGAGTTGATGACGCTGCAGGCGCGTGGCCATGGAGCTATGTGAAGCACCGGAGCGGTTGTCGTGTCGCGCTGAAGGCGCCGAGGAAGCCACTCGTCTGTGCGCGCACCATCGCCATGAAGGAGCTCGAGCTGAGAGGAAGTTGATCGAGCGACCACGATCACAACCATGACCTAGCCTCTCTGGCCATGGCGCCTCCGCCCAGTGCTGCACCACGCCTCGCCGGCATCATCCGCCACCACCACGAGCGGGGCGGTTGGTCAGGAGCCCGAGTTCCTCCATGGCGATGGCGTGCGGCGGTCGGAGCGGCCGTCCAAGTGGTTTCCATGGCTGGCGTGCTGCATGGCAGCCGAGGGGCGCTGCCGGACGCGACGGCTGCATGGCCGGTGTGAAGCGACCCAGGAGGGCTCGAGGAAGAGAAGGAGAAGGGCATGGAGAAGGGGACGCGGCGTCCTGGACTGGCCGGCCGGCGAGGTTCGCCGGAGCATCCGGGTCGGATGCGAGAGCGAGGCTCACATAGGAGCATATCATGCGGTCGTGAACTCGTGATCAAAGTTTAAGATCGCGGCTGACTCCTCCAAACGCTACGGCTGCTATAGCTGGCGCGACGGCAGTACATGTGCATGCATGTTTGTCTAGAAAAACAGAGTATTTTCAGCAGGAAAACAGAGCAATTTCAGTATAAATTCGAAGATATGTTGAAAATCTAAGCTACAGGTCGCGCAATCCAAGAGCCCGCCATGTTCTGTTGCTTGTACTGAATGAGCAAATGATACAGAGGATCAGAGGACTCTTGTACCTCCTGGAGATGCACTGGGACTGGGACTCTTGTACCACCGACGCTTTGCTTGCATCTTTTGCTGCTGAGCTGCAATCCATGGTGGGGAAGGCGCTTCGCCCTTTGACCTTGTTGGTGGCCCGTGCAACCAGCTTATTGGAGCAAGCGGATGTCTCCTTTTGTCACCATCGTCATGGGTCGAAGCTCCATCATGATGGATGTAGCGAAAAATCTCATCGGTTGCAGCAAAATGCCGCCGACGTCATCGCGGGTTGCAACTCCACCGTGAACATATGTAGCAAATTTAATCATTGGTCGTAGCAAAAATCGACGACGGTTGCAGCAAAATGTCGTGGTCGTCGTTGCTGGTCGCATCTCCGCCGTGAATATATGTAGTAAAGAGGCGCCATGATTCCAGCATCTAAACATCATGGTTCCAGCATTTGAACGCCATGGTTGCAACACTCCTCTCCCCGTCGCGTGCGGTGACTCTCATGGCGGCCGTCGGTTGAAGCATCGGCACCACTAGTTCTAGCATCTGCTCGTGGTGGGCGTAGCACCCCCTGTTGCCCCGGTCGTGTCCACTGTTGTGGCAGCACAGAGCAGAGGATAGACATGTGGAGAGAGGAGGGGAATAAAACAAGCTCGGGCAGGAGCTCTCATGGCTGCCTTGGTAGAGAAAGAGAAAGGAGGGAGAAAAGGCAAAGGAGAAGAAAGAGTCGTGCGGAGGAAGATAGGCCAGGTGGTGGACCCCGCACAGAAACGTATGCCCCAAACCGACTATGTAACTAGTACATGCACGTCTACAGCCACCTCACAGATAGTAGAAGCTACACTACGTACTAGAATTCACTACTTGCATGTACAGCTCATGCATGCACCGTTCGACTAGTGACATGTCATTCCTTACTAGCTAAGCTTCTGCCGACTTGCATTGGATATTTTGCTGCTAGCTGCCATAGCAAATGCTCCTCAAAGGCATATCTCCAACAATACATATCATTGATTATGTTTTTTTTTAGATCTAGCAAATTGTTGGCTTCAATTAGATTTAGCAGAAAGCAGCAGAAGAAAAATATGGATCTTAGATCCAACTTTTAGGTCACAGATCTTAGGTCGAACTTTTAGCCCAGTCGAAAGACCGGGTCTGGCCCAGGATTTGGCCCTTTATTTTTGAATAGCTGGCTTGCCTTGAAGAACAGTACCATGAAGTATGTATGAAAGTTCAAATGCTACAAAAGAAAAAGATGCATGCACACCTTCCGAAGCACATCTTCAAATTGGAAGGCACTATTGTTCTTGGAGACAAGCAACTAACTGAGGAGCAAGCAGAGCATCAACGCCTCAAGAAATCAGAAGCAACACATCTTCATAATGGAAGGAGAAAAGAAATATCAGGAATTCTCCTCTCGCGCCCAGATAATCTCATAGAGCATGCGACGGTTGGAAGACATAAATGAATGGATGAAGCCTCCATTTTGCAAACAAACAGTCAGCAACCACAAAATCTGAAAACTCGGCAGACTACACGATAACAATTAAGTCATCATACATACAAATAATAATAGTAATAGCAGTACATATATGGCACGCTGACTAAATAAATAGCACTCCCTCCGTCCCAAAATAAGGGTCGCTGATTTAGTACAACTTTACTAGTTACCAAATCAACCATCACTACGAACTTGACAGCCATCACCATGATATTGATGAATTAGTGAGCTGTGGCAATGTGCACACATCCTCTGTAGTAGCGAACACTCTCACTCCGACTAGATTGTACTACTACACTAAACAGCACAGCAATATACGACTAGTTCACTCTGAAAATCACATTGCATCTAGATGAACAGCACATCTGGCGCCCTGGCCGGACCCTAGTTTGGCTTAGATACCAACTTGTAAACCGTGCACCTTCGAGTTTGGCTTAGATACCAGCTTCCAATTTATTCCGGTGCTACAAATTGGGTGAATGAACATAACAAGAGTTAGACGTAATACATGAAGATTAGTACCAAACATACGCGAGCTAGTAGCAGATCGTCAATTACACAGGCAATTACATTGATTTCTTGGGGATGTGCTCGATCTTTTGCCAGTTTGGATGTCCCACTGTTTTACAAGACTTTATCAACTCATCATTGCAGCAGTCAAGACTAGTATACTCAACAGACTGGGCAGTGTTGGAAGCAAACAGATATTATTGCATGCCACGATCCGCAGATGCTTGAGCAATGTGAGGTGCTCTATATTGCCTGGTAAAACGTCCCAGCTGCAGTCATAAAACTCGAGCTCACGAAGACGAGGGAAAGCCTCAAGTTCAAGAGCAGGTTCCGGTTGACCACATCCAGTAAACAAAAGTCGTTGCAAGTCCTTTGGGCCACCGTTCTGTTTATGCACCATCCAGTCTGGATACTTCGATCCTTTGTAGTACTCGATCGACAGTAATTCAAGCCCTACATGAGGCCAGAGACCTTCAAATACCTCTGCACCAACTTCTGGACTGCAACTTGTATCATCACAACCATACGAGGGCCAGCACAGTGTCAGATGAGTGATTCGTTCCTTTGCAGCGAGATTCGCTTCAAGAGCTACCTCCTTGCTCTTCACATTTCCAAGGCCATAGATCACCAGGAAGTTGCGCAGCTTGTTTAGTTCCCTCAGCTGCTTTACCTCATACCCATGTTCATTCCTTACATCGAAGTTTGGTATCGTTTGGAGCGAGGTCAGCCTGCCTAGGTCAGAAAAACCCACATATTCACAGATTATGTGCCGCAAACTGATAAGGTCAGCGAAGGTACCAGGGCATTCCCAAGAACTACTACCAAAATCTAGCAGCTGAATATGACGAAGTTCCGTTAGTGCATTCAACGTGCATCTGGTGTGTCCCCTCAAAGCAAGAAAGTGCAAGTGCTTCAACCGACTAATGGATTCTGGCACAGTGAACTTGGGTTGCTTGGCCCTGCCAGGAACCAAATTCGAACCGACCGCTAGCACCTGTAATTTCGGAAGCCTCTTGCATATACTCCCAATGACTTTTTCCTCGATTAGAGTATCCTTTCCAATGATATGAATAACGAGAGTGCGTAAATTTTCCAATCCAAGGACCTCCTCAGTAATCAACTCTGCATCATAATTCTGAACAAAAAGATGTCGGACATCTCGAGGGACATCTCCTTTCCAGTCTTCTCTTCTTTGGCCCATTTCATTCTCGACTCTAAAGCAGTCGATGTCTCGGTTCCAGTCTTCTGTCCGTCTTCTTCCATTCTCGATTCTGTAGTAGTCACTTCCACCTACCTTTTCTACTAAATCATGCAGCAGATCATGAATTGTAAAGTAAACATACCCCGGCAGGGTCCCAGTTCCTTCTGGTTGCAGAAATGAGCATCCCAGTAACTCTTGAATGTAGCCCTCAGCCACATCTTCCATCTCCTCTGTTGCACAACTAGTCTTTACAAAACCATGTGCTATCCACATGCAGACTAAATGGTCTTTTTTCAACTCAAATCTTCTGGGGAAAATAATGCAGTATTCTAAGCATCGCCTGATATCTGGATTAAGCTGCTGGTAGCTCCACCAAAGAGTATCCATGGTGTAATTCAACATGTTAAGTGATGCAGTTTTTTCCAAAATCTTATATCCAGGTTTGCCCCAAGCCTTCCTGCCACTGTTACTGCCGCAATAGGTGATCTGTGTAGCTTTCTTGCAATCACTGCCCCAACTGATAAATATTCTTCATCAGCAACTCTTGTACCACTTAGCGCATAATGCATAAACATCGCCAAGTACTGATCCTCATCCAAATCAGGCATTTCAATAAGTTTATCGGCACACAGAGCTCCAGCTGCTTCTTTTGTTCGAGCCGTCACCAGGATTTGGCTTCCTTTCAGCCCAACATTGAGTGGAGAGATTAGTTCCTCCAGTTGTTGGTCATTCTTGTTTTTCACCCAGAGATCATCCAATATCAACAAGAAACGTTTGCCACGCAATGCTTCCTTCAACTTTTTGTTTAGTCCCCTATGATCTGAAATACTGGAGAGACTATCTTCGCTAATATCCTTCAGCATTTCTTGAAATATATCCTCCACACTGAAAGTCTCTGACACATGAATAGACATGATGGTGTCAAAAAGTTTCTCCTCCTTGCATTCCTCCTTTATGTAATCTCGAATATATCGTGCAAAGGTAGTCTTCCCAGACCCTGCAAGGCCATATATGCCAATCACAGAGTAACATGGACTATAGCTTGGTGCATCACCCTGTGGTATCTCACGCAGCCTTGCCATGATATCATCACGCAATACCTCTCGACCGAATACCTCCCGCTTGCTAGCAGCTCCAAGTTCTCTCCTGTTTTTGTTGGCAATATCTTTTGGTGTGCTGTTGCCTGCCACACCCAAGAGTGGTGACTTCTTCACTTCACTGATGGTGTTTTCCACCTGCTGTATCCTTTTCTTCAATTTCAATCTTGACATAGCAGTAAAGAATACATCTAACATATCAAATAAGGAGGCATTCTCCTGGAAGTAGCAAAATATTACACGAGTATGTCAGTCACATAAATATTGGACAGTCGTCCTTGAGCTTTTACATGTACATAGAGTGCATATGAAATGAAGAGCCGATGGAGTTGGTGATGAAATTGGGCGTACCTGACATTTTTTTATGCCAACCACTTGGTATGACCAGTCTCTGTAAAAGCAGGCAGCCTCAAACACATGAGCTAACCAGCTGTATAGTGATGTACAACAGTTGTTGAAGAAGTCAAACGAGGTGCACAAGCAAGAGAGCCACCGCCCTGAGGAATCTGAGGTTGTAGTCACCGGATCGGGATTGTCATCGGAGGCCTCGACACTGGTTGCCACTGGATCAGGCTCGTTGTTCGAGGCCTCAGAACTGCTAGGCACCTGATTAGGCTCGTTGGAGGCCGCAGCACCAGCAGTCACCGGAACGATCTCATTGCCAGAGGCCTCAGCATTGCTAGTCACCGGATCAGGCTCAACATCAGAGGCTGGAATATCAATAATCACTGGAATGGGCTTGTTTGTGATTGCAGCACTGTTATTCGCCGGAATGGGCTCCTCTGACCTGGGTAGGAGGAACAAAGACAAGGAGCTTTCCCGTGCCCACTGCAGCAGCCGAGCTGATTTTGTCCGCACGGCGCCTGCAATCCACACGCAGCTGCTTTTGCAGAGAGCAATGCAGACGGCGAAAGCGCGGGGGAGCCGGTGCCAGCACCTGACGACAATCTTCTCATGGGAATCGTCGAAGATGTCTTCGGCATCCTCGAGAGCGTGCCTCAGCATGGCAGCCATCTTGTCCAGGGCGTCCAAATCGGTTTTCACTCTATTCCCTCTCTGCATCATCCTCTCCTGATCCACGGCCCTCACCGTCTTCTTCAGCTCCGGGATGATGTGGATCTCCAGCTCCCGGAGCTTCTGCGAGGCCTCGAAGCCGAGGCAGGCAAGGACCTTGGGCAGGAGCAAGGTGATGACGGGGGAGAGCAGCCAGCCAAGCACGGCAACGATCTCGGCAGCTTTCCATTCCAAATCAGCGGCCATGGAAACGGAATGCTTTTGCTGCGGACGAAGAGTGAACAGTGTGAAATTGGGGAATTTTCTACCGGTGGGAGCAGCGGTTTGTAAAGAGAAGCGATGTTGGGTTGGTTACCTTGTTGACTAGGAAGAAGCCGACGCCGACGCCGACGTCGCCGGTGCCGGTGCCGGTGCAGGAGGCGGCGGCGGCTGGGGTTTACTGTTGACGGGATCTGGGACTGATTTCGGTGCGAAAAGGGGATCTTTTTCTTACCGGGGACGGCAAGGCAGCCTCACGTACGGTCGGTGGAAATGCTCGTCGCCGCCGATGTTGCCGAAAAGGCGCTCCCGAGTACCAGTAGCCAATAATTTCGCCGGCCGCCGGCCTGGAGGGTCTCCGGTGGAGGTCTGGCTGGGGTTCGGGAGGATAAGCCTTTACCTACATGGTTGAGGAGGAAGAAGGCGTCCGCCGTACGGGCGCGGTGGATGGCGGAAAGGGGGGTCGCCGGCGGGTTTAGAGCTGGGGGGCTGAGGTTCTTGGCGTGGGGAGAAAGAGGAATGCGCGTGGAGGGTTCGAAACAGGGTGGCGGCTGGACCTGGACGGAAGCTTTTTCTTTGCCTTTTTCAGAGCTTTCCTAGGGCATCTCCACCGTGCAATCCGTAAATTTCCTCCCACATTTCAATCGTAGCTATATATATTTCAAAAAAAAAAATTCAACGATCGGATGAAATTCGTGCAAATAAGGTGGACTTATATAAACATGACGAATTTCAAGCCGCTGAGCCAGCACTCAGTTCTCCGTGGGCGCTTAAAAAGAGTATAAGGTCGTCACGATCTCTCCTCTTACCTAACTGTTGACGGTGTTCTGAACCAAGGGGTACTCATCAAAATAAATCAGCAGGGCCGGGCCGAGGACCCCCCGAAATAAATCAGTTTGGCAGAACCTTGCGCCGCTAGCGTCGTCGCTCCTCTCGGTGAGGCTGCTCACCATCGTACGAATGAGAGCCCATTTCTTCTATGTTCCTGGCCCGGTTTGTTGTGAAAAAAATTAAGACCCTTTTATATGTTGAAGAAAGAACAACACACGGATCGGTATACAATGGTTAAACTTCTCATACACAACATTTGTTAAGAACATAACATAGCTTAAGCAACCCTGCCATGTCTCTCCACTGTCCCCTTCTCCTGGACCGCATGCCTAAGATCCTAATAGTTAAATGGTGGATCTATATGGTTGGCTGAGATCCTAAGTCTCAAATAATACAAAATCAAGCATGTTTAACTAAAATACAGTGGGTGTGCTAGTCATGTCTCAAGCGTTCAAATGAAAGGTTCCTCCCAATGACCAAAGAAGGTGTGTGAGTCATGTCAAGCCTGTTTAATCATGTGTGAGATCCCCTTTGTGGCCCTAGTGATCAATGTTGTGTGGGAAATAGACACTGATCATTCTGGCCCATGCAAGTAAACGACTATGTTGGAATCTCTTTAAACGTCAGGTGGAGCAACATGGAGACCACCTCTTCCTGCTTCATTTGATTCCTCTATCTAGTACCATATTTACTACATATGTATCCATTGATTGTTATATCATTTCAATTAATAAATTACGTAAATTCTACCTTACGGTAGCAAGAATAATTATTTCAAATAAATGATGGATCTAATGGGTTGTCCGAGTTCCTAAGCCTCACATAATAGATGCTATTACCAAATTTTGGTCATAGCTTGTGCGCTTGAACCACGTCAGATATGACATGGCTGAGCAGATGTGGTATTGTCCATGTAGAACATGGGATGACGTGGATGCAGATACGATCCTGTCTGGATTTATCTATGAAAAAACAGAAATCATCGTAATTTACATATGTCCAATCCGCATGTGTTTTCTAAATGGGCCACCCCAAAAATTTATCGCATTTGTTTATATCATTTTTTATTAGAGCATGGTGCTTTCGGAACTGAATTATTTTGTTCCTTGAGCCAATTCATATTGGAATGTGACCATCAATTTTTTTATTGAATTTACGGGCATTTTTTGTTGGGCCGCGGCTAGTTCATTTGGTTGATCTAGTCCATTTTGGGGATTATATCTTCTTTTCTTCTTGACTTGTTGATATACCAAAAATAAATTCATCTCTTAAGTGTTTTAAATTTTTTCTAAAAGTTTGGATTTTGATAAAATATTCATATATAAGAAATCAAATGTTCATATATATTTATTTATTTTCATGCAATAAGTTAGATTCATGTATTAAGTTATCATATTATATATATATACACAGACACACACATACATAAAAATTGATATTTTTAAAAAGTTTACATGATTTACAGTAAGTAACAAAAATTAATGAAAATGAAAAGGATAACAATTTGGGGAAGAAAAGAAATATGAAAAAGAAAGAAAAAAAGGGAAGAGAAAATAAAGGAAGAAAATCAAAAACCGAAAAAAGTGCCCAACAAGCAGAATAAACCGAAAGACAGCCCAAAAAGCAGAAGAAACCGAAAACAATTGCATGAGACCAAAGAAAACTGGAATAGACAAGAACAAAATCAAATACTGGTTGAACCGAGTCTGACTTTCACAGCCCGAGCCCGATTTTCCATAGCCTGAACCTTCCTCGGCCTGAATCTGACTACCATACCTCAAGCTCGACTTCCGCAGGGCGAGTCTGACTTTCAAAGCTCGAGTCCGGTTACGTGTCGCGTGTGAAAAAGACAAAATCCAGTGTTAACAAGTGTTTTTCATAATATATCTTTTGACTTTTTTACACAAGCCACAAAAAATATCGGTTTTCTTGGCGGTAATACTTAAGCATATAGTACTGCTTGTTGGTCTTCGACCACAGTAGATCGATTCGCCCAAGCAAACCTAGATGGAAGCACACAAGCAGGCAGCTTGATTGATGTGTTGCCTGGCACATGCACATGTCACCGCGTAGGCGTACTCGAACTGGCTCGCTTCCACTGAACAACGATCGGATCGATTCTCTCGGTGGCTCACTCTTGATGGATCTCTCATAACTTCGCCATCAAAAAACAGAATGGAGAAAAATTGCTGGTGCGTGTAGAGGATTACCCCACAACGATGCTTGTTGTTTTTGCAGCTCTGATCAAGAAACAGTTCACCACCTCTTTATGGGATGCAGTGTCATCTCGATTGATATATTATATAAGTTTTTTTTTCAGAAAAGGAGGATGACCCCGACCTTTGCATTAGAGTGATGCATATAACCATTTCATTAATTATTCACCAACACCTTACAGAAAAATACATCAATAATTCTAAAGCCACCGTTTTGGCAATATCTATCGCTACACCTATAAACTTGACATGTAGTCAAACAATGTTCAATGTGTGTTTGAAAAATATGAGAAATTTTTAGTGTGTATGAAAAATTGCTCAACATTTATTAGATAATGTTGATGTGTATTTAAAAATGTTCATACATTTTTTTTAATCATGAAACATAAAAATGTGTTCGCACTAAAAATGTTCCTGGCGCATTCAAAACAATTAGTACAGTAAAACTGACGCATGGAAAAGGTTTGTTCTGTCTCGCAATAAGAGAGACATAGCAATTGTGGAGTCGTCAAAATACTATTCCCTGGACAATTTTCTTCTATGTTTTTTAATTCCTTTTCTTTTCCATTTATTCTTTCCCTTTTTTCAAATTCTTATTATTTTTTAAAAATCGAGAACAAATTTTAAATCCGGAAATATTTTTAATATTCATGAATGTTTTCCGGAATTTGAGAATTGTTTTCGAAATGTTAGAATATTTTTCGAATTCCTGAACATTCTTGAAATCCAGGAACCTCGTTTTAAATCCGGAATATTTTCTATAATATTTAGTGAGTGAAAATTTACGAATATTTGTTCTTAATTTGGGAACATTTTCTAATTCATGAATATTTATTAATTCAGTATAATTTTTATAAAGATTTACGGACCTTTTTTTAATTCATGATCATTTCTTAAATTAATTTTTTATAAAAATCGTGATTTAAAAATGTCAGAAACACTTCTTTAATTATTAATTTTCCATTCATTCATCCCAAATAGTAAGTAAAAATAGAAACTGTTTCTTTGAAGTGAAAACAGGAATAGCAATACCACATCTCGTGAATTGTCTAAAACTAACCACTTCATCGTGAAGAAAACGCTTGAAAATAACAATATGTTTTTTTTTCCGTTCATTGATGCCGCAACCCTTTGCTCTGGTGGAGCGCCATAGTGAGGCACTTCCGTCGTGTTGGCCCCCGCGTCGCCCCCGCTCGGGCGACTCGGCTGGCTCCCCAACCCTAGCCGCCGCCAGGGCCTAGCCCATCTTCCTCCCCTCCCCCCGCCGTCGTCGGAGGACGCCGCCAGCTTGCACCCGGAGGCCGACGGCGGTGGCGGGGGCTCTTCCTCCCTCCTACGTCTCAGGGGTGGCGGGGCCCCAACATGCGTGGAGGTGCGGCCGATCTAGAAACGACGGCGGTCGGCCCTGCCTCGGGCCACGGGCGGCTGCTGCGGCGGCTGGCCTGGATCGGGCGGCGGCGCGATGCGGTCTTCGGCGGCATGTCATCTGGCTTTAGATCGGCGGCGGCGCCGAGGGCCTGGTGGACTGCTTGGCGGCACCCATGGCAGATCTGTTCTGGGCAGTGTAGCTAGTGGTGGTGGTCATCTTTTTTGTCGGCGGCGGCCAGCAGAAGCTTGGTGATCGGATCTCAAGATCCATCATCTAGTCCCGGCTGCGAGTTGGGGAGACATGGTTGCCGGTGAAAACCGAGCCGACGGTAGGCGATGGCGGCGTTCTACGCCGTTACCTTGATGAAGGCATCGTCGTGTAACTACTGTCGACTCACTCGTCGCTCGGAAACCATAGGATCTGGTGTTCCAGATCGGACGATGGCGGCACTGCGGTGTCGTTTCTCTCTTGGGAGCATCGTTTGTGGAGCAGCGCTGGAAGTCAGAGGCATGAGGTGGAGCGGCTTCGCCTTGCACGGAGCTTCGGTGGAGATGTCAAGTCATGCCTGACCGACAGGTGCTACCTACGCTTTGTCATGCCTGGTCGGCAGGTGCTATGCACGACAGATCTTTCAAGGACTTCAAGCTGTGTCGGCTGGTGATACTTGACAGCATGGCGCTGAGGTGTATCAGTGGCGATCGCGACGTGCTCAGCTGTTTGCGCGCAGGGAGGAGGTGCCGTTGGGCGCCATGTTGGCGTCGACGATAGCTAGACCGAGCAAGGTTGATGCATCAGTACAGTTCTGAAGATGGAGCGGTGGCAGTTGGCGGCGGCCTCGAGAGCACGCCGGACCAGGTGTGTCCTGCACTGGCAAGTGGCTAGGTTTGGATCTCAGGTGTTAGATGTTAGGCTTGGCTGCGATGTCTGTTTGGTATTAGGCCAAGGCTATCTGCGCCCCTTCATCAAGTGGATAGGTGTAGCGACAGTTTATTGCTTAGACGGCGGCTTGAGTCTTACTGTTGTATGACTTTGTAAGGTTTTGTGAGAATAATTAATAAAGTGGCAGTATGCATCGTCCAGATGCAGAGGCCGGGGGTCATCCTTCTTTAAAAAAAAAACCTTTGTTGTGCTTATGCTTATCGCTCCTTGGCAGGCAACGTACTGGACCATAAGTGCACTAGTCCGTTTGAACCAAGTGCATAAACATTCATCTGAATTCATTCACACTGGATGCTGAATAGTACAAATACTAGTAGTGACAAATCGAATTGAACAGTAGGGCCATCACTTCAGCCAACAAGTTATCATAACTTTACTGCCTACTAGTTTGTTTCAAGTCGTGGTAACACAGAAAATAAGAGCTCAACATCAGAACAGCAAGCTCAGACGAGCAACCGCGCGGCAAGATGACCATCCAATATTCCAGCTTTAAGACCAAGCAAACTGCCTGTCACCTGTTGGCACTGGTCCCGACGTCGACGCTGTTTACTTTCCGGCGGACCGACGGACGACGAACTAGCTACAGCCGATTACTTTCCCGGTCGATATGCTAGTATAGAACTTGCAAGTAGATCGATTGCTCTGGATAATCGTGATTATCTCTAACATCACCACCATCCAGGGCAGACGAGCCTGAAGTTTCGCTGGGCATTTCAACCAACTTGTTCAAATGTCCTTCACTGTCTTGGGATGCCTAAAGCCTCCCCTAATGTTTGTGCCTACCCAAGTTAGGGGATTTCAAGTTTGGCATGCAGAACATGTGCCGCAAGTTGACAAGGTCAGCAAAGGGGAACTCTAACATTTGGCCATCGCAAAAATCTAGCAGCTGGATATGGTGAAGTTCAGTTAGTGTGCTTGGTAAAATTACAACGCAGTGCCATATTGTCCTGAAAGCAAGATAGCGCAGGTGTTTTAACTGACTAATAGATTGTGGGACAGACAACTTATTGGGCTCCCAGATTCTGAAAGCAACGGCCAGTACCTGCAATTTTGGCAGCCTCCTGCATATACTCTCAATGACTTTTTCCTCAACTGTTGTATCCCAATCAACGACATAAATGATGATACTGCGTGAGTTTTCCAATCCAAGGATCTTCTCGGCAATCAATTCCTCAACATAATTCTGAACAAAAAGATGGCGGACATCTCGAGGGATATCTCCTCTCTAGCCTTCTCCTCTCCGACTCCTTTCATTTTCAATTCTAAAGTAATCATTTCCAGACACCTTGTCTAATAAATCATGGATCAAATCATGAATTTTAAAACAGTAGCAGAAAACAGGGCTTTGGTCACAGGGCAATATTCACATTAGTCCCGGTTCAGTCACGAACCGGGACTAATGTGAGCATTGATCCCGGTTCATGCGGCTAAGGCATTAGTCCTGGTTCACCTGAGCCCTTTAGTCCCGGTTTGAGACACGAACCGGGACTAAAAGGTGCGATGCCCATTAGTACCGGTTCGTGGCACCAACCAGTACTAAAGACCTTTAGTCCCGGTTAAACAAATTGAACAAATTTCATTTGATTTTGAATAAAAGTGAGTTCAACTGATGGATATAAGAAAGTATACTATTAAAGCATCCCAAAACTAATGGACACTACAAGTATTATATTTCCCAGAGCCTGCTCGGTCCTAGTGGTTAGTCCACTGTAGCCAGCCATCTTAAAAATGAAATTGAACAAAAAGTACTGACCCATACTAATATAAGGCCTGGCAGGCAACATCCTCGATTATATCAAGGATTTAGTAGGTTTTGTAGTCGGCAAGTTCAAATGTACCGAAATATTTTAAGTTATGATTTAAATGTTCGGCTGACTCTGGAAATGCATGAAATTTCGGGAAGGTTAAGGTGATGGGCATACAAGAAACGAGGTGCATGCTAGTTATATTTACTGATCGTGGCAGGTGATAAGGCGCTGCGGCTGCTCCGGCATGTGGTGGCGGGGCTCGACGTCGGGGTGCTGGTAAACAACGCCGGACTAGCAAAGCCCGGCGCGGTGTATCTGCATGAGGCGGATGTGGAGGCCTGGGTGAGGATGATCTGGATGAACCTGTGGGCGCTGACCGAGGTGACGATGGCGGTGCTGCCGGGGATGGTGGAACGGGGAAGGGCCATCGTCAACATCGGCTCCCGGACCACCCTGGCCATCCCATCGTTCCCGCTCCTTTCCATCTACGCCGCATCCAAACGGTATATATATATCTGTGATATACCACGACATTTTCACCCTGACATATCTGTGATATACCACGACATTTTCTGAGTTCAATAATTGTACATTTCAGGTACGTAGCTCAGTTGTGCAAGAGCCTTCACGTTGAGTACAGGGGCAAAGGAATCGATGTACAATGTCAGGTTCGTACGTGGGGCCTACTATAATACGTATTAGAATGAAAATGCATACGGGCTGTTCATGTTTGTTTCTACAGGATTCCCCGTCCTCCCGTCCTCCCGTGTCGCCCCTGCGCGGCGACCGGGGGAACCCTAGCGCCGCCGCGTCCTCGTCCCTCCCCGACCTCTCATCCTCGCCGCCGTCGGGGCGCACCGCCGGGCAAAGCCGCGTCGGCGGGATCTCTTCTCCCACGACTCGCTGGATCTGGCGCGGGCGGATCGTGGCGGTTGTTGGCGACGCGCTGGAGGCTCGCTGCATCTGGCGCGGGCAGATCGCGGTGGTTGTTGGCGACGTGCAGGCGGCGGTTGTCCCTGTGCGCGGTTGGCGGCTCCATCTCTGACCCGGACGACGCGGGGGATGGTGGCGGCCCGGCGTGGCCGGCGATCGGGATGCGGTGGTGCCGGCGGCTCGCTGATCTGCCGGTGCTTAGGGTTCTGCCTGGTGGTGCGGGTGGTGGCGGCGGCCCGGCATGGCCGGCGATCGGGATGCGGTGGTGCCGGCGGCTCGCTGATCTGCCGGTGCTCCAGGGTTCTGCCTGGTGGTGCCGGTGGTGGCGGCGGCCCGGCGTGGCCGGCGATCGGGATGCGGTGGTGCCGGCGGCTCGCTGATCTGCCGGTGCTCCAGGGTTCTGCCTGGTGGTGCTGGTGGTGGCGGCGGCCCGTGCACGAGAGTTGGATCCTTTCGAACTGATCTGGGTGAAGACTTGTCTTCGGCTTCTGCTAAGGCCGGCAGTGGCGGCGCTATCTGCGTCGTTCCCTTCTTGAAGGCATCGCCGTGGAGAAGTTCAAGGCCACTCTCTACTACATCCGGGGGAAACCCTAGATCGGATGATCGGATGATGGCGGCGCTCTAGTGTCGTTCCTTCCTTGAGGGCGTCATTTTTGGAGGTACACACATGATCAAGGGACTAGAGGACGGATTCTTTGGTGGAGCGGTGCTTCATCTCTCACACTGATGGCGACAGGTCTCGGCGGCATGGCGCTGTGGAGACTCGGAGTCTGATGCGCGGAGTTGGACTCGCGCAGGAGGGTGATGTTATCAGGCGTCGTGGTGGCGTCGATGGTAGAGAGGCCGGGCAAGGTGGTGCAGCAGTACAACACTAAAGATGGATTGGTGGCAGGTGGCTGCGGCAGCCTCATACCCGGCAGGCGTCCTGGTTGAGGAGTGCGCCGGACTGGTAGGTGCCCCATACCCGGCAGGCGTCCTGGTTGGGACCTCAGGTCTTAGATGTTTAGGTTTGGCTGTGATTTCTGTTTGGTATTAGGCCCAGACTATCAGCGCCCCTTCATCAATTGGATAGGTGTAGCGACAGTTGTTGCATAGATGGGGGCTTTAGTCTTACTGTTGTATGACTTTGTAAGGTCTTATAAGAATAATTAATAAAATGGCCGTATGCATTGCCCAGATGTAGAGGCCGGGGGTCCTCCTCCTTTTCTAAAAAAATGTTTGTTTCTACCTGTTCCTTACAGACATCAACCCAAATATATCATTACTATTGAATGTTTTAAAAGTGTAATATGTGTCCAATCATATTTAAGAGTCTTGTTGAATCCAGGTAATAGAAGCAAGTAGTATATCAACAAGTTATTCCAAAATACAAGCACATTATGTAGTAAAATAGCAATTCGATTTAAAATCTACAAACATTTACCTGCTATTAGAATATAAGGCTTGCTATGTCTTGTACAAAATCATTTCTAAGGTGTTGGTCAATAGGTTGCGGCCTTTCCTGGATGATCTTATCTCTGAGACTCAGAGCGCTTTCATCCCAGGAAGAATGATCACAGATAACGCAATCAATGCGTTCGAGTGTTTCCACAAGATCCAGAACAGCAAAAACACAAGGGGTTCTCACTGCACTTACAAGCTAGACCTTGCAAAAGCATATGATCGTGTTGACTGAGAATTCTTGGAAGGGGCTCTAAGGAAGAGGGGTTTTGACGAAAAATGGATCAAGTGGGTCATGGTGTGTGTCAGATCAGTAAAATTTTCAGTCCGGTGCAATGGTGAGATGCTGGATCTGTTTATCCCAACTAGAGGATTAAGACAAGGTGACCCCCTCAGCCCATACCTATTTTTGTTTGTGGCGGATGGTTTAGTCTCCCTTCTGAAGAAAGAGTCGGAATTGGGAAGCATCACACCCATCAAGATTTCTCGTGGAAGCCCGGGGATCTCAAACCTGCTGTTCGCCGATGACAACCTCCTTTTTTTCAAGGCATCGGCTGATCAGGCACAGAAAGTGAGAGAGGTGTTGGACTCTTATCAAAGTGCTACGGGCCAACTGCTCAGTCGTGCCAAATGCTCACTACTCCTTCCAGAATCAATCCCAACCCAGGTAAGAGAGAGCATCAAGGAGACGCTGGAGGTTGAGGCAATATGTTTTGAGAGTAAGTACCTAGGGCTCCCTACCCCCGAAGGCAGAATGAAGAATGATAAATTCCAGCCTATCATACAGAGGTTTGGAAAAAGATGCAATGGATGGAATGAAAGATTCATGTCACAGGCAGCCAAGGAGGTTAACGTTAAGGCTGTGGCACAAGCTCTTCCCACCTTTATCATGGGCGTGTTCAGACTAAACCAGAGTTTCTGTGACAAGTATGAGAAACTTATTAGGGACTTCTGGTGGGGGGATAAGGAGGACAAGAGGAAAGTTCACTGGATGTCGTGGGAGAATATGACAAAGCCTAAGAGAGCAGGAGGCATAGGGTTCCGTGATATGCACCTCTTCAACCAAGCCTTACTGGCCAGGCAAGGGTGGAGATTAATCCAAAACCCGAATAGCCTGTGTGCAAGGGTCCTCAAGTCAAAATATTTTCCTAACGGGAACATCCTTGATACTGTCTTTGCTTCGGATGTATCTCCTGCGTGGAGAGGTATTGAGTTTGGGCTGGAATTACTTAAGAAGGGACTTATTTGGCAACTTGGAAATGGTAGAAAGATTCAAATAACGAGGGACCAATGGATACTAAGAAAGGAAGGCTTGAAAGCTGCCTCCTTTGTGAGAAGAACAAGGCTCAGATGGGTCAATCAACTCATTGATGAAGAGACTAAAGAATGGAAATATGAGCTGGTGCATCAGATTTTTCATGACTTTGATGCGGAGGACATCTGTAGGATGAGAATCCCAACAGCTGAAGTAGAGGATACTGTGGCTTGGCATTATGAGAAAAATGGGATATTCTCGGTGAAGAGTGGATACAAACTTGCAGATTCTTTGAAAAGGAACACCATAGCCGAGGCATCCACTTCCGGGAACGATCCAGAGGATCGCGGAATTTGGGATGCTATCTGGAAAGCGAAGATACCAAATAAGGTGAATTTTTTTGGTTGGAGAGTGGCGACAAAAACCCTTGCCACTAAACAAAATGCTTGCAGGAGAACTATGGCCATTGATAGTGTGTGTGACATATGTGGCACGGCTCCCGAAGATGAATTCCATGTTGTCATTGCGTGTACCAGGAGCAAAGCACTTAGACATGAAATGAGGAGGCATTGGGAGCTGCCAAGGGAAGGTGACATTTGGGATACAGGACCAGATTGGCTACAACTCCTCCTTCTCGCAAACACTGAGGCAGTCAGAAGGAATACACTCCTACTGCTATGGCAGGCTTGGAACCTGAGAAACAACGTTGTCCATGGAGACGGGAAGGAAAGGGTTGCAGGAGCGGTGCTTGCTCTAATCAGACTGCAGGAGGATCTGGGAATAGCGGAAAGTGGCCAAGGGGATGATAAGAACATAAACAAATTGTCGATCTTTTCGACGGTGCCCCAGATTTCTGCTCACCCTACACCTGATCACTAGGAGGCCCCCCCTCTAGGTGTAGCTAAGTTAAATACGGACGCGTCCTTCCTCGCCGACACGGGTGAGGCATGGGGAGGAGCGGTAGCAAGAGACCACCTGGGACGGGTTTTTATGTCAGTAGGAGGAAGACTGAACCAATGTTTTTCGGCAGAGGAGGCCAAAGGTGCCGCAGCTGTCCTGGGGCTCAGTGCCTTTGCTAGAAGATACAATGGACGGCTAATCCTGGAGACGGACTGCAAGAGCATGGGATGCCAAATACAAGATGAGGGAGCAATCAGATCCGCTTGCTACGCAGTTCTGGCTGATGCAAGACGCATACTGTCGACCTTTGCTAGCTGGGAAGTCAGAATCATTGGCAGAAACAAAAACTCATTAGCACATGTGTTGGCTGCATCAGCAAGAAGGAACGGCGATTTCAGTCTACTGGCGAACGTCCCGAACGATGCGATTTTTGTAATGCAAAAGGAAGTTGTAACAACTATGGCTTAGTGTCCATGGTTTTCTCAAAAAAGTTAAAATAAAATAAGGCTTGCTATGTACGTCGCCATGGATCGATTTAGACACAACACAATCATCGTTGAGTGGATTAAAACTAATACCATGGCATGTGTCATGCAACTGCAGGCGCCGTTGTTCGTGGAGACTAACATGACGTTGGGGGTGGCAAGCAACGAAGCCTCTTGTCCCGGCTAATCATGACGACATCAGACGTGTATGCCAGAGCGGCAGTGTGCTGGATCGGGCATGGCCGGCTTTGCATGCCAAACCTGGGCCACCGGCTCCAGTGGTGCATCTGCCGTGTTGTGCCCGACTGGGTGCTCGATAAGTTGTGCCTCCGGGTGAACCTATGGTATAGAGTTCATTTCCAGCGCGTCAGGACGATGAGAGCATCACAACCAAACGTCATCAATGACAGGATGTCTGCCTTGCAAACAAGTATAATCAATTTGTCCTGCATCATTTGCTGGTGTGTATGTAAACATATCTTGCTTGGATCAATACCTATTCGGTGGATCTTTTTTTTTCTCTGCCAGGAACCAGATTTGAACTGGTGACACGAGGATTTTCAGTCCTCTGCTCTACCAACTGAGCTATCCTGACCTTTTCTTGTGCATCATCCTAGTAGAGTATTTGTATCTATGTCAATTAAAAGGACTAAAAATTAATTAAAGTATTTCAAATTTAAAATTATGTTGGAAATATATGTCTCAGAGGCAATCATTAGTTATTTATATTTCCCATGAACATTATCACTAATATGTATCAACTAGTTTGTGACTAGTTTGTGAAACTACATACTGAATTCTGGCATACTCGGGGTGCGTCCATGTGACTGAATTCTGAATTTATCTTCCTCGCTAACACTATCTAAACTTGCTTGAAATCACCAAATTCAACGACTTCTCCCTCTCCCGGGGCAAGTTGGCTTACTTCCACTCCCCTCCCCTAGGTATTTTTGGCTGCCACCTCCGTCTGCCTTGTCCTCTCCGACGAGCTCTCCGAGCACGCCATCTCCGGGGCGGGGGCACCAAGGTCGTCACCTCTTATAAGCTCTTCTTGTCTTCTTTCTCATGGAGCTTGAATTCATGGTACACTCTAGCTAGTTAGTTGTTGAACGATGTCCACTTATAAGAATTGTGGGCTCCATTTGGGAACAACACTGTATTTCAATCGTAAGAAGTAATAATGTTGTTGATTCTTGTTTTAATGTCCTAATTTAGTTAAGAAGGTGTTCGTATCTTCCTATTTTGGTTTATTATTATGCATTCTTCGTGCATGACATTTCATCGAAGACTTCAGGAGCAAAGACCAAAACACACGATCTCAGCTGCAAGGCAGCAAAGGACGCATCAGAGCTGTGAGAAGAATACCAGGGATGTAATTGACCAGGATGGGTAAAATACCCGAGCCTGCGGATACCTCAAGTTCCCTAGGCATGGTGAACACCAGCGACATCATCATCGTGCATGGCATTTCGTCGAACAGCTTAGGTGCAAAAGCCAGAACAGGCTGTCTCAACTCTCCACTGCAAGGTAGTGAAGTAAGTTCATGGTCAAAGCTGCAGTAGGGTACCTGATGTGCTGAGTAATCACATTCACACTACCACGTACATCAAATACTAGCGGTGACAAACTTTTAGTAGACCAACACTCAGAAGATTTCCTTCGCACTGAATACTGAATTGAATAGTACAAATGGTACTGCTAGCGACAATTAAACAGTTCAGCCAACAAGTTGACTTCCTACTGCTAGTTTGTATCTACTCGTGGTAACAAGAAAAAGAGAGCAAACTGAAAACTAACTCTATTTCTAGGCAACAGACAATTGTCACTTCTTCCGATGGCAGTGCACCCACAGGCGCACGAACGAAGAACAATATGCCAGGAACCAAGGGACACATCTTAATTCCGGTGATAGAAGAATGTGACACATCTTCCATCAGCCACTCAACTAAATTCCTACCAATGATTTGAATAAGATCCTTAGGGAAGAGGAGATTAAGTGGTACCAGAGGTCTAAAGAAAAAGACATTAAGGAGGGTGATGGTAACACGAAATACTTCATGATTAAAGCTAGCGGTAGGAAGCGTAGGAGTAAAATTTTCAGATTCATCCAGGATGAGGGGATCATCCAAGGGGATGAGCAGCTCCTTAAATATGCGACTGATTATTATAAAAAGCTCTTTGGGCCTGTTGAATTACTTCCCGTCTCCTGAAACATTCCTCTAACTGATATGCTTTCCGATGAGGACAAAAGTAAGTTGGCTGGTAAATTTACTTTGGATGAGATAAAAACGGCAGTTTTTTCTATGAGGCATAATAGAGCAGCCGGCCCCGATGGTATGCCTATTGAATTCTTCCAAACCTTTTGGCATCTCATTTGCAATGGTTTGCTGAGTCTCTTTCAAGATTTCTATGATGATATGATTGATATTTCTAGGCTAAACTATGGGGTAGTTGTTGGGCAACGTAGTAATTTCAAAAAAAAATTCCTACGCACACGCACGATCATGGTGATGCATAGCAACGAGAGGAGAGAGTGTTGTCCACGTACCCTCGTAGACCGACAGCGGAAGCGTTATCACAACGCGGTTGATGTAGTCGTACGTCTTCACGATCCGACCGATCAAGTACCGAACGTACGGCACCTCCGAGTTCTACACACGTTCAGCTCGATGACGTCCCTCGAACTCCGATCCAGCCGAGTGTTGAGGGAGAGTTTCGTCAGCACGACGGCGTGGTGACGATGATGATGTTCCACCGATGAGGGCTTCGCCTAAGCTCCGCAACGGTATTATCGAGGTGTAATATGGTGGAGGGGGGCACCGCACACGGCTAAGAGATCTCAAGGATCAATTGTTGTGTCTATGGGGTGCCCCCTGCCCCCGTATATAAAGGAGCAAGGAGGAGGCAGCCGGCCAAGGGAAGAGGCGCGCCAAAGGGGGGAGTCCTACTCCCACCTGGAGTAGTACTCCTCCTTTCCTTGTGGGAGTAGGAGAAGGGAAGGGGGGAGGAGAAAGAAGGAAGGGGGCGCCTGAAGGAAATATGCCCTAGAGGCAATAATAAAGTTATTATTTATTTCCTTATATCATGATAAATGTTTATTATTCATGCTAGAATTGTATTAACCGGAAACATAATACATGTGTGAATACATAGAAAACAGATAAGTCACTAGTAAGCCTCTACTAGACTAGCTCATTAATCAAAGATGGTTATGTTTCCTAACCATAGACATGTGTTGTCATTTGATTAATGAGATCACCTCATTAGAAGAATGATGTGATTGACATGACCCATTCCGTTAGCTTAGCACTTGATCGTTTAGTATATTGCTATTGCTTTCTTCATGACTTATACATGTTCCTATAACTATGAGATTATGCAACTCCGTTTACGGAGGAACACTTTGGGTACTACCAAACGTCACAACGAATCTGGGTGATCATAAAGGAGTACTACAGGTGTCTCCAAAGGTACTTGTTGGGTTGGCGTATTTCGAGATTAGGTTTTGTCACTCCGATTGTCGGAGAGGTATCTCTGGGCCTTCTCGGTAATACACATCACATAAGCCTTGCAAGCATTGCAACTAATGAGTTAGTTGTGAGATGATGTATTACGGAACGAGTAAAGAGACTTGCGATGCTTGAGATTGAACTAGGTATTGGATACCGACGATCGAATCTCGGGCAAGTAACATACCGATGACAAAAGGAACAACGTATGTTGTTATGCGGTTCGACCGATAAAGATCTTCGTAGAAAATGTAGGAACCAATATGGGCATCCAGGTCCCGCTATTGGTTATTGACCGAGATGTGTCTCGGTCATGTCTACATTGTTCTCGAACCGTAGGGTCCGCACGCTTAAGGTTTCGATGACGGTTATATTATGAGTTTGTGTATTTTGATGTACCGAAGGTTGTTCGGAGTCCCGGATATGATCACGGACATGACGAGGAGTCTCGAAATGGTCGAGACATAAAGATTAATATATTGGACGGATATATTTGGACACCGGAAAGGTTCCGAGAAGTTTGGAGCTCCGGAGGTTACCGGAACCCCGGGAGGTATATGGGCCTTATTGGGCCCATGTAGGAGGAAGGAGAAGGAACAAGGGAGGCGCGCCCCAAGCCCAATCCGAATTGGGGAGGGGGGCCGCCCCCTCCTTTCTCCTTCCCTCTTCCTATTCCTACTACTAGTACTACTTCCTAATACTAGTACTCCTTCCTTCCCTCCAAATAAGATAAGGAAAGAGAGGAAACCTACTTGGAGTAGGTTTCCCTCCCTATGGTGCGCCCCTTGTGGCCGGCCACCTCCTCCCTCCCTCCTTTATATACGGGGTGGGGGCACCCTAGAACACACAAGTTGATCCTTGAGATCGTTCCTTAGCCGTGTGCGGTGCCCCCTCCACCATATTCCACCTCGGTCATATCGTAGCGGTGCTTAGGCGAAGCCCTGCGCCGGTGAAACATCAAGATCGTCACCACGCCTGCCCGTCGACGGAACTCCCTCTCCCGGAGCTTTGCTGGATCGGAGCCCGAGGAGCGCCATCGAGCTGAACGTGTGCCAAGAACTCGGAGGCGCCGGAGTAACGGCGCTGGGATCGGCTGGATCGCGAGGAGAACGTACGACTACTTCCTCTACGTCATCATCGACTCGGAGGTGCCGGAGTAACGGCACTGGGATCGGCAGGATCGCGAGGAGAACGTACGACTACTTCCTCTACGTTGTGATCGCTTCCGCTTTGGTCTACGAGGGTACGAGACTACACTCTCCTTCTCGTTGCTATGCCATCACCATGGTCCAGTGTGTGCGTAGGAAAATTTTGAAATTACTACGTTCCCCAACAGTGGCATCCGAGCCTGGTTTTATGCGTTGATGTCATATGCACGAGTAGAACACAAGTGAGTTGTGGGTGATACAAGTCATACTGCCTACCAGCATGTCATACTTTGGTTCAGCGGTATTGTGAGATGAAGCGGCCGGACCGACATTACGCCAGACGCTTACGCGAGACTGGTTTCACCGCTACGAGCACTCGTGCTTAAAGGTGGCTGGCGGGTGTCTGTCTCTCTCACTTTAGTTGAACCGAGTGTGGCTACGCCCGGTCCTTGAGAAGGTTAAAACGGAGTCTATTTGACGAAGTATCGTTGTGGTTTTAATACGTAGGTAAGAACGGTTCTTGCTCAGCCCGTAGCAGCCACGTAAAACTTGCAACAACAAAGTAGAGGACGTCTAACTTGTTTTTGCAGGGCATGTTGTGATGTGATATGGTCAAGACGTGATGCTATATTTTATTGTATGAGATGATCATGTTTTGTAACCGAAGTTATCGGCAACTGGCAGGAGCCATATGGTTGTCGCTTATTGTATGAAATGCAACGCCCTGTAATTGCTTTACTTTATCACTAAGCGGTAGCGATAGTCGAGAAGCAATAGATGGTGTAAACGACAACGATGCTACGATGGAGATCAAGGTGTCGCGCCGGTGGCGATGGTGATCATGACGGTGCTTCGAGATGGAGATCACAAGCACAAGATGATGATGGCCATATCATATCACTTATATTGATTGCATGTGATGTTTATCCTTTATGCATCTTATTTTGCTTTGATTGACGGTAGCATTTTAAGATGATCTCTCATTAAAATTATCAAGTAGTGTTCTCCTGAGTATGCACTGCTGCCAAAGTTCGTCGTGCCGAGACACCACGTGATGATCGGGTGTGATAAGCTCTACGTCCATCTACAATGGGTGCAAGCCAGTTTTTGCACACGCAGAATACTCAGGTTATACTTGACGAGCCTAGCATATGCAGATATGGCCTCGGAACACGGAGACCAAAAGGTCGAGCGTGAATCATATAGTAGATATGGTCAACATAAGATGTTCACCATTGAAAACTACTCCATCTCACGTGATGATCGGTTATGGTTTAGTTGATTTGGATCACGTGATCACTTAGATGACTAGAGAGATGTCTGTCTAAGTGGGAGTTCTTTAGTAATATGATTAATTAAAAACTTAAATTTATCATGAACTTAGTACCTGATAGTATTTTGCTTGTCTATGTTTACTGTAGATAGATGGCTCGTGCTGTTGTTCCGTTGAATTTTAATGCGTTCCTTGAGAAAGCAAAGTTGAAAGATGATGGTAGCAATTACACGGACTGGGTCCGTAATTTGAAGATTATCCTCATTGCTGCACGGAAGAATTACGCCTGGAAGCACCGCTGGGTGCCGTGCCTGCTGCAGGAGCAACGCCGTGAAGTTGTGAACGTCTGGCGAGCAAAGTTGATGACTACTCTATAGTTCAGTGTGCCATGCTTTACGGCTTAGAACCGGGTCTTCAACGACGTTTTGAACGTCATGGAGCATATGAGATGTTCCAAGAGTTGAAGTTAATATTTCAAGCAAATGCCGGATTGAGAGATATGAAGTCTCCAATAAGTTCTATAGCTGCAAGATGGAGGAGAACAGTTCTCGGTGAGCACATACTCAAAATGTCCGGGTATAATAATCACTTAATTCAGCTGGGAGTTAATCTTCCGGATGATAGTGTCATTGACAGAATTCTCCAATCACTGCCACCAAGCTACAAGAGCTTCGTGATGAACTATAATATGCAAGGGATGACTAAGACAATTCTGAGCTCTTCGCAATGCTAAAAGTCATGGAGGTAGAAATCAAGAAAGAGCATCAAGTGTTGATGGTCAACAAGACCACTAGTTTCAAGAAAAGGGCAAAGGGAAGAAGAAGGGAACTTCAAGAAGAACAGCAAACAAGTTGCTGCTCAAGGGAAGAAACCCAAGTCTGGACCTAAACCTGAAATCGAGTGCTTCTCATAAGCAGACTGGTCACTGGAAGCGGAACTGCCCCAAGTATTTGGCGGATAAGAAGGATGGCAAGGTGAACAAAGGTATATGTGATATACATGTTATTGATGTGTACCTTACTAGTGCTCGCAGTAGTGACTGGGTATTTGATACTGGTTCTGTTGCTAACATTTGCAACTCAAACAGGGACTACTGATTAGCGAACACCGGCAAAGGACGAGGTGACGATGCGCGTGGGAAATGGTTCCAAAGTCGATGTGATCGCGGTCGGCACGCTACCTCTACATCTACCTTCGGGATTAGTTTTAGACCTAAATAATTGTTATTTGGTGCCAGCGTTAAGCATGAACATTATATCTGGATCTTGTTTGATGCGAGACGGTTATTCATTTAAATCAGAGAATAAAGGTTGTTCTATTTATATGAATAATATCTTTTATGGTCATGCACCCTTGAAGAGTGGTCTATTTTTAATGAATCTCGATAGTAGTGATACACATATTCACAATGTTGAAACCAAAAGATGCAGAGTTGATAATGATAGTGCGACTTATTTGTGGCATTGCCGTTTAGGTCATATCGGTGTAAAGCGCATGAAGAAACTCCATACTGATGGACTTTTGGAGTCACTTGATTATGAATCACTTGGCACTTGCGTAACCGTGCCTCATGGGCAAGATGACTAAAACCCGTTCTCCGGTACTATGGAGAGAGCAACAGATTTGTTGGAAATCATACATACAGATGTATGTGGTCCAATGAATGTTGAGGCTCGTGGCGGATATCGTTATTTTCTCACCTTCACAGATGATTTAAGCAGATATGGGTATATCTTCTTAATGAAACATAAGTCTGAAACATTTGAAAAGTTCAAAGAATTTCAGAGTGAAGTTGAAAATCATCGTAATAAGAAAATAAAGTTTCTACGATCTGATCGTGGAGGCGAATATTTGAGTTACGAGTTTGGTCTACATTTGAAACAGTGCGGAATAGTTTCACAACTCACGCCACCCGGAACACCACAACGCAATGGTGTGTCCGAACGTCGTAATCGCACTTTACTAGATATGGTGCGATCTATGATGTCTCTTACAGATTTACCGCTATCGTTTTGGGGTTATGCTCTTGAGACGGCCGCATTCACGCTGAATAGAACACCGTCAAAATCCGTTGAGACGACACCTTATGAACTGTGGTTTAGCAAGAAACCAAAGTTGTCGTTTCTTAAAGTTTGGGGATGCGATGCTTATGTGAAAAAGCTTCAACCTGATAAGCTCGAACCTAAATCGGAGAAATGTATCTTCATAGGATACCCAAAGGAGACAGTTGGGTACACCTTCTATCACAGATCCGAAGGCAAGACATTTGTTGCTAAGAATGGATCCTTTCTAGAGAAGGAGTTTCTCTCGAAAGAAGTGAGTGGGAGGAAAGTAGAACTTGATGAGGTAACTATACCTTCTCCCTTATTTGAAAGTAGTTTATCACATAAACCAGTTTCTGCGATATCTACACCAAATAGTGAGGAAGTTGATGATGTTGATCATGAAACTTCAGATCAAGTTACTACAGAACCTCGTAGATCAACCAGAATAAAATCCGCACCAGAGTGGTACGGCAATCCTGTTCTGGAAGTCATGCTACTAGATCATGATGAACCTACGAACTATGAAGAAGCGATGGTGAGCCCAGATTCTGCAAAATGGCTTGAGGCCATGAAATCTGAGATGGGATCCATGTATGAAAACAAAGTGTGGACTTTGGTTGACTTGCCCGAGGGTCGGCAAGCAATAGAAAACAAGTGGATCTTCAAGAAGAAGACTGACGACGGTAATATTGTTGTCTACAAAGCTCGACTTGTCGCAAAGGGTTTTCGACAAGTTCAAGGGATTGACTACGATGAGACCTTCTCACCCGTAGCGATGCTTAAGTCTGTCCGAATCATGTTAGCAATTGCCGCATTTTATGGTTATGAAATTTGGCAAATGGATGTAAAGACCGCATTCCTGAATGGGTTTACGGAAGAAGAGTTGTATATGATGCAACCAGAAGGTTTTATCGATCCAAAGGGAGCTAACAAAGTGTGCAAGCTCCAGCGATCCATTTATGGACTGGTGCAAGCATCTCGGAGTTGGAATAAACGCTTTGATAGTGTGATCAAAGTATTTGGGTTTATACAGACTTTTGGAGAAGCCTGTATTTACAAGAAAGTGAGTGGGAGCTCTGTAGCATTTCTGATATTATATGTAGATGACATATTACTGATCGGAAATGATATAGAATTTCTGGATAGCATAAAGGGATACTTGAACAAGAGTTTTTCGATGAAAGACCTTGGTGAAGCTGCTTACATATTGGGCATCAAGATCTATAGAGATAGATCAAGACGCTTAATTGGACTTTCACAAAGCACATACCTTGACAAAGTTTTGAAGAAGTTCAAAATGGATCAGGCAAAGAAAGGTTTTTTACCTGTATTACAAGGTGTGAGATTGAGTCAGACTCAATGCCCGACCACAGCAGAAGATAGAGAGAAAATGAAAGATGTTCCCTATGCTTCAGCCATAGGCTCTATCATGTATGCAATGCTGTGTACCAGACCTGACGTATGCTTAGCTGTAAGCTTGGCAGGAAGGTACCAAAGTAATCCAGAGTGGATCATCGGACAGCGGTCAAGAACATCCTGAAATACACGAAAAGGACTAAGGATATGTTTCTCAGATATGGAGGTGACAAAGAGCTAGTCGTAAATGGTTACGTCGATGCAAGCTTTTGACACTGATCCGGACGATTCTAAATCGCAAACCGGATACGTGTTTTTGTTAAACGGTGGAGCTGTCGGTTGGTGCAGTTCTAAACAAAGCGCCGTGGCGGGATCTACATGTGAAGCGGAGTACATAGCTGCTTCGGAAGCAGCAAATGAAGGAGTCTGGATGAAAGAGTTCATTTCCGATCTAGGTGTTATACCTAGTGCATCGGGACCAATGAAGATCTTCTGTGACAATACTGGTGCAATTGCCTTGGCAAAGGAATCCAGATTTCACAAGAGGACCAAGCATATCAAGAGACGCTTCAATTCCATTCGGGACCAAGTCCAAGTGGGAGACATAGAGATTTGCAAAGTACATACGGATCTGAACGTTGCAGACCCGCTGACTAAGCCTCTTCCACGAGCAAAACATGATCAGCACCAAGACTCCATGGGTGTTAGAATCATTCTTGAGTAATCTAGATTATTGACTCTAGTGCAAGTGGGAGACTGAAGGAAATATGCCCTAGAGGCAATAATAAAGTTATTATTTATTTCCTCATATCATGATAAATTTATATTATTCATGCTAGAATTGAATTAAACGGAAACATGAAACATGTGTGAATACATAGACAAACAGATAAGTCACTAGTAAGCCTCTACTAGACTAGCTCAATAATCAAAGATGGTTATGTTTCCTAACCATAGACATGTGTTGTCATTTGATTAATGAGATCACCTCATTAGAAGAATGATGTGATTGACATGACCCATTCCGTTAGCTTAGCACTTGATCGTTTAGTATATTGCTATTGCTTTCTTCATGACTTATACATGTTCCTATAACTATGAGATTATGCAACTCCCGTTTACGGAGGAACACTTTGGGTACTACCAAACGTCACAACGAATCTGGGTGATCATAAAGGAGTACTACAGGTGTCTCCAAAGGTACTTGTTGGGTTGGCGATTTCGAGATTAGGTTTTGTCACTTCGATTGTCGGAGAGGTATCTGGGCCTTCTCGGTAATACACATCACATAAGCCTTGCAAGCATTGCAACTAATGAGTTAGTTGTGAGATGATGTATTACGAACGAGTAAAGAGACTTGCCAAGAACGAGATTGAACTAGGTATTGGATACCGACGATCGAATCTCGGGCAAGTAACATACCGATGACAAAAGGAACAACGTATGTTGTTATGCGGTCTGACCGATAAAGATCTTCAGAAAATGTAGGAACCAATATGGGCATCCAGGTCCCGCTATTGGTTATTGACCGGAGATGTGTCTCGGTCATGTCTACATTGTTCTCGAACCGTAGGGTCCGCACGCTTAAGGTTTCAAGGACGGTTATATTATGAGTTTGTGTATTTTGATGTACGAAGGTTGTTCGAGTCCCGGATATGATCACGGACATGACGAGGAGTCTCGAAATGGTCGAGACATAAAGATTAATATATTGGACGGATATATTTGGACACCGGAAAGGTTCCGGAGAAGTTTGGAGCTCCGGAGGTTACCGAACCCCGGAGGTATATGGGCCTTATTGGGCCCATGTAGGAGGAAGGGAGAAGGAACAAGGGAGGGGCGCGCTTCAAGCCCAATCCGAATTGGGGAGGGGCCGCCCCTTTCCTTTCTCCTTCCCCCTCTTCCTATTCCTACTACTAGTACTACTTCCTAATACTAGTACTCCTTCCTTCCCTCCAAATAAGATAAGGAAAGAGAGGAAACCTACTTGGAGTAGGTTTCCTCCCTATGGTGCGCCCCTTGTGGCCGGCCACCTCCTCCCTCCCTCCTTTATATCACGGGGTGGGGGCACCCTAGAACACACAAGTTGATCCTTGAGATCGTTCCTTAGCCGTGTGCGGTGCCCCCTCCACCATATTCCACCTTGGTCATATCGTAGCGGTGCTTAGGCGAAGCCCTGCGCCGGTGAAACATCAAGATCGTCCTACCACGCCGTCGTCCGACGGAACTCCCTCTCCCCAGAGCTTTGCTGGATCGGAGCCCGAGGAGCGTCATCGAGCTGAACGTGTGCCAAGAACTCGGAGGCGCCGGAGTAACGGCGCTGGGATCGGCTGGATCACGAGGAGAACGTACGACTACTTCCTCTACGTCATCATCGACTCGGAGGTGCCGGAGTAACGGCACTGGGATCGGCAGGATCGCGAGGAGAACGTCGACTACTTCCTCTACGCTAGATCGCTTCCGCTTTGGTCTACGAGGGTACGTAGACTACACTCTCCCTTCTCGTTGCTATGCCATCACCATGGTCCTGTGTGTGCGTAGGAAAATTTTGAAATTACTACGTTCCCCAACAGCGCCCCCCTCCCTAGTCCAATTCGGACTAGCCCATGGGGAGGGGTGCGGCCACCCTTTGGGGTCTTTCTCTCCTTTCCCGTATGGCCCATTAAGGCCCAATACGAATTCCCGTAACTCAAAGGGTGCTAAGCTAACGGAATGGGTCAAGTCAAGTCAATCACGTCATTCTCCTAATGAGGTGATCTCGTTAATCAAATGACAACTTATGTCTATGACTAGGAAACATAACCATCTTTGATTAACGAGCTAGTCAAGTCGAGGCATACTAGTGACACTCTGTTTGTCTATATATTCACACATGTATTATGTTTCCGGTTAATACAATTCTAGCATGAATAATAAACATTTATCATGATACAAGTAAATAAATAATACTTTATTATTGCCTCTAGGGCATATTTCCTTCAGTCTCCCACTTGCAATAGATTCAATAATCTAGTTCACATCGCCATGTGATTTAACATCAATAATTCACATCACCATGTGATTAACACCCATAGTTCACATCTCTATGTGACCAACACTCAAAGGGTTTACTAGAGTCAATAATCTAGTTCACATCGCTATGTGATTAACACCCAAAGAGTACTAATGTGTGATCATGTTTTGATTGTGAGATAAGTTTAGTCAACGGGTCTGTCACATTCAGATCCGTAAGGATTTTGCAAATTTCTATGTCTACAATGCTCTGCACGGAGCTACTCTAGCTAATTGCTCCCATTTTCAATATGTATCTAGACCGAGACTTAGAGTCATCTAGATTTAGTGTCAAAACTTGCATCAACGTAACCCTTTACGACGAACCTTTTGTCACTTCCATAATCGAGAAATATTTCCTTATTCCACTAAGGATAGTTTTGACCGCAGTCCAGTGATCTACTCCTAGATCACTATTGTACTCCCTTGCCAAAATCAGTGTAGGGTATACAATAGATCTGGTACACAGCATGGCATACTTTATAGAATCTATGGCCAAGGCATAGGGAATGACTTTCATTCTCTTTCTATCTTCTGCCGTGGTCGGGCTTTGAGTCTTTACTCAATTTCACACCTTGTAACACAGGCAAGAACTCTTTCTTTGACTGTTCTATTTTGAACTACTTCAAAATCTTGTTAAGGTATGTACTCATTGAAAAACTTATCAAGCGTCTTCATCTATCTCTATAGATCTTGATGCTCAATATGTAAGCAGCTTCACCGAGGTCTATCTTTGAAAAACTCCTTTCAAACACTCCTTTATGCTTTGCAGAATAATTCTACATTATTTCTGATTAACAATATGTCATTCACATATACTTATCAGAAATGTTGTAGTGCTCCCACTCACTTTCTTGTAAATACAGGCTTCACCGCAAGTCTGTATACAACTATATGCTTTGATCAACTTATCAAAGCGTATATTCCAACTCCGAGATGGTTGCACCAGTCCATTGATGGATCATTGAGCTTGCATATTTTGTTAGCACCTTTAGGATTGACAAAACCTTCTGGTTGCATCATATACAACTCTTCTTTAATAAATCCATCAAGGAATGCAGTTTTGTTTATCCCTTTGCCTGATTTCATAAAATGCGGCAATTGCTAACATGATTCGGACAGACTTAAGCATAGATACGAGTGAGAAACTCTCATCGTAGTCAACACCTTGAACTTGTCGAAAACTTTTTGCGACAATTCTAGCTTTGTAGATAGTGACACTACTACCAGCGTCCGTCTTCCTCTTGAAGATCCATTTAATCTCAATGGCTTGCCGATCATCGGGCAAGTCAACCAAAGTCCATACTTTGTTCTTCATACATGGATCTCATCTCTGATTTCATGGCCTCAAGCCATTTCCCGGAATCTGGGCTCATCATCGCTTCCTCATAGTTCGTAGGTTCGTCATGGTCAAATAACATGACCTCCAGAACAGGATTACCGTACCACTCTGGTGTGGATCTCACTCTAGTTTACCTACGAGGTTTGGTAGTAACTTGATCTGAAGTTACATGATCATCATCATTAACTTCCTCACTAATTGGTGTAGGAGTCACAGGAACAGATTTCTGTGATGAACTACTTTCCAATAAGGGAGCAGGTACAGTTACCTCATCAAGTTCTACTTTCCTCCCACTCACTTCTTTCGAGAGAAACTCCTTCTCTAGAAAGGATCCATACTAAGCAACAAATGTCTTTCCTTCGGATCTATGATAGAAGGTGTACCCAACTGTCTCCTTTGGGTATCCTATGAAGACACATTTCTCCGATTTGGGTTTGAGCTTATCAGGATGAAACTTTTTCACATAAGCATCGCAACCCCAAACTTTAAAAAACGACAACTTTGGTTTCTTGCCAAACCACAGTTCATAAGGCGTCGTCTCAACGGATTTTGATGGTGCCCTATTTAACGTGAATGTAGCTGTCTCTAATGCATAACCCCAAAACGATAGTGGTAAATTGGTAAGAGACATCATAGATTGCACTATATCCAATAAAGTACGATTATGACGTTCGGACACACCATTATGATGTGGTGTTCCAGGTGGCGTGAGTAGTGAAACTATTTCACATTGTTTTAACTGAAGGCCAAACTCGTAACTAAAATACTCTTCTCCACGATGAAATCGTAGAAACTTTATTTTCTTGTTACGATGATTTTCGCTTCACTCTGAAATTATATGAACTTTTCAAATGTTTCAGACTTCTGTTTCATTAAGTAGATATACCCATATCTGCTCAAATCATCTGTGAAGGTCAGAAAATAATGATACCTGCTACGAGCCTCAATATTCATCGGACCACATACATCTGTATGTATGATTTCCAACAAATCTGTTGCTCTCTCCATAGTTCCGGAGAACGGCGTTTTAGTCATCTTGCCCATGAGGCACGGTTCGCAAGCATCAAGTGATTCATAATCAAGTGATTCCAAAATCCCATCAGTATGGAGTTTCTTCATGCGCTTTACACCAATATGACCTAAACGGCAGTGCCACAAATAGTTTGCACTATCATTATTAACTTTGCATCTTTTGGCTTCAATATTATGATTATATGTATCACTATGATCGAGATCCAACAAACCATTTTCGTTGGTGTGTATGACCATAGAAGGTTTTTATTCATGTAAACAGAACAACAATTGTTCTCTAACTTAAATGAATAACCGTATTGCAATAAACATGATCAAATCATATTCATGCTCAACGCAAACACCAAATAACACTTATTTAGTTTCAACACTAATCCCAGAAGTATAGGGAGTGTGCGATGATGATCATATCAATCTTGGAACTACTTCCAACACACATCGTCACCTCTCCTTTTACTAGTCTCTGTTTATTCTGCAACTCCCATTTGAGTTACTACTCTTAGCAACTGAACCAGTATCGAATACCGAGGGGTTGCTATAAACACTAGTAAAGTACACATCAATAACATGTATATCCAATATACCTTTGTTCACTTTGCCATCCTTCTTATCCACCAAATAGTTGGGGTAGTTCCGCTTCCAGTGACCAGTCCCTTTGCAGTAGAAGCACTTAGTCTCAGGCTTAGGACCAGACTTAGGCTTCTTCACTTGAGCAGCAACTTGCTTGCCGTTCTTGTTGAAGTTCCCCTTCTATCCCTTTGCCCTTTTCTTGAAACTAGTGGTCTTGTTAACCATCAACACTTGATGTTTTTCTTGATTTCTACCTTCGTCGATTTCAGCATCACGAAGAGCTTGGGAATTACTTTCGTCATCCCTTGCATACTATAGTTCATCACGAAGTTCTACTAACTTGGTGATGGTGACTAGAGAGTTCTGTCAATCACTATTTTATCTGGAAGATTAACTCCCACTTGATTCAAGCGATTGTAGTACCTGGACAATCTGAGCACATGCTCACTAGTTGAGTGATTCTCCTCCATCTTTTAGCTATAGAACTTGTTGGAGACTTCATATCTCTCAACTCGGGTATTTGCTTGAAATATTAACTTCAACTCCTGGAACATCTTATATGTTCCATGACGTTCAAAACGTCTTTGAAGTCCCGATTCTAAGCTGTTAAGCATGGTGCACTAAACTATCAAGTAGTCATCATATTGAGCTAGCCAAACATTCATAACGCCCGCATCTGCTCCTGCAATAGGTCCGTCACCCAGCGGTGCATCAAGGACATAATTTTTCTGTGCAACAATGAGGATAATCCTCAGATCACGGATCCAATCCGCATCATTGCTACTAACATCTTTCAACATAGTTTTCTCTAGGAACATATGATAAATAAACAGGGAAGCAACAACGCGAGCTATTGATCTACAACATAATTTGCAAAATACTATCAGGACTAAGTTCATGATAAATTTAAGTTCAATTAATCATATTACTTATGAACTCCCACTTAGATAGACATCCCTCTAATCCTCTAAGTGATCACGTGATCCATATCAACTAAACCATGTCCGATCATCACGTGAGATGGAGTAGTTTCAATGGTGAACATCACTATGTTGTTCATATCTACTATATGATTCACGCTCGACCTTTCGGTCTCCGTGTTCCGAGGCCATATCTGTTATATGCTAGGCTCGTCAAGTTTAACCTGAGTATTCCGCGTGTGCAACTGTTTTGCAACCGTTGTATTTGAACGTAGAGCCTATCACACCCGATCATCACGTGGTGTCTCAGCACGAAGAACTTTCGCAACGGTGCATACTCAGGGAGAACACTTATACTTTGATAATTTAGTGAAGGATCATCTTATAATGCTACCGTCAAACAAAGCAAGATAAGATGCATAAAGGATTAACATCACATGTAATCAATATAAGTGATATGATATGGCCATCATCATCTTGCGCTTGTGATCTCCATCTCCGAAGCACCGTGCTCGTGATCTCCATCTCCGAAGCACCATCATGATCTCCATCGTCACCGGCACGACACCTTGATCTCCATCGTAGTATCGTTGTCGTCTCGCCAACTTTATTGCTTTTACGACTATCGCTACCGCTTAGTGATAAAGTAAAACTATTACATGGCGATTGCATCTCATACAATAAAGCGACAAACATATGGCTCCTGCCAGTTGCCGATAACTCGGTTACAAAACATGATCATCTCATACAACACATTATATCACATCATGTCTTGGCCATATCACATCACAACATGCCCTGCAAAAACAAGTTAGATGTCCTCTACTTTGTTGTTGCATGTTTTACGTGGCTGCTACGGGCTTAGCAAGAACCGTTCTTACCTACGCATCAAAACCACAACGATAGTTTGTCAAGTTGGTGCTGTTTTAACCTTCGCAAGGACCGGGCGTAGCGACACTCGGTTCAACTAAAGTGAGAGAGACAGACACCCGCCGGTCACCTTTAAGCAACGAGTGCTCGCAACGGTGAAACCAGTCTTGCGTAAGCGTACGCGTAATGTCGGTCCGGGCCGCTTCATCTCACAATACCGCTAAACCAAAGTATGACATGCTGGTAAGCAGTATGACTTATATCGCCCACAACTCACTTGTGTTCTACTCGTGCATAGCATCAACGCATAAAACCTGGCTCTGATACCACTGTTGGGGAACGTAGTAATTTAAAAAAATTCCTACGCACACGCAAGATCATGGTGATGCATAGCAACGAGAGGGGAGAGTGTTTTCCACGTACCCTCGTAGACCGACAGCGGAAGTGTTATCACAACGCGGTTGATGTAGTCGTACGTCTTCACGATCCGACCGATCAAGTACCGAACGCACGGCACCTCCGAAGTTCTACACACGCTCAGCTCGATGACGCCCCTCGAACTCCGATCCAGCCGAGTGTTGAGGGAGAGTTTCACAAGACGACGGCGCAGGACGGCGATGATGTTCCACCGATGAGGGCTTCGCTTAAGCTCCGCAACGGTATTATCGAGGTGTAATATGGTGGAGGGGGGCACCGCACACGGCTAAGAGATCTCAAGGATCAATTGTTGTGTCTATGGGGTGCCCCCCTGCCCCCGTATATAAACGAGTAAGGAGGAGGCAGCCGGCCAAGGGAAGAGGCGCGCCAAAGGGGGGAGTCCTACTCCCACCGGGAGTAGGACTCCTCCTTTCCTTGTGGGAGTAGGAGAAGGGAAGGGGGAAGGAGAAAGAAGGAAGGGGGCGCCCCCCTCCCTAGTCCAATTCGGACTAGCCCATGGGGAGGGGTGCGGCCACCCTTTGGGGTCTTTCTCTCCTTTCCCGTATGGCCCATTAAGTCCCAATACGAATTCCCGTAACTCTCCGGTACTCCGAAAAATACCCGAATCACTCGGAACCTTTCCGAAGTCCGAATATAGTCGTCCAATATATCGATCTTTACGTCTCGACCATTTCGAGACTCCTCTTCGTGTCCCCGATATCATCCGGGACTCCGAACTCCTTCGGTACATCAAAACTCAATAAAACTGTCATCGTAACGTTAAGCGTGCGGACCCTACGGGTTCGAGAACTATGTAGACATGACCGAGACACGTCTCCGGTCAATAACCAATAGCGGGACCTGGATGCCCATATTGGCTCCCACATATTCTACGAAGATCTTTATCGGTCAGACCGCATAACAACATACGTTGTTCCCTTTGTCACCGGTATGTTACTTGCCTGAGATTTGATCGTCGGTATCTCGATACCTAGTTCAATCTCGTTACCGGCAAGTCTCTTTACTCGTTCCGTAACACATCATCCCGCAACTAACTCATTAGTCACAATGCTTGCAAGGCTTATAGTGATGTGCATTACCGAGAGGGCCCAGAGATACCTCTCCGACAATTGGAGTGACAAATCCTAATCTCGAAATACGCCAACCCAACAAGTACCTTTGGAGACACCTGTAGAGCACCTTTATAATCACCCATTTACGTTAGACGCTTTGGTGGCACACAAAGTGTTCCTCCGGTAAACGGGAGTTGCATAATCTCATAGTCATAGGAACATGTATAAGTGATGAAGAAAGCAATAGCAACATACTAAACGATCGAGTGCTAAGCTAACGGAATGGGTCAAGTCAATCACGTCATTCTCCTAATGAGGTGATCTCGTTAATCAAATGACAACTTATGTCTATGGCTAGGAAACATAACCATCTTTGATTAACGAGCTAGTCAAGTAGAGGCATACTAGTGACACTCTGTTTGTCTATATATTCACACATGTATTATGTTTCCGGTTAATACAATTCTAGCATGAATAATAAACATTTATCATGATACAAGGAAATAAATAATACTTTATTATTGCCTCTAGGGCATATTTCCTTCAGTAGTTACATTGTTAGCTAAGGGTCAAGGGCGGATAGGATTCAGATGTACAGACCTATATGCATGCTCAATGTCCCGTTTAAAATCTTTACCAAAGTCTTAAACAATAGAGCTATGGCTACTGCTCACAAGACGATTTCTAAGGTACAATCTGCGTTTATCAAAGGGCGTTATATTTTAGATAATGTCGCTGTTCTCCATGAGACGCTTCACTCACTACATAAGTCTAAATGCGCTGCTGTTATTTTTAAGGTTGATTTCGAGAAAGCTTAGGATAAAATTAATTGGGACTTTATGCTTAGTACGCTGAAAATGAAAGGGTTTCCTGATAAATTTATTCGTTGGACGAAAGCGGTTATTCGTAATGGTAAAGTAGCTATTACTTTAAATGACTTGATTGGCCCCTATTTTGTTACTAGGAAAGGATTGAGGCAGGGGACCCGTTCTCCCCTATTGTTTAACCTTGTTGCTGATGTTCTTTCTACCCTGGTTCAAAGGGCGCAAGAACAAGGATTTATTAAAGGAGTTCTACCTAGATTGTACGAGGGTGGTCTTACTGTGTTACAATACGCTGATGATACGATTTTCTGCTTTGAAGATGACTTAGAAGGGGCTAGAAACCTTAAAGTCATTCTACGCGTGTTTGAGCACTTGACGGGTTTGAAAATCAATTTCTTAAAAAGTGAAATCCATTGCTTTGGTGCCGCTTTGTTGAAACAAGAAGAATATGCTCAGATTTTCACTTGTGCGATGGGGGACTTCCCCTTAACTTATTTAGGCCTTCCTCTACATTTTAAAAATTTGCGTAATGCTCATTGGAAACCAGCTGAAGAGAAAATTGAGAAGAAGGCAGCAACCCGGCAAGGGGGTTTGCTTTCAATGGGTGATAGGATTACCCTCGCTGAGACTTGTATGAGTAATGTTCCTAGCCATTTGCTTTCTTTTTTAAACTACCTAAAGGTGTAGGCAAGAGAATGGACTTTGTCTGTGCTCGTATGGTTTGGCAAGAGAGGGATGGAGTTAGAAAGTATCACCTAGTCAAGTGGGTCGACGTTTGTCAACCTAGAGACCAGGGGGGTCTGGGGATTACTAATTTGGAGATTAAAAACATCAGCCTCTTATGTAAGTGGTTATGGAGATTAGAGAATGAGGAACGGGATTTGCAGAAAATGATAAGAGCCAAATATTTGAGTAGGAAAACTTTGGTTCAATGTGAAGCTTCTCCGGGTAATTCCCATTTTTGGAATGGATTGTTGAGTATAAAGGATATCTTCTATTCTTGCTGTCAAAGGGTGGTGGGTGATGGTTGTAAGACGAGATTTTGGGAAGACACATGGCTGGTAGAAAGCCACTTTGTCAACTTTTCCCCGCTTTGTATAATTTAACTTTTGTCAACATGTTACTGTTACTAAAGTCTTTAACCAGGATTTTGATTGTATTAGATTTAGGAGATGTCTTTATGGGGAAACTCTTACAATGTGGAATGAATTACTTGATATGTGTAGTCAGGTTACTCTGTCGGAGGAGCCTCGACAAAGTTAAATGACTTTTAACTAAATCTGGATCCTTCTCGGTTAAGTCGCTTTTATCATTACCTTATAGCTAGAGTTGTTGCTTTTCCTTTTAAACTTCATTGGAGGTTGAGAATACCTCTAAAAGTAAAAGTGTTTATATGGTTAGTGATCAAAGGGAGGATCCTAACCAAGGATAACTTATCTAGACGAGGGTGGAAAGGACCAAATTTCATGTAGTTTTGTGGTGTCTCTGAGAGCATTGATCATCTATTCTTTTCGTGCTCTTTTGCTTGGTTTTTATGGAATGTGATATGTGGTACACTAGGTAACCCGAAATTACCTTTATCTTTATTTGATCTTTTGTCACAACTGGATACCATCCTATTCTGGAAAGGATAGGGCTGTTGTTTCTACTGGTGCTACTGCTTTGATATGGACAATTTGGAAAACAAGGAACAGATCCTGTTTTCAACACGCTTTTCCTTTCAAATCCTATCAATGTAATATTTACCCTGTGTTCTTTGTTGGATTCATGGATGATTGTACAGAGAAAAGGAGTGCAAAAATGCTTAGGAGGGTTCCAAGAGGCTATCTCGGGTAGCAAATGAAGTCTCTGAGAAAGAGCGTATGGGTCGAATCCTTCTGCTCAAAGACTGAGTTTTGTGTCTACCTGAAGTTGGGCGGCTCTATAGTATGTTCTGGTGTTAGACTTGCCTATTGTTTTGGCTGATGTGCAATTTGTAAAAAAAGAGGTTTAGAAAGTCTGCTCTCTCTCTCCAGAAGTGGGTGATTTGGCATCCTATAGATATGGTTATATGTCTAGGATGTAGGTTGTGTATCAGTTGATGAGGTGATGCATTAGATCTGATGGAAAAAGTGGTGTGGTGGTTGTATCCAGACTCCTATTTTCATAATGAAAATGGGGGCCATGTGGCCCCTTTTATCGAAAGAAAAGAAAAATGATTGACTGTTCAAGGCAATAAACTTACACTTGCCATACGAAGTGAACTCCATCAAATTTTCTTACTGTTTAGTACTAGGTGTTGCTATGCAGGGTGTTGTACAAGAGCACTACAACCATGCAACCCAAGAAGAAGAAGCATCTGAAGAAGAAGCATGCATATTGCCCTGAGCTGGACATTCCTTCAGGCTGAATACTGAATTAACTAACAACTGGGTGGTTATAGTTTCGTTACCAGGCAATGGAGTGCCCATGCACTCGTGGTCCAAGATCTCCCGTGACTTACGTCAAAAAATTAATTTACGTCAAAAAAATCTCCCGTGACATTTCGTTGCCAAACAATGGAGTTGGAACTGCCTCATCAGGCGCATGACACATTCAAGGCAGTACTTGCCTGAATGAATGGTTCAAGTTCACCATTTGTTCATGCATGTATGGTCGTATCGGTATCAAAATCGATTGTCTATGTGCCAAAAGATGCTCTGCCAATATCACGGATCATTGATGGAGCACGCACGCCAATGGATAAGCAAAACAACAGCGGAGAAGAAGGGCATACGCAAGAGATTTTGTTACATTATCCGGTTCTCAGAACTCACGCATACATACACAACAGTACAATGAAATAGTATACAACTATAACAGTAATGCCAGTATTCTTACAACAATCCATCCGTCTGACTGACCATAAATCACAGCAAGCAAACTACTAAAGAGTCTTTGCATCAAGTGTAGAAAATATGGATCCGTAATATTTCTGTTGTATTGCTTTGACCCTTGTAGGAGTATATGTAGAGTACAATATGAGGGAGAGAGACTTGGAGTAGAGAGCAAGTTGTACAAGGTTTAAACCAATCCAATCTCTAACTCCAAATCCCTAAGTTTAACATAATTATACTTCTAACATCAAGAACAAGGACACAAAAGGAAGCACAGATCTGACACATCCTATCAGCAGTTTGGCTTACCATTTCAAGTTTTATACCATGCATGCATCTTTGCGCTGGCTGCACATTCCCTTCTTGAGGTCAAAAGCATGTCAGCATGAGAGGAAGAGTCTTCTCATCGGGGGAAGAGGCAGAGTTAGCAACATCTTACATGCCAGTAACGAGGCAGCAAATGGGACTAGAGTCTTACATGAATCAAGTGTTTAAGCTCATCAAGGTTCGGTTTCAACAGTGTCTTCAATAAGTTCAGTTTCGTCAGTTAGCACAGGCAGTGTTATTTCTTCGGCAAATAACTTTGCAGCTCTGGTGTGCGCCCGTGCGTAGCCAGAATGGTTCTTGCGTTTCCTTGCAGGCATCTTCTGCATGCTATTTTTCTTGGTAATAGTGCAGGCCATGGATGGCGAGAAAGCTTAATACATCTTCCGCATGAATTTTGTTTAGTTCAACTCCATGCATTTTGTGTGTTGATATACACCCACCCAGTAGGTTAGTTATACTCTTATTTGTTTCTACTCTGGAAATGTACTTCTCACCGAAAAGTGTGGACATAATGCCAGTAACAAATTTTAGTACTGAGGTCATCCACGTTAATACCATAATGCTAATTTGACTACAAAAATACAACTTTTCGACCATCAGACTCAATACAATACAATTGTATCAATTTCAGTACTCCCTCTAATTCATACTAATAGTCGCTGATTTTGTACAACTTTATACTTAACCCCACCAAAATATTGAGAAAAATAGATGTTTTTTAAAACCTTACAAAAAGAACCTTCAGTGGAGCGGAGACACAAGATACACATGAACATCACTTGCAGTTTTACAAGTCAGGGACAAACACAAACAGGTTCGGCCTATCACCAATCGTAAGCTGCCCATTTCTGGACAATTTTCGTGTTTTCACTCTTTCGGGATCTGACTCCTTTCCTACCACAGAGGTCAATGGCGGTAGGATAAAACAGCATACCGCCGAGGCCCTTGGCGGTAGGCAACTTATCCATGTCAGCGTGATGCAGCCCTACCGCCGCACGGTATATTATTTTACCGTACCACCATTGACCTCGGCGGTAGGAAAAGGTTCAGATCCCGAAAAAAATTCAAAGCAGGGTTAGATCTGGACTAACTTTCGCAAAAGGGTCAAAACAACAAAATCACGCCCCCCCCCTCCCCCCCATTTCATGCTGGGCAGGTGGATGATCATGGAGATGGACACGGAACACGCCATGAACACCATGGATGGGCTGAACGCTCGAGCCAGATCACGAAGACACGAACATGCATGCATCCAGCACATGCATGCTCACCAAAGCTCTTTGATGCGGCACGTCTCAATGTTTTCTCACATGCTTCACCCGGCCGCATTATGGCTGATTAGTACAGTACAATGATGCAGCTGAGACCATTCAGAGATGTCCCCCATATGATTGCAGGAGCTCCAAACCTCCAACAAGAGAATCCCGACGACCCTCCGCCGTGGTTGTTCGGCATCCGCTTTCTTCCTTCCTCATCAACATGGTAAACAAATATGTAGCTCCACAACTCACCATGCCCATGGGTGCTCGTAATACATATTTACTGGTCGTCACATACAACTCTTCTGCCCAACCAAGTTAGCCAGTTTGTGTTTATGTTTTGTTGTGCATGCTCGTAAAATAATTTTAGACATAGTAATGCAAAGAGAGCCTTGGCTTAGTGGTTGGGCATGCCACTGCCGCTACTAGAGTTAGCGCGAGGTTTTTGCCCCCGCTACTGCTAGGGCGCTACAGCTAAATTTTAGCAGTAGCGCTGACTTGGCCCACGCTACTCCTAACTCAGTTAGCAGTAGCGTCCTTCTGTGCCAGCGCTACTGCTAAGTAGTAGCAACTTGGGCCTTACCGCCCGCTACTATTATTCATCTGTATTTTATTTTTTTATTTTATACTGTATGTATACATAATTATACAAATTTTGATATAGTAGAAATTAAGATATTGTTATATCATTAAGGTCGTGATGAGTTATTATATCATTGTGTGGAAGAAACACATATTAGATTCATGCGATTGTGCAACCTAACGATCTAAGTTCATTTTCTAGAATTGACATGTGATGCATAGAGGGTTTCCCTCATCTATTGAAGATCAAGTTTGGTGTGTGGTGAAACCACTTATCAAGAAATATCTTGATACCCACTTAAAAAATTGAGGACCATATTTATCTCGGTACTCATACTAAAATGGCCGTATGCATTCCTGGTTGGTGCAGATGTCGAGAAGTGAAAATCTCTCCCATTTTAATGTAGTGCGGCTTCCTTCACCGCCATCTCATCTGACCCTACCCACTCCCCTCTCCTCCACCGCCGGTGACGACACAAGGGAAAACCCGAGCGGCTCGGTGGCGGCGGCCTTCTTCTCGCACGTCAGCTGCTCAAGATCGCTGCAGCGGTTTCGATCTTGATTTCCTCGGTGATGACGGCGGACCAGAACGGCTGGAGTGTGGCGGCGGGTCTCTAGCCGCAGTGGCTGGTGGCGGCGGTGGCGGCCATGCTGCAGCCGCTGAACCTCCGGTTCGTCTTCGGACCACGGTGGCGCTCCTGGTCTTGATCTGCATCACGCAGACGTCCGGGGCGGCGACCTTGGGCTTGGCGATGGTGGTCATCCCCTTCGTCAGAGGTGGTCATCCTTAGACTGGGTGGTCCGATCACGAGATTCGTCATCTAGTCCTGGCTACAAGTCAGGGAGACATAGTTGCCGGTAAAAAACCGAGCCGACGGCGGGCGATGGCAGCGTTCTGCGCCGTTACCTTGATGAAGGCATCGTAGTGTAACTGCTATCTAGCCACTCATGCTGCTCTAGGGGAAACTCTAGGATCTGGTCTTCCAGATCGGACGATGAAAGCATTGCGGTGTCGTTTCTCTTTTGGAAGCATCGTTTGTGGAGGAGCACTGGAAGATAGAGGCAGGAGGTGGAGCGGTTTCGTCTTGCACGGAGCTTCGGTGAAGATGTCAAGTCATGCCTGGCCGACAAGTGCTATGCTTTGTCATGCCTGTTCGGCAGGTCCTATGCACGACACATCTTCCAGCGACTTCAAGCTGTGTCAGCTGGTGGTACTTGGCGGCATGGTGCTGCGTTGTACCGGCGGTGACGACAACGTGCTCATCAGTTTGCACACTGGGAGATGGTGTCGCTGGACGCCATGGTGGCGTCGACAGATGGTCGGACTGGCAAGGATGATGCGGATCTCTTTTCTGAAGTTGGGTTAGTGGTTCGATGATGATGGTTGCTTCTAAAATGTGTGCATGTGGTGTACACTTTAGATTTGCTGGACCGGCTGTAGGTTCCGATACGTTATGCGGATGGATTGGCGACGACACCGGTTTTAGATATGGGGAGTGAGAGCACACCACATTATCGAGTTTGTAGGTGTGAGTGGTGGCTTCAGGTGGCTTGATGTATATTCTTGTCAGACCTTTGTTGAATAATTAATAAAGATGATTGTATGCCTGATCGATGCTGAGGCCGAGGGTTTCAACTTTCAACCTCCTTTTTCCAAAAAAATATTTGTTCAGATTCAATGGAAAAACCGTCTCATCACTCTAAATCTGACTAGAAAAAACGACTATAGTAAATTATGGAGTTCAAGTAAAAAGAGCTGCCTAAGAAAGAATGGCATATTAAAATAGCATCTTTGGTACAGCACCAACAGATAGAGATTATAGGCTACCAAACCGAAGTAATGAGACCCATCCAGCCATAACAGTTGGTCAAAGCAACCATTCATTAAGGCAAACATGAGCCAGACACTGATGTATTTTTGGAAGCATCTTCAGGTCAAGCTCATGCGTGGCCTAGGGGTGCAACAATAAAGCAGCCCCTAAAACCCCCATGCCATCACAAAAGCTACAGTCAAGTGTTTCAGATATGATCACAAAAGCAACAATAATTACTTGAGGCTTCAGACATAAACTAGAAAAGTAAGGACATATACACGAACTAAGTGTGGATTGTCAAACACTATTAGAGTTCCTGATAACCCATATAAAACATTCTTTCAAGATTTAGAGGTGTGCATGGAGACCAGTTAGATTACATTGCCAAATAGCCCGCAATATAAAGATTCCATGCCAAATCATAACAAAATTTGAACGCTATAACACAAATAGATTCCAAGGAGCACACTGAGGAGCTATAGGCTATATACCAATCAGTTCGTTGAGAGTTTTGACCATCGGATTGTCCCTTGGGTTGAAATTCTAAAGCATCGCATGGAGACATTGGTGAATAGATTCGGAAGCAAAGTGAAATTGAATTTATCATGGGTCCATATAACTTGAAAATCGTTGCCGGCGTTCAAATGGACCCATCTATGACCACAATTTTATGGCCGCTTCAAGATATAGTAAAAACAAAATATGTAATTTACAACAATGGTCACGTGGTTTTCAGTAAAATTGGCTTGTAACTAAATTACAACCAAGAATAGTGTGAATTAGATACCCTTGTCTTGCAACAGTCTCAAAGACAGGGACTGGAGTACTACCTTTGTTCTTATCAACTCTGAGGAGCCAGGGTGCACTGCTATATATAGGTGGCTCTCGATTGCTCAACGAAGCCATCCAACAAACCAAGTCACTCTTGCTGACCCACACATAGGTGCTGCTTTGGGTGGTTTGATAAAGCTACAGCCAAAATGGTATGTGTTTCATCCTCTCATGTAGTCCTTATTTATTCATTTTCTTCAAAAGAATGGAGGAATTTGACAGTATTTTGGAAGGATTGGTCTCAGAATCCTAAATTTTGGAGTAAATTGATGGTATACTCTCCTCTAATTAATTCAGAGCAAGCCTGTGAAGATTGGACCATGGGGTGGGAATGGTGGCAGCGAGCGTGATGTCCAGCCAAAGCCCACCCGTATGGTTAGTGTGACCGTCAGTAGCGGAGCTATTATTGACGCTTATTGCATTCACCTATGTGGGCACCGATAACGCCAACACTCTTCGGGCATCAAGTGGGGTGGCACTGGTGGCACGGAAGATACGGTGCGTTAAATGTTTGTTTTTAAATATTTCTTTGTCTTGTACTATATTGCGTCGATCGGCGGCTTTTCATTATTGTTTGAGCTGGTCGGGCATTCTAGCTAGATCCAATCCAACGGCTAGGGTTACTATTTCTCCTACATGTACTGGTATACCTACCTCTTACCTACATGACCTGATGATTTCCATCTCTTGCAGATTAATCTAGACGCTACCAACTATGTGACGGAAATCTCCGGGACGGTGGGTAAATTTGGGACCGACGACATCGTCACGTCTCTTAAAATTGTCACCTCCAAGGGGGTTACCAAGACATACGGCTCAGGTACCGGGACTTCTTTCCGTGTCCCAGTGCTTGACGGGGGTAAGATCGTCGGCTTCTTTGGACGCGCCGGTGCCTTCCTGGATGCGATTGGGTTCTACATTTCTCCATGAATGGTTGGTTGATGCACACTTCTTGGCCGGCCACCTAGCCAATGAAGGAAGGAGTGTGTACCGTACGTGACGTAGTACTGGCAGCACCTGCTTGCTAGAATAAATAAACTTGCAAGTGCTTTGCATGGCACTTTTGCATATGTGTGTGATAATGTGTAACGCCATGATCCTCAAGTCGTGGGATGGCATGACAAGTGTGTGTGGATCGGGCGTGGCACTGGTCTTCAGGCTAGTTATTAGCCGAGGCATGCGCTATGCGTTGTAAAGGCGCACATGTATGAATAAAAGAAGTTTGTTGCAAGGCTTGTTCTAGTGCAACATGCTCATCCGGATTTGATCTTGGACAATGCTAACGCCCACACGTGCGGTGGAAACCAAACCCGCCCACACGCCCTATAACACACAGACTACGCCATGTCACCGCATGCATGCATGTGGTAATGTTTTTGGATTTTCAGTTTTTAAAATATTTTATCTCGTAAATAAAAAATCCGATTGAAGATCCGTTTTCACCATTAAATTCCTCGCGATGAGATCTTCGAAACTAGATCTCATATCAATATATTTCGACGAATTTTTTTTGGGTTAAAAGTTGCCATGTCTAATGCACATGAATTTCCATGATGTTTACTAAAATTGCCATGATACATGCACTTAAAATTGCCATGGTTCATATAAAAAAATATTTTCATGATCAAAGTACTGGAATTGCCATCATAAAAAAACTGAAATTGCCATGCTCTACAAACTAAAATTTCCACATGGCAAGTTTAGTTTAAGCACTATGGCAACTACAGTAAACATCATGACAATTTTGGGCAAAAAAATTTAAATCGAAACATATCAATATGGGGTCTAGTTTTGAAGATCTTGTCGAGACGGATTTAATGGTGAAAACAAATTTTTAATTCAATTTTTTAATTAGGAGATAAACATTTTTAAGCCGAAAACCAAAAAGATTTCTGCTGATGTCATCTGTTCATACGTGGCAAAATGAGTGGTGATGGAGGCGTGTGGGTGATGTGTAAACGCCCATACGTGTGGGCGTTAGTATTTCCGTTGATCTTTAGACTTGGACTGAGCACCATTGTGTCGCACCTTCACGCGCATGCATGTTCAGTGAGATACCATGTGCCCCGCAGTTCGTAAGGTAGATGATGATAAATCGTTGATTTATCCAAGCGAGTTCCACTTTCATACCTATCATGAGTATCCGTACTGACACACATATGTGTGCCTGGATATACTGGTCATACACGTTTCCGTCAATACAAATATATGGATCAAAACAGTCATTTTTTGCTTTTTGATCCATCTTTTTTGTAGCCTAGATAAATTATTATTGAATACACTTTTACCGATATATGAAACACACAGAGTCGTGCCTTTGCACACACGCACACGCACACACATATCCATGAAAATAATTTTGACCTTTTGTACTTATGAATATGTTATATATATTTTAGAAAATACTAGACTCTATGGAGCACCGATGCCAAATTGACGCTGTCATCGATTTAACCTTTCTTTTCTTCAGAAATATTGATTTTCTGTTAACCACCGTGATTGTGATGTGGGCGACGAGTGAAACGGCTAACTAGTCCATGTAAGCTAGAGTTATCTACATAACGGCAGATGCGCGCACGTGGCAGAAAATATTTGTGCTTTGTGGGATTGGAACTCATGAACACAAAGGCCCCAATCAGCTGACCTAGCATGTAATTGTGCTAAAAAAATAGGTTCATTATTTAATTAAAAAGTAGCACCTCGACTCTTTGCACGAGAATACATCAACTTATATACATTTGTATATTGTGTGGAAATCTTGAAGCCACTTCAAGAACCAAGAAACAGAGGGAGCGAAGGAATTAAATGAATCTGGGCTGGCATGGCTGATTGGCTCTAAATAATAAAATTATTGGATTTGCATGGATGGTTGCGTCAATATAAATTGAGTGGGTTTGTAACTAAAACTAGATTTCAGAATTGTTGTTATGATGGGGAGACCCTATAATTAATGAATTAATCCTCTCGGAGTCCACCAATCTTGTGTTAATAATACATGTTTTAAGACCTTCGTGAGATAACCACAACAAAGGAGGGAGTAGATTTCAACCTCGGCATGCGTATCCCTGCTGCCATCAGGTGGCACCGTCCGGATGTTGTCATGAGCATTGATATACGCTTCGGTAGACACGCCAATTATTTCTCCTGTTACAATGCACGGGCATATGTAAGTGTGCATGCGTGTATGTGTGTGTGTCTAGAATAGTAATAGCGCTGATGACCGGTGGTCGGCCTGTTGCAGTGTTCGTCCGCAACATGATGATCAGGCTGGTGGCCTACGGTTGTCGGCTGGATTTCACATGGCTTCGTCATCTCGATACCATTGGATTTTTGTTGGTTATACCAATCACATGCTTTCCATCATTGCGCAACATGTATATATATGCCATAAAGAAAGTAGTATGTGGAAGGCATGGGTGTACATTACGTGATCCAATGCAGCTAGGTGCCTGACAAGCATTTATATAGTTGTCTGGCAAAGATGTGCAGCAATCCAAAGTGCATCTGGACCTATATGCTTCACCATTATCCAGTAGAATTATAAAGCAGAGCAACACACAAGTATGGAATTCCTCCTTCCACCTGTCTCATTTTTTGGGTGAGTGCAGTGAACTGCATACACCATACTCTTATCAGTTTTTTTTCCTTATGTGTACATCACATCGACATTCAATTGCGTTAGTGTGAGTCTGTGAGTTGTGGCGTTAAAAGATAGCCTGTTACTGCTAGCATTATTATTATGCATTTTGATGGCTTAAATTTCCAATCAAAAAATATATTATTATTACAGCTAGCATTGTCTTTGTTAGCAGCATGCTCATTTTTGTCCCATTTGTAAATTTCAGTATTATCCTGATGCTTAGAAAGTTGAAAATAAATGATGTTTAATGCTTAAGTACCCAATATTTCATTCCTGCCATTTTTTTATATCTGAACAAGAATTATATTAGGCAATGGAACGTTATTTTTTTTAAGCCACATGTTGAAAAATATTTTTAAAAATAGGGGACATTGCCCTAAATTTGACAGCCAAAAAGCATGAAGTAATTCAGTATGTTTCAACGTCTATTTTTGGGGATTTTGAAGTCCTAAATATTTGTGCAACATGGGAATATATAAGTCATCATGTCTTCCTCTTCCATATGTATGGTTCAATCACCGCATGTTAAAGTGCGGTAGAGGTGTATGTTCCTGGATTTCATATTTGTTTTGTTGTACAACAAATATATGCTCCATGTTGGAATTACTCCTAAGAATGGAAACAGCAATTACACCGCATCTAATTGATATGTAATGCTGGGTTTTGAAGTGCGACCTTTATGTTCGAAACAGGCCTAAATTATTCTTACGTTATCAACAGCTTGATATCCCCTCTTTCCTTTGAGTATATGATTATTACACCAAGACTGTAATATCAAGCCCGTACGAATGCCGATATGTGATTTCCGCACGGTAATAAATTTCTGACATGTTATGCTCTTGTATAGAACCCTGTTATATTTTAAGATAAATAAATACAAAGTTCGAATGTTCACGGCTCACAAATCCTGTAGTTTTACACATGAATACCACTAGTAGTTTTACAAGTCATAAGAAACAGGATATACATGAACATCGCCGGTAGTTTTACAAGTTTGAAAAGAACAAACCTTTTGTTGGATAACCATCTGCTTGCGGCCCACCGCCAACGTAGGCTGCCCATTCCCTACTGGACACGGGCATGGGCATGCAGATGGAGTAGGAGCACAGCATAAACGCCATGGATGTGCTGAACGCTCGTGCCACATCACGAGCATGGATGCATCCACTCGACCATGCCATGTGTTGGATCATGAAAGCTATTTGATGCGGCACGTCTCAATGTTTCTCACATTCATCACCAGGCCGCATTATAGCGGATTAGTACAGTACAACACAGTAATGCAGCTGAGACCATACTTCGGTGTTGGCAAAAAAGGCATGCAGCATGGTCGGAGTCACATTATTTTGAATGCAAAGTCACTCATGTTATGTTGTACGCGTGTGGTTGGCACCGAGAAACCCACCGTCGTCGCCAAGCTGGATGATTGTTGGAGGCTCTAAAACCCAGTGCCACACGCATTCTCTCCCCTTTCTTCGCCCCAAGAAGCGAAGCCCGTGACCTCGGGATCGGCTTTCTTCCTCCATCGTTAACAAGTTAAACAAACATGTAGCTGCACAAGTCCTCGCCTTTGCCCAAAGGAGCTTCTAGTACAATTTTGTCGTTCCGTAATCTAGTACAACTCTTTTGCCCAACCGAATTAGCCAGTTATTTTTTTTTTGTTACGCGTGCTCATAACAATAATTTTAGGCATCGTAATATTCAGATTTAATAATAAATCCGTCTCAACACTGTACATCACACTAGAAAAAATAACTAGTAAAAGTTGTTTGAGATACGACATACAAGAAAATATAGAAGATCAAATCAACACATGGGAGAAAATGATTTTAATGCGGAAAACCCCTCCAATAGAATGGAAAACCACGGGCGCCATTCAACGAAACTTCGCTATGTCGGGAGAGCTTACAAACACCGGGATTTCCAATGATGATCTTATCTCGCATGGAGGCTTACAAGGGATATATATAATAGTGATGACCTAGGTCGATACTTATCCATGGACCTATGCTCTGCTTAGTTAGAAGTTAGCCTTTGTAGGAATTTGGATCAGAACTTAACAGAAGTATGGAGTTCTAGTAATAAGAGCTGGCTAAAAAAGAAGGGCATGTTAAAATAACATCTTTGGTACAGTATCAACAGACAGAGATTAATGTAGTTCCATAATGAGACCCATCCAGCCACAACATTTTGGTGAAAGCAACCATTCATTAAGGCAAACATGAGCCAGATTTTATGAAGCATCTTCAGGTCCATCTCAGCCGCTGCTTATGGATGCAACAATAAAACAGGCCCTAAAACCCTCATATGTCATCACAAAAGCTACATTTAGGGCTTGTTTGGTTGAGCGGTAGCATACCCAGGGCAGCAAAGCCCCATTGGGGGGAATTTACCTGGCAAGTGAGATCCCCTCCAACACACCGGGGGGATTCCTCTCTTATCTATATAGTCATTTGGTAACAGGGAGGCGGCTGAGGTGGGGCAGCAGATGCAGAAAGCAGGCAGCGGAGCAGGGGACGAGCAGAAGCGGCGGCTAAGCTTTGTGTCGCTATGTAGATGGGGAGAATTCTCCCACCCAAGGAGGCCGTGGATTTCCTACCCAGTGAAAGGCGGTGGATCGGGATAGAAACACCCCTGCCCGCTGGCACCAAATGGGCCCTCCAGAAAAACCGGCCGCAAATTAATCTTTGTTTTCATGCCCAGGAAAAGGACGGGATCCCCAGGATCCGCATTACCAAAGGACGCCTTAAGCATTTTAGATATGATCATAAAATACAATAAGTTATTCCTCCGTAATTTTATGCTACTTGGTTTCTCTTCGTAAAATAGATGTTGTTTTAGATGACAATGCTGTGGGGACCTATATATATTTTCAGCCGTTGCTCCTTTTGATAATTACTTTCTGCACCGAAGAGCAATGGTGAGCAACTGTTGATGTAGGTGGGGTGAAGATAAGTGTCACGTCTGGAGCCATCGTGCCGCATAGGGAGCACCTAAAGCCCGGCATGCCACCCTCCAATTGCAAGACAACGACGTCCAATGGTAATTCTTCCTTTCTCTTCAACTAGATAACCAAACACCATTTCTTATAGAATATCTACCCCCATTTCTCTTCAACGACGTCCAATGTAGAAATATTTCCTTATTCCACTAAGGATAGTTTTGACCGCAGTCCAGTGATCTACTCCTAGATCACTATTGTACTCCCTTGCCAAAATCAATGTAGGGTATACAATAGATCTGGTACACAGCATGGCATACTTTATAGAATCTATGGCCAAGGCATAGGGAATGACTTTCATTCTCTTTCTATCTTCTGCCGTGGTCGGGCTTTGAGTCTTTACTCAATTTCACACCTTGTAACACAGGCAAGAACTCTTTCTTTGACTGTTCTATTTTGAACTACTTCAAAATCTTGTCAAGGTATGTACTCATTGAAAAACTTATCAAGCCGCCTTCATCTATCTCTATAGATCTTGATGCTCAATATGTAAGCAGCTTCACCGAGGTCTATCTTTGAAAAACTCCTTTCAAACACTCCTTTATGCTTTGCAGAATAATTCTACATTATTTCTGATTAACAATATGTCATTCACATATACTTATCAGAAATGTTGTAGTGCTCCCACTCACTTTCTTGTAAATACAGGCTTCACCGCAAGTCTGTATAAAACTATATGCTTTGATCAACTTATCAAAGCGTATATTCCAACTCCGAGATGCTTGCACCAGTCCATTGATGGATCGCTGGAGCTTGCATATTTTGTTAGCACCTTTAGGATTGACAAAACCTTCTGGTTGCATCATATACAACTCTTCTTTAATAAATCCATCAAGGAATGCAGTTTTGTTTATCCCTTTGCCTGATTTCATAAAATGCGGAAATTGCTAACATGATTCGGACAGACTTAAGCATAGATACGAGTGAGAAACTCTCATCGTAGTCAACACCTTGAACTTGTCGAAAACTTTTTGCGACAATTCTAGCTTTGTAGATAGTGACACTACTACCAGCGTCCGCCTTCCTCTTGAAGATCCATTTAATCTCAATGGCTTGCCGATCATCGGGCAAGTCAACCAAAGTCCATACTTTGTTCTTCATACATGGATCTCATCTCTGATTTCATGGCCTCAAGCCATTTCCCGGAATCTGGGCTCATCATCGCTTCCTCATAGTTCGAGGTTCGTCATGGTCAAATAACATGACCTCCGTAACAGGATTACCGCATCACTCTGGTGTGGATCTCACTCTGGTTTACCTACGAGGTTTGGTAGTAACTTGATCTGAAGTTACATGATCATCATCATTAACTTCCTCACTAATTGGTGTAGGAGTCACAGGAACAGATTTCTGTGATGAACTACTTTCCAATAAGGGAGCAGGTACAGTTACCTCATCAAGTTCTACTTTCCTCCCACTCACTTCTTTCGAGAGAAACTCCTTCTCTAGAAAGGATCCATACTAAGCAACGAATGTCTTGCCTTCGGATCTATGATAGAAGGTGTACCCAACTGTCTCCTTTGGGTATCCTATGAAGACACATTTCTCCGATTTGGGTTTGAGCTTATCAGGATGAAACTTTTTCACATAAGCATCGCAACCCCAAACTTTAAAAAACGACAACTTTGGTTTCTTGCCAAACCACAGTTCATAAGGCGTCGTCTCAACGGATTTTGATGGTGCCCTATTTAACGTGAATGTAGCTGTCTCTAATGCATAACCCCAAACCAATAGTGGTAAATTGGTAAGAGACATCATAGATTGCACTATATCCAATAAAGTACGATTATGACGTTCGGACACACCATTATGATGTGGTGTTCCAGGTGGCGTGAGTAGTGAAACTATTTCACATTGTTTTAATCAAGGCCAAACTCAGAATTAAAATACTCTTCTCCACGATGAAATCGTAGAGAAACTTTATTTTCTTGTTACGATGATTTTCGCTTCACTCTGAAATTATATGAACTTTTCAAATGTTTCAGACTTCTGTTTCATTAAGTAGATATACCCATATCTGCTCAAATCATCTGTGAAGGTCAGAAAATAATGATACCTGCTACGAGCCTCAATATTCATCGGACCACATACATCCGTATGTATGATTTCCAACAAATTTGTTGCTCTCTCCATAGTTCCGGAGAACGGCGTTTTAGTCATCTTACCCATGAGGCACGGTTCGCAAGTATCAAGTGATTCATAATAAAGTAATTCCAAAATCCCATCAGTATGGAGTTTCTTCATGCGCTTTACACCAATATGACCTAAACGGCAGTGCCACAAATAGTTTGCACTATCATTATTAACTTAGCATCTTTTGGCTTCAATATTATGATTATATGTATCACTATGATCGAGATCCAACAAACCATTTTCGTTGGTGTGTATGACCATAGAAGGTTTTTATTCATGTAAAATGTAACAACAATTGTTCTCTAACTTAAATGAATAAATCCGTATTGCAATAAACATGATCAAATCATATTCATGCTCAACGCAAACACCAAATAACACTTATTTAGTTTCAACACTAATCCCGAAAGTATAGGGAGTGCGATGATAATCATATCAATCTTGGAACTACTTCCAACACACATCGTCACCTCTCCTTTTACTAGTCTCTGCTTATTCTGCAACTCCCATTTGAGTTACTACTCTTAGCAACTGAACCAGTATCGAATACCGAGGGGTTGCTATAAACACTAGTAAAGTACACATCAATAACATGTATATCCAATATACCTTTGTTCACTTTGCCATCCTTCTTATCCACCAAATAGTTGGGGTAGTTCCGCTTCCAAAGGACCAGTCCCTTTGCAGTAGAAGCACTTAGTCTCGTGCTTAGGACCAGACTTAGGCTTCTTCACTTGAGCAGCAACTTGCTTGCCGTTCTTGTTGAAGTTCCCCTTCTATCCCTTTGCCCTTTTCTTGAAACTAGTGGTCTTGTTAACCATCAACACTTGATGTTTTTCTTGATTTCTACCTTCGCCGATTTCAGCATCACGAAGAGCTTGGGAATTACTTTCGTCATCCCTTGCATACTATAGTTCATCACGAAGTTCTACTAACTTGGTGATGGTGACTAGAGAATTCTGTCAATCACTATTTTATCCGGAAGATTAACTCCCACTTGATTCAAGCGATTGTAGTACCTGCATAATCTGAGCACATGCTCACTAGTTGAGTGATTCTCCTCCATCTTTTAGCTATAGAACTTGTTGGAGACTTCATATCTCTCAACTCGGTATTTGCTTGAAATATTAACTTCAACTCCTGGAACATCTTATATGTTCCATGACGCTCAAAACGCCTTTGAAGTCCCGATTCTAAGCTGTTAAGCATGGTGCACTAAACTATCAAGTAGTCATCATATTGAGCTAGCCAAACGCTCATAACGCCTCGTGATCCGCTTCCTGCATTAGGTCCGCTACCTAGCGGTGCATCAAGGACATAATTTTTCTGTGCAGCAATGAGGATAATCCTCGATCACGGATCCAATCCGCATCATTGCTACTAACATCTTTCAACATAATTTTTCTCTAGGAACATATGATAAATAAACAGGGAAGCAACAACGCGAGCTATTGATCTACAACATAATTTGCAAAATACTATCAGGACTAAGTTCATGATAAATTTAAGTTCAATTAATCATATTACTTATGAACTCCCACTTAGATAGACATCCTCTAATCCTCTAAGTGATCACGTGATCCATATCAACTAAAACCATGTCCGATCATCACGTGAGATGGAGTAGTTTCAATGGTGAACATCACTATGTTGATCATATCTACTATATGATTCACGCCGACCTTTCGGTCTCCGTGTTCCGAGGCCATATCTGTTATATGCTAGGCTCACAAGTTTAACCTGAGTATTCCGCTGTGCAACTGTTTTGCAACCGCTGTATTTGAACGTAGAGCCTATCACACCCGATCATCACGTGGTGTCTCAAAGACGAAGAACTTTTGCAACGGTGCATACTGGGGAGAACACTTATACTTTGATAATTTAGTGAAGGATCATCTTATAATGCTACCGTCAAACAAAGCAAGATAAGATGCATAAAGGATTAACATCACATGTAATCAATATAAGTGATATGATATGGCCATCATCATCTTGGCGCCAGGATCTCCATCTCAAGCACCATGCTCGTGATCTCCATCTCCAGCACCGCCATGATCACCATCGCCACCGGCTCGACACCTTGATCTCCATCGTAGTATCGTTGTCGCCTCGCCAACTTTATTGCTTTTACGACTATCGCTACCGCTTAGTGATAAAGTAAAACTATTACATGGCGATTGCATCTCATACAATAAAGCGACAACCATATGGCTCCTGCCGATTGTCGATAACTCGGTTACAAAACATGATCATCTCATACAACACATTATATCACATCATGTCTTGACCATATCACATCACAACATGCCCTGCAAAAACAAGTTAGATGTCCTCTACTTTGTTGTTGCATGTTTTACGTGGCTGCTACGGGCTTAGCAAGAACCGTTCTTACCTACGCATCAAAACCACAACGATAGTTTGTCAAGTTGGTGCTGTTTTAACCTTCGCAAGGACCGGGCGAGCGACACTCGGTTCAACTAAAGTGAGAGAGACAGACACCCGCCGGTCACCTTTAAGCAACGAAAGTGCTCGCGAACGGTGAAACCAGTCTCGCCAGAAGCTGCACGCGTAATGTCGGTCCGGCCGCTTCATCTCACAATACCGCTGAACCAAAGTATGACATGCCGGTAAGCAAGATGACTTATATCGCCCACAACTCACTTGTGTTCTACTCGCATAGCATCAACGCATAAAACCTGGCTCGATACCACTGTTGGGGAACGAGTAATTTTAAAAAAAATTCCTACGCACACGCAAGATCATGGTGATGCATAGCAACGAGAGGGGAGAGTGTTTTCCACGCACTGTGAGACCGACAGCGGAAGTGTTATCACAACGCTGGTTGATGTAGTCGCACGCCTTCACGATCCGACCGATCAAGTACCGAACGCACGACACCTCCGGAAGTTCTACACACGCTCAGCTCGATGACGCCCCTCGAACTCCGATCCAGCCGAGTGTTGAGGGAGAGTTTCACAAGACGACGGCGCAGGACGATGATGATGTTCCACCGATGAGGGCTTCGCCTAAGCTCCGCAACGGTATTATCGAGGTGTAATATGGTGGAGGGGGGCACCGCACACGGCTAAGAGATCTCAAGGATCAATTGTTGTGTCTATGGGGTGCCCCCCTGCCCCCGTATATAAACGAGTAAGGAGGAGGCAGCCGGCCAAGGGAAGAGGCGCGCCAAAGGGGGGGAGTCCTACTCCCACCGGGAGTAGGACTCCTCCTTTCCTTGTGGGAGTAGGAGAAGGAAGGGGAAGGAGAAAGAAGGAAGGGGCGCCTCCCTAGTCCACCCGGACTAGCCCATGGGGAGGGGTGCGCCACCCTTGGGGTCTTTCTCCTTTCCCGTATGGCCCATTAAGGCCCAATACGAATTCCCGTAACTCTCCTGCACTCAAAATACCGAATCACTCGGAACCTTTCCAAGTCCGAATATAGTCGCCCAATATATCGATCTTTACGTCTCGACCATTTCGAGACTCCTCTTCGTAGCCCCGATATCATCCGGGACTCCGAACTCCTTCGGTACATCAAAACTCAATAAAACTGTCATCGTAACGTTAAGCGTGCGGACCCTATGGGTTCGAGAACTATGTAGACATGACCGAGACACGCCTCCGTCAATAACCAATAGCGGGACCTGGATGCCCATATTGGCTCCTACATATTCTACGAAGATCTTTATCGGTCAGATCGATAACAACATACGTTGTTCCCTTTGTCACCGGTATGTTACTTGCCCGAGATTTGATCGTCGGTATCTCGATACCTAGTTCAATCTGCTATCGCAAGTCTCTTTACTCGCTCCGTAACACATCATCCCGCAACTAACTCATTAGTCACAATGCTTGCAAGGCTTATAGTGATGTGCATTACCGAGAGGGCCCAGAGATACCTCTCCGACATTTGGAGTGACAAATCCTAATCTCGAAATACGCCAACCCAACAAGTACCTTTGGAGACACCTGTAGAGCACCTTTATAATCACCCAGTTACGCTAGGACGCTTGGTGGCACACAAAGTGTTCCTCCGTAAACGGAGTTGCATAATCTCATAGTCATAGGAACATGTATAAGTGATGAAGAAAGCAATAGCAACATACTAAACGATCGAGTGCTAAGCTAACGGAATGGGTCAAGTCAATCACGTCATTCTCCTAATGAGGTGATCTCGTTAATCAAATGACAACTTATGTCTATGGCTAGGAAACATAACCATCTTTGATTAACGAGCTAGTCAAGTAGAGGCATACTAGTGACACTCTGTTTGTCTATATATTCACACATGTATTATGTTTCCGTTAATACAATTCTAGCATGAATAATAAACATTTATCATGATACAAGGAAATAAATAATACTTTATTATTGCCTCTAGGGCATATTTCCTTCAGTAGTTACATTGTTAGCTAAGGGTCAAGGGGCGGATAGGATTCAGATGTACAGACCTATATGCATGCTCAATGTCCCGTTTAAAATCTTTACCAAAGTCTTAAACAATAGAGCTATGGCTACTGCTCACAAGACGATTTCTAAGGTACAATCTATGCTTATCAAAGGGCGTTATATTTTAGATAATGTCGCTGTTCTCCATGAGACGCTTCACTCACTACATAAGTCTAAATGCGCTTGCTGTTATTTTTAAGGTTGATTTTAGAAAGCTTAGGATAAAATTAATTGGGACTTTATGCTTAGTACGCTGAAAATGAAAGGGTTTCCTGATAAATTTATTCGTTGGATCTAAAGCGGTTATTCATAATGGTAAAGTAGCTATTACTTTAAATGACTTGATTGGCCCCTATTTTGTTACTAGGAAAGGATTGAGGCAGGGGACCCGTTCTCCCCTATTGTTTAACTCTGCTGCTGGTGTTCTTGCTACCCTGGTTCAAAGGGCGCAAGAACAAGGATTTATTAAAGGAGTTCTACCTAGATTGTACGAGGGTGGTCTTACTGTGTTACAATACGCTGATGATACGATTTTCTGCTTTGAAGATGACTTAGAAGGGGCTAGAAACCTTAAAGTCATTCTACGCGTGTTTGAGCACTTGACGGGTTTGAAAATCAATTTCTTAAAAAGTGAAATCCATTGCTTTGGTGCCGCTTTGTTGAAACAAGAAGAATATGCTCAGATTTTCACTTGTGCGATGGGGACTTCCTTAACTTATTTAGGCCTTCCTCTACATTTTAAAAATTTGCGTAATGCTCATTGGAAACCAGCTGAAGAGAAAATTGAGAAGAAGGCAGCAACCCGGCAAGGGGGTTTGCTTTCAATGGGTGATAGGATTACCCTCGCTGAGACTTGTATGAGTAATGTTCCTAGCCATTTGCTTTCTTTTTTAAACTACCTAAAGGTGTAGGCAAGAGAATGGACTTTGTCTGTGCTCGTATGGTTTGGCAAGAGAGGGATGGAGTGAGAAAGTATCACCTAGTCAAGTGGGTCGACGCTTGTCAACCTAGAGACCAGGGGTCTGGGGATTACTAATTTGGAGATTAAAACATCAGCCTCTTATGTAAGTGGTTATGGAGAATAGAGAATGAGGAACGGGATTTGCAGAAAATGATAAGAGCCAAATATTTGAGTAGGAAAACTTTGGTTCAAAGTGAAGCTTCTCCGGGTAATTCCCATTATTGGAATGGATTGTTGAGTATAAAGGATATCTTCTATTCTTGCTGTCAAAGGGTGGTGGGTGATGGTTGTAAGACGAGATTTTGGGAAGACACATGGCTGGTAGAAAGCCACTTTGTCAACTTTTCCCCCGTTTGTATAATTTAACTTTTTGTCAACATGTTACTGTTACTAAAGTCTTTAACCAGGATTTTGATTGTATTAGATTTAGGAGATGTCTTTATGGGGAAACTCTTACAATGTGGAATGAATTACTTGATATGTGTAGTCAGGTTACTCTGTCGGAGGAGCCTCGACAAAGTTAAATGACTTTTAACTAAATCTGGATCCTTCTCGGTTAAGTCGCTTTATCATTACCTTATAGCTAGAGTTGTTGCTTTTCCTTTTAAACTTCATTGGAGGTTGAGAATACCTCTAAAAGTAAAAGTGTTTATATGGTTAGTGATCAAAGGGAGGATCCTAACCAAGGATAACTTATCTAGACGAGGGTGGAAAGGACCAAATTTCATGAAGTTTTGTGGTGTCTCTGAGAGCATTGATCATCTATTCTTTTCGTGCTCTTTTGCTTGGTTTTATGGAATGTGATATGTGGTACACTAGGTAACCCGAAATTACCTTTATCTTTATTTGATCTTTGTCACAACTGGATACCATCCTATTCTGGAAAGGATAGGGCTGTTGTTTCTACTGGTGCTACTGCTTTGATATGGACAATTTGGAAAACAAGGAACAGATCCTGTTTTCAACATCGCTTTCCTTTCAAATCCTATCAATGTAATATTTACCCTGTGTTCTTTGTTGGATTCATGGATGATTGTACAGAGAAAAGGAGTGCAAAAAATGCTTAGGGAGGGTTCCAAGAGGCTATCTCGGGTAGCAAATGAAGTCTACAGAAGAGCGTATGGGCTCTAATCCTTCTGCTCAAAGACTGAGTTTTGTGTCTACCTGAAGTTGGGCGGCTCTATAGTATGTTCTGGTGTTAGACTTGCCTATTGTTTTGGCTGATGTGCAATTTGTAAAAAAAGAGGTTTAAAAAGTCTGCTCTCTCTCTCCGGAAGTGGGTGATTTGGCATCCTATAGATATGGTTATATGTCTAGGATGTAGGTTGCTTATCAGTTGATGAGGTGATGCATTAGATCTGATGGAAAAAGTGGTGTGGTGGTTGTATCCAGACTCCTATTTTCATAATGAAAATTGGGGCCATGTGGCCCCTTTTATCGGAAGAAAAGAAAAAAGATAGACTGTTCAAGGCAATAAACTTACACTTGCCATAATGAAGTGAACTCCATCAAATTTTCTTACTGTTTAGTACTAGGTGTTGCTATGCAGGGTGTTGTACAAGAGCACTACAACCATGCAACCCAAGAAGAAGAAGCATCTGAAGAAGAAGCATGCATATTGCCCTGAGCTGGACATTCCTTCAGGCTGAATACTGAATTAACTAACAACTGGGTGGTTATAGTTTCGTTACCAGGCAATGGAGTGCCCATGCACTCGTGGTCCAAGATCTCCCGTGACTTACGTCAAAAATTAATTTACGCCAAAAATCTCCCGTGACATTTCGTTGCCAAACAATGGAGTTGGAACTGCCTCATCAGGCGCATGACACATTCAAGGCAGTACTTGCCTGAATGAATGGTTCAAGTTCACCATTTGTTCATGCATGTCTGGTCGTATCGGTATCAAAATCGATTGTCTATGTGCCAAAAGATGCTCTGCCAATATCACGGATCATTGATGGAGCACGCACGCCAACGGATAAGCAAAACAACAGCGGAGAAGAAGGGCATACGCAAGAGATTTTGTTACATTATCCGGTTCTCAGAACTCACGCATACATACACAACAGTACAATGAAATAGTATACAACTATAACAGTAATGCCAGTATTCTTACAACAATCCATCCGTCTGACTGACCATAAATCACAGCAAGCAAACTGCTAAAGAGTCTTTGCATCAAGTGTAGAAAATATGGATCCGTAATATTTCTGTTGTATTGCTTTGACCCTTGTAGGAGTATATGTAGAGTACAATATGAGGGAGAGAGACTTGGAGTAGAGAGCAAGTTGTACAAGGTTTAAACCAATCCAATCTCTAACTCCAAATCCCTAAGTTTAACATAATTATACTTCTAACATCAAGAACAAGGACACAAAAAGGAAGCACAGATCTGACACATCCTATCAGCAGTTTGGCTTACCATTTCAAGTTTTATACCATGCATGCATCTTTGCGCTGGCTGCACATTCCCTTCTTGAGGTCAAAAGCATGTCAGCATGAGAGGAAGAGTCTTCTCATCGGGGGAAGAGGCAGAGTTAGCAACATCTTACATGCCAGTAACGAGGCAGCAAATGGGACTAGAGTCTTACATGAATCAAGTGTTTAAGCTCATCAAGGTTCGGTTTCAACAGTGTCTTCAATAAGTTCAGTTTCGTCAGTTAGCACAGGCAGTGTTATTTCTTCGGCAAATAACTTTGCAGCTCTGGTGTGCGCCCGTGCGTAGCCAGAATGGTTCTTGCGTTTCCTTGCAGGCATCTTCTGCATGCTATTTTTCTTGGTAATAGTGCAGGCCATGGATGGCGCAGAAAGCTTAATACATCTTCCGCATGAATTTTGTTTAGTTCAACTCCATGCATTTTGTGTGTTGATATACACCCACCCAGTAGGTTAGTTATACTCTTATTTGTTTCTACTCTGGAAATGTACTTCTCACCGAAAAGTGTGGACATAATGCCAGTAACAAATTTTAGTACTGAGGTCATCCACGTTAATACCATAATGCTAATTTGACTACAAAAATACAACTTTTCGACCATCAGACTCAATACAATACAATTGTATCAATTTCAGTACTCCCTCTAATTCATACTAATAGTCGCTGATTTTGTACAACTTTATACTTAACCCCACCAAAATATTGAGAAAAATAGATGTTTTTTAAAACCTTACAAAAAGAACCTTCAGTGGAGCGGAGACACAAGATACACATGAACATCACTTGCAGTTTTACAAGTCAGGGACAATACAAACAGGTTCGGCCTATCGCCAATCGTAAGCTGCCCATTTCTGGACAATTTTCGTGTTTTCACTCTTTCGGGATCTGACTCCTTTCCTACCACAGAGGTCAATGGCGGTAGGATAAAACAGCATACCGCCGAGGCCCTTGGCGGTAGGCAACTTATCCATGTCAGCGTGATGCAGCCCTACCGCCGTGCACGGGTATATTATTTTACCGTACCACCATTGACCTCGGCGGTAGAAAAAGGTTCAGATCCCGAAAAAAATTCAAAGCAGGGTTAGATCTGGACTAACTTTCGCAAAAGGGTCAAAACAACAAAATCACGCCCCCCCCCTCCCCCCCATTTCATGCTGGGCAGGTGGATGATCATGGAGATGGACACGGAACACGCCATGAACACCATGGATGGGCTGAACGCTCGAGCCAGATCACGAAGACACGAACATGCATGCATCCAGCACATGCATGCTCACCAAAGCTCTTTGATGCGGCACGTCTCAATGTTTTCTCACATGCTTCACCCGGCCGCATTATGGCTGATTAGTACAGTACAATGATGCAGCTGAGACCATTCAGAGATGTCCCCATATGATTGCAGGAGCTCCAAACCTCCAACAAGAGAATCCCGACGACCCTCCGCCGTGGTTGTTCGGCATCCGCTTTCTTCCTTCCTCATCAACATGGTAAACAAATATGTAGCTCCACAACTCACCATGCCCATGGGTGCTCGTAATACATATTTACTGGTCGTCACATACAACTCTTCTGCCCAACCAAGTTAGCCAGTTTGTGTTTATTTTTGTTGTGCATGCTCGTAAAATAATTTTAGACATAGTAATGCAAAGAGAGCCTTGGCTTAGTGGTTGGGCATGCCACTGCCGCTACTAGAGTTAGCGCGAGGTTTTTGCCCCCGCTACTGCTAGGGCGCTACAGCTAAATTTTAGCAGTAGCGCTGACTTGGCCCACGCTACTCCTAACTCAGTTAGCAGTAGCGTCCTTCTGTGCCAGCGCTACTGCTAAGTAGTAGCAACTTGGGCCTTACCGCCCGCTACTATTATTCATCTGTATTTTATTTTTTTATTTTATACTGTATGTATACATAATTATACAAATTTTGATATAGTAGAAATTAAGATATTGTTATATCATTAAGGTCGTGATGAGTTATTATATCATTGTGTGGAAGAAACACATATTAGATTCATGCGATTGTGCAACCTAACGATCTAAGTTCATTTTCTAGAATTGACATGTGATGCATAGAGGGTTTCCCTCATCTATTGAAGATCAAGTTTGGTGTGTGGTGAAACCACTTATCAAGAAATATCTTGATACCCACTTAAAAAATTGAGGACCATATTTATCTCGGTACTCATACTAAAATGGCCGTATGCATTCCTGGTTGGTGCAGATGTCGAGAAGTGAAAATCTCTCCCATTTTAATGTAGTGCGGCTTCCTTCACCGCCATCTCATCTGACCCTACCCACTCCCCTCTCCTCCACCGCCGGTGACGACACAAGGGAAAACCCGAGCGGCTCGCTGGCGGCGGCCTTCTTCTCGCACGTCAGCTGCTCAAGATCGCTGCAGCGGTTTCGATCTTGATTTCCTCGGTGATGACGGCGGACCAGAACGGCTGGAGTGTGGCGGCGGGTCTCTAGCCGCAGTGGCTGGTGGCGGCGGTGGCGGCCATGCTGCAGCCGCTGAACCTCCGGTTCGTCTTCGGATCACGGTGGCGCTCCTGGTCTTGATCTGCATCACGCAGACGTCCGGACGGGCGACCTTGGGCTTGGCGATGGTGGTCATCCCTTCACGAGGTGGTCGTCCTTAGACTGGGTGGTCCGATCACGAGATTCGTCATCTAGTCCTGGCTACAAGTCGGGGAGACATAGTTGCCGGTAAAAACCGAGCCGGCGGCGGGCGATGGCAGCGTTCTGCGCCGTTACCTTGATGAAGGCATCGTAGTGTAACTGCTATCTAGCCACTCATGCTGCTCTGGGGGAAACTCTAGGATCTGGTCTTCCAGATCGGACGATGAAAGCATTGCGGTCTCGTTTCTCTCGAGGGAGCAACGTTTGTGGAACAGCGCTAGAAGAAAGAGGCAGGAGGTGGAGCGGCTTCGCCTTGCACGGAGCTTCTGTGAAGATGTCAAGTCATGCCTGGTCGGCAGGTGCTACGCTGTGTCATGCCTGTTCGGCAGGTCCTATGCACGACACATCTTCCAGCGACTTCAAGCTGTGTCAGCTGGTGGTACTTGGCGGCATGGTGCTGCGTTGTACCGGCGGTGACGACAACGTGCTCATCAGTTTGCACACTGGGAGATGGTGTCGCTGGACGTGGCGTCGACAGATGGTCGGACTGGCAAGGATGATGCGGATCTCTTTTCTGAAGTTGGGTTAGTGGTTCGATGATGATGGTTGCTTCTAAAATGTGTGCATGTGGTGTACACTTTAGATTTGCTGGACCGGCTGTAGGTTCTGATACGTTATGCGGATGGATTGGCGACGACACCGGTTTTAGATATGGGGAGTGAGAGCACACCACATTATCGAAGTTTGTAGGTGTGAGTGGTGGCTTCAGGTGGCTTGATGTATATTCTTGTCAGACCTTTGTTGAATAATTAATAAAGATGATTGTATGCCTGATCGATGCTGAGGCCGAGGGTTTCAACTTTCAACCTCCTTTTTCCAAAAAAATATTTGTTCAGATTCAATGGAAAAACCGTCTCATCACTCTAAATCTGACTAGAAAAAACGACTATAGTAAATTATGGAGTTCAAGTAAAAAAGAGCTGCCTAAGAAAGAATGGCATATTAAAATAGCATCTTTGGTACAGCACCAACAGATAGAGATTATAGGCTACCAAACCGAAGTAATGAGACCCATCCAGCCATAACAGTTGGTCAAAGCAACCATTCATTAAGGCAAACATGAGCCAGACACTGATGTATTTTTGGAAGCATCTTCAGGTCAAGCTCATGCGTGGCCTAGGGGTGCAACAATAAAGCAGCCCCTAAAACCCCCATGCCATCACAAAAGCTACAGTCAAGTGTTTCAGATATGATCACAAAAGCAACAATAATTACTTGAGGCTTCAGACATAAACTAGAAAAGTAAGGACATATACACGAACTAAGTGTGGATTGTCAAACACTATTTAGAGTTCCTGATAACCCATATAAAACATTCTTTCAAGATTTAGAGGTGTGCATGGAGACCAGTTAGATTACATTGCCAAATAGCCCGCAATATAAAGATTCCATGCCAAATCATAACAAAATTTGAACGCTATAACACAAATAGATTCCAAGGAGCACACTGAGGAGCTATAGGCTATATACCAATCAGTTCGTTGAGAGTTTTGACCATCGGATTGTCCCTTGGGTTGAAATTCTAAAGCATCGCATGGAGACATTGGTGAATAGATTCGGAAGCAAAGTGAAATTGAATTTATCATGGGTCCATATAACTTGTAAATCGCTGCCGGCGTTCAAATGGACCCATCTATGACCACAATTTTATGGCCGCTTCAAGATATAGTAAAAACAAAATATGTAATTTACAACAATGGTCACGTGGTTTTCAGTAAAATTGGCTTGTAACTAAATTACAACCAAGAATAGTGTGAATTAGATACCCTTGTCTTGCAACAGTCTCAAAGACAGGGACTGGAGTACTACCTTTGTTCTTATCAACTCTGAGGAGCCAGGGTGCACTGCTATATATAGGTGGCTCTCGATTGCTCAACGAAGCCATCCAACAAACCAAGTCACTCTTGCTGACCCACACATAGGTGCTGCTTTGGGTGGTTTGATAAAGCTACAGCCAAAATGGTATGTGTTTCATCCTCTCATGTAGTCCTTATTTATTCATTTTCTTCAAAAGAATGGAGGAATTTGACAGTATTTTGGAAGGATTGGTCTCAGAATCCTAAATTTTGGAGTAAATTGATGGTATACTCTCCTCTAATTAATTCAGAGCAAGCCTGTGAAGATTGGACCATGGGGTGGGAATGGTGGCAGCGAGCGTGATGTCCAGCCAAAGCCCACCCGTATGGTTAGTGTGACCGTCAGTAGCGGAGCTATTATTGACGCTTATTGCATTCACCTATGTGGGCACCGATAACGCTCAACACTCTTCGGGCATCAAGTGGGGTGGCACTGGTGGCACGGAAGATACGGTGCGTTAAATGTTTGTTTTAAATATTTCTTTGTCTTGTACTATATTGCGCCGATCGGGCGGCTTTTCATTATTGTTTGAGCTGGTCGGGCATTCTAGCTAGATCCAATCCAACGGCTAGGGTTACTATTTCTCCTACATGTACTGGTATACCTACCTCTTACCTACATGACCTGATGATTTCCATCTCTTGCAGATTAATCTAGACGCTACCAACTATGTGACGGAAATCTCCGGGACGGTGGGTAAATTTGGGACCGACGACATCGTCACGTCTCTTAAAATTGTCACCTCCAAGGGGGTTACCAAGACATACGGCTTAGGTACCGGGACTCCATCCGTGTCCCGGTGCTTGACGGTGGTAAGATCGTCGGCTTCTTTGGACGCGTTGGTGCCTTCCTGGACGCGATTGGGTTCTACGTTACTCCATGAATGGTTGGTTGATGCACTCTCCTCGGCCGGCCACCTCTCCACTGGAGGGTGGACTGTGTACCATACGTGACGTAGTACTTGCAGCACCTGCTTGCTAGAATAAATAAACTTGCAAGTGCTTTGCATGGCACTTTTGCATATGTGTGTGATAATGTGTAACGCCATGATCCTCAAGTCGTGGGATGGCATGACAAGTGTGTGTGGATCGTACGTGGCACTGGTCTTCAGGCTAGTTATTAGCCGAGGCATGCGTTGCGTTGTAAAGGCGCACATGTACGAATAAAAGAAGTTTGTTGCAAGGCTTGTTCTAGTGCAACATGCTCATCCGGATTTGATCTTGGACAATGCTAACGCCCACACGTGCGGTGGGAACCAAACACGCCCACACGCCCTATAACACACAGACTACGCCATGTCACCGCATGCATGCATGTGGTAATGTTTTTGGATTTTCAGTTTTTAAAATATTTTATCTCGTAAATAAAAAATCCGATTGAAGATCCGTTTTCACCATTAAATTCCTCACGATGAGATCTTCGAAACTAGATCTCATATCAATATATTTCGACGAATTTTTTTTGGGTTAAAAGTTGCCATGTCTAATGCACATGAATTTCCATGATGTTTACACTGAAGTTGCCATGATATGTTTCAGCTATTTTCTTCTACATTTAAAAATAAATTTTGACATATGATAAAACGGGAATTAAGAAATTATACTTGCCATGCACCATAAACTAAAATTGCCATGATACATGCACTTAAAATTGCCATGGTTCATATAAAAAATATTTTCATGATCAAAGTACTGGAATTGCCATCATAAAAAAACTGAAATTGCCATGCTCTACAAACTAAAATTTCCACATGGCAAGTTTAGTTTAAGCACTATGGCAACTACAGTGTAAACATCATGACAATTTTTGGGCAAAAAAAATTTCGTCGAAACATATCAATATGGGGTCTAGTTTTGAAGATCTTGTCGAGACGGATTTAATGGTGAAAATGAATTTTTAATTCGATTTTTTAATTAGGATATAAACATTTTTAAGCCGAAAACCAAAAAGATTTCTGCTGATGTCATCTGTTCATACGTGGCAAAATGAGTGGTGATGGAGGCGTGTGGGTGATGTGTAAACGCCCATACGTGTGGGCGTTAGTATGTCCGCTGATCTTTAGACTTGGACTGAGCACCATTGTGTCGCACCTTCACGCGCATGCATGTTCAGTGAGATACCATGTGCCCCGCAGTTCGTAAGGTAGATGATGATAAATCGTTGATTTATCCAAGCGAGTTCCACTTTCATACCTATCATGAGTATCCGTATTGACACACATATGTGTGCCTGGATATGCTGGTCATACACGTTTCCGTCAATACAAATATATGGATCAAAACAGTCATTTTTTGCTTTTTGATCCATCTTTTTTGTAGCCTAGATAAATTATTATTGAATACACTTTTACCGATATATGAAACACACAGAGTCGTGCCTTTGCACACACGCACACGCACACACATATCCATGAAAATAATTTTGACCTTTTGTACTTATGAATATGTTATATATATTTTAGAAAATACTAGACTCTATGGAGCACCGATGCCAAATTGACGCTGTCATCGATTTAACCTTTCTTTTCTTCAGAAATATTGATTTTCTGTTAACCACCGTGATTGTGATGTGGGCGACGAGTGAAACGGCTAACTAGTCCATGTAAGCTAGAGTTATCTACATAACGGCAGATGCGCGCACGTGGCAGAAAATATTTGTGCTTTGTGGGATTGGAACTCATGAACACAAAGGCCCCAATCAGCTGACCTAGCATGTAATTGTGCTAAAAAAATAGGTTCATTATTTAATTAAAAAGTAGCACCTCGACTCTTTGCACGAGAATACATCAACTTATATACATTTGTATATTGTGTGGAAATCTTGAAGCCACTTCAAGAACCAAGAAACAGAGGGAGCGAAGGAATTAAATGAATCTGGGCTGGCATGGCTGATTGGCTCTAAATAATAAAATTATTGGATTTGCATGGATGGTTGCGTCAATATAAATTGAGTGGGTTTGTAACTAAAACTAGATTTCAGAATTGTTGTTATGATGGGGAGACCCTATAATTAATGAATTAATCCTCTCGGAGTCCACCAATCTTGTGTTAATAATACATGTTTTAAGACCTTCGTTAGATAACCACAACAAAGGAGGGAGTAGATTTCAACCTCGGCGTGCGTATCCCTGCTGCCATCAGGTGGCACCGTCCGGATGTTGTCATGAGCATTGATATACGTTTCGGTAGACACGTCAATTATTTCTCCTGTTACAATGCACGGGCATATGTAAGTGTGCATGCGTGTATGTGTGTGTGTCTAGAATAGTAATAGCGCTGATGACCGGTGGTCGGCCTGTTGCAGTGTTCGTCCGCAACATGATGATCAGGCTGGTGGCCTACGGTTGTCGGCTGGATTTCACATGGCTTCGTCATCTCGATACCATTGGATTTTTGTTGGTTATACCAATCACATGCTTTCCATCATTGCGCAACATGTATATATATGCCATAAAGAAAGTAGTATGTGGAAGGCATGGGTGTACATTACGTGATCCAATGCAGCTAGGTGCCTGACAAGCATTTATATAGTTGTCTGGCAAAGATGTGCAGCAATCCAAAGTGCATCTGGACCTATATGCTTCACCATTATCCAGTAGAATTATAAAGCAGAGCAACACACAAGTATGGAATTCCTCCTTCCACCCGTCTCATTTTTTTGGGTGAGTGCAGTGAACTGCATACACCATACTCTTATCAGTTTTTTTTTCCTTATGTGTACATCACATCGACATTCGAATTGCGTTAGTGTGAGTCTGTGAGTTGTGGCGTTAAAAGATAGCCTGTTACTGCTAGCATTATTATTATGCATTTTGATGGCTTAAATTTCCAATCAAAAAATATATTATTATTACAGCTAGCATTGTCTTTGTTAGCAGCATGCTCATTTTTGTCCCATTTGTAAATTTCAGTATTATCCTGATGCTTAGAAAGTTGAAAATAAATGATGTTTAATGCTTAAGTACCCAATATTTCATTCCTGCCATTTTTTTATATCTGAACAAGAATTATATTAGGCAATGGAACGTTATTTTTTTTAAGCCACATGTTGAAAAATATTTTTAAAAATAGGGGACATTGCCCTAAATTTGACAGCCAAAAAGCATGAAGTAATTCAGTATGTTTCAACGTCTATTTTGGGGATTTTGAAGTCCTAAATATTTGTGCAACATGGGAATATATAAGTCATCATGTCTTCCTCTTCCATATGTATGGTTCAATCACCGCATGTTAAAGTGCGGTAGAGGTGTATGTTCCTGGATTTCATATTTGTTTTGTTGTACAACAAATATATGCTCCATGTTGGAATTACTCCTAAGAATGGAAACAGCAATTACACCGCATCTAATTGATATGTAATGCTGGGTTTTGAAGTGCGACCTTTATGTTCGAAACAGGCCTAAATTATTCTTACGTTATCAACAGCTTGATATCCCCTCTTTCCTTTGAGTATATGATTATTACACCAAGACTGTAATATCAAGCCCGTACGAATGCCGATATGTGATTTCCGCACGGTAATAAATTTCTGACATGTTATGCTCTTGTATAGAACCCTGTTATATTTTAAGATAAATAAATACAAAGTTCGAATGTTCACGGCTCACAAATCCTGTAGTTTTACACATGAATACCACTAGTAGTTTTACAAGTCATAAGAAACAGGATATACATGAACATCGCCGGTAGTTTTACAAGTTTGAAAAGAACAAACCTTTTGTTGGATAACCATCTGCTTGCGGCCTACCGCCAACGTAGGCTGCCCATTCCCTACTGGACACGGGCATGGGCATGCAGATGGAGTAGGAGCACAGCATAAACGCCATGGATGTGCTGAACGCTCGTGCCACATCACGAGCATGGATGCATCCACTCGACCATGCCATGTGTTGGATCATGAAAGCTATTTGATGCGGCACGCCTCAATGTTTCTCACATTCATCACCAGGCCGCATTATAGCGGATTAGTACAGTACAACACAGTAATGCAGCTGAGACCATACTTCGGTGTTGGCAAAAAGGCATGCAGCATGGTCGGAGTCACATTATTTTGAATGCAAAGTCACTCATGTTATGTTGTACGCGTGTGGTTGGCACCGAGAAACCCACCGTCGTCGCCAAGCTGGATGATTGTTGGAGGCTCTAAAACCCAGTGCCACACGCATTCTCTCCCCTTTCTTCGCCCCAAGAAGCGAAGCCCGGTGACCCTCGGGATCGGCTTTCTTCCTCCATCGTTAACAAGTTAAACAAACATGTAGCTGCACAAGTCCTCGCCTTGCCCAAAGGAGCTTCTAGTACAATTTTGTCGTTCCGGTAATCTAGTACAACTCTTTTGCCCAACCGAATTAGCCAGTTATTTTTTTTTTGTTACGCGTGCTCATAACAATAATTTTAGGCATCGTAATATTCAGATTTAATAATAAATCCGTCTCAACACTGTACATCACACTAGAAAAAATAACTAGTAAAAGTTGTTTGAGATACGACATACAAGAAAATATAGAAGATCAAATCAACACATGGGAGAAAATGATTTTAATGCGGAAAACCCTCCAATAGAATGGAAAAACCACGGGCGCCATTCAACGAAACTTCGCTATGTCGGGAGAGCTTACAAACACCGGGGATTTCCAATGATGATCTTATCCCGTGCGGAGGCTTACAAGGGATATATATAATAGTGATGACCTAGGTCGATACTTATCCGCGGACCTATGCTCTGCTTAGTTAGAAGTTAGCCTTTGTAGGAATTTGGATCGTAACTTAACAGAAGTATGGAGTTCTAGTAATAAGAGCTGGCTAAAAAAGAAGGGCATGTTAAAATAACATCTTTGGTACAGTATCAACAGACAGAGATTAATGTAGTTCCATAATGAGACCCATCCAGCCACAACATTTTGGTGAAAGCAACCATTCATTAAGGCAAACATGAGCCAGATTTTATGAAGCATCTTCAGGTCCATCTCAGCCGTCGTTTATGGATGCAACAATAAAACAGGCCCTAAAACCCTCATATGTCATCACAAAAGCTACATTTAGGGCTTGTTTGGTTGAGCGGGTAGCATACCCAGGGCAGCAAAGCCCCATTGGGGGGAATTTACCTGGCAAGTGAGATCCCCTCCAACACACCGGGGGGATTCCTCTCTTATCTATATAGTCATTTGGTAACAGGGAGGCGGCTGAGGTGGGGCAGCAGATGCAGAAAGCAGGCAGCGGAGCAGGGGACGAGCAGAAGCGGCGGCTAAGCTTTGTGTCGTTGCGAGATGGGGAGAATTCTCCCGACCCAAGGAGGCCGTGATTTCCTACCCAGTGAAAGGCGGTGGATCGGGGATAGAAACACCCCTGCCCGCTGGCACCAAATGGGCCCTCCAGAAAAACCGGGCCGCAAATTAATCTTTGTTTTCATGCCCAGGAAAAGGACGGGGATCCCCCCAGGATCCGTTACTACCAAAGGACGCCTTAAGCATTTTAGATATGATCATAAAATACAATAAGTTATTCCTCCGTAATTTTATGCTACTTGGTTTCTCTTCGTAAAATAGATGTTGTTTTAGATGACAATGCTGTGGGGACCTATATATATTTTCAGCCGTTGCTCCTTTTGATAATTACTTTCTGCACCGAAGAGCAATGGTGAGCAACTGTTGATGTAGGTGGGGTGAAGATAAGTGTCACGTCTGGAGCCATCGTGCCGCATAGGGAGCACCTAAAGCCCGGCATGCCACCCTCCAATTGCAAGACAACGACGTCCAATGGTAATTCTTCCTTTCTCTTCAACTAGATAACCAAACACCATTTCTTATAGAATATCTACCCCCATTTCTCTTCAACGACGTCCAATGTAGAAATATTTCCTTATTCCACTAAGGATAGTTTTGACCGCAGTCCAGTGATCTACTCCTAGATCACTATTGTACTCCCTTGCCAAAATCAATGTAGGGTATACAATAGATCTGGTACACAGCATGGCATACTTTATAGAATCTATGGCCAAGGCATAGGGAATGACTTTCATTCTCTTTCTATCTTCTGCCGTGGTCGGGCTTTGAGTCTTTACTCAATTTCACACCTTGTAACACAGGCAAGAACTCTTTCTTTGACTGTTCTATTTTGAACTACTTCAAAATCTTGTTAAGGTATGTACTCATAGAAAAAACTTATCAAGCGTCTTCATCTATCTCTATAGATCTTGATGCTCAATATGTAAGCAGCTTCACCGAGGTCTATCTTTGAAAAACTCCTTTCAAACACTCCTTTATGCTTTGCAGAATAATTCTACATTATTTCTGATTAACAATATGTCATTCACATATACTTATCAGAAATGTTGTAGTGCTCCCACTCACTTTCTTGTAAATACAGGCTTCACCGCAAGTCTGTATACAACTATATGCTTTGATCAACTTATCAAAGCGTATATTCCAACTCCGAGATGCTTGCACCAGTCCATTGATGGATCGCTGGAGCTTGCATATTTTGTTAGCACCTTTAGGATTGACAAAACCTTCTGGTTGCATCATATACAACTCTTCTTTAATAAATCCATCAAGGAATGCAGTTTTGTTTATCCCTTTGCCTGATTTCATAAAATGCGGCAATTGCTAACATGATTCGGACAGACTTAAGCATAGATACGAGTGAGAAACTCTCATCGTAGTCAACACCTTGAACTTGTCGAAAACTTTTATGACAATTCTAGCTTTGTAGATAGTGACACTACTACCAGCGTCCGTCTTCCTCTTGAAGATCCATTTAATCTCAATGGCTTGCCGATCATCGGGCAAGTCAACCAAAGTCCATACTTTGTTCTTCATACATGGATCTCATCTCTGATTTCATGGCCTCAAGCCATTTCCCGGAATCTGGGCTCATCATCGCTTCCTCATAGTTCGTAGGTTCGTCATGGTCAAATAACATGACCTCCAGAACAGGATTACCGTACCACTCTGGTGTGGATCTCACTCTGGTTTACCTACGAGGTTTGGTAGTAACTTGATCTGAAGTTACATGATCATCATCATTAACTTCCTCACTAATTGGTGTAGGAGTCACAGGAACAGATTTCTGTGATGAACTACTTTCCAATAAGGGAGCAGGTACAGTTACCTCATCAAGTTCTACTTTCCTCCCACTCACTTCTTTCGAGAGAAACTCCTTCTCTAGAAAGGATCCATACTAAGCAACGAATGTCTTGCCTTCGGATCTATGATCGAAGGTGTACCCAACTGTCTCCTTTGGGTATCCTATGAAGACACATTTCTCCGATTTGGGTTTGAGCTTATCAGGATGAAACTTTTTCACATAAGCATCGCAACCCCAAACTTTAAAAAACGACAACTTTGGTTTCTTGCCAAACCACAGTTCATAAGGCGTCGTCTCAACGGATTTTGATGGTGCCCTATTTAACGTGAATGTAGCTGTCTCTAATGCATAACCCCAAAACGATAGTGGTAAATTGGTAAGAGACATCATAGATTGCACTATATCCAATAAAGTACGGTTATGACGCTCGGACACACCATTATGATGTGGTGTTCCAGGTGGCGTGAGTAGTGAAACTATTTCACATTGTTTTAATCAAGGCCAAACTCGTAACTAAAATACTCTTCTCCACGATGAAATCGTAGAAACTTTATTTTCTTGTTACGATGATTTTCGCTTCACTCTGAAATTATATGAACTTTTCAAATGTTTCAGACTTCTGTTTCATTAAGTAGATATACCCATATCTGCTCAAATCATCTGTGAAGGTCAGAAAATAATGATACCTGCTACGAGCCTCAATATTCATCGGACCACATACATCCGTATGTATGATTTCCAACAAATTTGTTGCTCTCTCCATAGTTCCGGAGAACGGCGTTTTAGTCATCTTACCCATGAGGCACGGTTCGCAAGCATCAAGTGATTCATAATCAAGTGATTCCAAAATCCCATCAGTATGGAGTTTCTTCATGCGCTTTACACCAATATGACCTAAACGGCAGTGCCACAAATAGTTTGCACTATCATTATTAACTTTGCATCTTTTGGCTTCAATATTATGATTATATGTATCACTATGATCGAGATCCAACAAACCATTTTCGTTGGTGTGTATGACCATAGAAGGTTTTTATTCATGTAAAGTAACAACAATTGTTCTCTAACTTAAATGAATAACCAGTATTGCAATAAACATGATCAAATCATATTCATGCTCAACGCAAACACCAAATAACACTTATTTAGTTTCAACACTAATCCCGAAAGTATAGGGAGTGTGCGATGATAATCATATCAATCTTGGAACTACTTCCAACACACATCGTCACCTCTCCTTTTACTAGTCTCTGTTTATTCTGCAACTCCCATTTGAGTTACTACTCTTAGCAACTGAACCAGTATCGAATACCGAGGGGTTGCTATAAACACTAGTAAAGTACACATCAATAACATGTATATCCAATATACCTTTGTTCACTTTGCCATCCTTCTTATCCACCAAATAGTTGGGGTAGTTCCGCTTCCAGTGACCAGTCCCTTTGCAGTAGAAGCACTTAGTCTCAGGCTTAGGACCAGACTTAGGCTTCTTCACTTGAGCAGCAACTTGCTTGCCGTTCTTGTTGAAGTTCCCCTTCTATCCCTTTGCCCTTTTCTTGAAACTAGTGGTCTTGTTAACCATCAACACTTGATGTTTTTCTTGATTTCTACCTTCGTCGATTTCAGCATCACGAAGAGCTTGGGAATTACTTTCGTCATCCCTTGCATACTATAGTTCATCACGAAGTTCTACTAACTTGGTGATGGTGACTAGAGAATTCTGTCAATCACTATTTTATCTGGAAGATTAACTCCCACTTGATTCAAGCGATTGTAGTACCCAGACAATCTGAGCACATGCTCACTAGTTGAGTGATTCTCCTCCATCTTTTAGCTATAGAACTTGTTGGAGACTTCATATCTCTCAACTCGGGTATTTGCTTGAAATATTAACTTCAACTCCTGGAACATCTTATATGTTCCATGACGTTCAAAACGTCTTTGAAGTCCCGATTCTAAGCTGTTAAGCATGGTGCACTAAACTATCAAGTAGTCATCATATTGAGCTAGCCAAACGTTCATAACGTCTGCATCTGCTCCTGCAATAGGTCTGTCACCTAGCGGTGCATCAAGGACATAATTCTTCTGTGCAGCAATGAGGATAATCCTCAGATCACGGATCCAATCCGCATCATTGCTACTAACATCTTTCAACATAATTTTTCTCTAGGAACATATGATAAATAAACAGGGAAGCAACAACGCGAGCTATTGATCTACAACATAATTTGCAAAATACTATCAGGACTAAGTTCATGATAAATTTAAGTTCAATTAATCATATTACTTATGAACTCCCACTTAGATAGACATCCCTCTAATCCTCTAAGTGATCACGTGATCCATATCAACTAAACCATGTCCGATCATCACGTGAGATGGAGTAGTTTCAATGGTGAACATCACTATGTTGATCATATCTACTATATGATTCATGCTCGACCTTTCGGTCTCCGTGTTCCGAGGCCATATCTGTTATATGCTAGGCTCGTCAAGTTTAACCTGAGTATTCCGCGTGTGCAACTGTTTTGCAACCGTTGTATTTGAACGTAGAGCCTATCACACCCGATCATCACGTGGTGTCTCAAAGACGAAGAACTTTCGCAGAACGGTGCATACTCAGGGAGAACACTTATACTTTGATAATTTAGTGAAGGATCATCTTATAATGCTACCGTCAAACAAAGCAAGATAAGATGCATAAAGGATTAACATCACATGTAATCAATATAAGTGATATGATATGGCCATCATCATCTTGCGCTTGTGATCTCCATCTCCGAAGCACCATGCTCGTGATCTCCATCTCCGAAGCACCGTCATGATCACCATCGTCACTGGCTCGACACCTTGATCTCCATCGTAGTATCGTTGTCGTCTCGCCAACTTTATTGCTTTTACGACTATCGCTACCGCTTAGTGATAAAGTAAAACTATTACATGGCGATTGCATCTCATACAATAAAGCGACAACCATATGGCTCCTGCCAGTTGCCGATAACTCGGTTACAAAACATGATCATCTCATACAACACATTATATCACATCATGTCTTGACCATATCACATCACAACATGCCCTGCAAAAACAAGTTAGATGTCCTCTACTTTGTTGTTGCATGTTTTACGTGGCTGCTACGGGCTTAGCAAGAACCGTTCTTACCTACGCATCAAAACCACAACGATAGTTTGTCAAGTTGGTGCTGTTTTAACCTTCGCAAGGACCGGGCGTAGCCACACTCGGTTCAACTAAAGTGAGAGAGACAGACACCCGCCGGTCACCTTTAAGCAACGAGTGCTCGCAACGGTGAAACCAGTCTCGCGTAAGCGTACGCGTAATGTCGGTCCGGGCCGCTTCATCTCACAATACCGCTGAACCAAAGTATGACATGCTGGTAAGCAGTATGACTTATATCGCCCACAACTCACTTGTGTTCTACTCGTGCATAGCATCAACGCATAAAACCTGGCTCTGATACCACTGTTGGGGAACGTAGTAATTTAAAAAAAAAATTCCTACGCACACGCAAGATCATGGTGATGCATAGCAACGAGAGGGGAGAGTGTTTTCCACGTACCCTCGTAGACCGACAGCGGAAGTGTTATCACAACGCGGTTGATGTAGTCGTACGTCTTCACGATCCGACCGATCAAGTACCGAACGTACGGCACCTCCGAGTTCTACACACGTTCAGCTCGATGACGTCCCTCGAACTCCGATCCAGCCGAGTGTTGAGGGAGAGTTTCACAAGACGACGGCGTGGTGACGATGATGATGTTCCACCGATGAGGGCTTTGCCTAAGCTCCGCAACGGTATTATCGAGGTGTAATATGGTGGAGGGGGGCACCGCACACGGCTAAGAGATCTCAAGGATCAATTGTTGTGTCTATGGGGTGCCCCCCTGCCCCCGTATATAAACGAGTAAGGAGGAGGCAGCCGGCCAAGGGAAGAGGCGCGCCAAAGGGGGGAGTCCTACTCCCACCGGGAGTAGGACTCCTCCTTTCCTTGTGGGAGTAGGAGAAGGGAAGGGGGAAGGAGAAAGAAGGAAGGGGGCGCCCCCCTCCCTAGTCCAATTCGGACTAGCCCATGGGGAGGGGTGCGGCCACCCTTTGGGGTCTTTCTCTCCTTTCCCGTATGGCCCATTAAGGCCCAATACGAATTCCCGTAACTCAAAGGGTACTCCGAAAAATACCCGAATCACTCGGAACCTTTCCGAAGTCCGAATATAGTCGTCCAATATATCGATCTTTACGTCTCGACCATTTCGAGACTCCTCTTCGTATCCCCGATATCATCCGGGACTCCGAACTCCTTCGGTACATCAAAACTCAATAAAACTGTCATCGTAACGTTAAGCGTGCGGACCCTATGGGTTCGAGAACTATGTAGACATGACCGAGACACGTCTCCGGTCAATAACCAATAGCGGGACCTGGATGCCCATATTGGCTCCCACATATTCTACGAAGATCTTTATCGGTCAGACCGCATAACAACATACGTTGTTCCTTTTGTCACCGGTATGTTACTTGCCCGAGATTTGATCATCGGTATCTCGATACCTAGTTCAATCTCGTTACCGGCAAGTCTCTTTACTCGTTCCGTAACACATCATCCCGCAACTAACTCATTAGTCACAATGCTTGCAAGGCTTATAGTGATGTGCATTACCGAGTGGGCCCAGAGATACCTCTCCGACAATTGGAGTGACAAATCCTAATCTCGAAATACGCCAACCCAACAAGTACCTTTGGAGACACCTGTAGAGCACCTTTATAATCACCCATTTACGTTGTGACGTTTGGTGGCACACAAAGTGTTCCTCCGGTAAACGGGAGTTGCATAATCTCATAGTCATAGGAACATGTATAAGTGATGAAGAAAGCAATAGCAACATACTAAACGATCGAGTGCTAAGCTAACGGAATGGGTCAAGTCAATCACGTCATTCTCCTAATGAGGTGATCTCGTTAATCAAATGACAACTTATGTCTATGGCTAGGAAACATAACCATCTTTGATTAACGAGCTAGTCAAGTAGAGGCATACTAGTGACACTCTGTTTTTCTATATATTCACACATGTATTATGTTTCCGGTTAATACAATTCTAGCATGAATAATAAACATTTATCATGATACAAGGAAATAAATAATACTTTATTATTGCCTCTAGGGCATATTTCCTTCAGTAGTTACATTGTTAGCTAAGGGTCAAGGGGCGGATAGGATTCAGATGTACAGACCTATATGCATGCTCAATGTCCCGTTTAAAATCTTTACCAAAGTCTTAAACAATAGAGCTATGGCTACTGCTCACAAGACGATTTCTAAGGTACAATCTGCGTTTATCAAAGGGCGCTATATTTTAGATAATGTCGCTGTTCTCCATGAGACGCTTCACTCACTACATAAGTCTAAATGCGCTGCTGTTATTTTTAAGGTTGATTTCGAGAAAGCTTAGGATAAAATTAATTGGGACTTTATGCTTAGTACGCTGAAAATGAAAGGGTTTCCTGATAAATTTATTCGTTGGACGAAAGCGGTTATTCATAATGGTAAAGTAGCTATTACTTTAAATGACTTGATTGGCCCCTATTTTGTTACTAGGAAAGGATTGAGGCAGGGGGACCCGTTCTCCCCCCTATTGTTTAACCTTGCTGCTGATGTTCTTGCTACCCTGGTTCAAAGGGCGCAAGAACAAGGATTTATTAAAGGAGTTCTACCTAGATTGTACGAGGGTGGTCTTACTGTGTTACAATACGCTGATGATACGATTTTCTGCTTTGAAGATGACTTAGAAGGGGCTAGAAACCTTAAAGTCATTCTACGCGTGTTTGAGCACTTGACGGGTTTGAAAATCAATTTCTTAAAAAGTGAAATCCATTGCTTTGGTGCCGCTTTGTTGAAACAAGAAGAATATGCTCAGATTTTCACTTGTGCGATGGGGACTTCCCCTTAACTTATTTAGGCCTTCCTCTACATTTTAAAAATTTGCGTAATGCTCATTGGAAACCAGCTGAAGAGAAAATTGAGAAGAAGGCAGCAACCCGGCAAGGGGGTTTGCTTTCAATGGGTGATAGGATTACCCTCGCTGAGACTTGTATGAGTAATGTTCCTAGCCATTTGCTTTCTTTTTTTAAACTACCTAAAGGTGTAGGCAAGAGAATGGACTTTGTCTGTGCTCGTATGGTTTGGCAAGAGAGGGATGGAGTGAGAAAGTATCACCTAGTCAAGTGGGTCGACGTTTGTCAACCTAGAGACCAGGGGGGTCTGGGGATTACTAATTTGGAGATTAAAAACATCAGCCTCTTATGTAAGTGGTTATGGAGATTAGAGAATGAGGAACGGATTTGCAGAAAATGATAAGAGCCAAATATTTGAGTAGGAAAACTTTGGTTCAATGTGAAGCTTCTCCGGGTAATTCCCATTTTTGGAATGGATTGTTGAGTATAAAGGATATCTTCTATTCTTGCTGTCAAAGGGTGGTGGGTGATGGTTGTAAGACGAGATTTTGGGAAGACACATGGCTGGCGAGAAAGCCACTTTGTCAACTTTTCCCCCGTTTGTATAATTTAACTTTTTGTCAACATGTTACTGTTACTAAAGTCTTTAACCAGGATTTTGATTGTATTAGATTTAGGAGATGTCTTTATGGGGAAACTCTTACAATGTGGAATGAATTACTTGATATGTGTAGTCAGGTTACTCTGTCGGAGGAGCCTGACAAAGTTAAATGACTTTTAACTAAATCTGGATCCTTCTCGGTTAAGTCGCTTTATCATTACCTTATAGCTAGAGTTGTTGCTTTTCCTTTTAAACTTCATTGGAGGTTGAGAATACCTCTAAAAGTAAAAGTGTTTATATGGTTAGTGATCAAAGGGAGGATCCTAACCAAGGATAACTTATCTAGACGAGGGTGGAAAGGACCAAATTTCTGCGAGTTTTGTGGTGTCTCTGAGAGCATTGATCATCTATTCTTTTCGTGCTCTTTTGCTTGGTTTTTATGGAATGTGATATGTGGTACACTAGGTAACCCGAAATTACCTTTATCTTTATTTGATCTTTGTCACAACTGGATACCATCCTATTCTGGAAAGGATAGGGCTGTTGTTTCTACTGGTGCTACTGCTTTGATATGGACAATTTGGAAAACAAGGAACAGATCCTGTTTTCAACACGTTTTCCTTTCAAATCCTATCAATGTAATATTTACCCTGTGTTCTTTGTTGGATTCATGGATGATTGTACAGAGAAAAGGAGTGCAAAAAATGCTTAGGGAGGGTTCCAAGAGGCTATCTCGGTTAGCAAATGAAGTCTACAGAAGAGCGTATGGGTCGAATCCTTCTGCTCAAAGACTGAGTTTTGTGTCTACCTGAAGTTGGGCGGCTCTATAGTATGTTCTGGTGTTAGACTTGCCTATTGTTTTGGCTGATGTGCAATTTGTAAAAAAAGAGGTTTAAAAAGTCTGCTCTCTCTCTCCGGAAGTGGGTGATTTGGCATCCTATAGATATGGTTATATGTCTAGGATGTAGGTTGCTTATCAGTTGATGAGGTGATGCATTAGATCTGATGGAAAAAGTGGTGTGGTGGTTGTATCCAGACTCCTATTTTCATAATGAAAATGGGGGCCATGTGGCCCCTTTTATCGAAAGAAAAGAAAAATGATTGACTGTTCAAGGCAATAAACTTACACTTGCCATACGAAGTGAACTCCATCAAATTTTCTTACTGTTTAGTACTAGGTGTTGCTATGCAGGGTGTTGTACAAGAGCACTACAACCATGCAACCCAAGAAGAAGAAGCATCTGAAGAAGAAGCATGCATATTGCCCTGAGCTGGACATTCCTTCAGGCTGAATACTGAATTAACTAACAACTGGGTGGTTATAGTTTCGTTACCAAGCAATGGAGTGCCCATGCACTCGTGGTCCAAGATCTCCCGTGACTTACGTCAAAAAATTAATTTACGTCAAAAAAATCTCCCGTGACATTTCGTTTGCCAAACAATGGAGTTGGAACTGCCTCATCAGGCGCATGACACATTCAAGGCAGTACTTGCCTGAATGAATGGTTCAAGTTCACCATTTGTTCATGCATGTCTGGTCGTATCGGTATCAAAATCGATTGTCTATGTGCCAAAAGATGCTCTGCCAATATCACGGATCATTGATGGAGCACGCACGCCAACGGATAAGCAAAACAACAGCGGAGAAGAAGGGCATACGCAAGAGATTTTGTTACATTATCCGGTTCTCAGAACTCACGCATACATACACAACAGTACAATGAAATAGTATACAACTATAACAGTAATGCCAGTATTCTTACAACAATCCATCCGTCTGACTGACCATAAATCACAGCAAGCAAACTGCTAAAGAGTCTTTGCATCAAGTGTAGAAAATATGGATCCGTAATATTTCTGTTGTATTGCTTTGACCCTTGTAGGAGTATATGTAGAGTACAATATGAGGGAGAGAGACTTGGAGTAGAGAGCAAGTTGTACAAGGTTTAAACCAATCCAATCTCTAACTCCAAATCCCTAAGTTTAACATAATTATACTTCTAACATCAAGAACAAGGACACAAAAGGAAGCACAGATCTGACACATCCTATCAGCAGTTTGGCTTACCATTTCAAGTTTTATACCATGCATGCATCTTTGCGCTGGCTGCACATTCCCTTCTTGAGGTCAAAAGCATGTCAGCATGAGAGGAAGAGTCTTCTCATCGGGGGAAGAGGCAGAGTTAGCAACATCTTACATGCCAGTAACGAGGCAGCAAATGGGACTAGAGTCTTACATGAATCAAGTGTTTAAGCTCATCAAGGTTCGGTTTCAACAGTGTCTTCAATAAGTTCAGTTTCGTCAGTTAGCACAGGCAGTGTTATTTCTTCGGCAAATAACTTTGCAGCTCTGGTGTGCGCCCGTGCGTAGCCAGAATGGTTCTTGCGTTTCCTTGCAGGCATCTTCTGCATGCTATTTTTCTTGGTAATAGTGCAGGCCATGGATGGCGCAGAAAGCTTAATACATCTTCCGCATGAATTTTGTTTAGTTCAACTCCATGCATTTTGTGTGTTGATATACACCCACCCAGTAGGTTAGTTATACTCTTATTTGTTTCTACTCTGGAAATGTACTTCTCACCGAAAAGTGTGGACATAATGCCAGTAACAAATTTTAGTACTGAGGTCATCCACGTTAATACCATAATGCTAATTTGACTACAAAAATACAACTTTTCGACCATCAGACTCAATACAATACAATTGTATCAATTTCAGTACTCCTCTAATTCATACTAATAGTCGCTGATTTTGTACAACTTTATACTTAACCCCACCAAAATATTGAGAAAAATAGATGTTTTTTAAAACCTTACAAAAAGAACCTTCAGTGGAGCGGAGACACAAGATACACATGAACATCACTTGCAGTTTTACAAGTCAGGGACAAACACAAACAGGTTCGGCCTATCACCAATCGTAAGCTGCCCATTTCTGGACAATTTTCGTGTTTTCACTCTTTCGGGATCTGACTCCTTTCCTACCACAGAGGTCAATGGCGGTAGGATAAAACAGCATACCGCCGAGGCCCTTGGCGGTAGGCAACTTATCCATGTCAGCGTGATGCAGCCCTACCGCCGTGCACGGTATATTATTTTACCGTACCACCATTGACCTCGGCGGTAGGAAAAGGTTCAGATCCCGAAAAAAATTCAAAGCAGGGTTAGATCTGGACTAACTTTCGCAAAAGGGTCAAAACAACAAAATCACGCCCCCTCCCCCATTTCATGCTGGGCAGGTGGATGATCATGGAGATGGACACGGAACACGCCATGAACACCATGGATGGGCTGAACGCTCGAGCCAGATCACGAAGACACGAACATGCATGCATCCAGCACATGCATGCTCACCAAAGCTCTTTGATGCGGCACGTCTCAATGTTTTCTCACATGCTTCACCCGGCCGCATTATGGCTGATTAGTACAGTACAATGATGCAGCTGAGACCATTCAGAGATGTCCCCATATGATTGCAGGAGCTCCAAACCTCCAACAAGAGAATCCCGACGACCCTCCGCCGTGGTTGTTCGGCATCCGCTTTCTTCCTTCCTCATCAACATGGTAAACAAATATGTAGCTCCACAACTCACCATGCCCATGGGTGCTCGTAATACATATTTACTGGTCGTCACATACAACTCTTCTGCCCAACCAAGTTAGCCAGTTTGTGTTTATTTTTTGTTGTGCATGCTCGTAAAATAATTTTAGACATAGTAATGCAAAGAGAGCCTTGGCTTAGTGGTTGGGCATGCCACTGCCGCTACTAGAGTTAGCGCGAGGTTTTTGCCCCCGCTACTGCTAGGGCGCTACAGCTAATTTTAGCAGTAGCGCTGACTTGGCCCACGCTACTCCTAACTCAGTTAGCAGTAGCGCCCTTCTGTGCCAGCGCTACTGCTAAGTAGTAGCAACTTGGGCCTTACCGCCCGCTACTATTATTCATCTGTATTTTATTTTTTATTTTATACTGTATGTATACATAATTATACAAATTTTGATATAGTAGAAATTAAGATATTGTTATATCATTAAGGTCGTGATGAGTTATTATATCATTGTGTGGAAGAAACACATATTAGATTCATGCGATTGTGCAACCTAACGATCTAAGTTCATTTTCTAGAATTGACATGTGATGCATAGAGGGTTTCCCTCATCTATTGAAGATCAAGTTTGGTGTGTGGTGAAACCACTTATCAAGAAATATCTTGATACCCACTTAAAAAATTGAGGACCATATTTATCTCGGTACTCATACTAAAATGGCCGTATGCATTCCTGGTTGGTGCAGATGTCGAGAAGTGAAAATCTCTCCCATTTTAATGTAGTGCGGCTTCCTTCACCGCCATCTCATCTGACCCTACCCACTCCCCTCTCCTCCACCGCCGGTGACGACACAAGGGAAAACCCGAGCGGCTCGGTGGCGGCGGCCTTCTTCTCGCACGTCAGCTGCTCAAGATCGCTGCAGCGGTTTCGATCTTGATTTCCTCGGTGATGACGGCGGACCGTAACGGCTGGAGTGTGGCGGCGGGTCTCTAGCCGCAGTGGCTGGTGGCGGCGGTGGCGGCCATGCTGCAGCCGCTGAACCTCCGGTTCGTCTTCGGATCACGGTGGCGCTCCTGGTCTTGATCTGCATCACGCAGACGTCCGGGACGGCGACCTTGGGCTTGGCGATGGTGGTCATCCCCTTCGTCAGAGGTGGTCGTCCTTAGACTGGGTGGTCCGATCACGAGATTCGTCATCTAGTCCTGGCTACAAGTCGGGGAGACATAGTTGCCGGTAAAAACCGAGCCGGCGGCGGGCGATGGCAGCGTTCTGCGCCGTTACCTTGATGAAGGCATCGTAGTGTAACTGCTATCTAGCCACTCATGCTGCTCTGGGGGAAACTCTAGGATCTGGTCTTCCAGATCGGACGATGAAAGCATTGCGGTGTCGTTTCTCTCTTGGAAGCATCGTTTGTGGAGGAGCACTGGAAGATAGAGGCAGGAGGTGGAGCGGCTTCGTCTTGCACGGAGCTTCGGTGAAGATGTCAAGTCATGCCTGGCCGACAAGTGCTATGCTTTGTCATGCCTGTTCGGCAGGTCCTATGCACGACACATCTTCCAGCGACTTCAAGCTGTGTCAGCTGGTGGTACTTGGCGGCATGGTGCTGCGTTGTACCGGCGGTGACGACAACGTGCTCATCAGTTTGCACACTGGGAGATGGTGTCGCTGGACGTGGCGTCGACAGATGGTCGGACTGGCAAGGATGATGCGGATCTCTTTTCTGAAGTTGGGTTAGTGGTTTGATGATGATGGTTGCTTCTAAAATGTGTGCATGTGGTGTACACTTTAGATTTGCTGGACCGGCTGTAGGTTCTGATACGTTATGCGGATGGATTGGCGACGACACCGGTTTTAGATATGGGGAGTGAGAGCACACCACATTATCGAGTTTGTAGGTGTGAGTGGTGGCTTCAGGTGGCTTGATGTATATTCTTGTCAGACCTTTGTTGAATAATTAATAAAGATGATTGTATGCCTGATCGATGCTGAGGCCGAGGGTTTCAACTTTCAACCTCCTTTTTCCAAAAAAATATTTGTTCAGATTCAATGGAAAAACCGTCTCATCACTCTAAATCTGACTAGAAAAAACGACTATAGTAAATTATGGAGTTCAAGTAAAAAGAGCTGCCTAAGAAAGAATGGCATATTAAAATAGCATCTTTGGTACAGCACCAACAGATAGAGATTATAGGCTACCAAACCGAAGTAATGAGACCCATCCAGCCATAACAGTTGGTCAAAGCAACCATTCATTAAGGCAAACATGAGCCAGACACTGATGTATTTTTGGAAGCATCTTCAGGTCAAGCTCATGCGTGGCCTAGGGGTGCAACAATAAAGCAGCCCCTAAAACCCCATGCCATCACAAAAGCTACAGTCAAGTGTTTCAGATATGATCACAAAAGCAACAATAATTACTTTAGGCTTCAGACATAAACTAGAAAAGTAAGGACATATACACGAACTAAGTGTGGATTGTCAAACACTATTAGAGTTCCTGATAACCCATATAAAACATTCTTTCAAGATTTAGAGGTGTGCATGGAGACCAGTTAGATTACATTGCCAAATAGCCCGCAATATAAAGATTCCATGCCAAATCATAACAAAATTTGAACGCTATAACACAAATAGATTCCAAGGAGCACACTGAGGAGCTATAGGCTATATACCAATCAGTTCGTTGAGAGTTTTGACCATCGGATTGTCCCTTGGGTTGAAATTCTAAAGCATCGCATGGAGACATTGGTGAATAGATTCGGAAGCAAAGTGAAATTGAATTTATCATGGGTCCATATAACTTGAAAATCGTTGCGGCGTTCAAATGGACCCATCTATGACCACAATTTTATGGCTTCAAGATATAGTAAAAACAAAATATGTAATTTACAACAATGGTCACGTGGTTTTCAGTAAAATTGGCTTGTAACTAAATTACAACCAAGAATAGTGTGAATTAGATACCCTTGTCTTGCAACAGTCTCAAAGACAGGGACTGGAGTACTACCTTTGTTCTTATCAACTCTGAGGAGCCAGGGTGCACTGCTATATATAGGTGGCTCTCGATTGCTCAACGAAGCCATCCAACAAACCAAGTCACTCTTGCTGACCCACACATAGGTGCTGCTTTGGGTGGTTTGATAAAGCTACAGCCAAAATGGTATGTGTTTCATCCTCTCATGTAGTCCTTATTTATTCATTTTCTTCAAAAGAATGGAGGAATTTGACAGTATTTTGGAAGGATTGGTCTCAGAATCCTAAATTTTGGAGTAAATTGATGGTATACTCTCCTCTAATTAATTCAGAGCAAGCCTGTGAAGATTGGACCATGGGGTGGGAATGGTGGCAGCGAGCGTGATGTCCAGCCAAAGCCCACCCGTATGGTTAGTGTGACCGTCAGTAGCGGAGCTATTATTGACGCTATTGCATTCACCTATGTGGGCACCGATAACGCTCAACACTCTTCGGGCATCAAGTGGGGTGGCACTGGTGGCACGGAAGATACGGTGCGTTAAATGTTTGTTTTTAAATATTTCTTTGTCTTGTACTATATTGCGTTGATCGGCGGCTTTTCATTATTGTTTGAGCTGGTCGGGCATTCTAGCTAGATCCAATCCAACGGCTAGGGTTACTATTTCTCCTACATGTACTGGTATACCTACCTCTTACCTACATGACCTGATGATTTCCATCTCTTGCAGATTAATCTAGACGCCACCAACTATGTGACGGAAATCTCCGGGACGGTGGGTAAATTTGGGACCGACGACATCGTCACGTCTCTTAAAATTGTCACCTCCAAGGGGGTTACCAAGACATACGGCTCAGGTACCGGACTTCTTTCCGTGTCCCAGTGCTTGACGGGGGTAAGATCGTCGGCTTCTTTGGACGCGCCGGTGCCTTCCTGGATGCGATTGGGTTCTACATTTCTCCATGAATGGTTGGTTGATGCACACTTCTTGGCCGGCCACCTAGCCAATGAAGGAAGGAGTGTGTACCGTACGTGACGTAGTACTGGCAGCACCTGCATGCTAGAATAAATAAACTTGCAAGTGCTTTGCATGGCACTTTTGCATATGTGTGTGATAATGTGTAACGCCATGATCCTCAAGTCGTGGGATGGCATGACAAGTGTGTGTGGATCGTACGTGGCACTGGTCTTCAGGCTAGTTATTAGCCGAGGCATGCGTTGCGTTGTAAAGGCGCACATGTATGAATAAAAGAAGTTTGTTGCAAGGCTTGTTCTAGTGCAACATGCTCATCCGGATTTGATCTTGGACAATGCTAACGCCCACACGCGTGGGGAACCAAACCCGCCCACACGCCTCTATAACACACAGATTACGCCATGTCACCGCATGCATGCATGTGGTAATGTTTTTGGATTTTCAGTTTTTAAAATATTTTATCTCGTAAATAAAAAATCCGATTGAAGATCCGTTTTCACCATTAAATTCCTCGCGATGAGATCTTCAAAACTAGATCTCATATCAATATATTTCGACGAATTTTTTTTGGGTTAAAAGTTGCCATGTCTAATGCACATGAATTGCCATGATGTTTACACTGAAGTTGCCATGATATGTTTCAGCTATTTTCTTCTACATTTAAAAATAAATTTTGACATATGATAAAACGGGGAATTAAGAAATTATACTTGCCATGCACCATAAACTAAAATTGCCATGATACATGCACTTAAAATTGCCATGGTTCATATAAAAAAATATTTTCATGATCAAAGTACTGGAATTGCCATCATAAAAAAACTGAAATTGCCATGCTCTACAAACTAAAATTTCCACATGGCAAGTTTAGTTTAAGCACTATGGCAACTACACTGTAAACATCATGACAATTTTTGGGCAAAAAAAATTTCGTCGAAACATATCAATATGGGGTCTAGTTTTGAAAATCTTGTCGAGACGGATTTAATGGCGAAAACGAATTTTTAATTCGATTTTTTAATTAGGATATAAAACATTTTTAAGCCGAAAACCAAAAAGATTTCTGCTGATGTCATCTGTTCATACGTGACAAAATGAGTGGTGATGGAGGCGTGTGGGTGATGTGCAAACGCCCATACGTGTGGGCGTTAGTATTTCCGTTGATCTTTGGACTTGGACTGAGCACCATTGTGTCGCACCTTCACGCGCATGCATGTTTAGTGAGATACCATGTGCCCCGCAGTTCGTAAGGTAGATGATGATAAATCGTTGATTTATCCAAGCGAGTTCCACTTTCATACCTATCATGAGTATCCGTACTGACACACATATGTGTGCCTGGATATACTGGTCATACACGTTTCCGTCAATACAAATATATGGATCAAAACAGTCATTTTTTGCTTTTTGATCCATCTTTTGTAGCCTAGATAAATTATTATTGAATACACTTTTACCGATATATGAAACACACAGAGTCGTGCCTTTGCACACACGCACACGCACACACATATCCATGAAAATAATTTTGACCTTTTGTACTTATGAATATGTTATATATATTTTAGAAAATACTAGACTCTATGGAGCACCGATGCCAAATTGACGCTGTCATCGATTTAACCTTTCTTTTCTTCAGAAATATTGATTTTCTGTTAACCACCGTGATTGTGATGTGGGCGACGAGTGAAACGGCTAACTAGTCCATGTAAGCTAGAGTTATCTACATAACGGCAGATGCGCCAAGACGTGGCAGAAAATATTTGTGCTTTGTGGGATTGGAACTCATGAACACAAAGGCCCCAATCAGCTGACCTAGCATGTAATTGTGCTAAAAAAATAGGTTCATTATTTAATTAAAAAGTAGCACCTCGACTCTTTGCACGAGAATACATCAACTTATATACATTTGTATATTGTGTGGAAATCTTGAAGCCACTTCAAGAACCAAGAAACAGAGGGAGCGAAGGAATTAAATGAATCTGGGCTGGCATGGCTGATTGGCTCTAAATAATAAAATTATTGGATTTGCATGGATGGTTGCGTCAATATAAATTGAGTGGGTTTGTAACTAAAACTAGATTTCAGAATTGTTGTTATGATGGGGAGACCCTATAATTAATGAATTAATCCTCTCGGAGTCCACCAATCTTGTGTTAATAATACATGTTTTAAGACCTTCGTGAGATAACCACAACAAAGGAGGGAGTAGATTTCAACCTCGGCGTGCGTATCCCTGCTGCCATCAGGTGGCACCGTCCGGATGTTGTCATGAGCATTGATATATGTTTCGGTAGACACGTCAATTATTTCTCCTGTTACAATGCACGGGCATATGTAAGTGTGCATGCGTGTATGTGTGTGTGTCTAGAATAGTAATAGCGCTGATGACCGGTGGTCGGCCTGTTGCAGTGTTCGTCCGCAACATGATGATCAGGCTGGTGGCCTACGGTTGTCGGCTGGATTTCACATGGCTTCGTCATCTCGATACCATTGGATTTTTGTTGGTTATACCAATCACATGCTTTCCATCATTGCGCAACATGTATATATATGCCATAAAGAAAGTAGTATGTGGAAGGCATGGGTGTACATTACGTGATCCAATGCAGCTAGGTGCCTGACAAGCATTTATATAGTTGTCTGGCAAAGATGTGCAGCAATCCAAAGTGCATCTGGACCTATATGCTTCACCATTATCCAGTAGAATTATAAAGCAGAGCAACACACAAGTATGGAATTCCTCCTTCCACCTGTCTCATTTTTTGGGTGAGTGCAGTGAACTGCATACACCATACTCTTATCAGTTTTTTTCCTTATGTGTACATCACATCGACATTCGAATTGCGTTAGTGTGAGTCTGTGAGTTGTGGCGTTAAAAGATAGCCTGTTACTGCTAGCATTATTATTATGCATTTTGATGGCTTAAATTTCCAATCAAAAAATATATTATTATTACAGCTAGCATTGTCTTTGTTAGCAGCATGCTCATTTTTGTCCCATTTGTAAATTTCAGTATTATCCTGATGCTTAGAAAGTTGAAAATAAATGATGTTTAATGCTTAAGTACCCAATATTTCATTCCTGCCATTTTTTTATATCTGAACAAGAATTATATTAGGCAATGGAACGTTATTTTTTTTAAGCCACATGTTGAAAAATATTTTTAAAAATAGGGACATTGCCCTAAATTTGACAGCCAAAAAGCATGAAGTAATTCAGTATGTTTCAACGTCTATTTTTGGGGATTTTGAAGTCCTAAATATTTGTGCAACATGGGAATATATAAGTCATCATGTCTTCCTCTTCCATATGTATGGTTCAATCACCGCATGTTAAAGTGCGGTAGAGGTGTATGTTCCTGGATTTCATATTTGTTTTGTTGTACAACAAATATATGCTCCATGTTGGAATTACTCCTAAGAATGGAAACAGCAATTACACCGCATCTAATTGATATGTAATGCTGGGTTTTGAAGTGCGACCTTTATGTTCGAAACAGGCCTAAATTATTCTTACGTTATCAACAGCTTGATATCCCTCTTTCCTTTGAGTATATGATTATTACACCAAGACTGTAATATCAAGCCCGTACGAATGCCGATATGTGATTTCCGCACGGTAATAAATTTCTGACATGTTATGCTCTTGTATAGAACCCTGTTATATTTTAAGATAAATAAATACAAAGTTCGAATGTTCACGGCTCACAAATCCTGTAGTTTTACACATGAATACCACTAGTAGTTTTACAAGTCATAAGAAACAGGATATACATGAACATCGCCGTAGTTTTACAAGTTTGAAAAGAACAAACCTTTTGTTGGATAACCATCTGCTTGCGGCCCACCGCCAACGTAGGCTGCCCATTCCCTACTGGACACGGGCATGGGCATGCAGATGGAGTAGGAGCACAGCATAAACGCCATGGATGTGCTGAACGCTCGTGCCACATCACGAGCATGGATGCATCCACTCGACCATGCCATGTGTTGGATCATGAAAGCTATTTGATGCGGCACGTCTCAATGTTTCTCACATTCATCACCAGGCCGCATTATAGCGGATTAGTACAGTACAACACAGTAATGCAGCTGAGACCATACTTCGGTGTTGGCAAAAAAGGCATGCAGCATGGTCGGAGTCACATTATTTTGAATGCAAAGTCACTCATGTTACGTTGTACGCGCGTGGTTGGCACCGAGAAACCCACCGTCGTCGCCAAGCTGGATGATTGTTGGAGGCTCCAAAACCCAGTGCCACACGCATTCTCTCCCCTTTCTTCGCCCCAAGAAGCGAAGCCCGGTGACCCTCGGGATTGGCTTTCTTCCTCCATCGTTAACAAGTTAAACAAACATGTAGCTGCACAAGTCCTCGCCTTGCCCAAAGGAGCTTCTAGTACAATTTTGTCGTTCCGGTAATCTAGTACAACTCTTTTGCCCAACCGAATTAGCCAGTTATTTTTTTTGTTACGCGTGCTCATAACAATAATTTTAGGCATTGTAATGTTCAGATTTAATAATAAATCCGTCTCAACACTGTACATCAAACTAGAAAAAATAACTAGTAAAAGTTGTTTGAGATACGACATACAAGAAAATATAGAAGATCAAATCAACACATGGGAGAAAATGATTTTAATGCGGAAAACCCCTCCAATAGAATGGAAAAAACCACGGGCGCCATTCAACGAAACTTCGCTATGTCGGGAGAGCTTACAAACACCAGGGATTTCCAATGATGATCTTATCCCGTGCGGAGGCTTACAAGGGATATATATAATAGTGATGACCTAGGTCGATACTTGTCCGCGGACCTATGCTCTGCTCAGTTAGAAGTTAGCCTTTGTTGGAATTTGGATCGTAACTTAACAGAAGTATGGAGTTCTAGTAATAAGAGCTGGCTAAGAAAGAAGGGCATGTTAAAATAACATTTTTGGTACAGTATCAACAGACAGAGATTAATGTAGTTCCATAATGAGACCCATCCAGCCACAACATTTTGGTGAAAGCAACCATTCATTAAGCAAACATGAGCCAGATTTTATGAAGCATCTTCAGGTCCATCTCAGCCGCTGCTTATGGATGCAACAATAAAACAGGCCCTAAAACCCTCATATGTCATCACAAAAGCTACATTTAGGGTTTGTTTGGTTGAGCGGTAGCATACCCAGGGCAGCAAAGCCCCATTGGGGGGAATTTACCTGGCAAGTGAGATCCCCTCCAACACACCGGGGGGATTCCTCTCTTATCTATATAGTCATTTGGTAACAGGGAGGCGGCTGAGGTGGGGCAGCAGATGCAGAAAGCAGGCAGGGGAGCAGGGGACGAGCAGAAGCTGCGGCTAAGCTTTGTGTCGCTATGAGATGGGGAGAATTCTCCCACCCAAGGAGGCCGTGATTTCCTACCCAGTGAAAGGCGGTGGATCGGGATAGAAACACCCCTGCCCGCTGGCACCAAATGGGCCCTCCAGAAAACCGGCCGCAAATTAATCTTTGTTTTCATGCCCAGGAAAAGGACGGGATCCCCAGGATCCGTTATTACCAAAGGACGCCTTTAAGCATTTTAGATATGATCATAAAATACAATAAGTTATTCCTCCGTAATTTTATGCTACTTGGTTTCTCTTCAGAAATAGATGTTGTTTTAGATGACAATGCTGTGGGGACCTATATATATTTTCAGCCGTTGCTCCTTTTGATAATTACTTTCTGCAATCAAGAGCAATGGTGAGCAACTGTTGATGTAGGTGGGGTGAAGATAAGTGTCACGTCTGGAGCCATCGTGCCGCATAGGGAGCACCTAAAGCCCGGCATGCCACCCTCCAATTGCAAGACAACGACGTCCAATGGTAATTCTTCCTTTCTCTTCAACTAGATAACCAAACACCATTTCTTTCAATACCGCTCCTCTCTAGTCATTTTTACCCCCATTATTGCTCTTATTTCATAATAAAAAGACCATTACTCCCAATTATATGCACGCTGTCATGATAGTCGTCCCCTTGCTGGGATGGTTTGTTTTGCCCATCTTCAGCTTCCTCCTGCCCAAGATCCTCTCATGCATCAGCTTTGGCGTATTGTAGAAGCTTCTCAGCTGGAGATCCGCATCATCCCAGAGGTGAGGCACGCTGGGGACGATGTTGCTCATTGGAATAGATACGGCTTACTACAAACCTGCATTGCTCGCATGAACAGCAGTTGTTTGGCTGGCAGTTGAACGCATGGTGTAAAGCGGATTGGCTTGGCTACTATAGTGGGCCTGGTCTTCTTCTTGGTTCCTCCGATGCACTTCCGGTGATACTGTGACACCGAATGTTGCACTCTCAGTTCCGGACTCTACAAGCAACCAAGATGGAGACAATTTCAAAATGAGGCCTTTTATGGTGCAATTTACTAGTCTTATGTGCTATTGGTATTGGATCATATTAACCGTCCATAATGTAGGCACCGTAAGAAATTCACATTTACGCATGTTATTTTATTTTCATTTTCATAAGGAAAATTTAGTCTATAATGTTAGAGGATAACCTCACCTGCAAGTGATATTTCCGCTCCCAAAAAGAACAGAGTGAGCGCCATAGACGAGAGGATAACCTCACATGCAAGTGATATTTCCGCTCCCAAAGTGTTAGTCTGCTTCCGGCACTGCTGGTGGTCGACCTCGCCCAGTGCGTGCATGTATTACTTACTATGGATTTGAAGCACCCACTTCTTCTTCTTCTTTTTTGTGAAAGAAGCACCAGGTTCTGTTCACTTAAACTTGCAGAGCAAAGCCAAGGACCCCAACGAACCATACACTCAAATGTTTCGGCTATTGTCGTACACTAACCATGTGGGCTACCACTCTGAAATCTCAGATGAAAATCAACGTAGCAATTACATGAGGCTTCAGATAGAAAATAGAAAAATAAGGATTCTTAAACACTACTGGAGTTCCACTTGGAGCACTGGAGCTCTCACCTCCTCTTCAGAGAAAGGTGACGTGAGGATATTGTTTCTTCTGTCGTTACTAGTGGAATATCATTTGTTCAGGTCTCATCAAGTATAAAATTCCCTTCATTTGTGCCCACAACAGAGATTTCTATTATTTAGTAATTTAACTTTTGAACCCTGTCTGACCTTCGTTCTTCCCTTCATCTTGTTGAAGACTAAAAATACACTTCTTCATATGTCAACCATTGGCGACAAATTGGAAGTATTGAGTATTACTGTTTCCATTCAAGATGAAGTCAACTTTGGATCTTTGGTAATATTTGATTTTATTTTCTCACAAATGAGGTGCAATCTTCAAATTGAATCGAATTTTCAATTCAGTCTCCTGTTGTGACAAGATGCGGGTCTTTGCTATTTTGTTGAGGACATAAATAATGGGTGCTATTTTGTACGATGAACGGCCTGCTTGTCCCCCACATTTTTTATATTGTCTGCAAAGCCTAGCTGTGCAACCATCCTAATTCAATCTTGAAAGGACAATGACTAGGTGGGTTCGTGGAGTTAGAATCAAGAATAATGGGTGCATGATCCGATAGTGCCTCGATACACTCTAAGGCCTGCATGGGTTACTAAAGAACACTTAGCACCCAGTCGGTATCCATGAGTACCCTATTGAGCTCCTAGTATGTGGGCACAGAATGGTTATTGGCCGAAGTGAATAGCCCGCCAAGAATCAATTTCAACAAGTTTTCTTTCGCTTTCTTCCACCAACGTGGATAAATGAGTATATTGGTCAATTAAATATGTTATGGGAAAAGTAAAACACTACAAAATACTATTTATCAAGTCATCCAGAATGAAGTTATTATCCTATCACCACACATGTCGTGGTAATCATGGGATATTAACATTGTTCAAAAAAATCTTCCGATTCAACGATTTATCGCTACTTTTTGGGTGCTCAATAAGATTATGCCTTATCTTCACCATTTATCGTTTGGGCTGATTTATCGCTATGACAAGCGATTTATCAAGAATCTACTGATAAATCGGGCTTATTCATAGCACTATTTTTGAAAACAGTATGTTTATTTGCATTTTTTGGACCTTGTTACGCAATATGTATTGTTGTCCAACTTTGTTTTTCATTATACGAGGATGCAAAGGCTAGGAAGCAAGGTAACACTTCTGTCTAATATTGTTTTGGTGTTGAAGATATCATATTTTAGTGTTGGGAACCTGGGATTTGCAAAAAATGACCGATTAATAGTCGACCGATAAAATCGATTAATCGGCAGATTTCCAAGTAATCTTTAATCCCTGGCTGACCGAAAGGATAACGATAAGCGATATCCTCATCATTGGATATTAACATCACATATCTTCTATTTTATACGTTAGAAACTTGCGGAAGCCATGGTGCCATGTGCGTTGGTTATTAGTCACTGGTCAGGATAAAGGCCCTATACAGCCTGTACTACTGCTCATGAATCATGGATGCAGCTGTCCGGCAAGCATTTATATACCTAAGCAAATTTACGCAGCTATCCATGGCATCTGGCCTATTTTGCTTCACCATTATTAGCTAGCACTGTAACACACAATATGGAATTGCTTCTTCCACTCTACAATGACTACACTATACTATTATCAGATTTTTTATGCATGCATCTATCACAAAGTAAAATTTTAGTGGTTATGCTGCCGAGGCATATTTCCAGACAATGGGGGACGGCGATAATACTGGTAGTTGTTTATGCAAGGACATGCTCCGACCGGCGATTCGATCCCACACAACCTTATCTACTAAGAGGTGCTGTCAGCGGCGGTGGCAAGTAGGTCGGATGTTTCGATTAATATATTAATATTTGTAAAAATAATGTATTCACAAAATATTTGAAGACATGCGGATTGAGTCAATTGTAATACAAAACAGCATAACTGTGGTTGAAATTTCAAAAACCACTGGTTTTCGATTTTTCACAACTACCGGTACCGCGCAATGTTTCTTTCGAATAGCATGGACGGGCACATACTGACACCAAAAATGATCAGTGAGGCTTGATTATCAGGCTGACGTGGTACCAAGTTTAAACGTTGTTTGACGGACCGTTCAAGTGGACCAAGGCCCCACCTTTCATAAAAACATCTTGTATTCCACTCGCATCATCCAGGCGCACGTAGTCCGACACCAACTGTAAGGAAGAAGGGAGCGTCTAGGTCTCAGTCGACTGAGACTAAACGAGTATAGTAGAAGGAATTCGGTGTTTCAGGCATCTTTTGAACAAGTAATGATTTTCGTCACGTTTCGAAGTATCAGGTATTTGGAGGGATTGGAAATAAGAAGCCCACTATAGTGGAAATTATTCAGTGTCCCCTTTTGGAGTGTTTGGAAATAGAGGAATTCAACATTAGCAATGAGGTACCGTCTTCTAGAACATGCATTTTGCTGGCTCTTTACTTTTAGGAAAATGTGATCATATTCCTCTAAGTAATGTATCTGCAGTTGCAGCGGCAACCTATGTTGGGTACGGAAGTTATCGGTGGCTCTGGCAACCTTAGTGTCTGACTAACTTTTAAGGACATCATTTATAAATGCTTGGGCTTCTGAAAACGCCTCCCATCTGAGCTACGCCACATGATCGCTGAACCGAGCGCACCACCCACCGATGAGTAGCGGCGGTGAGAACGAGGCGGCGGATGATCGGAGTGATGCTTGACTGATGCATCGCTTCGTCTCAATTTCCATGGTGATATTTTGGTGCTTTTGCAAGATGTGTCGAGATAATTCATAGCTAGCACGTTGGCTGTTTGAGTCAAGTTCTGCTTGTACTATCGTATTCTGAAGTATTGTGTGCCACTACTAAACTTTTTGATCATTGTCCAACCTTAATTAATGTTTCATCTTTGAATTACTCCTAGTCAGTATTTATTTTGAGTAGTCCAACTAGTCAATCAGTACTCGGAAAATTTCACAAGTTATTTGAGCTCCTCCGGTAACGGGTCCCGTGTGGCATACTTGTTTTCTACCGAATTTGGATCTCCGAGTTCGCTATGAATGTCTTCTAGAATTTTCTCAAGTTGTCTTTTATGCAAAGGACGAACTGAACTGCTGAGTTTGTTTGTTGCCTCTCTACCAATTGGTCAGAGTTAAATTACACGTTAGTACCACATTTGGGGCGGTGGTAACGGATTGGTACCACTTTTAGTAATTTTCACGGTTCTGTACCATGTTTGGGGCAGTCTATTACAAAATAGTTTAAATCGTGTATAATAGTGTATTGACGGTGTATCTGAACACTAGGGTCCGCCTGCTAGGTGCTGACGTGACATGTTCTTTTACAGGAAAGACCCCTATTTTTTTTAATCACGCGTCGATCCCTTTTTGTCCAAAAAAGGGTCTGGCCACAAAAAAAATTACTCAAAACTATACCGGTACGTGCGTGCCCGCCAGGGTTAGAACCTGAGCCGTTGCGTTGGATGCTTACGCGCGCAGCCACCCCACCACTGCAGAACTTTTCAACAAAGCAGGCACACACGTTTTTATACTGTATTGTTGACATGTCCTAGCATTTTTCACTATTTCTTTTTTTGTATATGTCTTTTTCCGGATTTCTTGTATCCTTTTTCAGATCCTAGGTATTCTTGGGGCCGTACGCATTATGTGTATCGTTTATTTAAAAATTACACACATTATGAACAGTGACTATAATTAAATAATATACTGTGTATAAAACTTAGTCACTGCATACTATTCAAAAATTATAGTCACCGCTTATATATTGTATAATTATCTAATATACCATATCCTATGTGTATTAATATAGACAATATACAATATGAATACTGTTAACATTATGGGCAGTGTTCGCGTAAAAAAAACATTATGGGCAGTGACTATAATTATATAATACTATACGATATTAAAAAATTACAGTATATTACAAAATTATTGTATATTGAAAAAACTCAGATATCTATGTATATTGTATTATACAATTTTGGGCAGTGACTATAATTATATAATATACAATATACGTAGGACCCTTTTTCAGCACTGTCAACATTTTTTAAATTTACAGTAAACATTTTAGTATGCGATATTTTTTGTAATACACACTCAACATTATTTTCTAATATACGATGAACAGTTATATATAAAGTGATCTTATTTTAATATACGATACACACACTACATACGGCCGAAGAATACCCAAGACTGAAAAAAGATAAAAGAAATCCGAACAAAAAAAACATATATAAAAAAAGGAAGAGTCAAAAAGGCTAGGACATATTCAAATTGTATAAAAACATATATGCCGTCTGTCTGAACATATATGTCTGTACAATGTGTATATTAAAATTTGCATATTAGATGTTATACAATACTAAAAAGGTTATACGATATTACAATTTTTCACTCATCGCATAATTAAAAAGATATTCATTACATCATATATTAGAAAAGTGTATCGTATTTTAAAAAATATTCATCACATCATTATATATATATATTGAACATTTTTAATATACAAATTTCTTATTTAAGTAGAATATGAAAAATATAGGATGAACTTTTTTCGTATTATAAAAATCGTTCATCATATATATATTGAACATTTTTTAATATATGATGTATATATATATATATATATATATATATATATATATAATCTTTTCTATATCCGATACGCACACTCTGTACGGTACGAAGAATACCCAAGATCTATAAAAATAAAACAGATACGAAAAACAATACATATGAAGTGAAAAACGAAACAACCAGAATATAAAAGGCCGCATGCGTGGTTCCTGAATGGAAGGACATAGTGGCGGAGAGGGCGCGCTGCGAACGCTCCTGCCCAGGTTCGAATCCTGGCGGGCACGCGCGAGGTTTTGTTGATTTTTTGCTGGTCGGACCCTTCTTGGGAAAACAAGAGATATATGCGTGATTAAATAAAAAATAAGGGTCTTTAATAAAAGAACATGCCACGTCATCACCTCACTTGCGGGTCCCAGTCGCCAGTTTTAACGTCAATACGTAGAAATACCGCGTTTAGCCTTTTCTGTAACGCCTCCCATCTGAGCTACGCCACAGCGATCACCCAGCGATGAGTAGCGGCGGTGAGAACGTGGCGGCGGATGATCGGAGTGATGCTTGACTGATGCATCGCTTCGGCTCAATTTCCATGGTGATTTTTTGGTGCTTTTGCAAGATGTGTCGACATAATTCATAGCTAGCATTGTATTCTGAAGTATTGTGTGCTTGTAGTATCGTATTCTGAAGTATTGTGTGCCACTACTAAACTTTTTGATCATTGTCCAACTTTCATTAATGTTTCATCTTTGAATTACTCCTAGTCAGTATTTATTTTGAGTTCTTCCAACTAGTCAATCAGTACTCGGAAAATTTCGCAAGTTGTTATTTTGAGCTCCTCCGCTAACGGGTCCCGAGTGGCGTACTTGTTTTCTACTGAGTTTGGATCTCCGAGTTCGCTATGAATGTCTTCGAGAATTTTCTCAAGTTGTATTTTATGCAAAGGACGAACTGAACTGCTGAGTTTGTTTGTTGCCTCTCTACCAATTGGTTAGAGTTAATTACACATTAGTACCACATTTGGGGTGGTGACATTACATCAAGCAAGGTTTCATGTTTTACTAATCATTTTTTAATTTTTTGGAATTAAAATGCCATGGCACTCCATGCATGTGTCCATGCCGTGAGACCAATATGTTTGAAAATTCCTTTTAATTTACTGCACATGGAATTAACTCGCACACAAGTAAACAAATATGATTTTTCAAACCTTTATAGTTAGCCGTAGCATGTAGATGTAGTTCAAATTTGAATTACGGTCATTAAATGGCTAGAAATTTTCACATGACAGTTTTATTAGTGCACGTCACACGTAGAAAAAATTGAAGGCCGTAAGAGGAAGCTATCTCCCGTTCGTCATCAGACATGCATTGTTCCCTCTCGGAACCACGAGCCTTCTAGTGAGTTGCTCCGGTTTGTGAGGGGTGTGTGTCCAAACTTTCGTCACACATGCTAAAATTTTTACCACATCATCTTGGTGGCATGACATTATATCAACCAAGGTTTCATGTGTTTCAGATATTTTTTTAATTTTTCGGAATTTAAATGACATGGTACTCCATGCTTAATTTTGTCATAGCCGTTAGATCAATATGTTAGAAAATTCCTTACAGTTTACTACACATGAAATTAAATCGCACACAAGTACATAAAATATGACTTTTCAAACCGTTATGGTTAGCTGTTGCATGTACATGTAGTCCAAATTTCAATTACGGTCGTTAAATGTCTAGAAAATCATTTAAATGTCTTAAAAGGTCAAATGACCCCTAAAATTTTCCAAAATTTGACATGACGGCTGTATTAATACTACAAATTTTCTCGTACATTTAAAACACCATCCGTTGCCACTTTACTCCAAACTCGTCTTTCACAGCTAATAAAAAATTACTACAACATCACACACAGTTGTTTTGTATGGTCCGACGTTTGCCCAGAAACCCTAACCCCCCACTTCACACGCCGGCCACTCCCTCCCCCTCGTCTCGATCTGGATCGGGATCGACCCCGATCCCGTCGCCCCACTCCCCCCCCCCCCCCCCACGTTCGCCTCCTCTCCCCCACCCCCTATCTGGATCGGGGGGCAACTACACCGTCGCCCGAAGCCGCCACCGCCGCCCTCCAGTTCGACCTCCCCGTCCTCAACCGGCCCCACTGGACCGCTTCTTCCTCGTCTCCTCCACCTCCCCGACTGGATCTGGGCCGCGCCCCTGGCGCCCCCGACGTTGCCCAGATCGACCGTCGCCGCAGCCCCAGGACCTCGCCGGAGGTCACCTCGCCGAGCCTTCCTCACCGGACAGCTTCCCCTGCGTGCGTCGTCCCCGTCCCCCACCTCGCGCCCCACTGCCCTGGACCCGACGATCGCCGGTGAGGCCCCTGGCCTCTTCTCTCCATGTCCCCGTATGTGTGCGCACGCACCGACCGGCCCCGTCAGATCCTCCCTCGCCTGGCCTATGCGCCCCTCGCACCGCCCCGCTTTGCGCTCACGGCCACAGCCCACATCCGGTATGCGTCAGCGTGCCGGCCGTTCGCCTCGTTCGCCTCGCCGCTGGCCGGCGACCTCTCCCGCCGCACTTCGCCGACCGTCGTTCCCGTCACCGCCTGCGGCGCTGCTACGGCCTCGCTGGTTCGTCGCCGCAACCCTCCTGCTCACGCACGCGGCCGGCTGGCGATGGTGCTCGTCCACAGACGTGTTCCATGCGCAGCCCGCCCTTAGCCTCGCGCCCTTTGCTCCGGCCGCGGCCAAGGCCGCTGCACCCGCCCCGCCCACGGGTCGCAGCTCCCCTGCGGGCCCGCTCCCGTTCGGGCGCCCTCGCCCGTCACCGTTAACCCATCGCCCGCAAGGCCCCTCTGGGCCACTGACATGGGGGCCCAGCCCACAGAACGTTTTAAAAAAATGAATAAGAAAATAATTTTTTTAATAAAACTAAAAATTAATTAATTAATTAAATAGTGAATTAATTAAGTTAATTAACCATGTAAAATATACCGTAGCGCAGATGAATACGTAGCCCGTTCGTTCACCACACACCTCTACATATCGAACACGCAACTTTCCCCCTCCGGTTCATCTCTACGAAAACACGAAACACCGGGGATACTTTCCCGGATGTTTCCCCCCTTCGCCGGTATCACCTACTACCGTGATTGGGCCCCCCTAACAATGCTCATTGTCATATCATGCATCGTCATGCATATGTTTGCATTATATTTATTGTTTCTTCCCCCTCTTCTCTCGCTAGACTCCGATACCGACGCTGCTGCTGCCCAGTTTGACTACGGAGTTGACGACCCCTCCTACTTGCCAGAGCAACCAGGCAAGCCCCCCTCTTGATCACTAGATATCGCCTATTTTTCTCTATACTGCTTGCATTAGGTAGTGTAGCCTGTTACTGCTTTCCGTTAATCCTATCCTGATGCGTAGCCTGTCCTTGCTACTACTGTTGTTACCTTACCTGCAATCCTACATGCTTAGTATAGGATGCTAGTATTCCATCTGTGGCCCTACATTCTTGTCCGTCTGCCATGCTATACTATCGGGCCGTGATCACTCGGGAGGTGATCACGGGTATATACTTATATACATTTGATATATGATACTTGTGGTGACTAAAGTCGGGTCGGCTCGTAGGAGTACCCGCAAGTGGATCTTTGTGGAGGAGCGGCAGGGCAGGTTGAGACCACCTAGGAGAGAGGTGGGCCTGGCCCTGGTCGGCGTCCGCGGTTACTTCATAATAACACGCTTAACGAGATCTTGGTATTTGATCTGAGTTGGGTCATTGACCTTATACGCACTAACCGCCACGTGGGGCAAGATATGGGCAACCGGCGTCGTGGTATCAACCGCAACTCTATTTGACGTCAGCGACTGAGCGGCGCGCGCCGGATTGGAACGTAAGCCTGCTCTTGTATTAAGGGGGCTAGTTCTGCTTCCGGCCGCCCTCGCAACATGCAGGTGTGCAATGGGCAATGGGCCCAGACCCCTGCACGCATAGGATATAGACCGGCGTGCTGACCTCTCTGTTGAGCCTAGGTAGGGCTGCGACATGTTGATCTTCCGAGGCCGGGCATGACCCAGGCAAGTGTGTCCGGCCAAATGGGATCGAGTGTGTCGGGTAATGTGGTGCACCCCTGCAGGGAAGTTTATCTATTCGAATAGCCGTGATCTTCGGTAACAGGACGACTTGGAGTTGTACCTTGACCTTATGACAACTAGAACCGGATACTTAATAAAACACACCCTTCCAAGTGCCAGATACAACCCGGTGATCGCTCTCTCACAGGTCGACGAGGAGAGGATCGTCGGGTAGGATTATGCTATGCGATGCTACTTGGAGGACTTCAATCTACTCTCTTCTACATGCTGCAAGACGGAGGTTGCCAGAAGCGTAGTCTTTGATAGGACTAGCGATCCCCCTCTTATTCTGGCATTCTGCAGTTCAGTCCACCGATATTGCCTCTTTACACATATACCCATGCATATGTAGTGTAGATTCTTGCTTGCGAGTACTTTGGATGAGTACTTACGGTTGCTTTTCTACCTCTTTTCCCCCTTTCCGTTCTACCTGGTTGTCGCAACCAGATGTTGGAGCCCAGGAGCCAGACGCCACCGTCGACGACGACCTCTCCTACACCGAGGGTGCCTACTACTACGTGCAGGCCGCTGACGTCGACCAGGAGTAGTTTAGGATGATCCCAGGCAGGAGGCCTGCGCCTCTTTCTATCTGTATCCCAGTTTGTGCTAGCCATCTTATGGCAACTCTTTTAACTCATGTCTGTACTAAGATATTGTTCCTTCCGCTAACTCGTCTATGATCGAGCACTTGTATTCGAGCCTCGAGGCCCCTGGCTTGTATTATGATGCTTGTATGACTTATTTTATTTTTAGAGTTGTGTTGTGATATCTTCCCGTGAGTCCCTGATCTTGATGCATTACGCTTATGCGTGTATGATTAGTGTATGATTGAATCGGGGGCGTCACAAGTTGGTATCAGAGCCGACTGCCTGTAGGAATCCCCCTTTCCATCTCCTTGGCCGAAGTTGAGTCTAGTCGATGAAAATTGTTTTACTAACTTGGCTGTGCGACCCATGGGCCCACGTAGCCAATTGGGTGGTATTAGGATATTTTATTCCTCGACCTATACTCTGGGACTCTGACCTCTCTTCTATCGGGTTAAAATGAATTTACTAACTCTAACTCTAGGTTCTCGTAACTACTTCCTCTTGGAGAGCCCTTAGCACAAATGATCGCCTGTTGCACCGAAGGATTCTGAAGATACTCTCCGATGTTCACTCGAGACTTTGTGTCCGTTGGTTTTGCAATTCCCTACCACCGAAATATCCCTACAGATAAATACATACATCTGTCGTTCTTACTTTTGTTCCCAGTTGATCTTGTCATTACAAGATACCCTGAAATTCTCTCTATTTTTCCGAGAATACTTTGAGCCTACTGCCTTGCAGTCTTTTGCCACCTTAATACCCCAGTGGGTAATTCCTTCCACTTATCGAGTATCCGCTAATCCCAGTTGTTCGTGTGTTTCACATAAGTCTTCGAAATACTTTTTGATCTTTCGAAAATCCTCTGCAGCCTGTTATTCTTGAAATTCTTGCCTGCTTGCATTATGGTTAATCCCATAAGTATAGTAATCTTATTGGCATCCTTTGTCACTACCATTTTGAGTCCATTGATTCAATATGTTGCGAATGCTCGCAATCCTCAAACGGATCCTAGAATTCATCCTTTTGGCTCAAACGTCATTTTAAACATGAGCTGAATCCCTATCAATCAAATTGTTGTCGATTTTACCCCTAAGCTTACTCAACTTACCCATCCTTAATCAAAGCGTTTGCTTCTGATTCTTTGATTTGGAAATCATAATTCCTTTACAGGTGAGCTTTGAATTAGCCAGTTGCTTCTATAATCCAATGCCTTCGCATTGTTTCTTCCTCTGGTTGTGTGTCGATACTCACACCAGCTTCGTTATGGACGGTCGGATCCTTTGTTGAAATATCATCCCACAATGTCATGCGTATGCAAAAACCTCGAGAAGTTCTTTCCCTGATATATAATGCCTTTGGTAAATTGTATCCTCTGTTTTCTCAACCATGCTCTGTTTTCGAGCTCGTGGTATTTACTATTGAAGCTTGTGGTATATGTTTCCACGATACCCTGACGGGTTGAACCTATGCCTTCCCTAATATATGTGAACTCGAAAGTTTTCACGAGTCATACTCTTCTGGTATTTTTGCTAGATAAAATTTCAACACTACAACTTCTTCGAAAGTGAGAGGTGAATGGAAGGTTACACATTGGAGAAGTGGGAGTCGACCTTGAACTTTGTGTTCATGCCCATGGACCCGATGTAGATCTTATCATGGAAACTTCTCTTAAATTAATTATTTCCCTTGTTATAAGTTCATATTATATCTGGGATTTGGTCTTTTGCAATTGTGCTTTCGACCATATTGTCCTTCTTTGGTCCCATTTCTCGGGCGAGTAAAATACTTGCCTTCTCAGATCAGTACGCCTGCCCAACCTCTATTTTTGTCTGCCTTCGAGTATTACCCCCTGGTATCTCGAGGATATCACCCCCATTGCACTACATGTTATGAATTTCTGATGAAGTAGTAGCTTTCCCCGTCATAGTCACTCCACGTGTTCTGGGTTGTCGTCAATGGAGAACACCGATTAGTGAATCGAATCAACATTGTGATTCAATACTCCTAGTACTTTGTTGTTGAGACGTTTAATACTCCATCACGTCACTCCTAGCCCGATCGGTTACTTCATGATCGTGCTAATTTTAATTGTGCTACCTGGTCCTTCTTCCCAGAGCACAAACTTAGATGATGAGCTAATCTTACGTCGATCTTCCTCGTCATATCATTTCTCCTTGAAACAGCAAACTTGATTTCGAGTTTGTGTCGTACCTATGGTTCCAATAACCTTTCGCTTCATCATTCCTTTAACCTGATGTCATCGCCGATCGATTACATCTTCATGAAATCTCTCGACAAATTTGTCATGATCATCATCAGCATTCAGAGATCTTCCAGGATATCAATTGAATTCATGACGAGAAATACCATCCATGCCCTCGATGATTTGTGTTGTCATCAACCACCTTATCGCCTTCCCTCCAACACAAAACTTGTTCGTGTTCTGTGTTATACCTTGAGTTCCTTGCTATCCAGCATTTGTTCTTCTTTACCTTGGAGTATTACCATCTTTTATGTCAAGAATGTTGTGGGGATTGCTCCACCTTTTAGAAATTCTTGGTATTATGATACTTCACGCCATCACCATTCTTTCTTGGTCCCCGCGTTGATTCTAACCGGGACACCAACAAGTGAACGGTACTGCTTGGATTCTATACTTCTAGCAACCCTACTGCTTTAAAGTTAATGGTCGATAGTTTCATTCTAAATCTATTGCTTATTGAATCATCTTTCAAACATTGATCATGCCACCTAAGCCCATATTTCGGGTGCACCTTTCAACCAATGTTTACTCATGGATGTTCTCCTCGAGCATACATCATTATATCAATTGATCTGAAAAATGTTATCTCTTTGTTCACATGATTGTGGAAATCCATCCTTTTGGAAATCTTGAGGAATTGTCGCTGAGTCCATCAGCCACCCCCTCATCCTCTCCTTTGTATAATGATGAACTCTTGTTTCGGAACTCGCTTCCATAGTTCATTTCTCGAGGATCTTACATTGTCATCTCGTCAATTTGTGTTGCACCTTTTATTTTCTGGCATCCTAAGTCTGAGGTATCCTGACACCAATCAGATCTGAATCTCGGTCAGATATGATGGTTGGAACATATTTCGAAGAGTTATGACGTTGGCCTTTATATGGCCCGGTAATGTGATGTCATGCCTAGCACACCGGGCCGGAGGACCTATTATTATAGTTTCCTTTTTAGCAAGCTTATCCATTCTTCCATGAGGAAAATTGTAAGACTTATTCTATAAGTTGTTTCTGACGAATCCTCTGTGTATCCAAAGTCTGACCTTTGCTTGAAGACCATGTCAATGCTATCTTGAAGCATGTGTGTGGTAATCCGATTTTCAATAAGAGCATTTGAAGCGCAATGCTAAATTTTCTTTAGCATTTATCCTAACACCGTTGTATGGGTAATATCATGAGATTCCTCCCCCTTACCTAAATGGTTTTGTACTTTCTATCATGTCATGGATATCATGCTCTGCTTATCCTTGGGAAGGATATACCCCCGAAATATGCGTGTATACACATTTTCCCTGCCATTGTTCTGTTTAAACCTGATAACCACTTTTCCTTTCCATTGGTTTGTTTAAACCTTCTTGTGATCTATATTATATAAGTAGTAATATTTCCCTGCTTATCACCTCGTTGTACAATTCTGTCAGCAAGAACCTGTTACTATTGTTGATGACATTCCGGTAACCACCGATGGACGAGAACTTTGCCTATTGGTCCGCCTCGTTTCAACGAGCAGGAGAATGGTTCTCATCGTCCCTCGCCCTTGGTACCGATGTTGTTGCCGACATAACTGGTCGGCTATCCTCTAACATGCCTTAATTGCATGATCGTGCAAGACATCACCGCCTTCCTACTTTTAACCCACATGGTGGGCCCATAACCCACAGTTCCACAGGATCGAAACCTGACTCTTCTGTACACCTTGTTGCCAAAGTTATTCCTCGCGCTTGACTTCGTATGTAATTCACGGGGTCACTTTCCTAGTAAACTATTCTGGAATCAGACGCAATACTTATTCTCGTTGCTCTAGACCCCTTTCACACTTTGTTCCAGGCATATATCGATTGCCTACTCGCTTGTAACTTCTCGTGATACCTTCTTACTTTACTCTCGATATTTTCTTAAGTTTCAGTTCGAGAGTTACTTTCCGCCACCCTCCCCGATGTTAGCTACCAGATAGTCAACCTTGCAGAGGTCCGTTCTCCCGGAATATACCCACCTTTTTTTTCATAAGTACGATGGAGTTCCCGAAGAAAGGATGCTGGCTTCCTCATGATGACCTAAAGCGAAGAAATGAAGACACCAATGAAAGGGATCAACTTCTTTGAGAAGAGCAACCAAGAACGAGAAGATCCGTTAGGATTTCGCAACCAAATCTTTTCCCCTTACTCTACCTCTTAAATCTCGGGACGAGATTTCTTGTAGTGGAGGAGAATTGTGACGCCCAGATAATTAAGCTACAGTAAACCACTGCTAATGATGCCACGTCACCTCGGTTACTATTGTTAAACTCGCGTTGACTCAAGACCATTTCGAAAGTCTAATTAAAAATTAATTCAACGGTAAAAGTATTCAAAAGCCAAAACTAAGATGTTCGGTTTGTGCCAAATAATGCATAGGTAACTATGGTGGAGCCACAATTTTATAAATTGTTTAAATACTCTAAAATGAATAAAACGCAGCGAGAACAATTATTTAAATGCTTTTAAAATAAGAAACAATTACAAACTAATTTATTTTAGGTGCCAAGTTAATTGTGGTGGTGGCATATTTGTTAATACTAATTTAGGTACAACTAATGTATTTTATAAAACTAATGTATTTAAAATTTAAAATTAAAACAGAAAAGAAAAGAAATAAAACAAAATCCAAAAATAAAAAAATAGGGGAGACAAAGACCCCCGCTTCCCCCACTGGGCCTCGACCCAGCCGGCCCAGTCGGCCACCCTACCAGGCCGGCCCAACACCCCCACTACACCTACCCCCACTGCCCAGAAACCCTAACCCCCCCACTTTACACGCCGGCCACTCCCTCCCCCTCGTCTCGATCTGGATCGGAATCGACCCCGATCCCGTCGCCCCACTCCCCACCCCCCCCCCCACGTTCGCCTCCTCTCCCCCACCCCCGATCTGGATCGGGGCACCACACTGCCGCCTGCCGCCACCGCCGCCCTCCACCTCGACCTCCCCGGCCCCAACCGGCCCCACTGGACCGCATCCTCCTCGTCTCCTCCACCTCCCCGACCGGATCTGGGCCGCGCCCCTGGCGCCCCCGACGTCGCCCAGATCGACCGTCGCCGCCGCCCGAGGACCTCGCCGGAGGCCACCTCGCCGAGCCTTCCTCGCCGGACTGCTTCCCCTGCGTGCGTCGTCCCCGTCCCCCACCTCGCGCCCCACTGCCCTTGACCCCACGATCGCCGGTGAGGCCCCTGGCCTCTTCTCTCCCTGTCCCCGTATGTGTGCACACGTGCCGACCGGCCTCGTCAGCTCCTCCCTCGCCTGGCCTGTGCGCCCCTCGGACCGCCCCGCCACGCGCTCACGGCCACGGACGTATCCAGCGCTGCCTTGTGCCTTGCCGCCGCTCGGCCTCCCTACTGCTGCTGGCCGCACCTCTCCGGCATAAACCCCCCCGCCGACCGCCGTTCTGTCACCGCCTCGCGGTGCTCCCTCACAACCATTTGGTTAGTCGCGCCGCAACCCTCCCTGCTCACGCGGCCTTGGGCGGCGGCAGTGCTCATCCAGACGTGTTCCGCTGCGCAGCCCGCTAACCTGCCTGCGCGCCCCTGCTCGGCCGCGGCCGCCATGCACCGCCCCCGCCCACGGGTCGCAGCTCCCCTCCGGGCACGCTCCCGTTGAGCGCCCGCATCAAGTTAACCCATCGCCCGCATAAGGCCCTTACGGGCCAGCGACATGGGGCCCATCCCACGAGCGTTTTAAAAAAATGAAAAAGAAAATAAAAATATTAATAAAACTAAAAATTAATTAATTAATTAAATAGTGAATTAATTAAGTTAATTAACCCTGTTTAATTAGTCTAATTAACTAGTTAGGATAATTGAACCGTAATTAGTTTAGTTAAATCCTTTTTAACCTAAACAGAGTATGACAGGTGGGTCCCACCGGACCCACACATCAGTTTGACCAGTCAACACCTCTGTTGACTACTGACGTCATGCCGACGTCAGCAAACACTGTTCGGGATAATGTTGAATTAAATTAATTAAATAGATTCTAAAAATGATTTTAAAACTTTAAAATATCATATAAAATAAACCGTAGCTCTGATGAAAATACTTTCTACATGAAAGTTGCTCAGAACGACGAGACGAATCCGAATACGCAGCCCGTTCGTTCACCACACACCCCTAACATATCGAATACACAACTTTCCCCCTCCGGTTCATCTCTCTGAAAACACGAAACACCGGGGATACTTTCTCGGATGTTTCCCCCCTTCGCCGGTATCACATACTACCGCGATTGGGCCCCCCTAACAACGCTCATTGTCGTATCATGCATCGTCATGCATATGTTTGCATTATATTTATTGTTTCTTCCCCCTCTTCTCTCGCTAGACTCCGATACCGACGCTGTTGCTGCCCAGTTCGACTACGGAGTTGACGACCCCTCCTACTTGCCAGAGCAACCAGGCAGGCCCCCCCTTGATCACCAGATATCGCCTATTCTTCTCTATACTGCTTGCATTAGAGTAGTGTAGCATGTTACTGCTTTCCGTTAATCCTATCCTGATGCATGGCCTGTCCTTGCTACTCATTGTTACCTTACGCAATCCTACATGCTTAGTATAGGATGCTAGTATTCCATCTGTGGCCCTACATTCTTGTCCGTCTGCCATGCTATACTATCGGGACGTGATCACTCGGGAGGTGATCACGGGTATATACTTATATACATTTGATATATGATACTTGTGGTGACTAAAGTCGGGTCGGCTCGTAGGAGTACCCGCAAGTGGATCTTTGTGGCGGAGCGGCAGGGCAGGTTGAGACCACCTAGTAGAGAGGTGGGCCAGGCCCTGTCGGCGTCCGCGGTTACTTCATAATAACACGCTTAATGAGATCTTGGTATTTGATCTGACTTGGGTCGTTGACCTTATACGCACTAACCGCCACGTGGGACAAGATATGGGCAACCGGCGCCGTGGTATCAGCCGAAGCTCTTTTTGACGTCAGCGACTGAGTGGCGAGTGCAGGATTGGAACGTAAGCCTGCTCTTGTATTAACGGGGCTAGTTCTGCTTCCGGCCGCCCTCGCAACAAGCAGGTGTGCAATGGACGATGGGCCCAGACCCCTGCGCGCAAAGGATATAGACCAGCGTGCTGACCTCTCTGTTGAGCCTAGGTAGGGCTGCGACGTGTTGATCTTCCGAGGCCGGGCATGACCCAGGAAAGTGTGTCCGGCCAAAGGGGATCGAGCGTGTCGGGTAATGTGGTGCACCCCTGCAGGGAAGTTTATCTATTCGAATAGCCGTGATCTTCGGTAACAGGACGACTTGGAGTTGTACCTTGACCTTATGACAACTAGCACCGGATACTTAATAAAACACACCCTTCCAAGTGCCAGATACAACCCGGTGATCGCTCTCTAATAGGGCGACGAGGAGGGGATCGCCGGGTAGGATTATGCTATGCGATGCTACTTGGAGGACTTCAATCTACTCTCTTCTACATGCTTCTAGACGGAGGTTGCCAGAAGCGTAGTCTTCGATAGGACTAGCTATACCCCTCTTATTCTGGCATTCTGCAGTTCATTCCACCTATATTGCCTCTTTACACATATACCCATGCATATGTAGTGTAGATCCTTGCTTGCGAGTACTTTGAATGAGTACTCACGGTTGCTTTTCTACCTCTTTTCCCCCTTTCCGTTCTACCTGGTTGTCGCAACCAGATGTTGGAGCCCAGGAGCCAGACGCCATCGTCGACGACGACCTCTCCTACACCGAGGGTGCCTACTACTACGTGCAGGCCGGTAACGTCGACCAGGAGTAGTTTAGGAGGATCCCAGGCAGGAGGCCTGCGCCTCTTTCGATCTGTATCCCAGTTTGTGCTAGCCATCTTATGGCAACTTGTTTAACTCATGTATGTACTCAGATGTTGTTGCTTCCGCTGACTCGTCTATGATCAAGCACTTGTATTCGAGCCCTCGAGGCCCCTGGATTGTATTATGATGCTTGTATGACTTGTTTTATTTTTCGAGTTGTGTTGTGATATCTTCCCATGAGTCCCTGATTTTGATCATACACGTTTGCGTGTATGATTAGTCTACGATTGAATCGGGGGCGTCACAGCTGGAGATGCAGGAGGCGGCGGAGATCGAGGAGCGCCGGGAGGAGGAGTTGCGCGTGGCCGAGGTCGAGGTAGAGAAGAGTCTGTCTGTCGAGGAATCAGTAGTGGAGTACCAACGCGAGATATGGCGCAGTCACTACTACGAGTACTACAACCTTGAGGGCGATGCCGAGGACAAGGACGCGCTCGACTTCAGCAGGGGGACGTGGAGTCCACCAACGGCGGCACGTCGCCAGGACAAGTCATCGAGGTCTCATCTTACACCGGCGATGCATAGGCCGGCGTGGCGGCGGATTTGTTAAAATTATGCGTACTTCGGCTTTGTTTTTAATGCCGGTCTTTTGTTAGAGCAATGTTTAGGTCAACTGGCTCTGTTTAATTACTAAAATTGCTCGATTCAGTAATTGTGGTCTGTCTGCTGTAAGCTCTTTGGTGTGCTCAAATTAGCAAACGATGTTAAATTATGCAATGACGTACCCAGGGAAATTTCCACCAAAATTTGAATTATTAAATCTCATCCCATGCGCGTAAAGTAGAAGAATCGTTTGCGATACACACAATCGTTCAAAGTGAATGGTTCGGCGGCACCGCGCGCTAAGTTTCCCTCCACATTTCCAAAATTTTGTCCTACCGCAAAAATATCTACCCCCGGCCACCTCCCCCCTTCCTCACCCCCTTTTCTCCCCGACCACAAGTCACATTTCCCATGTTTCCTCCTTCCTTCCTTCCTAAGTTATAGCCGCTTCCTCGCTTGCTTCCTCGCTCTCGCCGCATCGCATCCTACCGCCGGGGTCGCCATGGTCTTCTTCAAGGACCTCTCCAGCGGTTCCTCCTCCGGCAATGACTCCTTCACCACTCGGGTATGCCTCTCTTCTCTCTCTCTCGGGCTATGACTTGGAATGAAGGATTTTTACCCGGCGGTTGGTTTGGGTCATTACTTCCTCTTGTACCTCGCTAGGACCATCAGTGGCAACGAATGGAGTGGGGTGGCTGAAGATCTATCTGCTCGTTGTCACCATCAATCTTCATGCATGAAGCTAGTTGCGTTTGAATCTGTGTACAGTGGGAGGAAGTTTCTGGCATGTGGAGAGAAGGTTAGACCCACTTTTGATGTTACAAATCATTTGTTAGATGTGATTCAGACATTGTCACGGTCCCAACCCATTCATACCACACCTTCAACCAAACGCATCCTAAGACAATGTCACGGTTTGTACCTAGTATCTAAAATTGTTGCCATCTCATCAGCGGTGCCATTAGGAAATTATTTGGCACCGCTTCAGCAGTTTGTGCATCCAACTTTCACTACTACAAAAAGGGCTATAGATGGAATGGCTACTAATGGCGCACCTGTGATGTGGTGCGCCATTACTATATTCTAATGGCGCACCATGTCTCGGTGCGCCATTAGCCTGGTGTGTGGTGCGCCATTAGTAGTTTGGAAAAAAAATATAAAAAACATTTTTGTTACTAATGGCGCACCGGTGCATAGTGCGCCATTACTAATTGACATAGTAATGGCGCACCACGTCCGTCGTGCGCCATTAGTAGTTTTGAAAAAAATGTAAAAAATAAATAAAAAATTTTGTTATTACTAATGGCACCTTGTAGTGGTGCGCCATTACTAGTTTTAACTAGTAATGGCGCACTTTCCACCGGTGCGCCATTACTAAGTTTTTAAAAAATAAATCAAAAAATATCATTTTTTAATTTTTTTCAAAACTACTAATGGCGCACCGTGAGTGGTGCGCCATTAGTAGTTGAACTAGTAATGGCGCACCACGGTGCGCCATTAGTAACTTACGTCGTCGGTGGAAGGTGGCTGTTACTAATGGCGCACCGTGGGAGTAATCTTGTGAGCCAAGTTACTAATGGCGCACCGTGGGAGTGGTCTTGGGCGAGTTACTAATGGCGCACCGTGGGAGTGGTGCGCCATTAGTAGTTCAACTACTAATGGCGCACCACTCCCACGGTGCGCCATTACTAACTTGGCCACCTTCCACCGAATGCACCCCACGGATCGCCTTTTCAGTTTTAAAAAAATAAAAGAAAATGATGAAAATGTCAAAAAATAAAATAAAATAAGTTTCCCATGTGATATGTGGTCTAGTTGTTGGGAAAATTTGCAAATATGAATTTCGACTTCATTTGCAAAATCTCTCGAGAATTTGTAAAAATGGGCATAACTTTTGCATACTAACTCGGATGAAAAAGTTTTTTATATGAAAAATCATCTACTCGAAAAGTTGCATCCAAAGTTTTTATAAGTCTCTTCTTGTCTTCTTTCTCATGGAGCTTGAATTCATGGTACACTCTAGCTAGTTAGTTGTTGAACGATGTCCACTTATAAGAATTGTGGGCTCCATTTGGGAACAACACTGTATTTCAATCGTAAGAAGTAATAATGTTGTTGATTCTTGTTTTAATGTCCTAATTTAGTTAAGAAGGTGTTCGTATCTTCCTAGTTTGGTTTATTATTATGCATCCTTCGTGCATGACATTTCATCGAAGACTTCAGGAGCAAAGACCAAAACACACGATCTCAGCTGCAAGGCAGCAAAGGACGCATCAGAGCTGTGAGAAGAATACCAGGGATGTAATTGACCAGGATGGGTAAAATACCCGAGCCTGCGGATACCAGGGATGTAATTGACCAGGATGGGAACCCCGTTAAACATTTTCAAAATCCCCAAAAACCTAACAGAAAAAAAGTTACGGGGCTTTCAAGATCTAGCGGCAAAAAAATTCAAAAAATTTCAAACTTACTAATTTCAAAAAAAAAAATTGATTTTTTTTTCAAAAAATGATACGTAATATGATCGAGAAGTTTGAAATATTTTTCAAAATTTCATCATAGTCATTAACATGAACAAAGTCCTAGACATCAATAAGGTATAACAGGATTGATATGCTAGATATATCAACAAGTGCCTGTGAAGTGAGCTGTTGCTGGGGTTGGATAGAACTCTGAAGTTAAGCATGCTTGGGCTAGAGTAGTGTGAGGATGGGTGACCTTTTGGGAAGTTTGACCACGGAGTGCGATTTGACCTGAGATTAAGCATATTGACCCGAGATTAAGCCATAGTGAACTGAGATTAAAAAAAAATTGGAAAAATTTTAAAAAAAATTTGAAAAAAAATGTTACTAATGGCGCACTTCTATGTGGTGCGCCATTAGTATACCAGACACTAATGGCGCACCTCTGTGTAGTGCGCCATTAGTATACTAGATACTAATGGCGCACCGTGGGCTATACTAATGGCGCCCTACATGGTGCGCCATTAGTATACCAGATACTAATGGCGCACCAGGTAGTGCGCCATTAGTAAAAATTACTAATGGCGTGCTGGAGCACCACAGATGCGCCATTAATAGCCAAATTAGGTGCGCCATTAGTAGTGGTTTTTCTAGTAGTGTTTGGTCCACACATCCGAGCAGCCAAGCAGTAAAATACTAAATCTTTATGGCACGAAGGAACTGGGCATCGGAGCAACTAGGTGCTCCGGAGTCCGGGTCCCTGATTTTTTTCCGCTGCATCGGCTCGCCAGTGCAGGGCACCGGTGCGAGATGTAGCAACAGTTGTCTTTACACCAGTTTTGGCATACATAGTGGACGGCCTTAGTGCTGTTAGTTCTATGATACTAAATTTGTGCATGTTGCAGTTATCAATTTGCTATCATCCAAACACTGTCGCTATGCTGTTGCAGTTATATTTACCTTCCTCATAAAATATTCAATTTGTTATTTATTGTACATGAGTAAGAACTTGTAGCGTTGTTGTAGTTAATTATAGCTTCTGATGTCAGTAGCAATTAATTTATTTGCACATTGATCTTTTTGAGAAGATATGTCATAACTAACATGTTTCTTCAGTTTTTCTATGTTGCTATAAACCGATTTCCCCTACAATTGTTACTGATCTTGTTTTTAAATATTATAGGATGGACGAAAGTGTTCTTACTTAGAGTGGGTTCATCAAGAGTGGCCACAATCGTTGAAGATATGCCTAGCAAAGCTCTGGAGCGTGTATGAGGAAGAGAACAGAGGTAGGCTTATAGAAAGTGTTGTCAACGCTGAAGAATATTTGAAGATGCAGGATAAAAAGTGGAAGGTGGAGAATGAGCTCAGATTTTTTTAATCAGACTTTGCTGAGATGGTGTTGGCGAAGGAGGAGGCACTTTCCCAGTTGGCCTATGCAAAATAGGTTCTTATTGAACTGAAAGCAGAGATGGATAAGACGAGCCTGGATGATCTCAATTAGGGAATGAATTTATTGTTCTAATATTGTTCTTATGAAGTTGAACTAGCTATATGTTGTACCGTGATGTTCTCATGTAGCTATCGTACTGTGATGTTATAATGTACTTATGTGCCTGATATGAAATTGGAAAACAACTGTTCGATATGAAATGTGAATTTGCGTAATACTGGAATTATTAATTGTAAACTAATAAACCTGCTAAATGTGTCATGGAACTTTGCAAACGGTTCTAGCATTAAAAGTACTTGTGATGGACAGCCCAATGCCACACAATTTTTTTCATCAAATCGTGTGTGATGTAGTTGATAAAAGCAAGCGGTTAACCAAGGCAGAGAGTGTGTGACAGTTACACCTTTCACACACGAGCCTACACATAAAACTGTGTGGGATGTACATACGAACGGAAACATTTTCCCTGGATTGACGGTGTGGGATGTACATAAGAACAGAAACGTATTCCTTGGATTGACTGTGTGTGATATACATACGAATGGAAACATTTTCCCTGGATTGACTGTGTCGGATGTACATAAGAAGGGAAACGTATTCCTAGGATTGACTATGTGTGCTATACATACGACCGGAAATGTTTTTCTGGGATTCACCGTGTCGGATGTACATACGAATGGAAATGATTGGGTTTCGAGCCTTGCCCGATCGCACACGAGCTCATTTTGCCCCAGCCTGTGTCCCAGGAGGGCATATCCCCGACGGTTTCTGGGTCGTGTGGGAAGGACCCCCCTATTGCCAACACTCACTTGGCTATGGTTCCAAATTCCGTCGCGGAAACGGGTTAAAAACCATTTGTATAGCACCGACGCGTACCAGTGATAGTGATGTTCACCATTGATGACTACCCCATCTCACATGATGATCTGAAATGGGTTAGTTTATTTGGATTACGTATCACTTAGATGACTCGAGGGATGTCTATTTAAGTGGGAGTTCTTAAGTAATTTGATTAATTGAACTTAACTTATCATAAACTTAGTCTTGATAGTTTTTGTAGATTATGTTGTAGATCAATAGCTCATATTGTAGCTCCCCTATGTTTTTGATATGTTCCTAGAGAAAACTAAGTTGAAATATGATAGTAGCAATGATGCGAACTGGGTCCATGATCTGAGGATTGTACTCATTGTTGCACAGAAGAATTATGTCCTTGATGCACCGCTAGGTGACAGACCTATTGCAGGAGCGGATGCATACGTTATGAATGTTTGGCGAGCTCGGTATGACGACCACTTGATAGTTTAGTGCGCCATACTTTACGGCTTAAAATCGGGACTGCAAAGACATTTTGAATGCCACGGAGCATATGAGATGTTCCAAGAGCTGAAATTGGTATTTCAGACTCAGGCCCGTGTCGAGAAGTATGTGACCTCTAACAAGTACTTTGCCTACAAGATGGAGGAGAATAGCTCAGCCAATGAGCATGTGCTCAGAATGTATGGGTACTACAATCGCTTGAATCAAATGGGAGTTAATCTTCCAGATAAGATAGTGATCGACAGAGTTCTCTAGTCACTATCACCAAGCTACTAGAACTTCGTGATGAACTATAATATGCAAGGGATGACGAAAATGATTCCCGAGCTATTCGCGATGCTGAAATCAGCGAAGGTAGAAATAAAGAAAGAGCATCAAGTGTTGATGGTTAACAAGACCACTAGTTTCAAGAAAAAGGGCAAGGGAAAGAAAGGGAACTTCAAGAAGAATGGCAAGCAAGTTGCCACTCCCGTGAAGAAGCCCAAAGCTGGACCTAAGCCTGAAACTGAGTGCTTCTACTGCAAAGGGAATGGTCACTAGAAGCGGAACTGCCCCAAATACTTGGCGGATAAGAAGGATGGCAAAGTGAACAAAGGTATATTTGATATACATGTTATTGATGTGTACTTTACTATTGTTCATTGTAACCCTGGGGTATTTGATACCGGTTCAGTTGCTAAGATTAGTAACTCGAAACAGGAGTTGCAAAATGAATAGAGAATAGTTAAGGGCAAGGTAACGATGTGTGTTGGAAGTGATTCCAAGGTTGATAAGATCACCATCATATACTCCCTCTACCTTTGGGATTGGTGTTGAACCTAAATAAATGTTATTTGGTGTTTGTGTTCAGCATGAATATGATTGGAATACATTTATTCATTTAAGTCCGAGAATAATTGTTGTTCTGTTTACATGAATAAAACCTTCTATGGTCATACACCCAATGTAAAGGGTTTATTGAATCTCGATCGTAGTAATACACATATTCAGAATATTGATGCCAAAATATGCAAAGTTGATAATGATAGTGCAACATACTTGTGACACTGCCGTTTAGGTCATATTGGTGTAAACCGCATGAAGAAACTCCATGTAGATGGATTGTTGGAATCACTTGATTATGAATCATTTGATACTTGCGAACCATGCCTCATGGGCAACATGACTAAAACTCCGTTCTCTGGAACAATGGAGCGATCCAATGACTTATTGGAAATAATACATACCGATGTATGCGGTCCGATGAGTGTTGAGGCTTGCGGCGGGTATCGTTATTTTGTAACCTTCATAGATGATTTGAGCAAATATGAGTATATCTACTTGATGAAACACAAGTTTGAAACATTTGAAAAGTTCAAAGAATTTCAGAGTGAAGTGGAGAATCATCGCCACAAGGAAACAATGTTTCTACGATCTGATCGCGGAGGCGAATATTTGAGTTACGAGTTTGGCCTTCATATAAAACAATGTTGAATAGTTTCACAACTCACGCCACCTGGAACACCACAACGTAATGGTGTGTCCGAACGTCGTAACCGTACTTTATTAGATACGGTGTGATCTATGATGTCTCTTACCGATTTACCACTATAGTTTTGGGGTTATGCATTAGAGACAACTACATTCACGTTAAATAGGGCACCATCTAAACCCGTTGAGATGACACCGCATGAACTATGGTTTGACAAGAAACCTAAGCTGTCCTTTCTTAAAGGTTTAGGGATGTGACACTTATGTCAAAAGGCTTCAGCCTGATAAGCTTGAACCCAAAGCGGAGAAGTGCATCTTCATAGGATACCCTAAGGAAATAATTGGGTACACCTTCTACCATAGATCCGAAGGCAAGATCTTTTCTTCCAAGAATGGAACCTTTCTAGAGAAGGAGTTTCTCTCAAAAGAAGTGAGTGGGAGGAAAGTAGAACTTGATGAGCTAATTGTACCTTCTCTTCTTGAGCATGTGTTGGTTTCCCTTGAAGAGGAAAGGGTGATGCAGCAAAGTAGCATAAGTATTTCCCTCAGTTTTTGAGAACCAAGGTATCAATCCAGTAGGAGACTACACGCAAGTCCCTAGTACCTGCACAAACAATCAGGAACCTTGCAACCAATGCGATAAAGGGGTTGTCAATCCCTTCATGGCCACTTGCAAAAGTGAGATCTGATAGAGATAATAAGATAAATTTTTTTGGTATTTTTGTTGTATAGATTGAAAAGTAAAGATTGCAAAATAAGATAGATTGGAAACTTATATGATGGAAAGTAGACCCGGGGGCCATAGGTTTCACTTGTGGCTTCTCTCAAGATAGCATATTTTACGGTGGGTGAACAAATTACTATCGAGCAATTGATAGAAAAGCGCATAGTTATGAGAATATCTAGGCATGATCATGAACATAGGCATCACGTCCGTGTCAAGTAGACCGAAACGATTCTGCATCTACTACTATTACTCCACACATCGACCGCTATCCAGCATGCATCTAGAGTATTAAGTTCATAAGAACAGAGTAACACATTAGGCAAGATGACATGATGTAGAGGGATAAACTCAAGCAATATGATATAAACCCCATCTTTTTATCCTCGATGGCAACAATACAATACGTGCCTTGCTGCCCCTGCTGTCACTGGGAAAGGACACCGCAAGATTGAACCCAAAGCTAAGCACTTCTCCCATTGCAAGAAAGATCAATCTAGTAGGCCAAACCAAACTGATAATTCGAAGAGACTTGCAAAGATATCAAATCATGCATATAAGAATTCAGAGAAGATTCAAATATTGTTCGTAGATAAACTTGATCATAAACCCACAATTCATCGGATCTCGACAAAAACACCGTAAAAAGTATTACATCGAATAGATCTCCAAGAAGATCGAGGAGAACTTTGTATTGAGATCCAAAGAGAGAGAAGAAGCCATCTAGCTAATAACTATGGACCCGAAGGTCTGTGGTAAACTACTCACACATCATCGGAGAGGCTATGGTGTTGATGTAAAAGCCCTCCGTGATCGATTCCCCCTCCGGCGGTGCGCCGAAAAAGGCCCCAAGATGTGATCTCACGAGTACAGAAGGTTGTGGTGGTGGAAATAGGGTTTGTGGTGCTCCTGGATGTTTTCAAGGTATATTGTGTCGAATCAATAAATTGGGTGAAATACTACCCGCGAAGACTGTCGCGATCCCCTAGACTTGTGGGTCATCTGTCCCAAATGTCCTTGGTCGGATGCTGGAGCAAATTTGTGGGTCAGCATTGAAAAATTCGCTGGGATTGTATTTATGTTGGCATATCTATCTATTACATTGTATTAAAAATACATAAAGGTTTTAGGTCTCATATCCAACGCAGACCCGCAAAACTCCCGCGAACATCGGGATTAATGTGTCTACACAGACTATGTCATCCAACACGATACCCCATAAGTCCGGAGACGCGTCCACATGTCTGAAAATCTTGAAAAATGGACACAAACAATGGGAAGGTATGCAGGTGTTCGGACCGCGTCCACGTACACGTCTAATACCCTGGTCCCACGAAAAACCTCTTGTCCTGAAAACCTTGTTTTTTTGTCATGATTGCCGTACATTCATGCGGTCACACCCGCACCACAGCGGACGTGACTCGACGACATTGATATCGATGAAGGCGACGTGATCGGATGAGCAGGCGGCAGCACTTCAATGTCAACATGGCGACCGAGAATCCTACTTCGGCCGGTGTGCCGCATTTAAGCGAGAGGCCTGACATGGGTATTTAAGCGCGACACCAATGCCGTCAACATCGCACCACATCCCACATCCTCTCTTCTCCGCTCACATATGCTTCGCTCACCGCTGTCGGCGATGCCGAAGTCTTGGTTCTACGCACTGGATGGTGGCTGATCTGGATCTCCTTCCTGATCTACTTTGTGGCACCATCATCGCTGCTCTCTGGGACCATCGACTTCCACAACAACTGCCTCCCTCGAGAAGGAGGAGATCATCATCTCCTTCAATAACGAGGAGGATCAACCGCCATAGCAGCCATGCCTCCTTGCAGAGGCAGTGAGGATGAACGAGGTTTACCAATGGCAAATGGAGGTCATGGTCGAGCGCTCATCCGGGTACCACTGTCCGATGCCGCCCTCGCTGCCACTCCACTGTGTCAAGGTGGAACCGACAGGTCAAGGTGGAGCCGGTGTCCCCCCAACGTAACCACAATGTCCTACTCTGTGAAGGATTCGGTGTTGCCCCGCGCAACCGCGCGTCCAAATCGGATGTCTCGTGAAGGAGCCGGCATCGATGTCACATAGAGGAGCTAATGTCTGGCGCAGCAAGGGCATCAAGGAGGAGGTTTCCTCGGTGATCGCAAAGGCACCCAACGCCTCCTCCACTACCTTGGTGGTCGTAGCGGCGGCGGCTTCTCGTCGCACCACATCATCTTCGCAGAGGGCAAGGCGTCCAGGGAGGCAGTGCGGAGGGAGCGGCGCAACACGGCGCGTCGGGAGGCGTTCGCCAAGTAAGATGAGGCGTCGGCTTGGGTCCTGGCGGAGTCGTGAGCCAACAACCGATCGGTGACCACCACGGAAACATCCGGGTGGCCGCTGGGCTGCCTCGACGGAGAGCACGCCAAGATCGGCGAGGTGTGGTCGCTCAGCGACACATCCTCTGCTGCTGGTACGGGCAAGGGCAGGTCTGCCTGGCTGGGGTTAGTGTTAGCCAAGGAGGCCCTCTGCACGGCGCAGGAGGAAACCGAGGGGCTCTTCAGCAAGCGTCCCCGTGCCGTTCCGCCGTGGGAAGGACCACGACAACGACGACAACATCACTGAGGATGAAGGAGATGCCGCCGTCTAGCCTGGCCATGCGTATGATGTCACCGTTCGCTACCAGTTAGTTTATTTTGTTTTAAAGTTTTATTAGTCTAACGGATGAAATATCATCCTGTTTATGTAAATTATGTTCGAACTTATGTCCATTTGCATGAATTCCATCGTGTTTGCATGAATTATGTCTGAATTTGTTTGTATTATCGGTGGAGGTTTGGGGCAAGACTTGGATGATCAGCTTCCATCACTGTAAGCGGACAAGTCCGGGCTTGTCGACAGACGAATACTATGTCTGGTCTCGTCCACAGACAAATACTATGTCCGTTTTGGGAGGCGGCATTGGAGATGCCTAACATATTTTTTTTATTGGAACAACTCTCCGGAGTTGAGTGAACATTTCATTTTTACAATCATTGGATATTTTTATTTCATTTTTACAATCATTGGATAATTTTATTTGATATACTAATGAACATTTTCATACATACATACATACATACACAAAAGAGTACTTTTAGCATGCTCCCTCTTAACCTCTCTTTAATATCTAACAAGGTAATAGTTAATCTGACCACTATTTAACCTGAACATTGTTTAATATCTAACAAAGTCAGTTAGTGAGATCTCCTAGATCATCTTGATTACCCAGTAAACTCAACATGAACCCGTACACATACATGACATATTCCAACACAATGATGATAAAGGGTTTCTCCCCGCTCAATATTCTAAAGCAACGACCGATCACACGATACAACCAGCTTGTTGGGGACACAGCACAACCAAGCCCAAAAGAAAAAAATAAGAGAAAAATAAGAGAGAAATGCAAGATTAATTAGTTTGATTTATCAAAGATGCACCAACAGGGGTAGACGGGTTAGCCATGAGATGTCTCGTAACTCGTAAGCCATCGTGCGCTGTCCCAGTTGTCCCTTTGTTGGAAAAAAAAAGTGCTTGTGATCTCAAAATAATCCAACTTTGACAGATTACCAATCTGAGGAGGCACTGACCCACAAGATATGTAGGAGAGATCGAGATGTCTCAAGTTATTAAAAGAACCCAAGAACTCAAGACGGCTATTATGCATACACAGGGAAACCCAGCTGAGACCGAGGTGCCCCAGATGTTCTAGAGAAAGCAAAGAATTTCTCATCTGGCCTACCAAAGTCTTATGGCTAAGGTCAAGCTGGATGACATGGCCAGTTACCTCGTCGCAGGTGACTCCTTTCCATCGGCAGCAATCCTGGCGCCATGGTTGCCACGACTCAAGGTAGTCGTCGACGTCGTCGTCGTCTATGCCTTGCTTGAAGGCCAGCAAGGCATCCCTCTCGCGCCCTATGCACCTCCCACCGGCCGCACCGGCCGGTTCGAGCTGCCTTGCGTCGTTGACGAGGAAGAAGCTGCTCCAAGTTGCCGCCATAAGGAGCAAGATGAACACGGAAGGCAAGCGATGCATGGCGGTGGCGGTGGCGGTGATCACAAATCGGTGCAGCTAGGAAGGCCGGGGTTTCAATTCCGTTGTGCTACCAAAAAAGAGTGAGTGCTTAGAAGGGCCTGGACACGTACATGCATAGAGCTGCGTGAGGACTGTGGAATGGACGAATGTGGCGATATTCTTCTCTTTGAGCTTATCATTCCACGACAGATGTATGTGCAGCCGCGAGTCACCCCACTGATAGAAAAAAGCCCTTTAGTCCCGGTTCGCAAAGGCCTTTAGTCCCGGCTGTGCAACCGGGACTAAATATGCGCGACTAAAGACCTCCCCTTTAGTCGCGCCTCTTACGAATCGCGACTAAAGGCTTTAGTCCCGGTTCTCGTGGCTAACCGGGACTAAAGGCCCGTCCACGTGGGCGCCAGGGGTCCGTCGGGGCGGAGGACTTTTAGTCCCGGTTCTCGTGGCTAACCGGGACTAAAGGCCTCCTCCGCAGGTTTAGGGTTTTAGCCCCCCTAAACCTGGTTTCTTTTTAATTTGTAGTGTTTTATTTCTTTTATATTTTATTTTGTGTTTTATTTTAATTTTGATGAAGTTTCAGTACACATATTCTACGCTACTATATACATGCATATGAAATTTCAAACAAGAAGAATTCAAGAGGAATATATAATATATATTCAATCTCGGGTGACCATATACAACTTCGAACAAGTTTCCATACACAATTAGGATGGATGACCATATACAATTTCGAACAAGTTTCAATCTCGGGTATGCATATAAATTTCTTCGTCCTCGGTATAGTGTTCTCCTTTAGGATTGATGACTTCCCTCATGAAAAATCCTGCTAATTCATCTTGAATTGGTCGGAAGCGAGCTTCTGGACTAAGCCTCCTCCGCAAGTTATCCGTCGCCTTCCGCACGCTATCCGATGCCTTCCGGTCAGAGGTGTGTCTCCGGATGTTCTCACAAACATAGTATCCACATAGATTGGTCCCCGGTGGCTGCTTATCCACATTAACTAACCTTCTAAAATCTAGCTCATGTTTGAATTCACCGACAATTTCTTCTGAGAACCGTCTCCAAACCCTACAGGGCAAAGAAAATTAAATGAACAAGGGAGTTATTAGTTACTTGATATTAGGAAATGAACGAAAGAGACCGATCGATATAGAGCTCAAATGATTGAAAATAATTACTTTTGCAGCATTTTTCTCATGTCGGCCCAACGGTTTGGATCCGAATCCATTGAGTCCATGATTAGAACTCTGGAGGTGTGAAGTTCAATATTTAGCAGAATCCAGTGGAACCTGCGGACACGTTACATGCACAGTCATGCATAACTCATCGATTAGACATACCATGCATGGAGTAAACAAAAGAGAATGGGCACAAGAGAGAAACACTCATCCAAAATGGTAAGGAAATAGAATATGACTTTTGAGTTGATGCTTTCTAAGAAACTTGTACAAGTCTTTCTCCACGTCTTCGGGGTGATTTTGTAACACATGTCCATTAACGATATGTGGGTCAATGAACCCAACATCATGGATGTTTCTTATTTTGCATTCCCAAATCTTCAATCTGCATAATAGCGTACGCAACAATATAGTTAGGACAATATATATATATATATATATATATATATATATATATAGTGCAGGCAATGAAGAACGAGATGAGGTAGAAATAAATCACTTACAGAACGTAGCAACTCAGCATAGATTTGTCGAGGTCGCGCAGATTGAACAGCTGGAACAATTCACTCATATGAACTTGTACAGAGTACCGTTTGGTGTGATGCTCCTCTGTAACATCCGCATAAATATATTCTTTGTCGGCCCATGTTATGAATTGCTTGTACCAACGTAGCAGATTTCGCATTTGTGGTGGTAGACTCTTTTCCCGCGCAGGCTCGACGAGAGGCCCATTCCGCACATATTGTAATGCTATCTCACATACTGGCGCATCCTCAAGGCCTAAGAAGGCACGAAGAGTCAAACCCATCTCGGACGCTTGTTTCATGGCACTCGCTATAGTCAATCCAAGTGCTGCCGCACCTGCTATGATCTCGGGGTCCTCTTCCGGACCGGCTTTCACTGTGAGCGGGGGGATCGATTGTTTATTCTGCATCCCGAGCTGGTCAACTTGTTTCCCGCTTTTTTACTTTCTTCTTTCTCCTCCTTCAATATTTTTGCTTGCCTACGAAGTTCATGTCCATAGTCGTCAGGCATATTCAGCTCGGCTGGGGACGGTGTCGTCAAAAAATCCTTAGCCCACTTCTTTTGCTTCTCAGTGAATACTTGCTTGGGCTCAGGCTCTTTTATCGCCTTCGTATCCGCCTTCCATTTCTCATAATGAGCAGACGCGGCCAATTTGGTTTCAGCTTCACTAAGTTCCCAAGGCCTTGGGAGGAGAGGCTTCAGTGATGGCTCCGGTACCCTTGTGGTCTTAGGTACATAAGGGTCCGGGTTAATAGTCCAGGAGCGGGTTTCCTTGCTGTCCGCCTGCTTTTGCTTCTTCGCCGGAGGTGGATTGGGGGGTGTCGTACCCGCCAGAGGAGGATTGGGGGGCGTCGTACCCGCCGGAGGAGGATTGGGGGCGGCGGCTGCTTACCCGCCGGAGGTTGTGGATCGGGGGACGCCGTCGAATGGCGTGAAGGAGGTGTAGGTGAACCACCACGACCACCACCACCGCCACCACCACCACCACCACCACCATCGGAGGGGGGTGGACTTGTTAGCCTTGGCGCCTCGCCTGGAAACACTATGTACTTCTTTTTCCATAGAATGATCTGGCGCTTGACATCTCCAAGTCTTCTCTCCCCTTCGGGTGTAGCTTTGTCAATCTCCAGGTCCTCAAACTCTTGGACTATGTCTTCCACCGTGACACGAGCATAGCCATATGCAATGGGGTTGTTGTGGTGGAGTGCTCCAGGTGTACAGGGTAAAGCACTGCCGGTAGCTACCTTCGTGGAAACGTCCCCCACGGGATAATGCAGATCACATTCTTTCATCTCCTTTACATCATCCACGGGGTAGTGAGGCTCCGGTGCACGAATCTCGATCATCGGTGCATTAGCACCAGGCGGGGCATCCGTGGAAGCCACGCTGCTTCTCCGCTGCTGGCTTCCGCGATCCGCTTCATGATCTTCATGCGGCCCTGCAGCCGATTTTTCTTTTACTAGTTCATGCACAGTCTGCTTCAACTCATGGAGTTCCGATGCAAACTTCGCCAAAAGATCTGCATCCCGGTCCGTCTTTCTCTTATGGCTTTTGTAACAGTACGGGTCATTGTCCTGGGAAAACCCTACTTTCCACGGAATTCTGCCTTTGCCTCGTACACGTCCTCCGTGTTCATCATTCCCGAGGGCTGTTGTTAGTGCGTCTTTCTCTCTGTTGAACTTGATCAAGCCCTCTTGAGCTTGGGTCATTGCGTCAATAAGGGCTTGGGTGGGAGCAAACTTTTTCTTCCGGTGAACACACACCCCTGTCTCCGGGTCTAGCGATCCCCCATGCCCGTACCACCAGCTTTTGGCCCTTGGGTCCCATCCCTCTGTACCTAGAGGGATTCCTTGCACCCTCAGGTCCTCCTCCATCTTCTGCCACTTAGGCTCCGAAAGGCGGTATCCTCCTGGCCCCATAATATGATGGAACTTTTTCTTACTCGCATTATCCTTATTTTTTTTGATATTTCCTTCAAATGCTCCGATTTCTTTTGCCTCACAAATTCTGGCCAATCATCTTTCAGTTTCTCATGTTGTCCATTGAAATCCGGAGTCTTGCCCTTGTTGACATAGTCACGGGTTAAATTTTTCTTGAAGTTCCGGAATGCTTCGCCCATCTTCTGAAGAGCGAACTCTTTAACTAGCTTCCTCCTCTCACGTCCACCCGGAACCTCGTTACCGAATTCACCGACTTTGTTGTATTCCGGAGGTAGAATGAAATGTTCCATAAGCTTTCTCCAGCAATCCTTTTTCGTTCTCTTGTCGACAAAACTGAAACCAAGAAGTGCCTTCTTTGGCTCCTTCCATTCCTGGATGGTGATCGGGACGTTGTCTCTAACAACGACTCCGCATTGGTTGATAAACTTTGAGGTGTGCTGTAGGGGCTTGCCGGTTTCACTGACAAAATCAATGGCATATGTTTCTCCTGCTTTCATCGCCTTGGATTTGCCTCGCTTTGTCGTACTCGATCCGGCCGAGGGCTAAAAAAAGAAAGAGAGTCGCGCGCGTTAATACATATGTATTCACATTTCAGTAAGTTTGTATCACGAGAGGCTCAATGTATATATATACCTTGCCGGAGGTGGTTGCTACTTGCAATTCGAGATCGTCGTTTGTTGACGGTTGACCTCCGTCGACAATGTCCGTTCCTTCACCTTCTTGATCATCGACAATGTCTGTTCCACCGTCAAGGTTCAGAAAAGAAGAGACTACATCCTCTTCTTGCTCATATTCTGAGCCCGGCACATAAGGAATCTCGTTGTTTATGATGCCCATTAAATAACGTTCAGCCTCCGGATCCCTAAGCGGCTCGGCTCTATCGTCCGCCATATGTCACTCCTGCATGTAGTAAAAATTAATTAAGTATAAAGGAATTAAAAAATAAGATTAATGGTTGAATGATTAAGAGCTATTAAAAAATAAAATTGATGTTTTTCCTTTTGTTTTTCCTTTTCTTTTTCCTCTCTGCTCTCTCTTTCCTTTTCTTTTTCCTTTTCTTTTTCCTTTTCTTTTCCTTTTCTTTTTCCTTTATACAATTATTCCCAAATAAATTTCCTTTTCTTTTTCCTTTTCTTTTTCCTTTTCTTTTTCCTTTTCTTTTTCCTTTATACAATTATTCCCAAATAAATTTCCTTTTCTTTTTCCTTTTCTTTTTCCTTTATACAATTATTCCCAAATAAATTTCCTTTTCTTTTTCCTTTTCTTTTTCCTTTATACAATTATTCCCAAATAAATTTCCTTTTATTTTTCCTCTCTGCTCTCTCTTTCATTTTCTTTTCCTTTTCTTTTTTCCTCTGCTCTCTCTTTCCGTTTGTTGACGGCAAGGCGGCGGCGGGCGGCGGAGGACGGCAGCGGCGGCGGAGGCGGAGGACGGCAGGCGGCGGCGGGCGGCATGGAGGCAGCGCGCAGGGGCAGGGCAGCGGTGGCGGCGGGCGCAAGCAGGCAGGGGCAGGGCAGCGTGGCGGGCGGCAACAAGGCAGGGCGGTGGGCGGCGACGGCAACAGGCAGGGCAGGGGCAGTGTGGCGGCGGGCGCGGCAGGCAGGCAGGGGCGGCGGCGGGCAGAGCAGGTGGCAAGGGCGGCGGCGAGGGGCAGGGAAGTGGGGGCAGAGCTCACTGGGGCGGCGGAGCTCACTGGGGGCAGGGCGTCGGTGTCGGGGCAGGGCGTCGGCGTCGATCGGCGTCGGGGCAGTAGCCTGGCGGCGTCGGCGTCGATCGGCGTCGGGGCAGGGCGGCGGCGTCGAGAGGAGAATGGGAGGTGGGGGAAATTTACTAAGTGCTGTATATATAGACAGAGCATTAGTCCCGGTTGGGGACACCAACCGCGACTAAAGGTACCCTTTAGTCGCGGTTGGGAACAACCCAACCACGAATAAAGGTTCTTTCGCGCCGCTTCGTTCCCGCGCGGAAAGAGCCTTTAGTCGCGGTTCGTGTCACGAACCGCGACTAAAGGTCCTTTTTCATATACTTTTCATTTGAAAATCTTAAAAATACAAATAATATATCAAAAAATTCGGAAAAATAAAACTAATTCATTTTAAAATCTTAAAAATAGAAATAATATATCAAAAAATTCAATTAAATTAAAACTAATTCATTTTAAAATCTTAAAAATACAAATAATATATCAAAAAATTCAATACAATAAAACTAATTCATTTTAAAATCTTAAAAATACAAATCATATATCAAAAAATTCAGAAAAATAAAACTAATTCATTTTAAAATCTTAAAAATAGAAATTATATATGAAAAAATTCAATAAAATGCCACACCGCGTCCATCGCGACCGCCGTTGCCATCACGCTCGCCACAGCCACCGCACCACTGTACCCCGCGCGACGCACACCCTCGCCGCGCATCATACTCTCGCTGGCTGCGCTCGCCCTGTCTGCTGCCGCCTATCCCTTCGCTCGCCCCGCTGTCGCGCCCCTGCCTCCCGCCACCTCCTGTCGCGGCCATCTTCTGCCGGCCTCCCCCTCAGCCACGCCGGCCACATCTCTGCCCTCCACCGTCGGCCGCTCGCCTCGCCTGCTGCGTGCTTCTTCCTGCTGCTATGCGCTGCTCTACCACTGGTACGCTGTTGCGCCATGCCCTCGACACCGTCGTGGACAAACGTGGCGGAGGGATTGTCAATGGAGTACGAGGAGGAGGTGGCGGAGAAGGTGTGGAGAGGCAAGAGGTCTAGGGTGGTGTCAGCTGGCTGTGGGGGAGGTGATTATGCGAGAAGGAGCCGGAGCGGAACGAGAGGTCACAATTGGAAGGATCGCAAAAAAATCATAACCCGGAGAACTCATTCCAAAAAAATGCTAATATCGATGGAGGGGTGATTTCCTTCAATAGGTAGAAAACATAGGAAATATTGGATGTTATCAAGGAAAGGTAAAAATTTAGGGAAGTTAAGATTTTGAACTGATTTGTATGCAAATGGGGTTTTATTGTTTGGTAACATGATATCAGTATCTGCCCGTTCGTGACGTGTCTGATTAGGAAAGTTTGCAAATGTTAAGAAACTATTTATTGGGAGGAAAGTTTGTGGCGTGTCTGTTATTTGTTTCCTAAAACAAATTTCACCAATGAGAGAAATCATTTGATTTAGATAAGTTAGGAAAGCTAGATTCAAATCTATTATTTGTTTCTTAAAAATTTGTTATTTGTTTCCTAAGACAAATTGAACCAATAAAAGGAATTGATTGATATGAATAATTTAAGGAAGTTAAATCCGTGATTTGTTATACGTTAGGAAAGTCCTGGTCGTAATAAACCGATGGATCAGGATGGGAGGGGGTGGTGGGAGGAGAGACGAAAAAAAATCAGCGAAATAAACCGTGAAGACTATTCACCAACTGCTTCATTAGGAGTAGAGATAAGTGTTCTGTGTCACGGCCGTTGTTTACATAGTAGTACACACTAGGCTACTCATGATTTCTTGCAGATTGTCGTACTTGGTTTGATAGATCATGTTGATTGTCTTGTTGTGCAATTGGGTACACTTTTCTAAATAGTACCCCTTCCGTTCCGAATTACATGTCTTAAATTTGTTTAGATACGGATGTATCTATACATATTTTAGTGTTAGATACCTAAATAAATCTATCACAACTAATTTATGACGGAGGTTGTACTAGTTAACCAAATACTCTGGAGTATGTCTCAACGAATGGATGAAAGAAAAGGAATTTTCTTGCAAGTTCGCAAGCATGTACCGACTTGTACATTTTTAAGTTGCCATTTCTTAGAAGATGCCAATAGTTGTTCGGAATTGTATTGTCTGGTCAGCCTGATCGACCATACTAATGCCCCCCCGCTCTTCTCAAAATTTTGAAAAGAGGAATTTGTCTCATAGATGCATATACAACAAAGCTTACTAACTTTCTGCACAATAACATTGTACACTTGATATAGCCATAATTTCTACTAGAATACTATGTATGGTATTATATATCGAAATTGCTTTTGGAGGCCGAGCTCCATGGAGGCCTCCATTTTCAAAATTTTAAAATTCATATTTTTATGTTTTAAAAAAATTCTGAAAACATACTGATATATATGTCGGTATAATGTATATGTGTGTAAATTTTCAGTACCAAATACGTTGATATGAGGTCTGTACAAAAATAATCTGGGCCTTTTCAACACATGATACTATTCATCCTCAAAGTCCGTGAACTTGTCTTTTTTGTACACGTCGCATTTCAAGGTATTTCATCCTGAGTTTTTACACTCATATATATTTCATCTTTGTATACTTGCATTTTTTCAGATATTTTTGAAACTTGGAAGTTTGAATTTTGAATTTTTCAAAAATAACGAGCTGCGTGGAGCTCTGTCACCAAAATGCCCCACTTTCTATATATGAACAATTCCTATTTTATACAAGTAATTAACATTAACAGATTGTTATTGTAAAAAAAGAATTATAATTTAGCTAATTGCAGAAAGAGCAACCTGTTGCGGTCTACAAAGTAATACAAGATGGGTCTGCATTTATTAGTTTTAAAGACTTGGCTAGGAGTTATATTGCCCAATTGTACAAGTCAGTGGTTCTGGATGCAATAATATATTTTTTTATGTTATATAATTGTTCTATTGTTGGTTAGTGTAGAAATATGTTCATCATAATACTCACATCTTAGCATTTTTTGATAAACGGAATATATTGGTATTAAGATGATAACAATTATACCTAGCCTCTGCAACAACCAAATATCCAAAGCAAGTCTACACAAACATCATCATCGTCCGGTCCAAGCATAATAGTCAGATACTGGGTTTTCATTCTAGAGAAGGTCCAAGCTCCAAACATTGCCTTCAACAAGGAACGACTAGGAAGCCGCCATTGCCAGGTACAAGACCTAGGGTTTTTACTTCGGAAACTGAGAGAGCCAAGAACGGAGACTGCTAGTATCACCGGCTCACTGGATGAGATTGCTGCTGCAAAATTCCAATCATCTGACAAGCAAACTTCTTCCAATCTGTCCCATCCAGTCTTCCTCTTACATCACCTCCATTACCAAGAAGTCTCAAATAGTATAAGTGTGTAGGACCTCTGGTCTTGAATCCATCTTGACATACCCACCTCCGTTAATCCCTGGTCGACGAGGTGAAAAATGCGATGCTGTGGCGCTGCCGCTTGTACCTCGTTACGGTGATCCGTGTGCAGCTCCGAAGTTCTCAGCCAATGGCCATACAACTGTACCAGACAACGAACATCTATGGGCAGCTGCAGATGGCATCATGCCCCTCGCCTCCGTCTCTATGGACGACCGTGGCTGGAGGAGTGTGTTCCTCGCCAGATTTGACCGAACGCTACTTTCCATATAGGGATCAGCGGCACGATCTTGACCAGGTTGTCTCGACAATCAGATTATATCTACGATGGATGTGGGATAGAAGAATGATCTAGGGCGAGGAAAAAAGACAAAAAAACTAAGGACGCACCCCGTCCCCCAGCCTCACATGCCGCCGTCGGCCGTCGGACAGCCTTCTGCGGCGGTGCTAGGGGTAGGGAAGGAGGTGAAGGGGGGGGGGGGGGGCACCGGCTGCTGGAGGTTGGGTTCCCTTTGTCGCCCGGTTGAGCACCACGCGGGGCCCACATCTTAGCATGTTGGAAAAATTAGCTAGCTACGGTCATACTCTAGATCAAGTCCTAAACTACCACAACGTACAAATGTTTAATAAATACTGTTTGCCAATGAATCAGCCTGAGATCAATTAACCTTATCTTGTCCAATTATGCAAATACAGCGCATAAAAAATTGAGGGAGTCAATTATTGTGCCATGCAAAAATCTGGATCCCGAGACACCAACCACACCAGTAGTGCCACCGTACAGATATGAAATTATAATGCACGACATCTAGCGAGGACAGATACCGCACGACACCTAACTTAATTAATCATACACATTTTAAATACAGTAATATTGAATAAACATGTGGTTGAGACGGTTAGGTGATCGTGGTATTCTCAAACCACCAGGGTTCAAATCCTGGTGCTCGCATTTATCCTGGATTTATTTCAGGATTTCCGGCGATACGTTTTCAGTGGAATGAGACGTTCTCGGGGCGACTGTATGCGCGTTTATATGAGCTGTACTGATACAGTAATATTCACGCCAGGCGGGTGGCAGGTCACTATTCTTGATTCGTTTCGATCGTTTAGTGGCTGCACATTTTAAGGAGTACGGCTGCCAGCTAAGCGAAGATTTTGAAATAGCACTCATCCAATGGATGAACGAGAAAGATCTCTGTCACAACCAATTAATTGTTTTCTAGAGTTGTTCTACACTTCTTAAAATTATAGTCTAGTCGCCTGGTTTAAAGATCTCACAACCAATTGTTTGGATCGTTTAGTGGGTGCACATTTTAAACAGTACTAGAGTTCAAAATTATAGTCTAGTCGCCTGGTTTGCAATTGGCTACACTTTTTAAAGAGCGAAGACTTTGAAGTATATAAGGTATGTTAGGGTATAAGCCATGGTGGGCGTGGCCAGAGCGCGTGAGTGCGAGAGCTGGTCGTGTTGGACGTTGGTCAGGTGCCGCGTCGGGTCCATGGCAGTGTGTGTGTGTCAGCACGTGTATGTGCGCGTGTCTGGGTTAGTTGGCGAGACTTGCGGGGGTGTGATCGCGCTGGGCGCTACTTGCGGGGGTGTGATCGCGCTGGGCGCTGTACCCGGCCGCGTCCGTGTGCATGTGTGCGCGACGTGCGCATGAACCGCGGAGTGCGTGTTGAGGAACGTAGTAATTTCAAAATTTTCCTACGTACACGCAAGAACATGATGATGCATAGCAACAAGATGGGAGAGTGTCATCCACGTACCCTCGTAGACCATAAGCGGACGCGTTATGACAACGCGTTTGATGTAGTCGTACGTCTTCACTATCGACGGATCCTAGTACCGAACGTAGGTCACCTCCGCGATCTGTACACGTTCAGCTCGGTGACGTCCCACGAACTCACGATCTAGTAGAGCTTCGAGGGAGAGTTCCATCAGCACGACGGCGTGATGACGGTGTTGATGAAGCTACCGACGCAGGGCTTCGCCTAAGCACCGCTAAGATATGACCAAGGTGGATTATGGTGGAGGGAGGGCACCGCACATGGCTAAAGATCAATGATCAACTTGTGTGCCTTGGGGTGCCCCCCGCCCCCCCGCCCCCGTATATAAAGGAGCTAGGGGGAGGCGGCCCGCCAGGAGGAGGGTGCGCCAAGGGTAGGACTCCTCCAATCCTAGTTGGAGTAGGAGAAGGGGGAAGGAGGAGAGAGGGGGGAAGGAAAGGGGGGCGCCACCCCCCTCCTAGTCCAATTCGGACTAGAGGGGGAGGGGGCCCGCGGCCCTGCCTTGGCCGCCCCTCCTCTTCTCCACTAAGGCCCATAAGGCCCATTATACTCCCTGGGGGGTTCCGGTAACCTGCCGGTACTCCGCTATATGCCCGAACTTGCCCGGAATAGTTCCGAAGTTCAACCATAGTCATCCAATATATCGATCTTTATGTCTCGACAATTTCGAGACTCCTCATCATGTCCGCGATCATATCCGGGACTCCGAACTACCGTCGGTACATCAAAACACATAAACTCATAATATTGATCGTCACCGAACGTTAAGCGTGCGGACCCTACGGGTTCGAGAACTATGTAGACATGACCGAGACACGTCTCCGGTCAATAACCAATAGCGAAACCTGGATGCTCATATTGGCTCCTACATATTCTACGAAGATCTTTATCGGTCAAACCACATAACAACATACGTTGTTCCCTTTCTCATCGGTATGTTACTTGCCCGAGATTCGATCGTCGGTATCTCAATACCAAGCTCAATCTCGTTACCGGCAAGTCTCTTTACTCGTTCCGTAATGCATCATCCCGCAACTAACTCATTAGTCACATTGCTTGCAAGGCTTATAGTGATGTGTACTACCGAGAGGGCCCAGAGATACCTCTCGGACAATCGGAGTGACAAATCCTAATCTCGATCTATACCAACTCAACAAGTACCATCAGAGACACATGTAGAGCACCTTTATAATCACCCAGTTAAGTTGTGACGTTTGGTAGCACACAAAGTGTTCCTCCGGTAATCGGGAGTTGCATAATCTCATAGTCATAGTAACATGTATAAGTTATAAAGAAAGCAATAGCAGTAAACTAAAACGATCAAGTGCTAAGCTAACGGAATGGGTAAAGTCAATCACATCATTCTTCTAATGATGTGATCCCGTTTATCAAATGACAACTCATGTCTATGGTTAGGAAACCTTAACCATCTTTTATTTAACGAGCTAGTCAACTAGAGGCATACTAGTGACACTATATTGTCTATGTATTCACACATGTTTTATGTTTCCGGTTAATACAATTCTAGCATGAATAATAAACATTTATCATGAAATAAGTAAATAAATAATAACTTTATTATTGCCTCTAGGGCATATTTCCTTCAGTGCGGGGCGTCACGAGTGGATGAGTGGCGTGGCGTCTGGTGCGCAGCGTGGAGCGTTGGAGCGCGCACGTATAAACCCTGACCCTCCCATGTGTTGTAGCGTGGGGCTCGAGTTGTTCCTTCAGTCGAGTGAGCGACGTCGAGGGCGAGCTAGGGCAAGGAGCTACCCCAACAATTGGTATTAGAGCCTCATTGCGGGAGGTGAACGCCGACGATGTCCATCGTTCTATACACATGCGGATCGGGTGTGTCACTGCCCGTGCCGTTCCCAGTTCTCACTGGTGAGAATTACATCGTGTAGGCCATCAAGGTCAAGGCCAACCTCGACGCGGCTGGGATCTGGGAGGTAGTGGTTCCGGCGGAGGGCGTGGTGGCGGTGGTCATCGCCAAGAAGGACAAAACGGCGAGGGCATACTTGCTTAGGGCGCTCTCCAAGGAGATTCTGCTGTAGGTATCGTTGAAGAAAACGGCGGCGGAGATATGGGCTAGCTTGAAGATGATATTCGTTGGCGCGGACCAGGTCTGGCGGCTCGGCTGGCCACTCTCCGCAGAGAGTTTGAGTAGCTACTCATGGCGGAGGCTGAAACGCTGGATGCGTTTGCCGGGAAGATCGGCAGCATGGCGGCATGGTTCACGGGGCTCGGGTCCATGTTGGACGACGCCGCAATGGTGAAAAAGCTCCTCGGCTCTATGTCGGACCGCTTGTATGTGGCTGTGGTCGGAATCCAGCAGTTTTGCAACGTCTGCACCATGGCATTCGAGGAAGCGCTCGGGCGGCTCAAGACCTTAAGGAAGAGGACAAGGCGGCGAGCAGGCCGGCGACGAGCGGGCGGACGTGCAGCTGATGATGATGGCGGCGCAGTGGGCGGCTCGGCTGCGACGGTAGGGCGGAGGCGGCCTCGACCACGACGGCGGCGGGGCGTGCAGCATGGCATCAGGTGGCGGAGGACGGCGGCGTGGTTTCTGCTACAATTGCGGCCAGTGCAGGAACTTCCGGTGCGAGTGCAGGCGGCCACGGAAGGCGGAGGCGCCAGAGCAAGCTATCATCACTAAGGCTGGCGACGACATCGGGCCGGCGCTGTTGTAGACCGTGTCTTAGGGGGGTGAATCTTAGGGCATAAGCCACGGTGGGCGTGGCTAGAGCGCGTGTGTGCGCGAGCTGGTTGCGTCGGACGCTGTTCAGGTGCAACATCGGGTCCATGGGATGTGTGTACGCATGGTGGGCTTCTTCCAGTGATCTGCCTCGCCTTTGAAATGCTTGCCTTTGTTTCGACATTTATGGTTGGTTGGAAGAAATAGATCATGCCCCAGGTACACATTCTTCCTGCATTTGTCTAGGTATATACTTTCGGTGTCATCTAAACAGTGTGTGCAGGTGTGGTATCCCTTGTTTGTTTGTCCTAAAAGGTTACTAAGAGGAGGCAAATCATTGATGGTTACAAACAGCAACGCATGCAGGTCAAATTCCTCCTGTTTGTGCTCATCCCGCACACGTACACCGTTTCCAATCCACGGCTGTAAAAGTTCTTCAACTAATGGCCTTAGGTAAACATCAATGTCGTTGCCGGGCTGCTTAGGGCCTTGGATGAGAACTGGCCTCATAATGAACTTCCGCTTCATGCACAGCCACAGAGGAAGGTTATAGATACATAGAGTCACGGTCCAGGTGCCGTGATTCCTGCTCGGCTTCCCAAAAGTATTAATGCCATCCGCGCTTAAACCAACCATACATTCCTTACGTCACCTGCAAACTCCTCCTAGTACTTTCTCTCGATTTTTCTCCACTGTGAACCGTTAGCGGGTGCTCTCAACTTCCCATCTTTCTTACGGTCCTCTCTGTGCCATCGCATCAATTTGGCATGCTCTTTGTTTCTGAACAGGCGTTTCAACCATGGTATTATAGAAGCATAACACATCACCTTGGCAGGAACCCTCTTCCTGGGGCGCTCGCCATCAACATCACCAGGGTAATCTCGTCTGATCTTATACCGCAATGCACCACATACCAGGCATGCGTTCAAATCCTTGTAGGCACCGCGGTAGAGGATGCAGTCATTAGGGCATGCATGTATCTTCTGCACCTCCAATCCTAGAGGGCATACGACCTTCTTTGCTGCATACGTGCTGTCTAACAATTTGTTATCCTTTGGAAGCTTCTTTTTCAATATTTCAGTAGCTTCTCAAATCCTTTGTCAGGCATACCATTCTCTACCTTCCACTGCAACAATTTCAGTACGGTACCGAGCTTTGTGTTGCCATCTTCGCAATTGGGGTACAACCCTTTTTTGTGATCCGCTAACATGCGATCGAATTTCAGCTTCTCATTTTCACTTTTGCACTGTCTCTTTGCATCACCAATGACCCGACGAAGATCATCATCGGGCACATCATTTGGTTCCTCTTGATCTTCAACTTCCCCCTTTGCAGCATCTTCAGCTTCCCCCATTGCAGCATCACCGTATTTAGGGGACACATAGTTGTCATCATCTTCTTCTTCTTCTTCGATGTCTTCCATCATAACCCCTCTTTCTCCGTGCTTGGTCCAAACATTATAGTGTGGCATGAAACCCTTATAAAGAAGGTGGGTGTGAAGGGTTTTCGAGTAAGAGTAAGACCTCGTATTCCAATATAGGGCATGGACAACACATAAAACCATTTTGCTTGTTTGCCTCAGCCACTGCGGGAAAATTATTCACGCCCTTAATGTACATGGAGGTGCGTCTATTACCGTACAACCATTGTCGGTTCATCTTTGCATACATCATGAATAGACACTACTAGAAAAATGGTTTTTAGTGGCGCACTTGTTTTTGCTATTAATGGCGCACTATAGGCGCACCTCTGGTGCGCCATTAGTATCCCAGATAATAGTGGCGCACCACATAGTGCGCCATTACTATGTCCAACAATGCGCCATTACTATGCCTCCTAGGGGGGCATATTTACCGTCATGTATGCCCCCAAGTGCGCCATTACTATGCCCGATAATGTGCCACTGGTATTTATCTTGGTGCGCCACTAATTCTCAATATGGTGAGCCACTACTATGAATATTAGGATTTTTTTTTCTTTTCTGGTATTTGCACAGGTTACAAAATACATTACAACACAGAATGTAAACATCACACAATAGAATTTTCATCATATTAGTCTCTAAATTCTAAATAGTGAACAAAGTTCAAACATTAGCCAAGTTTAGGTCTCGAGACATTAGCAAAGTTCATCATATTATCCGAGTTTGTCGTCACATTACAAAGTCGATATCGATCATCAAAACTACCATCACATAGAAGAGAGATGCGGTCACGATGAGCATCATCGCGATGAAACTGGTCTTCATCCGGTTCCTCCAACGCTCCCTCCTCTCTCCTGCTAGATAGCACACGTATCTAGCTTCCGCCACCGCCCTAGTGGTGTACCCTTTGTAATTGTTACCGTTGAAACGGTGAACCTGTCTCCGACACTCCTCCCAGTCGTCTTAGACTCCGGGAACCTTACCCTTGTACACGACATACGACGACATCTCTATGCACTAGACAAACAAAACGTTAGTAGCAATTCACAGATAATATATAAGCAATATATAAGTATGCAACAAAAGGATCGGAAGAGAAAAGCAACACATTAATAGCACGATTCATGGTCCTACTAATAAATAGCATCGATTACATATAAGTTGAACGACTGTCCAAACTAAAGAGACATACAAGTTCATTTAAGTTTAATTACAACATGAGCTAATCGATATTTCAGAACTACATAGCATCAATACTTTCGACTCGACTGAGGGACTAGAGCATGGATGAAGCCGCCGTCTATCGTGCTGGTCATGAATGTGCCGTCGTTGTCAGCCTGCATTTGTAGCGTTGTTTCTATTTCACTGTTGGATGGTTGATATTTGAGGTAGAACTGCCCCGAGGTATGAAGGACATCTTGAAAGATGATTTCCGCAAACTCCGACTGGATGTGAAAGAATTCTTTTCTGATGTCCGCGTCCTAGATTGACGACAAGCATGTGGCCCAGTCAACATCACCAGGAACCCTCTTCCTGGGGGCTCGCCGTCAACATCACCAGGGTCATCTCGTCTGATCTTATACCGTAATGCACCGCATACCGGGCATGCGTTCAGATCCTTGTATGCACCGCGGTAGAGGATGCAGTCATTAGGGCATGCATGTATCTTCTGCACCTCCAATCCTAGAGGGCATACGACCTTCTTTGTTGCGTATGTACTGTCGGGCAATTCGTTATCCTTTGGAAGCTTCTTCTTCAATATTTTAAGTAGCTTCTCAAATCCTTTGTCAGGCACAGCATTCTCTGCCTTCCACTACAGCAATTCCAGTACGGTACCCAGCTTTGTGTTGCCATCTTCGCAATTGGGGTACAACCCTTTTTTGTGGCCCTCTAGCATGCGATCGAACTTCAGCTTCTCCTTTTGACTGTCGCATTGCGTCCTTGCATCGGCAATGACCCGGCGGAGATCATCATCATCGGGCACATCGTCTGGTTCCTCTTGATCTTCAGCAGCTTCGCCCGTTGCAGCATCATCGTGCACATCGTCTGGTTCCTCTTGATCTTCGTGAGCATCACCGTATTCAGGGGCACATAGTTGTCATCGTACTCTTCTTCTTCGCCATCTTCCATCATAACCCCTATTTCTCTGTGCCTCGTCCAAACATTATAGTGTGGCATGAAACCCTTGCAAAGCAGGTGGGTGTGGAGGATTTTCCGGTCAGAGTAAGACTTCGTATTCCCACATACAGGGCATGGACAACAAATAAAACCATTATGCTTGTTTGCCTCAGCCACTTCGAGAAAATCATGCACGCCCTTAATGTACTCGGAGGTGTGTCTTGAACCGTACATCCATTGTCGGTTCATCTGCGTGCATTATATAATTAAGTGACCAAATTAATAGAAGTTCATCATCACATTAAAACCAAAGTACATACATAGTTCTCATCTAACAACATAAAGCTCTGCAGAGCATCTAAATTAATTAAACCATACACTGAAACTATGTAAAACATTTCAATGCGAAAACAAATGCGATCATAATCGCAACCAATGTAACAACTGATCCAACGGCATAATGATACCAAGCCTCGGTATGAATGGCATATTTTCTAATCTTCAAGCGCATTGCATCCATCTTGATCTTGTGATCATCGACGACATCCGCAACATGCAACTCCAATATCATCTTCTCCTCCTCAATTTTTCTAATTTTTTCCTTCAACAAATTGTTTTCTTCTTCAACTAAATTTAACCTCTCGACAATAGGGTCGGTTGGAATTTCGGTTCAACAACCTCCTAGATAAATAAAATCTATGTCACGTTGGTCGGCATAATTGTCATAAACAATAAATGAACCAATAGTTATGAAAAGATAATATATACCACATCTGAATCATAGATAGGACGAGGGCCGACGGGGGCAGATACCAAAACCATCGCACTATATAAGATGCAATAATAAAAGTAAGAAAATTATACAAGTATCTATATAAACATGCAAGTAAGAGTTTTTTTTCCTTTCAGAAAGAAGATAAGAACAAGAGGCTCACCACGGTGGTGCCGGCGAGGCCGGCGATCGACGGCGGTGAAGACGGGGACGGGACATGACGGACCGCTAAACATAGACAAATATTGAGAAAAATGGAGCTTGGAGGTGGAGCTTGGAGAGGAGAAAGCTTAAGTAGTGTGGCTCGGGCATTCCATCGAACACCTCGTGTGCATAGGAGGTGAGCTAGAGCAACACAAAGCTCTCTCCTCGCCGGCCACGAAAAACAGAGCAGTGAGAGTGCTCTGCTCTGCTCGCGGGGTATATATAGGCAATTAATTGGTCCCGGTTCGTGGCATGAACCGGGACTAAAGGGAAGCCTTTGGTCCCGGTTCATTACCCCAACCGGGACCAATGATGGATGGCCAGTAGCAAGGCACATTGGTCCCGGTTCGTCCCGCCAACCGGGACCAAAAGGTCCAGACGAACCGGGACCAATGGCCCACGTGGCCCGGCCGGCCCCCGGGGCTCAAGAACCGGGTCCAATGCCCCCATTGGTCCCGGTTCTGGATTGAACCGGGACTAATGGGCTGGACCGGCCTGGACCATTGCCCCCTTTTCTACTAGTGCAGAATGGCTTGCCCAAACCGGCAGCCTCATCGTTGTCGGCCATGTTCGCTCTAAATAGGAAAAAAAGGCTACTAGATAGGAAAAAAAGGCTACTAGATAGGAAAAAAAGGCTACTAGAGTTATTGGATGAGATCAGGGTAGTATCTATTCTTCTCAGATTTAGAGGAATATTTCCGTTTCGGTTGAGAATCGGGCACCTTCTAGGTCAAGAAAATTCGGCATGACCTTTGCTAATTTTCTTGACCTAGGAGTGCCTCATTCTCAACCGAAACAAAAATTAATCAACATTTCAGGAGAAAGGGGTCATTTCACATCAGAAGCTGGTGAGTGGTGACAGACAGTTGAGCAGGTTCAAGCCCCACTTCAGGCCACTATGAACCGATTTCTATGAAACAATAGTAGAAACAACTACAGAAAAAAGTAGCAGCAGCATCACAAGTTTGGGATCTACAGTAGCAGCAGCATCACAATATTGGGATCTTGCCACTGCCAAAAAATAGGTGGAGTAGGCAGGATTACATACATAAAACAGAGCACACTCTCTGTAATTCTCTGACCTTATAGCTGCTTCTCCTTGGTCTTCTGGATCTTCAAAACCTTCTTCACAATCTAGGCCTTAGATGAGGTATCTACAACAAGTAAAACAAATATTGTTACAGCTTACAATGTCAAACCACTGATATTATACAACATGAAGCAAACTTATCCATCCCTTAAATAGATTGAACAAATATTTTCTATGCATAGAGAGAAGGGCAATATAGCATATGCCATAAAGTTTGGATATCTCCTTGAGTAGGCCAAATAGCAGTAACAAGTAAACTATGACAAAGGAGAAAAGAAAGTACTACCAACAGGTTTGATGTCAAACTTAGAACAGGGCATGTTTGGTTCAAATAGTAAGGTAAGGTTGCCAAAAAATCTTGTCCAACTTGCACAACAATGAGTAACTGCCGCAAGACATAGCAGCACATATATGAACTAATTCAGAATTTGTTTCTCCATATTTTAACTTGATTGCAAAAGGCAATCAACATGCTCTGCATTACAAGTAATGGTTTCCAGCCAATTAGTTTGTCTTAAAACCTCAACAACAGATGATTCAGTTCAAAGAAGGTTTAAATAATTGCCCAAAACAACTATACGGCTTTAATTTTTTTGCCAAGTACTCCCTCCGTCTGAAACAATTAACGCACCAATGGATGTAAGCATGAACAGTACTCCCTAGATATGTTCTCAACTGAAGGCACATCAAAGGAATAAAGAAGGCACATGGACAGCTGTTGGTTGGGAAAATCGACTATCAGTCCTTTTTGCTTGTCCAACAAATATTACTCCCTCTATCCCATAATATAAGAGTATTATGGGACGGAGGGTAGATATGATATAACTCTGTAGGCAAGCACAAAAAGACCATATCCTTTAAACCTATTCGATTCAGATGCAATAACACTATACTTGTGAGCACATATAAAAAATACAGAGATCTGCTCCAAGGACATAGATGTCCATTCTTATCTCTGTGATTCGAACATATAAATATTCACAATAAAGGACAAAAGAATTAAACAATAAAAGGAAGGGATAGAAAAATAAAGAGTGGACGAGCTCACTGGAGTCTTCTGGGCACACTACAACAATAGTTTTCATACTAACGAACAAACATTGCCTGGAGTATATCAGCTGTTTGCATCTGTCACAAAATGCTATTCAAAACAGTCTGAACCTGAAAGTGTGTTGTTTCACATACAATAGCTAGTAGGCACTACTTGAACTGAAAACAAAACATACAGTTGCATGCTGTCTGATTCAGAGTAGGATGGTTCAATTCTTGTAATTCAAACAACACATCATGTCAAAGCTATTAGAAACAGGGGCACAAGTCTGGTTTAAAGTTGTACAACCAACTATCATTAGTCACAAATTCTACGGACGAGCAGACAACCGCGAGCGGCTACAGGCGCGCGCGCGGATGACGCGAGTGAGCGGCGGGATGCACGTGGACGGCGCGGTGGCGGCAAGGATCGGCCAGGCGAGGCGAGGCAATACACGCCCGGGAGAATCGAGCTCCCTGCCATGGCGGCGGAGCACCGGGTCGGCTAAACGGCGACGGATCGAGGAAGAGGAAGGGCGGAACGGGGAGAGGAGTTCACTGCGGTTCCGGGGACGAGCTCGAGGAGGCCGGGGGTGTAGTGAAGATGGCGAATTCGTTGATGGCGTCGCGGTGGCCGGAGGTAGAGGACAAGGTGGTCGATGGCGACGTCGCGGCGGCTCCTCAGCCTTGGCCCAGGGACGATGACGATGAAGAGGAACACTGGGCGGCCGTGCAGTGGGTATGGGCAGCAACACAGGTAGGGGCGGCGGCGCAGTGGGTCAGGGCGGCGACGCGGGTCGGGAGCAGCAGGTCGAGGGCTCGGGGCAGCATTGGGGATTGGGGATTTGGGATCGAAGGTTTTTTTTACCTTTGCCTTTTTTAGTGGGGGGAGAGTTAGCAATGGCGCACCTTTTAGGGGTGCGCCATAAACATAGTGATAGCAATGGCGCAACTTCTCCTGATGCGCCATTACTAACTTTTTTTTGGATTTTTTGTTGCATCTAATATTTTTTTAGAAAATAACCATAAATTTTAAAATGTTACGATATAAGTAATTATTACTAATTTTCAAATACTTGCGTTGCAAAACATTTGTGAATTGGTAAAACATTTATAAATATAAAAAAATATCATCAAATTTAAAAAAATATACATGAATTCAAAAAGTGCCCATGAAATTTAAAAATATTTTTGAGTTCAAAAAATATTAACAAATTCAATACTTTCTGTGAGTTAGAAAAATGTTCGCATTTTCAAAAAATGCTTGCAAATTTAAGCAGGAAAAGGAACACTGGAAAATAAAATACCAGAATAAACATAAATAAAAATTGGTATATCAATGGCGCACCTTTTAGGGGTGCGCCATAAACACAATGATAGCAATGGCGCACCTTCTCCTGGTGCGCCATTACTAACTTTTTTTGGATTTTTTTTTGCATGTAATAATTTTTTAGAAAATGACCATAAATTTTAAAATGTTACGATATAAGTAGTTATTACTAATTTTCAAATACTTGTGTTGCACAAATACCATAAATGATGATTTGCAACAAAACAAAAGGGAGAAGAACAAAAATTCCAAATCCAAGAAGAAGGTGGTCGATACTTCAACTTGGTGATGGAGAAGTTACAAAAGGAAGGTAAGTACAGACAACATTAATCCCCACTGTTTTGAACAAAAGAGGTTACTGGATAGAGGACTAGAACAGAAGAAATGCCATTTCCATACTTCAACTTAGTTGCATGTAATAATTGAGCTGGCCACTGACACACACACATGCGGCCGACACGTTGTGATTCGATGATCTTAGCTATCTTTTCACAATCTTCTTGCCCTTCTTTTTCGCAAATAGAGTTCTTCTCTTGAACGAACGTCCTTTAGGTAGGGTGGTCCTGCTTCTTCTTGTGGTGTATGGTACTTCATCGTCGTCGTCATCTTCCATCTTCGGGTCGCCGTACTTGTCGAAGTCTTGCTCATTGGCGACTCCATCCATTCCGATGATGTTCCTTTTGCCTCTCCTGACGACAACATGACTGGGCTTTGACGGGTCGGTAATGAAGAAGCATTGGTCCACTTGGGAAGCCAGTACCCATGGCTCATTTTACGCAGTGACGTTTGCGCCTGCGGTCTTTGATTTGGCTTCAGGTATAACCATGGTGGTGAAATACCGGTCTTATTTTAGGACACTCTTGGCCCATCTGACACGGAACATCGGGACCTTATCTCCAGCGTAGCTCAGCTCGCAGATCTCCTCGATCCTTCCGCAGTATCTGTCCTTGTCGTTACTCGTGTAGGATTCCATCGTTACCCCGGAGTTCTGATAATCACTCTTCATGTCCTTTTCCTCGGTGTGGAATGGGTACCCATTGATATCGTACGCCTCATAGGTCATCAGGTTGTGTTCGGAGCCCTATGACAAGGCGAATATGAGTTTTTCTTCCGCGGAAGAATCCTCATGTAAAGGGTACGACAGAAGCTTCTCCTTGAACCAACACGTGAAACATGAGTTGTGCTCTTTGATTATATCTCCGTCCGTCCTCTGTTGGCCTCGGTCATTGTACGTCTTCTCAATAAAGGTTTTGTGCTCTACCACCCAAGGATCGACCACGTCTATGTGTTGTAGCGTGACTAGGTTTGCTCTTTCAAAGTCGGCAAGTCGACCCTTGAAGTCGACATGCATTTCACGGCGACCCTCGTGGTGACCCCATCCAGCAAGCCTGCCGAGGTGCCTGTTGATGGGTAGACCAACAGGGTTCTCGATGCCTAGATAATTCGTGCAGTAGGGGATGCACTCTTCGGTCAAAAAGCCCTTGGCTATGCTTCCATCTGGACGTGCTCTGTTGCGAACGAATCCTTTGATGACACCATTCATCCTTTCAAACGGCATCATGCTGTGTAGGAACATCGGCCCGAGTTGGATGATATCCTCCACGATATGGACCAGCAGATGCACCATAATGTCGAAGAATGCGGGCGGGAAGTACATCTCAAGCTCGCATAGTATCACCACGATCTCTTCCTGTAGCCTTCTGAGTTGCCTCACGCCAACCGACTTCCGAGAGATGACGTTGAAAAAGTTGCATAGGCCAAATAGCGTTTCACGGACTTGCGCGTCCATGATCCCACAGACTGCAACTGGAAGTATCTGCGTCGTCAGCACGTGACAGTCGTGAGAGTTCATCCCGCTGAACTTCTGCCTCGTTGAGTCTAGGTATCTGCTTATCTTCCCCGCGTAACTGTAAGTAAGTTTTGCTCCTACGAGGCAGGTGAAAAACTTCTCGATCTCCTCCTGACTTAGAGTGAAGCAGCGACTCTGGCGCCTTTCGCTTCTTTCCCGGCGGTGGGCACTCTTTCCAATTTTTCAATAGCTCGTCTATTTCCTCGCCGCTCCTTGTACGCGGGCGTCTTCGGGGTTCGGTTTCACCATAGAGCAGATCCTTGCGTTTTCTCCATGCGTCATCGTCGCAAAGCCACCTTCGATGTCCCATGAACACGGTTTTCGAAGACCCGGGATCTCTATCTAGCTGGCGATACGTTGTGTCATCCATGCACCTGACGCATGCACAAAATCCGTGGACCACCTGCCCCACGACATATCCGTAACCAAGATAGTCGTGCACCGTCGTGAGTAGTGCGACTCTCATAGGGAAATATTCTTTTGCTGCAGCGTCCCACATATTGGCTGGCATTTTCCACAGCGTGTCTAGCTCCTCTTTCAGCAGCCCCAGATACAGATTGATGTCGTTCCCTGGTTGTTTCGGCCCTTCAATTAGCATACTGATGACCCACAAGTATAGGGGATCTATCGTAGTCCTTTCGATAAGTAAGAGTGTCGAACCCAACGAGGAGCATAAGGAAATGACAAGCGGTTTTCAGTAAGGTTTTCTCTGCAAGCACTGAAACTGTAGGTAACAGATAGTTTTGTGATAAGATAATTTGTAACGGGTAACAAGCAATGAAAGTAAATAAGGTGCAGCAAGGTGGCCCAATCCTTTTTGTAGCAATGAACAAGCCTGGACAATTTCTTATAATGAGAAAAGCGCTCCCGAGGACACATGGGAATTATCGTCAAACTAGTTTCATCACGCTCATATGATTTGCGTTCGGTACTTTGATAATTTGATATGTGGGTGGACCGGTGCTTGGGTACTACCCTTACTTGGACAAGCATCCCACTTATGATTAACCCCTATTGCAAGCATCTGCAACTACAAAAGAAGTATTAAGGTAAACCTAACCATAGCATGAAACATATGGATCCAAATCAGCCCCTTACAAAGCAACGCATAAACTAGGGTTTAAGCTTACATCACTCTAGCAACACATCATCTACTTATTAGTTCCCAATGCCTTCCTCTAGGCCCAAACAATGGTGAAGTGTCATGTAGTCGACGTTCACGTAACACCACTAGAGGAGAGACAACATACATCTCATCAAAATATCGAACGAATACCAAATTCACATGACTACTAATAGCAAGACTTCACCCATGTCCTCAGGAACAAACGGAACTACTCATAAAGCATATTCATGTTCATAATCATAGTAGTATTAATATGCATAAAGGATCTGAACATATGATCTTCCACCAAGTAAACCAATTAGCATCAACTACAAGGAGTAATCAACACTACTAGCAACCCACAGGTACCAATTTGTGGTTTTGATACAAGATTGGATACAAGAGTTTGAACTAGGGTTTGGAGAGGAGATGGTGCTGGTGAAGATGTTGATGGAAATTGACCCCCTCCCGATGAGAGGATCGTTGGTGATGATGATGGTGATGATTTCCCCCTCCCGGAGGGAAGTTTCCCCGGCAGAACAGCTCTGCCGGAGCCCAAGATTGGTTCCGCCAAGGTTCCGCCTCGTGGCGGCGGAGTTTCGTCCCGTGAGCTTCCTTATGATTTTTTCCAAGACGAAAGACCTCATATAGCAGAATATGGGCACCGGAGGGCCACCATGCGGCCGAGGAGATAGGGGCGCGCCCAGTGGGGGGGGGGCCCTCCCACCCTCCTGGCCAGGGTGTGGGCCCCCTCAGGTATTTTCTTTGCTCATAAATTCTTATTAAACCCAAAAATGACTTTCGTGGAGTTGCGGGACTTTTGGAGCTATGTAGAATAAGTTTCCAATATTTGCTCCTTTTCCAGCCAGAATCCCAGCTGTCAGCATTCCCCCTCTTCATGGTAAACCTTGTAAAATAAGAGAGAATAGACCTAAGTATTGTGACATAACGTGTAATAACAGCCCATAATGCAATAAATATTGATATAAAAGCATGATGCAAAATGGACGTATCAACTCCCCTAAGCTTAGACCTCGCTTGTCCTTAAGCGGAAGCCGAAATCGAAAAATATGTCCACATGTTTAGAGATAAAGGTGTCGATAAAAATAAAATACGGACATGAGGGCATTATGATCATTCTTATAACAGCAACATATATAGATTTTTTCATGTGATTTCTTATGCTCAAGTAACAATCTATTCACAATGTCAAGTATGGAACATAAACTTCATTGGGAACTAACAACTATAATCTCAGTCATTGAAGCAATTGCAATTTATCATAACGTCAGAAAGAGTCAAGAATAGAGCTTTTTAGCAAGTCCACATACTCAACTATCATATAGTCTTCTACAATTGCTAACACTCACGCAATACTTATGGTTATGGAGTTTTAATCGGGCACTGAGAAAGATAGGGGCTTATAATTTTGCCTCCCAATGTTTTACCTCAAGGGTAATGTGAACAACAATAGTTTATGCTAACGAACATCCAATTGGATATAAGTATCAGGATCTTTCCAACACGAGGTTCTTACCGAAGGATAAAATGAAAAAGGGAAAGGTGAAGATCACCTTGACTCTTGCATAAATTAAAAGACATAAAGTAAAAGATAGGCCCTTCGCAGAGGGAAGCAGAGGTTGTCATGCGCTTTTAGGGTTGGATACACAAAATCTTAATACGAAAGAACGTCACTTTATATTGACACTTGTATATAGACCTTTATTATGCAGTCCGTCACTTTTATTGCTTCCATAACAAGATCGTATAAAGCTTATTTTCTCCGCACTAATAAGTCATGCATATTTAGAGAGCAATTTTTATTGCCTACACTGATGACAACTTACTTGAAGGATCTTACTCAATCCATAGGTAGATATGGTGGACTCTCATGGCAAAACTGGGTTTAAGGATATTTGGAAGCATAAGTAGTATCTCTACTTGGTGCTAGGAATTTGGCTAGCATGAGGGGGAAAGGCAAGCTCAACATGTTAGGAAGATCCATGACAATATACTTTAACTGGGATGTGAGAAAACATAAACCATTACATTGTCTTCCTTGTCCAACATCAACTCTTTAGCATGTCATACTTTAATGAGTGCTCACAATTATAAAAGATGTCCAAGATAGTGTATTTATATGTGAAAATCTCTCTTTCCTTATTACTTCCTATTAATTGCAATGATGACCAAAACTATGCTTGTCAACTCTCAACAACTTCTAAGCCTCATACTTTCTATGTGTGAAGTCATCACTGTCCACAAGATCAATATGAACTCTTTTATTCTTTTTATATTCTTTCTATTTTTCTCAAGATCATAGCAAGATAGCAAAGCCCTTTGACTCAACACTAATTTTTATTATAGGTAACTGACGGACTCGATTACATAGAGATCACAAAGCAAAACTCAAAACTAATTCATACCAAAACTTCAATCTACTAGATCAAGATATTTCTAAAGGATCAAACTAAGTAAAACGGTAAAGATAGGAGTGTGATGGTGATACGATACCGGGGCACCTCACCCAAGCTTGGCAGTTGCCAAGGGGAGTGTCCATACCCATGTGATTATGTCCTCGGAGGTGGTGAAGTAGGAGTTGTCGATGATGTAGGCTTGCTTCTCAGCTTGCGCTTGAGAATGGAATTCTGCTCCTTTAGATCATCGATCTCCAGCTCAAGGTTTAATATTCTTTTGCATAGCTCATGTTTGTTTTCCTGCAAGAAGCGAAAAGGGATAAACTCGATCTTGGGCTTCTTTGCCCTATCAGGAAGGCTTGACTTTTTAAACTCCATGTGCATATCCCCAGGTTGAGGTAACGGGACTTTGTCTTCATCTGAGCTCGTCTCCTCCTTTCCATTGGGCTCATAGTCTTCCTCCTCCTCGGTGGTCCAGCCACAATGATCCAAATCCCCATAGACTTTAGGGTCTTCAAGGTAATCAGCCACATAGCTTTCTCCCTCCAAATCCTGGGATGCCATGTTGCTCAAATCTGTGACAGAAACAACTCGAAACGAAAACAGAAGGTTTTTGCGTGATACGGTGGTCCGGGGGACACACGAGGTGTCCACGAGACAGGGGGGCGCGCCCAGTAGGGGGGGGGGGGCGCCCTCCACCCTCGTGGAGGCCTCGTGTCCCTCTTGGACTACTTCTTTCTTTCCAAAATTCTTAAATATTCCAAAACGGAGAAAAATTGCCATTAGAATTGTTTTGGAGTCGGTTTACTTACCGTACCACATACCTATTCCTTTTCGGAGTCTGAAACATTCTGGAAAGTGTCCCTTATGTATTCCTCCGGGGTTACGGTTTCAATAATATTAGTTTCAACATTAATAGGGTTACCTGAGATATAATGTTTGATTCTTTGACCGTTCACCACCCTCGGACTTGTGCCTTCGAAGTTGTTCATTTTTATGGCACCAGAATGATAGACCTCCTCGATAACGTAAGGGCCTTCCCACTTAGAGAGAAGTTTTCCTGCAAAAAATCTAAATCGAGAGTTGAATAGTAACACATAATCACCTACGTTAAATTCTCGCTTTTGTATCCTTTTGTCATGCCATCTTTTAACTTTTTCTTTAAACAATTTGGCATTCTCGTAGGCCTGGGTTCTCCATTCATCAAGTGAGCTAATGTCAAATAACCTCTTCTCACCAGCAAGTTTGAAATCATAGTTGAGCTCTTTAATAGCCCATTATGCTTTATGTTCAAGTTCAAGAGGTAAGTGACATGCTTTTCCATAAACCATCTTATACGGAGACATACCCATAGGATTTTTATATGCAGTTGTATAAGCCCATAATGCATCATCAAGTTTCTTGGACCAATTCTTTCTAGATCTATTAACAGTCTTTTGCAAAATTAATTTGAGCTCTCTATTGCTCAACTCTACTTGACCACTAGACTGTGGGTGATAAGGAGATGCAATTCTATGATTGACATCATACTTAGCAAGCATTTTACGGAAAGCACCATGAATAAAATGTGAACCACCATCAGTCATGAGATATCTAGGGACTCCAAACCTAGGAAAAATAACTTCTTTAAGCATCTTAATACAGGTGTTATGATCAGCACTACTAGTTGGAATAGCTTCTACCCACTTAGTAACGTAATCAACATCAACTAAAATATGTGTATATCCATTAGAGGTAGGAAAAGGTCCCATATAATCAAAGCCCCAGACATCAAACGGTTCAATAACAAGAGAATAATTCATAGGCATTTCTTGACATCTACTAATATTACCAATTCTTTGACATTCATCGCAAGACAAGACAAACTTATGGGCATCTTTGAAGAGAGTAGGCCAATAAAAATCTGATTGCAATACCTTATGTGCAGTTCGGTCTCCAGCATGGTGTCCTCCATATGGTTCGGAGTGACATTTGCGTAGGATCTGTTCCTGTTCATGCTCAGGTACACAACGTCTGATAACACCATCTACTCCTTCTTTATAAAGGTGTGGGTCATCCCAGAAGTAATGTCTTAAATCATAAAAGAACTTTTTTTGTTGGTATGTGAAACTAGGTGGTATAAAGTTAGAAACAATGTAATTAGCATAATCAGCATACCATGGAGCAGTACGAGAAGCATTAAAGACCACTAAATGTTCATCAGGAAAGCTATCACCAATAGGTAGTGGGTCATCAAGAACATTCTCTAGCCTAGACAAGTTGTCTGCAACGGGGTTCTCATCTCCCTTTCTATCGATAATATGCAAATCAAATTCTTGAAGCAAGAGAACCCATCTAATAAGTCTAGGTTTAGCATCTTTCTTTTCCATAAGATATTTAATAGCAGCATGATCAGTGTGAATAGTAACTTTAGAATCAACAATGTAAGGTATGAACTTATCACAAGCAGATACAACTGCTAAGAATTCTTTTTCAGTAGTAGCATAATTTCTCTGGGCAGTATCGAGAGTCTTGCTAGCATATTGAATAACATTTAATTTCTTGTCAACTCTCTTCCATAGAACAACACCTACAGCATAATCACTAGCATCACACATAATTTCAAAGGGTAAATTCCAATCTGGTGGCTGAGCAATAGGTGCAGTGATCAAAGCTTTCTTAAGTATTTCAAATGCTTCTACACAATCGTCATCAAAGACAAAAGGAACATCTTTTTGCAATAAATTAGTCAGAGGCCTAGAGATTTTAGAAAAGTCCTTAATGAACCTCCTACAAAAACCGGCATGACCAAGGAAACTTCTTATACCTTTAATGTCCTTGGGACGTGGCATCTTTTCAATAGCACCAACTTTAGCTTTGTCAACTTCAATACCTCTTTCAGAAATTTTATGCCCCAAGACAATGCCTTCATTAACCATAAAGTGACACTTTTCCCAATTCAAGACGAGACTAGTGTCTTCACATCTCTGCAAAACTCGATCAAGGTTGCTCAAGCAATCATCAAAAGAGGATCCATAGACTGAGAAGTCATCCATGAATACCTCACAAATCTTTTCACAAAAGTCTGAGAATATAGCCATCATGCATCTTTGAAAGGTTGCAGGTGCATTACATAAACCAAAAGGCATACGTCTATAAACAAAAGTACCGAAAGGGCAAGTAAAAGTAGTTTTTGATTGATCTTCCACTGACACAGGTATTTGAGAGAAACCAGAATAACCATCTAGAAAACAGAAATGTGTATGTTTGGATAGTCTTTCTAGCATTTGATCAATAAAAGGTAAAGGGTGATGATCTTTCTTAGTAGCTTTATTTAATTTACGGAAATCAATTACCATCCTATAACCTGTAATAATTCTTTGTGGAATGAATTCATTTTATCATTAGGAACAACAGTAATACCTCCCTTTTTAGGGACACAGTGGACAGGGCTTACCCATTCACTATCAGCAACGGGATAAATTATACCTGCCTCAAGGAGCTTTAGTATCTCATTTCTTACCACTTCTTTCATCTTAGGGTTTAATCTTCGTTGAGGATCTCTGAATGGTTTGGCATCTTTCTCCACTTTAATTTTGTGTTGGCATAGAGTGAGACTGATGCCCTTAAGATCATCCAGAGTATATCCAATAGCAGCATGGTGCTTCTTTAGAGTTTTCAATAATCTTTCCTCTTCCTTCTCTGAAAGGTTAGCACTAATAATAACAGGATATATATTCTTTTCATCAAGATAAGCATATTTAATATTATCAGGTAATGGTTTAAGCTCAAACATGGGATCACCCTTCGGTGGAGGAGGATCCCCTAGGATTTCAATAGGTAAGTTGAGTTACAAGATAGGAACCTGCTGCAGGAATACTTCATCTATTTCCCTTCTTTCATTCATAAACATATCATTTTCATGGTCTAGCAAATATTGTTCTAACGGATCAGTAGGAGGCACGGCAATAGAAGCAAGACCAATTATTTCATCTTTACTAGGTAATTCTTTATCACGGGGTTGTCTACGAAATTTAGCAAAATTAAACTCATGAGTCATATCATCCAAGCGAATCGTAACAACATCCTTTTTGCAATCAATCTTAGCATTAACAGTGTTCAAGAAGGGTCTACCAAATATAATGGGACAAAAGTCATCTTGTGGGGAACCAAGAACAAGAAAATCAGCAGGGTATTTGACTTTCCCACACAAGACTTCAACATCTCTAACAATGCCAACTGGTGAAATAGTATCTCTATTGGCAAGTTTAATTGTAACATCTATTTCTTCTAACTCAGCAGGTGCAATATCATGCATGATTTCATTATATAAGGAAAAATGTATTGCACTAGCACTAGCACCCATATCACATAAGCCATGATAACAATGATATCCTATTTTCACAGAAATAACAGGCAAGCCTACAACAGGTCTATGTATTTTAGCATCTGGTTTAACAATATTAGCAGTTTCACCACAGAAGTAAATAACATGTCCATCTATATTATCATCCAAGAGATCTTTAACCATAGCAATACTAGGTTCAACCTTAATTTGCTCAGGAGGTGTATAAGTTCTAGTATTACTCTTACGAACGACAGTTGAAGCTTTAGCATGATCCTTTATTCTAACAGGAAAAGGTGGTTTCTCAACATAAGTAGTGGGAACAATAGGATCATTATAAGTAATAGTCTTTTCTTCACCTGTAATAGGTGCAACTACTTTTACTTCAATGGGAGGATTATATTTAAACCACTTCTCCTTAGGGAGATCAACCTGAGCAGCAAAAGATTCACAGAAAGAAGCTACTATCACTACTGGAATCAGCTACTTTGCCATCTGCCAGCTCTTTGCCGTCTGCTAGCGGACGGCAAATAAGCTCTTTGCCATCAGCTACCCAAAAAGCGGACAAGAAGAACTGGCTGATGGCAAAGACCAAGGTTACCATCAGCCAGTTCTTTGCCGTCGCTCATGACGGCAAGATCTGTTACCGTCGGCTAGCGGACGACAAAGAGGGAGGGGCCCCTCTGACGAGTTGCAAAAAAAAAAAACCTAACGGGGGCCCTCTTTGCCGTCCGCTAGTGGACGGCAAAGAGCAAGAAGGTGGACGGCAAAGGGTGGCGGACGGCAAAGAGGGAGGGCCCCACGTGCGTTAACGGGCCGCCCACCCCTCTCTCTCTTTCTCTCCCACCTCTCGCCAGCCCCTTCGCACCACCCCGCCGCCGCCGCCCCAGCGCCCCCTTCCCCGTCGCCCCACCACTCCGCCGCCACCAGCGCCCCGCTCTGCCCGTCTGGCGCCACGCCCGGCCTGGCACCTCAGCGCCGCCCGGGCTGGCGCCGCCGCCCAGCCGCCCGCCCCTCCTCCGCCGCCCAGCCGCACGCCCCCTCCTCCACCTCGCCCGCCACCGGCGCCCCGCCCGCTGCCGCCCTGCCGTTTGGCGCCGCCACGCCAGCGCCCAGCACCTCCGCCCCGCCACCCGGCGGGCCAGCGCCCGCCAGCCGCCCGCCCCTCCTCCGCCGCCCAGGCCGACCGCCCCTCCTCCACCCTCGCGGGTGAGTCTCTTCTTCCTTTTTCTTCCTTTTTTCTGTTTTTTTTAGTTTTAGGTTTATGTTTAGTTTTAGGTTTATAGGTTTAGTTTTAGTTTAGTATTAGGTTTAGTTTTATTTTATTATTATGTTTAGATTTAGAAGATGAAGAAGAAGAAGAAAAGAGAGGAGAGGAGGAGAAGAAGAAGAGGAAAAAGGAAAGGAGGAAGAAGAAGAAGAAGAAGAAGAAGAAGAAGAAGAAGAAGAAGAAGAAGAAGAAGAAGGAAAAAAAGGAAGAAAAGGAAAAGGAGGAAGAAGAAGAAAAGGAAAAAAAGGAAGAAAAGGAAAAGGAAGAAGAAGAAGAAGACACCCCGACCCCGAGACCCCGACCCCGACCCCGACCCCGACACCCCGACCCCGACCCCGACCCCGACCCCCGACCTGCCCCGACCCGACCCGACACGGTACCTGCACTCGACCCGCACCCGACACGACACCTCACCCCGAGAACCCGACCCGACCCCGAGACCCGACCGACACCCCGACCCCGACCCCCGACACCCCGACTTCTAAGGCTGACCCGACACCCCGACCCCCACACCCCCACCCCCCCAGCCAGACCCCACACCCCGACCCGAGCCTGACCCGACACCTGACCCGACACCACACCCCGACTTCAAACAACACCCGACACCGACACGGCACTACCCCGACACCCCGACTCAAACAACTCCTCCTCCCCATTAATTATTTGATCTATTCCGATGAAACTTGATAGCTAGCTATATATGTGTCTTGAATCATCAAGATATGTAATCAATATGTGTTCTGCTCGAAAGCGTCATAGTTATAAATATGCATGCATTTGCATATTTATAACCTTGATTCTTTCAATTGTCCAACGCTATCCATGGACAGCTCGAGTATGTGTAGATTGGGTTCGTTTTCCCATATGCTTTGTTTCGGATCCGACGCATATATTTCGCTGTTTCCCCTGTTGTTCTCCGGGTACACATCCTCTCTGTTTATTGCAGAGACGTGTATCAGGAGAACGGCGGGGAGGTGCTGCCGAAATTTTGCGTCGGATCTGGAGCATAGCATGGGAAAATAAACCCAATCTACACATACACGGGTGGGATTAGGACCTATCATTACCTATTAGAGTGTAGGTTGCATGGACGTAATAAAATTGACAAAGTAGATCAACTGATGAATATATACATGGTGAATTACATATATAATTGTTGTGTGTCCGGTAGCTCGAAAGTCAAGATGAGTGACCGTGCTTGGATGTATACCGTCACACTGGTCGTAACAAATGGAGCGCTGAATGGTTCACAAAAACTAAGGGGTTTGTGCAAGCCGCATTTGCAAATGGCCAAAAGAAAACCTGGTGCCCTGTTTCCGGTGCGGCAATTGGGAAAAGAAGATGAGGCTGAAATGGGCAAACACCTGCAGAAGAGTGGTTTTACGCCCGATTATATGGTGTGGACATTTCATGGTGAGTCTGCCCAACATGACCGAGCTGAGGTGGATCGCCGTCGCACCGACGAGCATGGTACCGGATGGAAAACATGGTGCAAGGCTATGATGATGCTCGGGATTCGGACGAGGAGATGGAGGAATCAGAAAGGCCTTCAATGAAATGTTGGAGTCTTCAAACGTCCGGCTCCACGAGCACACCGAGCTTTGTCGGTTGGATGTCATCTCACAAGTAATGGCTCAAGGCTCAGTTCAACTTGGGCAGAGAATGCTATGACGCAATTATGACGGTATTTGGACGCTTTCACCCAAAGGCCATGTAATGCCTGCAAACCTGTACCAGTCGGACAAAATCCTCCGTGCAATCAAGATGCCCTATGAGAAGATACATGCCTGAGAAAGGATGTGCCTTATTTAGGCTTGACTATGCGGACTTGAACTATTGTCCCATTTGCAAGTCTTCCGTATATTGTGGTAGACAACAGTATGGGTGAGAAGACATGCACCAAAATCCCGTTAGTGTTCTTCGGTATATGCCAATCGTACCAAGACTTCAACGCCTTTTCATGGTCGAAGAGACGGCCGGATGACATGGCACAAAACAGGCAAAAGAACCGAACTAGATGCAGACGGGAATCGATGATGGTACACACATCGATGGTGTTGCGTGGAAAAAGTTTGATGAATTACATGTCGACAAAGCGGCAGATCCGAGGCATCCTCGAGTCGGCATCAAAGACGGATGGGTTCAGTGTGTTTGGTATGACGGCAGCCCAATACAGCTTGTTGGCCCAGATTTGTCTTTCCACTCAATCTCCCCGGACAGATTATGCAAAGAAAGAACATTTTCCCGACGTTGATAATTCCAGGACCCAACTATCCGGCAAAAATATGAATGTGTACATGCAGCCGCTTAAGGACGAATTGCAAGAAGCCTGGGATAATGGGTTCAAGACATACGACGCCTTTAGCAAACGGAACTTCATAATGCGTGGTTCCGGTACATGTACTCGACGATGACTTGCCGGGCGTATGCGCTTATTCGCTGGCTGGTGTGTGCATGGAAGGTTCCCGTGCCCCACATGCAAGGGAGCTCTTGAGTTTCATTGGCTTCAGCCGGTCGCAAGTTTTCTTGCTTCGACATGCATAGACAGTTCCTCGGATCCTCGCCATAAGTTCAGGAAAGACAAGAAGAACTTCATCAGGGGTAGAGTTGTCAAAACTCTGCACCACCTGCATTGACAGGCCAATGCACTCGGATCGGTTAAACGCTCTCGAGCCAGATCCACAACGCCCGTGGTACTTCAAGGGGTATAATACTAAGCACGCGTGGACTCACAAAACATGCTTATGGGATCCGCCTTACTTCAAAGACCTCCTTTGCCCACACAACATCAACGTGATGCACATCGAGAAGAATATCGCCGAGGCACTTTTTGGTACATTGTTCGGCATAGATGGGAAGTCAAAGGATAATACTAAGGCTAGAGTCGATCTGGAGGCGCTATGTGATAGGCCGTTACAAAACATGAAAGAACCGAAGGAAAGCAGAATCGGACGAAGCCAAAGGCATGGTTCAATCTTGGAAGGCCAGCTATGAGGGAAATTCTCTTGTGGGTGCAATAGCAGTTGATGTTCCCGATGGGTATGCAGCGAATCTAAAGAGGGGAGCGAATCTTGATAAACTGAAGATATTTGGTCTCAAGAGTCATGATTGGCACATATGGATTGAGCGGGTAATGCCGGTGATGTTGCATGGCTTCATCCCTGAGGATGAATGGCTAGTACTGGCAGAACTCAGCTATTTCTTCCGTGTTCTTTGTGCGAAAGAACTATCGCCTAGCGTGCTAGAAGAAATGGAAGAGTTGGCGCCGGAGTTGATCTGCAAGTTAGAGAAGATCTTTCCACCGGGCTTCTTTAATCCAATGCAGCATTTGATTTTGCATCTCCCGACCGAGGCAAGATTGGGGGGGGGCATGCAAAATCGTTGGTGCTACCCAACTGAGAGAATGCAGAAGACGCTTCGAGAAAAATGTAAAAATAAACGTAGAATTGAAGCATCGATGGCTGAGGCATTCATCACAGAGGAGGCGGCAAACTTCGTAACAGCGCACTACGAAGCCAAAAATCGTCATTTGCATAATCCGAAGCCTCGGTACAATGCTGACGACCCTAGAAAGGGTGGATCCAACCTCAGCCTATTCAAAGGGAATCTCGCACCAGCTAGTGTTTCACATCCAGTATCTTTGGATAACGAAGAATGGCGGACCATTTCGTTGTATATCTTCAACAACCTGATAGAAGTGCGGCCAGACATCGAGTAAGTTATCGGTACATTGATTACCAACTTCTATTAACTTTGAACTACTCTTATTCCTGGATATGTCATACAGTCGATACGTCGCCATATTCTCGTATGGAGCGGAGATCCAAAAGGATTCCGTCGAAGAGTATGAGCTTCTCGCAAAGCAAGGAGGTGGCTATCCCGGTTTCATCTCTTGGTTCAAACAAACGGTAATTTCTATTAGACAATTTCATTTCATTCGCTAATTTGTGCATAATGCAACAATCCTTTCATATTAAACTTGTAGGCTAATTCAGAGTCTATGGACGCCTAATTGAGACAAGTCGCTAATGGTTTTGACTATAAGGTCCGTTCATTTGACAAGCACGACATCAACGGGTATCGCTTGCACCTATGGCAAAGAGCTATCTATAGCCAATCGAAAGTCAACAAATTGTTGTGTATCTGCTATCGGCGAAGGAGGTACCGAGTATTATGGGAGAGTTGAAGCAATTTATGAACTTCTGTTCTATGGTGAAAACCCACCGAATGTCGTAGTCTTCAAATGTTATTGGTTTCAGCCGAAGGAGACTAGAAGGACTCATGAACATGTAGGGCTAGTTGAAATCAACCAAAGCACTCATTTAGATGTTCCCGATGTCTATATTATGGCTCAACAAAGCGACTCCAAGTATTCTATCTACCGTGGGCCTGCCAAACTAATCCAAATCTGAAAGGTTGGGATGTCGTTTATGAAGTGCCGCCACGTGCTAGACTTTCTCCCCAAAGGAAGAGGATTATGAACCTCAAATTAACCTGCACACATATGAAGGAGAATTCTTCCAAGAGACACGTCTTTCCAAAAAGCGCTTCAAGAACCGCTATACTTCACCCCAAAACATTGAAGTAGACAGCGACAGTGAATCCGACATCACCCCAAAGGAGGAACAAGAAGAGCCGGAACAAGAAGAGGTTATTGCTGCGGATGACCTGTCAATGCTTGACCGACTACGTCAAGGTGGCCTTGCACATGTTGATGCCAATGAACCCTATGAGCCCGTCATTGATTATAGTGATGATGATGATTATGCATTTATTGATGATACTGATCGAGATTATTAGTAGTGTCAGGTATTACATTTTTTTATGTTGTACTTGATGATGATACACTTAAGTGATACACATATTATTATTCATGTCGGTCTTTTTTTATGTTGTACTAATTTCGTTTACTGTTTGTCATGGCAGGTGTTGAAAGATGGTGGGCGCTGGTCGGGAGCGTGGTCTGATTTTCCCTGATGGGGAGAGGTACGTAAGTGCATTTAATATTTTTGTACCTTGTGCATTCACGTTTTTTCAAATAACTAATGCGTTGGCCTTGTCATGCTGCAGAGGTTGGGACCACCATCATAGTGTCCGCCGGCCCCGCCTGGTGAGGGTCGGCTTCCAGAGCTTGGATTGAGCTGGGAGCACTACGTGGCTGCCCCGGCCCCGCCGGATGAGATTATCGACGGTGTCGTGTGCGACACGAGGGCAGACATGGTGATCAGAAAGTTCTGGGTAATTTCTCCTTTACACATTTAAAAATCTTCAACTAGCTAGTTATTAATTGTACTAATCAATATTGTCTCATTTGATTGCAGACATTCTACAGGTGTGAGGAGGGATACGAGGAGGACGCGCACATGTTATCGAGAACGCTCAGAAGCGCTTACTCCGTAACTTACTAAGCACGAGGCTCGGGTGCAGGCTGTTCGAGACTACTACGCCTTGCATGGTATCAAGAAGACCAAGTCAAGCCGCGATAAGTTCCTGAGTAAGGAGCAGTACATGAAGGTAATTCTTAAGGCCTTCTCTACTTAAGTACCTTCATTTAGTAATTCTTAGTCAGAAGCGCTCAAGTTTCTATTTGCTAACTTAGGCGCCTCCGAGATGGTGTGCGGATCGGATGGATTGTTGGGAGGTGTTGGTCGATGAGTTTCTATTTGCTACCGACACGAGCCACCCCGCCTCCTACACCTCCTGGATCTTGGTAAGTTTATCTAGTGTTTTGCTTAACACATGCATAAAGACCTAGACTTAGCTTTATTTCCTCCAATGCTTACCATAATGACCTAGACTTAGCTTCTTCTCCTCCAAAATGACTTAATAAGCTTACTGACCTCCAAAACCATCCATTTTACCTAAGTTAGCTCTAAAACGATCTGTACTTAGCTTACTTATGTCAAAATGGCATAATTAGCTTAGTTAGCTCATAAACGATCCATTTTACCTAAGTTAGCTCTAAAATGATCCATTTTACCTAGGTTAGCTTATAAATGATCCAGTTCATCCAAGTTAGCTAAAAATGACCCATTTCACCTAAATTAGCTCTTAAATGATCCATTTCACCAAGTTAGCTACAAAACGATCCATTTCACCTAAATTAGCTCTTAAATGATCCATTTCACCTAAGTTAGCTCAAAAAGATCCATTTCAACTAAATTAGCTCAAAAACGATCCATTTCAACTAAGTTAGCTCATAAAAGATCCATTTCAACTAAATTAGCTCATAAATGATCCATTTCAACTAAGTTAGCTCATAAATGATCCATTTCACCTTAGCTAGCTCATAAACTAACCTTTTCATCTTAGTTAGCTCATTATTGTTCCATTTCACCTTAGCTAGCTCATACACTTCCCATTTCAACTTAGTTAGCTCATATATGATCCATTTCACGTAAGTTAGCTCATAAATGGCATACTCTTCTTGTTCTAGTCTTCTTCTTGTTCTACTCTTCTTGTTCTAGTCTTCTTCTTGTTCTACTCTTCTTGTTCTAACTTTCTTATTTTTCATTTTGCAGATTTCATTCACTTGACTAAAGCTTGCATAGATGGAGTGCTCCTTATCCCTTTCTCTGTTTCTTTTGTATCGTTGAACTATGCATGTATCGTTGGATGAAACTATTGTAATATATATGGTTGGATGCCTCTATGTTGAACTTGTTATGTATGATGGAACTATGCATGTAATATATATGTTTGGATGATGAAGTTATGTGTTGGATATCTTATATGTTTGCTCTGTAATGGCCTTTTGAAATATATCTATATATGTCATATATATTTGTGATGAAAATTGTTGGATTTAATAAAAACAGATAAAAGAGCCAATATGTAGGCTCTTTGCCGTCTGCCATCGACGGTAACGCGCTTTCTTTGCCGTCTTCCGCGACGGCAAAGAAGACACGTGGCATCTATCTGTGCTTCCGGAAGCTGACCCATTTGGTCACTTTGCCATCAGTGGCGACGGCAAAAAGAACCTGACTTTGCCATCCGTGGCGTATTTACAAAGAACTCCGCACTTTGCCATCGCGGCGCACGGCAAAGACACTAGAAATTTTGCCGTCAGCGGCGGACGGCAAAGGCCTGCCGTTAGACACTTAAAGGACTGACGGTGCAATTATTGCCGTCCGCTCTCTTTGTCGTCCGTCGCGGACGGCAAAGGGCCTTTGCCGTCAGCCGCCAGGAAGCGGACGGCAAAGTAGCTATTTACCGTAGCCTACGTTGCCGGAGCCTGTTGTTGCATCAAGGGCCGACGGCAAAGGATTTTGCCGTCCGCCATTCATGCCTTTGCCGTCCGCCATGGCAGACGGCAAAGTAGCTGATTCCTGTAGTGTATTGTAGTGTATCTCAGAGTCAAGTCCATATTTAGCGCTAAATCCACGAAAAGCACTAGTATCCATAAAAGATTTAACACAATCAAACTTAGGTGTTGTACCTGACTTCTTACCATCGTCGGAACCCCAATCTTCATAGTTGCATTTAATTCTTTCCAATAAGTTCCACTTGAATTCATTAGTCCTCGGCATATAAGAACCTGCACAAGAAGTATCGAGCATGGTGCGATCATTGAGAGAAAGTCGAGCATAAATTTTTTGAATAATCATTTCTCTTGAGAGCTCATGATTGGGGCATGAATATAACATTGACTTAAGCCTCCCCCAAGCTTGAGAGATGCTTTCTCCTTCATGAGGCTAGAAATTATATATGTAATCACGATCACGGTGAACAAGATGCATAGGATAGAACTTCTGGTGAAATTCCAACTTCAATCGTTTATAATTCCAAGATCCCGTATCATCACATAGCCTATATACCATGTCAATGCATCTCCCCTCAAAATAAAGGGAAGAACTTCCTCTTAACAACATCATCGGGAATACATGCAAGCTTAAATAATCCACAAACTTCATCCACAAAGATAAGGTGTAAATCGATATGCAATGTTCCATCTCCTGCAAAGGGATTAGCTAGAAGTTTCTCTGTCATACCCGAAGGAATTTCAAAGTAAACATTTTTAGTAGGTTCAGTAGGTTGAGGAGCAACTCTTTGCTCTACTGGTCGAGGTGAAGATACCCCGAACAAGCCCCTCAAAGGATTAGTTTCCATAGTAATAAGTGACAGAAAATTTCAGCACACTATATAAATAGTCTTGATGACCCACAAGTATAGGGGATCTATCGTAGTCCTTTCGATAAGTAAGAGTGTCGAACCCAACGAGGAGCAGAAGGAAATGACAAGCGGTTTTCAGTAAGGTATTCTCTGCAAGCACTGAAATTGTAGGTAACAGATAGTTTTGTTATAAGATAATTTGTAACGGGTAACAAGCAATGAAAGTAAATAAGGTGCAGCAAGGTGGCCTAATACTTTTTGTAGCAAAGGACAAGCCTGGACAATTTCTTATAATGAGAAAATCGCTCCCGAGGACACATGGGAACTATCGCTGTTAGTTTCATCACGCTCATATGATTCAAGCTCGGTACTTTGATAATTTGATATGTGGGTGGACCGGTGCTTGGGTACTACCCTTACTTGGACAAACATCCCACTTATAATTAACCCCTATTGCAAGCATCCGCAACTACAAAAGAAGTATTAAGGTAAACCTAACCATAGCATGAAACATATGGATCCAAATCAGCCCCTTACGAAGCAACACATAAACTAGGGTTTAAGCTTCATCACTCTAGCAACCCATCATCTACTTATTACTTCCCAATGCCTTCCTCTAGGCCCAAACATTGGTGAAGTGCCATGTAGTCGACGTTCACATAACACCACTAGAGGAGAGACAACATACATCTCATCAAAATACTGAACGAATACCAAATTCACATGACTACTAATAGCAAGTCTTCACCCATGTCCTCAGGAACAAACGGAACTACTCACAAAGCATATTCATGTTCATAATCAGAGGAGTATTAATATGCATAAAGGATCTATACATATGATCTTCCACCAAGTAAACCAATTAGCATCAACTACAAGGAGTAATCAAGACTACTAGCAACCCACAGGTACCAATTTGTGGTTTTGATACAAGATTGGATACAAGAGATGAACTAGGGTTTGGAGAGGAGATGGTGCTGGTGAAGATGTTGATGGAGATTGACCCCCTCCCGATGAGAGGATCGTTGGTGATGATGATGGTGATGATTTCCCCCTCCCGGAGGGAAGTTTCCCCGGCAGAACAGCTCTGTTGGAGCCCTAGATTGGTTCCGCCAAGGTTCCTCCTCGTGGTGGCGGAGTTTCGTCCCGTGAGCTTCCTTATGATGTTTTCCAGGACGAAAGACCTCATATAGCAGAAGATGGGCACCGGAGGGCCACCAGGGGGCAACGGAGGGCCACCAGAGGGCCCAGGAGACAGGGGGTAGGGGGGGACACCCTCCTGCCCAGGGTGTGGGCCCCCTCAGGTACTTTCTTTGCTCATAAATTCTTATTAAATCCGAAAATGACTTTCGTGGAGTTGCGGGACTTTTCGAGTTGTGTAGAATAGGTTTCCAATATTTACTCCTTTTCCAGCCAGAATCCCAACTGCCGGCATTCCTCCTCTTCATTGTAAACCTTGTAAAATAAGAGAGAATAGCCATAAGTATTGTGACATAATGTGTAATAACAGCCCATAATGCAATAAATATTGATATAAAAGCATGATGCAAAATGGATGTATCACACTCATGTGAATGTACTTCCTCTTCATGCACAACCAGGGGGGGAGGTTGTAGATCCACACAAACATGGGCTAGGTTCTATGTGTGCTTCTATGGCTGCCAAACGGAGTGACTCCATCGGTGCTCACGCCCAGCACGATGTTCCTTGGATCGTCCCCAAATTCTGGGTGTTCGAAGTTCAACGCTTGCCACTGGCTCGCATCCTTAGGGTGACTCAACATCTTGTCTTTTTTATTTATCTCCGGATCATTTCCGTCATCTTCTCGCTTCTTCTCCTCCCTATCCGCATGCCAACGCAGGAGCTTTGCTAGCTTAGGGTCCGCGAAATACCGTTGCAGATGTGGAGTGATCGGAAAGTACCACACCACTTGTCGAGGAGCTTTCTTCCTCTTCTTGTATCGAGTGACGCCGCACACCGGACATATGGTAGACTCCGCGTGCTCGTCCCGATAAATGATGCAATCGTTCATGCACACATGGTATTTCACGTGCGGTAAATCCAGAGGACACACGATTTTCTTCGCCTCCTCGAAATTGGTCGGGCACTTGTTCCCCTTGGAAAGACGTTCGTGCCAGAATGACATGTTCTCGTCGAAGCATGAGTCGGTCATTTTGTGTTTTACCTTCATATCCAGAGCCATGAGCGTTACTTTCAGGCGGTTATCCTTGGGCCTGCATCCTTCATACAATGGAGTAACCGCGTCTATCTCGAGTTGATCTAGCTTGGCTTTCTCTTGGGCGGCAGCTCTTGCGTTACCCGTCTGATTGAGAAGCAGCTCTTGAATATGAGGGCCCTGCACCCAGCCCATCGATGGTCCATCGTCGTCTGCTCTGCATCTTCATCTTCATGATCATGCCCTTCATCTTGATCTTCCTCATCATCATGTCCGGCAACTTCTACATGATGACTGTGTCCTGCATCTACTTCGTGATCATGTCCTGGAGATTCTTCGTCTTCTCGCCCGCCCTCGCCGCGGTTGTCTTGCTGCCCTTCCTTATTTCTTGCCCGGCCCCCATTGACGACTTCATAATCATCTTCATCACCTTGCCACGGATAGCCATCCATGAAACCACGGACGAGCAGGTGGTCCCGCACCTTTCTGGAATCCGGGTCCATAAGGCTCCTCAACTTGCATCTTTGACACGGACATCTTATCTTCGTCTCGTTCTTTTGAAGCATCTCGGCCTTCGCGGAGCTCAAAAACCTATTCACGATGCCTTCGGTCATCGTGCGGACCATGGTCACCTGCGGGGTAGAGCAAAACGATATTTTAGAACCAATTTTTTTTGGCATGACTTTGCCTAAAAATAGGACCAAAAAGAATGCATAGTGCCAAATTCTCACCGAAACGAAAATGAATCAACATTCCGGAAAAATATTGGCAACTATCGCATTTCAAATACAGGTACCTCCAAACACAAACATATACAACACCACAAACATATGTAGATCTAGGACATAGAAAGTGTGCACATTGTTGGAGGGGGAAAAAAGTAGATCTAGAACATAAAGAAAGCTTTCCCCTTACTTACCTATCAAAAAAAAAGGAAATTTAACCACTTAATTTGGGTGAATCTATTGTGAAAATGAGGTGAGGAGGAGTAGGCAGCCGAGACCAAAATATATAGCTGCTCTCAGGTTACCAATGGCGCACCTCCTAAGAATGTGCCATTAATAACCAGGGTTACTAATGGCGCACCTGGTGTGTGGTGCGCCATTACTAGTTTTGAAAAAAAATAAAAAAAATTGTTAGTAGTGGCGCACCATGGGTGTGGTGCGCCATTACTAGTTAAAACTAATAATGGCGCACTATCCACAGGTGCGCCATTACTAGTTTTGAAAAAAAATAAAAAAATTTGTTAGTAGTGACGCACAGAGGGTGTGGTGCGCCATTCTAGTTAAAACTAGTAATGACGCACTATCCCCTGGTGCGCCATTATTAGTTTAAAAAAAAATTGTTATTAGTGACGCACCATGGCTGTGGTGCACCATTAGTGATATGGCCACTAATGGCGTACCTATATCTGGTGCGCCACTGCCATATAGCAATGGTGCGCCACATACGTGGTGCGTCATTAATGTCCATATTAGCTATAGCCATTTTTCTAGTAGTTAATATAAATTTGTATTAAAACCAAAGTACATACATAATTCTCATTGAACAACATATAGCTATCCAGAGCATCTAATTAAACCATACATCGAAACTATGTAAAATATTTCATTCCAACAAGAAATGTGATCATAACCGCAACCAAGATAACAATTGATCCAACGGCATAATGATACCAAGCCTCAGTATGAATGACATATATTCTAATCTTTCTAATCTTCAAGCGCATTGCATCCATCTTGATCTTGTGATCATCAACGACATCCGCAACATGCAACTCCAATATCATCTTCTCCCCCTCATTTTTTTTCAAATTTTCCTTCAAGTAATTGTTTTCTTCTTTAACTAAATTTAACCTCTCGACAATAAGGTCGATTGAATTTACGGTTCACATACCTCCTAGATAAAAAAATCTACATCATGTTGCTCGGCATAATTGTCATAAACACTAAATGAAACTAATAGTTATAACATAAAATATATATACCACGTCTGAATCATAGACAAGACGAGGGCCGACCGAGGCGGTACCAAAACAATCGCACTATATAATAACAAACAATAATAAGTAAGAAAACTACACAAGTATCTATCTAAATCATACAAGTAAGAACTTTTTTCTTTTAGAAAGAAGATAAGATCAAGAGGCTCACCACGGTGGTGCAAGCGACGAGAACGGCGCGGGCGATCAACGGCGGTGAGGACGGGGACGGGACAGGATGGACCACCAAACCTAGGCAAATCTCGAGGAAAATGGAGCCTGGACAAGGAGCTTTGAGAGGAGAAAGCTTAAGTGTGGCACGGGCATTTCATCGACCACCTCATGTGGATAGGAGGTGAGTAGAGCACCACAAAGCTCTCCAACGGCCGGCCAGAAAAACAGAGCAGTAGAGTGCTCTGCCCATGGGCGAGGGGGTATATATAGGCAACTCATTGGTCCCGGTTCGTGGCTGGAACCGGGACTAAAGGACATCCTTTGGTCCCGGTTCGTGCCACCAACCGCGACCAATGGTGGTGGTGGCACATAGGTCCCGGTTCATGCCTGGAATCGGGACCAGAGGGTCCAGACGAACCGGGACCAATGTCGAACGATGGCCCGGCCGACCCACAGGCCTCACGAACCAGGACCTATGCCCCCATGGGTCTCAGTTTCTTGACTGAGCCGGGACTAATGGGTTGGCCCGGCCTGAACCAAAGACCTGTTTTCTACTAGTGCATAGGCCCGTGGTGCCCCATGTGGGTCCTGTGGGGCCCATTAGGGGTCGTCATCTCATAATAGCCCTTCACAACTTTCTTTTACAAATAAAGTCCCAGATTTTTTGGATGTTTCAGAACCCTTTCCAAGATCCTAACTTCTCATATATAGATCCGGACTTTCTAAAATCATGTTATACTTTTCCGGATTTCCGAGAACTGGATGGTCTTTGCATGGCTGGGCTGCCATCCAAAGAGGAGAAGGAGACCAGTGACAGCTAGAACAACTTTGGATTGATCCATTTTGCATCTTGGAGCGCTACGCCGGCAACAAAGACGCCAAAAATGCCGGCAGCGGGAAGGGCAAAGGCAACAGTGGATGATCTTTGTCCATAGTTAGTATGTAGGGAGAACCGAAAATGGCGTTTGCTGGCCGCGCGCCATGGAGGCCGAAATCTGTGCCATCTGCTGTTGTCTTGATGAGCGTCACACAGTCAGCCCGCTTCCGTATTTCAGCGCCGCAACCTTTTTAGTATCCTGTATTGCCAATAAATAAACAGACGACGGCTCATGTAGACAAATTGGGACAGCAGGGCCCGCACGGTTCAAAGGGAAGGAATCACAGGGAAGTACATGGGATTGACTTGGTCGTCATGTTCCTACCTGTGCAAAGCAAAGAGCCGTTTTAGTCGATCGTTGGGAGAATCATTCCGTTGCCATTGCCAGTTCTTCTATTTATAACAGAGACCCTGTCTAGAACAGCCACGGCCATTCCCAACTCAAACTTGAGGATCGTAGATCGCATGCTGAAACCTGGCTGCATGCCTTCTTTCTCTAGTGTGTGTACTTGTGATCAATGACCTGCCTCCCTCTGTAACTGAATTCTCTGTCACCGTTCGGGGTTTTTAGCCCTGCTGATCAATATATTCAGGTGGGGGAAACTCTCCCCCCGTGAACATTCAAAAAAAAAACTTCCACTTCATCGGTCCGATCCAGGGACAGGGGTCATCTCCCGCTCATCATGTGCCCAGATTGCGGAGAAGCTCACGCCGAGACCAACATTAGTGGCAAAAAAATTGGCGTGCAAACTGAAGATGCGAATAATAGATGTCGTTTTTGTCTACGCAAATGCACGCCACAATATTCAGAAAACAATGACGACAACCTGATTCACAGACAAGGAGTGGAAATATTTTGCAAACACAAAGTGTTAAACTAGGGGACAGCTGCTCACAGCAATGCCACATTTTTAGTGTATTTTCTGGATTCAGAAGAATCTGATGACAATATGATTCAGAAACAAGGGCCGGAAGATTTCCAAACTGAAAAAGTTAAACTAAACATCACCTACTCACATCAACAACATAATTTCAGTTTATTGTATCAGTTAACCAAGGACTCGGCAACAGCGTCACAAAAAGCAAAACAAATCACACCCATAGCAGCATTATAGTGCAAACTCGATAAATGTAGATTTTTCCAAGTGAACAAAGTGAACTTTCAGACACAAGCTGTTACAAAATCAGTCTTGAAAGTCTGGCTGGGGCGGTGGTGCAAGTGTTCTTCCTATGAGCTCATAATCTGCATCAGGAGCATCGAGGCGACTTCCTCGGCGCCTTTGGAAGATCCCCTCGTTGCGGACAAGTGGTACTCTTGTGACCTCTGCATATAGAACAGAACCTAGACCTATTAGCTGGTTGCCCATATGGTGCTTTGTCGCGACTTGTGCTAGGGCGTCGAGCTGTCCTTATCTTTGATGGTGCTGCAAAACTATCAGAACATTGCGAGGCACTCTATGCTGGATTTGCCCGACCAAAATGTTGTTTATGCCCTAACTCTGATCCGGCAGAATCAGTTGCTTTTTTTATGTCAGATAGACTCATACCATCACGTATAGCAGCAATAGGCTTCTGTATTGTTTTCACATTTCTCACTTGCTCCATAGCAAGAGTATATGCATCCACATTGCTGTTGCCTAATTTCACAATTTCCAGGCACAACAAATGAAGGTTGTTATGCTGCCGTGATGAGTACTTGAGAGGTCCTTGGTCTTTCTGGTACCACAGAAACTCTGCTGGTAGAATATACCTTGCATCCCTGGTCATCTTTTCAGTATGTATTTCGGAGGAACCTCTTGCAGCCCAAGCTGGATCATCACCTATCAAGAACGAAAAAAGCATCCGGGTGTCAAATTTTTCAGCACAAGTATATATATGCTAATTTGCCTGGCACACAAAATAACTTGTCCCGAAGTACAGGATTAACAACAGTACTAGCTTTCTTGTCTGCATAAGCACGCATCGAAGCCTCGAGCGCTCAGACTCGCCTTGGATTCCTTTCCCTGTCATCGGACACTTTGCCAATCCTAATCCTGTAGTTTAGCCCATTGTTGCATACACGTTTCAGTTAGGTGTATGTAAAAAGCTGACGATAACTAGCTAAAAATACTAATCCAGACACACCCCCAAAAACCAACTTGAGATAACTAACTAGTAATTCCAAACAAGCTATAATATATCATCTGAGCAGTGTTTTTTTTTTCATTAGCTGTGAGTTTAATTACCTTCGAGACCAGCAGGAGCCTTTTAAGTTGGAGACCACGCCCTCTGCATGTCCATCTTCTCTGATCGGTGTATCGTTGACATCCTAATGAGCCAAATCATATCAATCGGCAACAACCTTGCTGGCAACGCCGTATGAACCAGCCCCCTCTTCTACCAACATTGTGTCTTCAACGCGCTGGCCGAAACTGCGCTGCTCTCCATCACAGTGAACAAATGTGGGATCAGTGGAAATCAGGTCTTCGCAGTCCGCGCGAGCTTCATCGATTGAAACCAATGTTTTAAATAGCCGGCTATAGCTCCGCTATAGCCCGCCATATAGCCTTTTCACTAGGGTGCCGCTAAATGGTCCCATGTACAAATAGCCCGCTATAGCCCGCTATAGCTCCGCTATAGCTGATTTTAAGGTCCGCCGCTATTTCGCAATAGCCCGCTATTTAAAACATTGATTGAAACAACCACAGATTGGACAGTAGACACATCTCCTCCCAACAAATCCCCGGCAACGGTCCTAGGAATGAAACTGCAACGAATCACAGGAAAATCGGACAACACTAGCTAGCACATGCAAAAAGGGCTACAGCCATAACTTGCTCATAGCAATAGAACAAGACCATATAGGGATAGATCATGCAAGAGTTTACCCTGATTCGTCTTCCTCGGAGAAGAACTCGAGCACATCCATGGCGAACCATCGCACGCCCAGCTGCCGCCTCAAAGGGATGAATGGTCTGGTGAGGCAGGGAAACTTGCTCACTATGTCGAGCAGTCAGGGGCCCCAACTCTAGCACCGCCAGCACCTCTCCCTCCACCCCTTCCTGCCGCCGCTGCCGCCGGCGTGGGCCGCGGTGGCGGCGGGCCCGGTGCCAAAGTTTCTGGGCGAAGGGAGGCAGCGGATCCCATCTGAGGCGGCGGGGGCGGCCCTTCTCATGCGATCCAACGGGCGGCGTTAGGACGGAGATTCCGGCTGTGCGGCGGGGTTCGAGCACCATCGCCGGCGGAACGGCGGCCCCGCATGGACGGCGGCGGTGGCAGCGCCCCATCCGGCGAGGTGGGCTGTCCTGCTCGTGATGGTGACGACGGCTACTGCGGATCCAACGCCCCGTTTGGATCCGTCGCGGGGAGGCCTTTCGCCGACCGGCGGCGCGTGGAGGGACCGGTGAGGAGATGCCGGATCTCCGCCGGAGTACCGACGACAACATACGTCTTTGTGGCGAGGTTCCGCTCGGTTCCAGCCAGCCACGAGGTCGGGAAGACGTGGCTTCCGGTGAAAATCGCGCCAGACTACGGTCTTGGCGGACGATGGCGGCGTCTCGCACGCCGCTTCCTTCGAGGCATCGCTGTTGCAGGTCTCATCAACCTGATCGGAAGTTCCGGGAAACCCTAGATCCGGGTTCATCGGATCGGACGATGACGGTGCTATCGGTATCATTCTCCCTCCTGGGGGCATCGTTTTGGAGCGAGTGCTGGTTGGAGGGGACAAGAGGAGGAGCGGTGTTTCATTTGCTCCATTGATGACGGCGGATCTCGACGGCGTGGCGCAGTGGAGACTCGGCGCCTGATGAGCGGAGATGGACTCGCGCAGGAGGGTGACGCTGCCTGGCGTCATGGTGGCGTCGGCGGCAGTTGGAACGGCCAAGGTTGATGCAGCAGTACAGCTCTGAAGATGGATTCATGGCAGGTGGCTGCGGCGGCCTCATACACGGCAGGGGTCCTGGTTGAGAAGCACGCCGGACTGGTGGGTGCTCATGTCCGGCAGGCGTCCTGGGTGGGACCTCAAGTCTTTAGATGTTTAGGTTTGGCTGCGTGGTCTGTTTGGTATTAGGCCCAGACTTTCAGCGCCCCTACATCAACTGAATAGGGATAACGACAGTTGTTGCTTAGTTTGGTGGCTTTAGACTTAGGGCCTGTCTAATCAACAAACGTCTGTTTTCTATTTCGGTTTAGGTCGGATTTTTCAGCCAATTGTGTGTTTACACGTGGGCGAGCTCAGATCTGAGTCAGTTTTGCTAAAAAAACGACTGATTTCTTTAGTACATTCAGTCGAATTTCCTCCTGCTGGCCCGCTACCCCACACCAAACCAGCCACATCGCTAACGGGCCGTGTAAACAGATTCTGACCCGATTACTGTTGCCCACACACACAAAAGTCTGTCTTCAATACCATACCCACTCCTGCGTCTTCGGTCTGCTCTTTTGTGACACCAAGGCTACACACCCAAAGGAAGATAAGACAGGCTTCGGAGCAGCGAGGAGAAAAGGAGATCATAGAGCAGGGGAAAAAGGAGAGAGCGATGTCAGATGAGGAAGAATACCCAAAGATTGAGATGACCACGGAACATACCTGAGAAAGGTCCTCTATATGGTAAAAAACTCATACATTTTGGATGGCAAACCTGAACATACCTACACATATATTCTCAGAAAAATACACTGCATTACTGAAAAAAATGCTAGTTATCTAAAGAAAATGGTGAGAGTGAATGAGCACTAAAATAGACATGCAATAACTTATATAACTGCCAACCCAAAAAGTTGGAACCGATGCAACATAGGTACATATGCAGTAGGTTCTGGTGGTATCATGCCACACATGCAAAGCACACATTATATAGATTCAGTACAGGGAGATAAACACACAAAAAGTGACATGATAGAGAAAGGCTACGCTAGTGCAAAGCTAATGAAAATTGAGATCCAACTCGACTGAAGCTTGTCACCTAGTAGACTCAGGCACCCGCCGTGAGGACATGGACAACGACTATCATCTTCAATATCCTCATGAGCGCTGATCTTCAAAGTGATTAGTACAGCTGTTCCAACATCAACAACACTTATTCTTGCCGGGAACTCTCTCCATCCAATCTTGAAGACGATGCGGTCAGTAGGGGCTGTGTCATATGCAGCTATACTATAGATCGCATTCCACAAGCCCCTTCTCCCCGGTGTCCAGGCTAGAAGAGACTTTCCTTGGTAAAAGATAATACTAAAAAGAGCTGAACATAAACTAAGAAGCACATGAAAAAAAACAGAAACTGACGAAAGCTCAACGAGTAAAATGAATTTTGACTTATAGAAAGGGACAACTGATCATGCTAGACAATGACAAAAAGTAACTGAAAGAAACTACTTAGTCTTCACAGTACATCACCTGCTCATGCTGCTCAATACAAAACATGGACTAAATAACTTTACTAAAAACTAAAAGATGATGAATCAATGCTGAATAAAAACCGCGCAGTGAGTGAGGAATACGAACTTCAAGACTGAAATACTAGGGAAACTGTAAGCTTATATGCATATATAAATAATGAGATACAAACACTAAGGAATATTAAATGAATATGAATGGATCAGCAAAATACAGAGGACAAATAACCGAGTACTGACATATAAAAACTGAAAAATTTGCACCCCTCACTGAGAAATAATGACGTATATAAATAATGAGATACAAAAACTAAACAACGATAAATGATGAAATGATCAATGGACATTAAATGAACAATGACAAAATGGAGAAAGGACTGGAAATAATGAGATACAAAGAATGAAAAACAGTAAAACACAAAACCCTGGCTGTTAAATAAGAAAATTGTCTACAAATCAACAAAGAAACTCAAACACTAAGGAATGAGTGATAGAAACCTAAAAAGGTAGATAGACTGAAACAAAGGTAGCTATGCCTTGAGGCTGAACAAATCAGCTAACAGTGAAGACTGAAGAAAAAAAATGAAAACTGAGAATTCACAATAATGAAAGACTGAAATAACAGCGGGAATGATAACTGAAGACTTCAGGATGAAAGATAAAGATAACTAAAAGGAATGAGTAAGAGTGGAAAACAAAAAAATGAAGGACTGAATCTACCCATACAATGTCTCAAGACAGACAACAACTAGCACACAAAGAAATCCTGAATGACAAGTAAAATGAAACACTGATAACTGAAACACAAGACTGAGAAGTGAGTTTAATAAACTTAAACCTGAGCAAAGACTGAGTGACGGAGCCTAATGATAATAACAATGATAACTGAAACTAGAACTAAGATAATAAAGAATAAATAAAAAAATGAAATACATAGACAAACTCGTCCTAGAAAAACTGATAAAATGAAGACTAATCAATGAAATAACTGGACTGAATAACTAGACAATCTGGAAAAATAATAATGGATGATTGACAAGAAGACTAAATGAAGGCTGAGAACTCAAAACTGAAAAAATCATAATGACTAAGAAAAAGGATGACTAAGAAAACATGAGACAATGCAGAGTAAATCAATGAAGAATGAAGAGTAATCACTGAAATACTGAAACCATGGAGGCTGATAATATATAATACAAGGAGACTTAGGCCTAAAAACACTACTAAATAGCTAACAAACCTAACACTGAAGAAATGAGTAGCGGAGAAAGCTACAGAATAAAACTAAAGTTGTTGCATCTTTTTGGTTTCATGCTTCTTGCTTCTTCATCACATATCTATTCTTGAGTTCATACTATATCTGAAAAAGACTGAATTTTACAGGTGAATAGCAGTGTGAATGAGGATATGCAAGATAGCCAAGAAGCTGTGTTCATGCAGGTCAAAGGAGGGATGAAAAATTGATTCATACTTTTTATACCTTGAAACTTGTGTCGAAAACTGATAGAAAAATATTCCAAACTTCTGTGTGTGTGTGTGTGTTTTTATTGCTAGACTTATAAATGAATCTATAAAATATATGAGAATAAATGATCTGCTAAAGATTGAAAACTTAAGCACTAGGGAAAGCTCCCAAAGACTCCTCTATGCTCCTCCTGAAGACTAATACTGATACTAACAAGTTCTCCATAGTCGCTGGGCCTGATAGTGATCTTCATAGAGGTGTCGACCCTTAGGTTCTTCTCCATGAGAAATTCCTTCAAACCATTCTTGAAGCTGATACGCCGTCCTTGGAGGTCTTGTAAACAACAGTGATGATGCCCATGCTCCGAAAACGTATTCCAAAAATAACCTGCCAGTTGCTTTGTGGCCTCTATAGTCGTCAGACATGCAGATTTGGCACTCCATCTATAAGGCACATGGTGAATAGGGAAAAAACTGTTTGTCAGTATACTGAAATAAGAATAATTGAACTTAAACTCAACAATGAACTTAACTTGAAGAAGTTTTGCTTTATAGGGAAACATGGCTAAAAATGATCAATTATAAAAACAAAAATGCATTGAAAGCTTTATTAGAGTGCTCTAGGTGAAACATTAATGGAACTGATCAACTGACTAAATCTGACCACCAAGAGGAAATCACGGAGGCGTTTTCTTTGGGGTAGAACATAATTCTTTTTCCAGCTATCGACAACTAAAAAAATGAACAAACAGAGCTGGCTTTCCTATTCCCTGAAGAAAAAAACTAGATTGCGTATACATAACCTAGGCTGACCCCAAGAAATCTGATTGCTGGCTATACCATAAAAAAAATCTGAAGCAAAGCATATCTAAAAAATTTGTCTTCACACACTCAGAAAAACATCCACTAGAACACGATGGAAAACAAAATCGACTATGCCTGACAAAAAATTATAAAACAGGATCAAAATGACAATCTAGACTGACAAATGGTAGAAGAATAAAAATGAAATATGTTACAACTTGGCTATTAGTAGCACTTCTAAAACTAAGAGCATCAAAAAGGAATAATATCATATCACTAGAAACACTAGAATAAACATACTATAGTGAAATAATAACATAACTCGGGCCTCTAAATTCTTACAATAAACATACTATAGTGAAATTACACTCAGACTAAAAAAGAGATATACATCAAACGAAAAATATCTACAGAAAAATATATCACAACCATTACTAATCTAACCTAAGAAAGCGAAATTAAGCTGACAAAATGATACTCTATAGTTTCTTCACGATAGTACTCCTACGGAGAGAAAAACACATTCAATCAGTTACCTGCCTCTCATCATCTACAACATGTCCCGGGCTCTCTAGATTCTTACAATAAAACATACAATAGTGAAATTACACTGAGACTAAAAGGAGAACTACATCCAAGACAAAAAGAGGGGCCTCTAATCATCTACATCCACACAGACCTAAGTTAGGACAGAGACAAAAAGTCAGTCCCAGTTCTGATGTTCAGATCCAAAAAAATGATCGGACAGGACACATTCAGAAGTACAAAGAGATCACAACCCTAATTCCCTTGTTGGGTTTCATATTGGGATCTTGCCACTGCCCAAAAAATAGGTGCAGTAGGCAGGATTACATACGTAAAACAGAGCACACTCTCTGTAATTCTCTGACCTTCCTATAGCTAAATCTTCTTCTTACCCATGGAGCTTCAGCCCGCCCATGTTAATCTTCTTCTCAACAATTATGCCCCAGCAACCTTTGCAGCTGCAGCTGTGAACTAATGGACTGATCCATGCACACGCCTACACTAATCCTGATGGTGGATCAGGGACCAACTGAGAAAAAATCCACACAAACATGCCTCGGCCAGCCTCTAGATTCTTACAATAAACATACTATACTGAAATTTGACTCGGACTAAAAAAGGAGATCTACATACTACATCCAAGACAAGAGCGAGGCGGAAATTTTGGTGAGGGGAAAATTGGGGGAAACGAGCGGAGAGGTGCCTGCAGCAAATTCAGGGGCGTTTCTGATGAACCACTCAAAAACTCGACTGGAATGACCTAAACTGTGACACACAAAACCAGCAAACTGAACCGCCCCTGGATGGACGTACATAACCCGGCTACAATCACGACGAACTGAACCCGCCCGACGCAGGAGGGCAAATACACATGGGATGGCATTCACAGAGCGAGGATAGCGGGGGATGAATAAATACCATGCACCCCACCGGCGCCGCCGACTACTGCCGCCTCCACCGACTGGAGCTTGCTGGTGGCGCGCACGACGGGGCAGCTACGCCAAGCTCCTCTCCAGGCCATCATCTCTCCTTCCCTGGGGAGACTCGCCGCGCGCCATCTCCACTACTAATCACCGGAGGATCCCCTCGCCTTCCCTCCGCCGTCTCCGCCCCACCTCGGCCAACCCCCACCGATCCCCATCTCAGATAGAACAAAAGCCGCCGCCCCACAAGATTGAATAGAAAATTCAAAAACAACTGACGCTACACGGGTCGACAAGCTATACCCGTTGCAGACCCGTGAACCCGAAAGCTGACAGAACCACCCCGGGGACGCGACACTGAAGACAAATGAGGTGATAAGATTCGTGCGAAATCAGGCGGACTAAAAAACGACCTGAGACCAATTCATTTTCAGACGACTGAAAATTAGTAAAAGTGTAGACTTATTGTTGTATGACTCTGTATGATCTTGTGTCAATAATTAATAAAGTGGCCGTATGCATCGTCCAGATGCAGAGGCCGGATGTCGTCCTCCTTTTCTAAAAAAAAATGTCAAGCAGTCGAATTAATTGCAAGCTAACAGATGGGCCCATCCATAAAGATTATTAACTACCCACCAGCCCGCGCCTACCTGTGCGAAACTAGCCCAGTTGGTACACATGTGCATACAAATACCACCGGGCTCTAGGCCCGTGTATAAACACAGCACTGGAGGCCATGACACTGATGTATTTGCAGTTAATGGAGTGCATATAAGAAAAATGGAAACTAAGCAGCACACATCACAGTGCTATTGCACGCGGCCCAGATTTCGGCCTCCATGGTGCGCATGTCATGGGACTATAAAAATACATAGCATGGATTTGAAGTTTGTTAAATAAGCTATTCGGTTATGGAAATGAATAATTGAGTCATTGTGCGTGGAGCGTATTGGACTGTAGATGCTCTTAGCCAAAAAGAATTTTACCACCGTGTTTGGTGGATAATTACGTCCGAGTAGTATTTTATTTTTAATTAACAAGGAGCTGAAACGCAGTAATGACGGGACCATGGATGTAGGTGAGGCAACGACCCCAAGTCTTGATTTTCGGCAGCAAGCAGCAGCGCCCTGTCTCGTCACCATCGTCGTCTGCACTGCACGTAACAGTGTAGCTGCATACGCCTCTGCCTCTGCCCCCAATGGCGGTAGCCCACCACGGTCTCGAGTAACCGCAGCAGGCTCCGCTTCGGCTCCCTGCTTTTGCAAACCCCACGCCACAGGAAGAAAACCCCAGCTCCGTCCGTCCACGCTTGGCGACTTCTCCGCGCCAGCACAACAGAGGCCGCCGCCAAAAGGTAAGAGATCCTCTCTTCTCCGTTATCGCGCCACCACCAGCGGCGGTGGCCTCCACTAGCCACTAAATGGCGCTGGAGGTGGCTTAGATCTGGGTATTTTTTACTCCTTTTTTCCACCTGACAAAATCCAAGTTGAAAGATCTGGCTTAGATCTTCCTTCTAGCAGCTGCTTCAGTGGAGATCTTGCCATGATCAAACATATGTTCAAATTGGAAAGCTAACACTGACTTCTTTCACTCGTGGATTGCTAGCTTCATTTAGACTCTTTCTTTCTACTTTTTTTTCTCTCCTTTTCCTCATGCACACGTATATAAATACACACAGACACAGTAGTAGTCGAAAGCTGGCATTATATGGATTTGGCTGTGATGAACTACGTTTAAACTTGTTTGGATCTAGTGGATTCAAACTTGTGCAAAAAAATTATGGCTGACAGTTACACTTCTCCGTGTTGAAAACACTGTTTTGGGGGCTTCAGATCTTCAAAGTCTGGTTTGAAACCTTCTCATTTTGGAAACCACGGTTTTGTTCCCGTTCCCTTTCAAACAGAGAAAAGGACACTGGAGGAAGAAGCTGCCGGAGCTGGAGGTAACATCAGAGAGCTCTTCGATCCGGCAAGGCGACTAGTATGGAGATCGTGACAGGGGCGATGAGCACCCTCCTGCCCATGCTCGGCAACCTGCTCAAGGAGGAGTACAAGCTGCAGAAGAACACCAGGGGTGAAATCAGGTTCCTGAAAGCAGAGCTGGAGAGCATGGAGGCCGCCCTCATCAAGATTTCGGAGGCGCCGCTGGACCAGCCACCTGACATCCAAGTCAAGCTATGGGCAAGGGATGTCAGGGACCTGTCCTATGAGATAGAGAACTGCGTCGACAGATTCCGCGTGCGCCTTGAATGTCGGCAACAAAAGAAGCCACACAGCTTTATAGGTTTCATCCACAGAAGCATGGACATGATGACGAAAGGGAAGATCCGACACAAAATAGGCATGGACATCAAAGACATCAAGAGCCGCATCAAGGAGGTCAGTGAGAGGCGTGAAAGGTACAAGGTCGATAGTGATGTGCCGAAGTCCACTGGCACAAGTACCGATACACTTCGCCAGCTAGCTTTATTCAAAAAGGCAACAGAGCTTATTGGCACCGAAGAGAAGAGCCTTGACATAGTCAGGATGCTGAGGGAAGTAGATGAGGTGTTGAAGAAGCAGTTGAGGATGATCTCTATTGTTGGCTTTGGAGGCTTAGGGAAGACAACTCTTGCTAATGTCGTGTATGAGAAGCTTCGAGGGGAATTCAATTGTGGAGCTTTTGTTTCCGTGTCTCTTAATCCTGACATGAAGAAGCTTTTCAAGAGTTTGCTCCATCAACTTGACAAGGGCATGTACAAGAACATCATGGGTGAGTCAGCATGGAGCGAAACACAACTCATAAGTGAGATAAGAGATTTCCTTCGAGACAAGAGGTATGTACACTGGTGTCCCTGCCATCGATCTTTTAACTAGCGGTTCATGTTATTAGCTCCGGTGTTCATGACCAGTTTCCTATAGTTTAATTTATCATTACATTTGCTTTCATCTTTTTCTGTTATCGGGCTTTGATGACAGTATTGAGCGAATAACTCTGTCCAAAAACAAGATCTTTTATACAATTACCTATAATATATCTAACAAGAATGAATAGATCATGAAAAACAGTCTATCCAGTTCTTAAATTCTTCTAGACAGAAAAAGATCAACTAAGCTTTCAACTTATATAAATAATTATGCTCATTTTGCATTTAAAACAATATGGCTCTAAGCTAAAATTTATAACATTATAATTCTGAAGCAAAAGAATTAATTAATTGCTATATCATGTATTCTTCACAATGTTACTATCTTCTGGACATTTTTTCGTTAGACGTTGAATACGGGTATTGGGTAGTAACATTGTTATCATCTATAGCCACACAACTTCAATTCTATTCTAGTGTAAAATCCAGCAGCACCTCCTCTATACCAGGAACATCCGTGACGGGCAATTGAATATCATCATACTATCACAAGTATATCTCTAAACTAGTGCATAGATGTCACAAGGTGGCATCCAGCCGTCCAGGGGAGGTGCCCCCATGTTGCTCGATGGCTCTTCTAGCCCTTATCTGTTTTCTTTATTAAGTTCCAAATTATCTCAGCTTTCTGATTTGGTGAAACCCTTGGTCAAGCTATGGGGTCTCTAATTTGAACAAACATATAATCCAAATTGTTCATTTCGACAGGATGAGCATAACTCCTAAGTCTGATCATCAAATAAGGATTATAATTTAAATTCCATCTTCCACCCATTAGGTTTTTAATTTGCAGATTCTCACTCAAGAACCTTGTTTAATATCTTAATCCTGCAATTTAGGGTCAGGTTATTTATGGGATGTTACAACCATACTCTATGAGTCATGTCCTGATTATTATTTCACTTAGGTAGCTGAAGAATGCTCAGAGCACATACCCTAGCTTTACTAATATATGGCCTTTTGGTATTCGCTCATAGGTACTTCATTCTCATTGATGACATATGGGATAAATCTGTGTGGAAGAATATTAGATGTGCTCTAATTGAGAATGAATGTGGTAGTAGAGTAGTCGCAACAACTCGCATTCTGGATGTTGCCAAAGAAGTTGGTGGTGTTTATCATCTTAAACCTCTTTCTACTAGTGACTCAAGAAATTTATTCTACCAAAGAATATTTGGAACTGAGGACAAGCGCCCTCATATTCAGTTGGCGGAAGTAAGTGAGAACATTTTGAAGAAATGTGGTGGAGTACCATTGGCTATCATTACACTGGCTAGTATGTTGGCTAGTAAAAAGGAAGACAAAAATACATATACGTATTGGTCCAAGGTGTACCAATCTATGGGTTCTGGACTAGAAAATAACCCTGACCTGAAGGACATGAGAAGGATACTATATGTGAGTTACTATGACCTATCTCCAAACCAAAAGGCTTGTTTACTGTATCTCAGTTTGTATCCAGAGGATTATGAGATTGAGACCAAAGATCTGATATGGAAATGGATAGGTGAAGGATTGGTTCGTGAAGAGCACGGAAAGAGCTTGTATGAAGTAGGAGAGGATTACATTGCTGAGCTAATTAACAAAAGTTTGGTCCAACCAATGGATATCAATATTGCTAAGGCGAACTCTGTCATTGTACGCGACATGGATATCAATATTGCCAATAAGGCGAGCTCTGTCCGTGTACACGACATGGTGCTTGACCTTATCACTTCCTTGTCAAATGAGGAGAACTTTCTCGCAACATTGGGTGGTCAGCAGACCAGGCCCCTACCAAGTAAGATCCGTCGACTGTCTCTCCAAACCAGTAATGAAGAGGATGTCCAGCAAATGCCAACCATTAGCAACTTGTCCCATGTGAGATCACTTCCTATGTTCAGTGAAGACCTAAGTTTGTTGTCAGAACTTTCAGGTTTTCTTGTCCTACGTGCATTGGATTTAAGTGGTTGTAGGGGAGTGTGTAATCATCATTTGAAGGATATTTGCAATTTATTTCACCTGAGGTATTTAAGTTTACAATGGACAGCTACACTGTGATCCCGAAAGAGATCAACAATCTACAACTTCTGCAAGTGCTAGACCTAGGGTGCACTGAAATAGAAAAATTGCCTTCAACCATTGTTCAGCTAAGACAACTAGTGTTTGTTGACATGGGTAACAGGATGGTCTCTACGTTGCTTCTAAACTTAATGTCCACCTTGCCCTCCCTCTCTTCCCTTGCAATCACATTAAGAGAACTGCGAGAGGAAGACTTCCAAATATTTGGGAGCATGCCGTCTCTGTGTGACCTTCACATAGATGTACTGTGTCGGGGAAAAGGCACGGATAAAAGGTTAGTCATTGACAATGGTTGTCCCTTCCGGTGTCTGACAAGGTTCACTGTAGAGAGTGGCACCACTGGTTTCATGTTTACACAGGGAACCTTGCAAAAGCTCCAAGTCCTGGAGTTAGGTTTTCATCTTGAGAGAACAAAATACCAATATGGTGATTTTCAACTTGGGCTGGAGAACCTCTCTTCACTTGAGCATGTCTATGTACTGGTTCATGGTAGTGATGGTGAGGTGATTGATGCACTTCAAAAAATGCTTGATATTAATCCCAACAATCCCACACTGACGGTGAAGGTAACTCCACGCTGATTCACCCTTGCAAGCAACTTAGAGTTACTTGTCTGTTACGTTAGCAACTTAGAGTTACTTGTCTGCCCTTTACAACGTGTATGCTGATTCTTACTCCATTTGGGTACATGGCTCTTCAAGTACTAGTTCAGTCCACACAGCTTCATAGGCTAGAACTTAAAATGGGAAATTTTCATTTAATTTAGTTTTACTCATTGCCTTTTTATTTGGCAATAAAATAGTTAATAATTATAATATAAGATTCCTTCTAAATTCTGATGATACTTTTTTTTCCTTTCCCATAATGGCTTTGCCAGTTTATTAGTCAGTTTGGAGCAAGGGAATATGTGAATTCTGGATAACGGAATTCAGTAAAATCTCAAATATAGAAACTCCTTAAAGCACTTGAAATGTTTCCTGCTGATATTTCCTCTTTGTTCCACAGAAGTCTGCAATATCCGACTTTAATTTAGCACTTTACTCCCAACTGCGGTTGGAGAGAGGTACGACATCAAATCCTCTCAAGGCACTGCATTCAATTTAAGTGAATAATCGTGTCATTTGGCAGCAAGGGTTATAAAACGATGCATACAAGCTCTTAAAATTGTGTCTATCATGGTGTAGTTTTGATAAGAGTGGTAGATATATAGGAAATTTTTGATAAGACGTCGTAAATATTTGGCTTGTAAACTGTTGCAGAAAATTTCGCAAATTTCCGTACAAAATGTTGCAGAAAAATATCACGACGATTAAGTTATTCTACTCATAGTGTGTCTGTTGAAATGAATTGTTATAGAATTCAGAATAATTATTCATGAGAACTTTGATATTTCTGACAAATTTCAGTAAAAGGCAGAGAAAATCTAGACATTGAAAGATACAACTTAATACGTTGGTATGCGAGCTATCTAATGCGTTGTTTGGTGGCTGCAGAGGAAGACAGAGAGCTTTCCATAGAGGAATAACCACAGCTGAGGTGCTTCCCAAGAAATGATGCTGGGGGCCGGCATACAGGATAGGGGATCTAGTGAAGTCGTCCATGGAGTTTCTATTCCTTGGCCGGCATACAGAAATGATGGTTGATGCCTCTTTGGCACCACCGAGTCCAGATTTCTTAAATACTGGGGTTATAATTCAGTAATTTCTTCCATCATCGTAATGATTCCTTTCAGGCCAGTTGTAGCTGCAGCTATATATATAGACCTATCTTTTGGGCAATCAAATGCATGAGATTTCAGTAAGGAAACGACGATTGTAACTTTTGGGAATCCTTGACTGAACTCATGTCTACATATATAACTTGTAATAAGGGCTCCGCCTGTATGTTTCTGCTTTATATATGTTCTTATCGTTTTTGCCACACACGTCGCCGTGACACCGCAATGGCCTGGAACCGTATTTGCCTTCCCGTATGTTGATTCACTCTATCTCATTCAATCAACTAGATCATATGCACCGGTTCAAGCACTGAAATGGCTCTTTTTTATTATTGATAGTAACTCCAGTATACCTATTGTACTTTTGTTATCTTCTAGCATGGTGGTGATGCCAGGTTGAGTCCAGATTATCGTGGAGCTAGGGTAGTTGATGAAGTGATGGCCTGTGTTGACAATAAAAATGTGGAGATGTTTTTCCCTTTTTCGTTTGCAAAAAAATTATTAGACCATACTTACATATACATATGCCATGGATTTAAATACAAAAGTAATGTTATAGCAATTGAAGGTTGAGAATTAAGTGAATTTTATATGAATCAAAAGACAAGACAGAAAAAAAAAGTTCGAACCCTTGTAATCATGAATTAACTGAATGTTTATAACTCCAATTTTCATATGGATTACAATGAAAAATTGTGAGTAATAAATTACATGTAAATGGTCTAACCTGCTTTTTTATATGAGAGAGATTTAAATATTATCAATTATACTCAATGAATTCTAACCTATTTACCCTCTATTCCACCTATGGCGAGCTATTATATGCTTTGGTCATAAAATTTCCAAAAGATAATACGCAGGGTGATAATCAACTGGTTATTCATCAACTATTTATGTGTTCTTTGACATTAAACTAGCCCGTGCAATGCACGGATTGACGACTAGTCTAGATCTAGTCAATTTAGCTCACTTGAGTCAAGCAGGCCACAGTTACTGTCTCGCCAGCTATAGTGTCTTATAAAACCCCATTATTTGGGCAATTTTGTGGACCCCCCCCCCCCCCCCCCCGCTTACGGCATGTTTATTAAATCACTGATGATATTACAATTTTGGTATGTCTTGAGGGCACGAGGGGTCGTATTATGGCTCAATGTAAATCCAGCTTGTTTACTTGATTTTGTGGGGCAGGCTACATCTTCTTACAATGTTTGTTGGGTTCCTCAACAATTTAGCTCTTTGATGGCACATGAACGCGCGACGGCAGAATGGTGCTTTTTTTTCCAAAAAGAAGGTTGAAACCCAGGCCTTGGCTCCAAGGACGCATCTTACAAGTTTCAGAAATTCACATTGTGTGAGATAAGCTGCTCACAGTTATACTAGAGAAAATGTGCGCAATATCATTTTCAATTCACACACAAATGGAAACGCTGGAACTAGGTGTAACGTAGTGAACATTTTTTTTTGGTCGACAAGGGGGATATATTAATATCTCGGAGAGAGCAATTACACTCAGCCTCTGCAACAACACGATGTTGTAAATGCATTACGGATGCACACAACCAAAAGATAAAAAGAAGAAGAAGAAAAAAGAAATATCGCGCTATAGTGATCAACTCCATGTAGCTGCATCAAGAACCACCACCTAGACAACATCCCAAATCCAAATTCTCCGAAAGTGACGCCTTAAAAAAGGAAACGGTGCACAAGCACCATCATCTCCCGATCCTAGATCTTAGGTTTTCACCCTAGAAAAGATCCGCTCTCTCCAAACAATGCCTTCAACAAGGTCACTGCTAGGCCCAACCAATTAAGGCCAGGCCTTGAGTTTTCACCCTGAAAACGTAGACTTTGTTCCACCTGTGATGCTGCCCCCACTTGCCGATGCCGCTGCTACGAGTCACGAATCACCAAGCAAAGTCCTTATCGCCACGAAGACTCGATCCGCAGGCCTCAGACCTCGGACACCATGAGATTCTCTGCCACTGTCTTTACCATGGAAATCAAAAAACCGATGTGTCCCATAATGTCAATAGATACAAAAGCTTTGCGTCATACCCTACTGAAGCCACTCGGGATGAAATAGGGGCGAACATGGCTGAATCCCATCCGATCTATCAATCTCCATGCATCAAGCATCTAATGAAGATTTTCGCGGTCCATTCTGGAACACGTCAACGGCTAGATCCTTGATGGCCAACAACTGGCAGAAGACCATCTTAGAGCAAAAAGAACCCAAGGACCGCACTACCCCTGGTTCCCTATAGCAGGCCAGAGATCTCAGCGGGCACCGTTGCCAGCACCCGCACCACGTGGAGATGAGTAGCTGAGATGCACCGAGCCCCCAGAACCAGTCGTTGTGTCGTCCCCGTGGCCACAACAGCAGTCGAGGTCGCCAAAGAAAGCCGTGCCTTGGATCAGAATGCCACCATCGCTGAAGTCGTCATCCCGCGCCGCACGACATCGAGCAAGGAGAGGAGAGATCCCCGCCGCCGCCTACGCCGTCCAGATCGGCGGCGCGCATCGATGGCGAGGGAGGAAGTTGGAGGGGGCCTAGCCCCGGCGGCGGTGAGGGTTTTCCCCCTCATGACGTCATACTCATACAGAGTGCTACTACAGAGTTCCGGCTGATACGTCCATTTTGCATCATATTTTTCTACTGTTATTTATACTATATTTTAGTCAATATAACACTTTGTGAAGTAATTCTAATGCCTTTTCTCGCATAATATGCAAGGTTTATACAAAGAGAAAAATTGCCGGCAACTGGAATTCTGGACCTGAAAAAACTATGTCAGAGATATCTATTCTACACATCTCCAAATGAGTTCAAACCTTACAGAGATTTATTTTGGAATATTTAAAAATTATTGGATAAAAGATATACCAGAGGGGGCCACCTAGGTGCTAACTAGGCACCAAGGCGCGCCTACCCCCCTTGCGCGCCTGGTGGCTAGTGGGGCCCCTGGCTTGCCTCCGGTTCCCATCTTCTGGTATATAAGCTCATTTGCCCTAAAAAAATAAGAAGAAGACTTTAGGGAGGGAGTGTCGCCATCTCGAGGTGGAACTTTAGCTGGAGCACTTTTGCTCTCCGGGGGGAGCGATCCCGCCAGGGAAACTGCCCTCCAAGAGGGGGAAATCGAAGCCATCGTCGTCACCAACAACTCTCGCATCGTGGGAGAACCAATCTTTAGGAACATCTTCAACAACACCATCTCATCTCAAATCCTAGTTCATCTCTTGTGTTCAATCTTTGAATAAAATCTCAGGTTGGTACCTGTGGGTGACTAGCAGTGTTGATTACATCATGTAGTTGATGCTAGTTGGTTTATTTGGTGGAACATTATATGTTTAGATCTATTATGATATTTAATACCCCTATGATCTTGAGCATGAATATGTTTTGTGAGTAGTTACTTGTGTTCGTGAGAACGTGGGAGAAGTCTTGTCATAAGTAATCATGTGAATTTCGCATTCGTTCGATATTTTCATGTTGTATGTTGTCATTCACTGGTGTTAGGTGAACGTCGACTACATGACACTTCACCATCTTTATGTGCTATTCCGTAAGGGACTGATTTGGATCTGTATGTTTAATGTTATGTTTAGGTTTTATCTTAATTCTTCTTTTGTAGTTGCGGATGCTCACGAAAGGGGGTTAATCATAAGTGGGAGGCTTGTTCAAGTAAGAACAACACCCAAGCATTGCTCCACCCACATATCAAATTATCAATGTAGCGAACACGAATCAAACCAACATGATAAAAGTGACTAGATGAAATTCCCATATGTCCTCGAAAACGTTTTACTTATTATAAGAGACAGTTCTGACATGTTCCTTTGCTACAAAAAGTTTTGGGCTACCTTGTTGCGCCTATTGTTACTATTGTTACCTGTTACTTGTTACATTACCTTGTTATCACCGGCGCCCGGGCAGCAACGCCCAAGCGCCCAACGCAACAGCGTCACCTGATCGGCCAGGCCTGAAGCGGCGAATGCAACGTCATGCAGACGCGGCCATACATACATGACGGAGGTAGAAGGTGATGCAGGAGCTTCGGTCAGAGCAGGGCGGCGACGGTCGGCGTAGAGCGACGGGCGGGTAGAGGCGCGAACAACAGCTGTGACGGGCCACCGCGTCGCGTGAGGCCGCCGGGTCGTAGAAGAGGCCGATTGTCGCGCCAGTATCGGAGTATAGGCGCGTGGTCGACAGCAGCGGCAGGCAACGTAAAACCGATCTTAGATCAGAAAACGAAAAATAAATCACCGATCATGATGACCGGCGGGAGAGAGAGAAAAACCCGGAGCAAGGGTTCGAGAAAAAGACTCTCTGGGGCAGCTGATCAACACAACCGGCGGACGAATCCAAGGTGCAGGCGGCGCAACCCCCCACCGGCGGTCATGGAGCACGACCTGCCCGGAGGTGGCGCGCGGGGTGGAAGCGGCGGGCGGCGGCTGAGGTTGGATCGGTTAGGCTGATACAAAGAGAATGGAAAGGGATTGATGGAATCGACTGTTTATTACTTCAGCCTCGTGGCATATACATGATACGAGTACATGATCATCTCGGAATACAAGGTAAGGTGGAATAAATCCTATGCTATCATATGTTTCCTAAATAAACATTATACTGAACATCATGGAATTAGAACGATTTTTTTATTTTGAGGACAAACAGGAATGATTTTGTGGGAGATATTTGAGAGAGATCGCGATGACAATGCTCACACCAACAAATTGTCCGCCTAATCAATTCACATACATGTAGCACAACTGGATAAACAAGAGTAATCAGATTCAACAGTACTGGTTTACAAATTAAGTGGATCCACTAATAGTTTCCTGCAAGGCGTTGCAGCTGCAACAAATACTACTAGCGAAAAATCAAAATTGAAAAAATATGTTTTGCCTTCTGCCAAGTGCCAACAAGTTATCTTAAGCATTCAGCCAAAAACGAACTTGACAGAAGTAGCTATTTGACCACGGAAATGCTTCCCAAGGTTAACTTACTAAATGTATTGCCTGCCTTTACCATGCATGTCCTCTATCTCTCCTAAGCATCCCAAGTCGCCCCACCACCTCTGCCATATCCGGCCGTTGTTCTATACGATTACGATCTACAATCAGGCATTCAATTGCCAGCTTGCCTATCTCTTCAAGGACCATGATCTGATCTTCTGATGTGATCTCCTTGTCGAACATTGCTCTCCCACTCTTTTCCATTTCATAACATCTGCGGTACTCGATGGTGAGGCTACCAGATTCACCATATACATGTTTCTTTCTGGTAATGAGTTCCAGGAGAACCACACCAAGCTATACACATCATTCTGTAAAGAGTACTTCGCTGGATATTTGTAAACCAAACATTTATCAGTTTGGGCTAAGTATCCATACCTGCCAAATAACGGAAAAAAGCCGGTGATTTTTGGGGTAAAATTTTCAGCAAGAAGTATGTACTCTGCTTTAAAATAACCGTGCTTCATGTTTTCAGTGTGCATTTGTCTTAACCCTTCTGCAGATCCAAATGCAATCTCCAAACGCAGGTCTAGGGGAGCATTTTTCTTCTGTAGCCATGAAGAATGTCCTCAAGGCTCCCGTTAGCAGCATACTCATTAACCGCTACTGGCAATTCAGCTTCCAGGCAGCAACCAACGAGCTTGACAATGTTCTTGTGGAACAGTTGTGTCTGCATCTTAACTTTTTAGAGAAAATCCTTTTTATTTTTACCTACCCTTGTAGGTATGAACTTAACTGCCACCATGGTATCGTAGAAGTCATGAAGAATTCCTTTATATACTCTACATGATTCACCTTGAGCAAGAAACTCTGAATTATTTCGTGTGATTTGTTCTATTTCCTTCTGTGTGAAAAACCTCAAGCCTCTCACATTCTTTAGTAATAGTCCTCCATTCCTCACAAAATTCCTTTGTGCAGTACCTTGGAAGATGTTAAAAATATTGAGCTTGTCCAACACCCTAGAGTTGGAGCTCAAATTGCTTGCTACTTTGCAGTCAAGGTGCTCTTGCCACGATGACCAATGATCTGCATTTGCTTCACCTTCTTCCGAGTGATCATTCTCAAGACGTTCTGCAACATGATCAGTTTCAGCAGGACGCTCCTCGATATCCTCCTGCAGTTTCAGGCTCTCAGCAAGAGACAGTAGTTTGCCGAGTAAACTAGCCTGCGACCCAACTAATGAACTACTAGTGGTGGTTATATCAACACTTGCTGTTTCACCAAGCATGTCAATTATACGCCGTGCAACTGGTCTTTTGTCTGGGTCAACTTCCATGCACTCTCTCCCAATCTTAGTGCATACCCTTACTTCTTCTAACTGGTTGTCCCCCTCTAATCGACTTATCCAAGTTGAGGCCACCTACAAGATGAGTTAGCTAGTTGTTATATGACAAACATAAAAATGGTAAAGTAGAAATTATATCACCGTTTCATGCAACCTTGCTTTCTTGCCATTACCATTATTACAAATAGCCCTGCCATATAATGGGACAACGGCGAGATGTCATGCCGCCGACATGCACCGTGCAAGTGAGGCCAATGGCCGTGGCAAACTACGGCAGTGGAGGAGGGGCTTTTTTTTCTTTCTAGAAAATTAGGTTTAATCGCGGCTACTCCATCAAGCGATGCACACAGCCATATTATTATATTATTTAACAAAATGCCTTAATGGTGATCATGATCAGGGCCGCGACCTCAACCCTACACATATCATCTAAAACAGGAGCACCGGTACAGCCCACCTAGCGCACACCACATGCGCACGCTCCAGAAGTCGCCGCCGCCATCTTCGGCGAGCCCATCTTCCAGGCAGGGACAAGTGAAATGGCCCTTCCAGGCTTGCCATCGACACCACCACGACACAAGACAACGAGACCGCTCTGCGCACGTCCATCCTCAAGAGCCCATCACTGAGACTAGGCTACACCACGCCGCCGAGACTCACTTCTTCGACTCGGAAGACCACGCCGCTCCACCTAAGGACCCTTCTAGCCAGCACATGCTCCCAAAAATCGATGCCCCTGGGACGGAAAACGGTATTGCGCACCGCCATCGTCCGATGCAGGAGACCCGGATCTAGGATTCCCCAGACCAGCATGAGCAGGAAGACGATAGCTCCAACAACGATGCCCCCAACAAGGAAATGACGGAAATATGTCGGCATGGTCCTCCATGACCAATGTTGGCGCGGTTCTTACTGTTAGCCGCACATCCCCTAACCCACATCAGGCTATCAATCCACAAACCCTAGAGGGTTGTGGATCAACCACAACAGGCGCCGTCCACGCTAGAGAAAGCTCCGGCCGCCACGCGCTTCGCGCGGTGAACCCGACAACGTGATCCTTGATCCTCCGCTCTAGACACTGTCACATGAAGTCACTTCTGGCCCACCAGCCCGGACGGAGGGGACGCTGCCGCCGCCATTACCGAAGCCGCTTCTCCCGGGCCATTGCGCCGTAGATCTCCATTCAGGCCGCCATCCCCACGTTGTCGCCGAACAGGACGCTCTACCACCGGGAGGAGGAACTGCGGTAGGAAAATCTCGCGCCACCATGCACAGCCCCTCCTGGAAGCTGCGCCATGGCCGCAGGACGCGAGATGCCCATCTTCCTCTTCATCGGCGGGGCACAGGCTATTCCAGAGGCAACCTCTATGGACTGTGAGGGGAGAGGGAAGGGAGGAGGGGGTGGCGGCGGTGGGGGGTGGGGGGGGGGGGGGGGGAGGAGGTTAGCCCCCTGGTCGCCCTGGAGGCACTGCGAGGGACGCGATCTCTGTTTTTTCCGGTCTAAATGTGAGGGCGCGGAGGAGGAGCTTGGTTGGCATACACAACTATTTTATAAACCAAGTTAAGGCAATTCTTAACCACGTGCCCATGGCATCTTCCAAGATGAGGGTATTCCCCGGCGTACGCATACATTACTGCTATCTAGAAACCTAAATTGAAGGGTGTATACAAAAAGGACAGATGCCTAATGATAGAAGGTCGAATGACGTACTCAAAAAACTATAATAAGGGTTTCTTTTAATTAGACATCACATAACAGACATATACATATACCCACATCACATAGAAATAATTTCCATTTAAGAAACTCCCATGACATGCACAAACCGGAAAGGGCAAATAGCATTTTGTGCGACGCGTTAGGCCAGACGCCTGGCGACGCACCTGGCGATGTGCGGTGGTCGGTGTGATCTACCGGCAGGGCATGGTGGTGCAAGAGGCTCGCATGGTCTCCCTCGTCGATGAGGGCGGCCGCGTGGTGGATCGGCGTGCGTGTCATGTGACACGATACATTTTCTGTATCACGTTGCGAGAATTAGTGAGGCGAATGGCCATACGGCACAACGCACCTTGATCAGCGCAAACGGCAGGCGAGGAGAGAGAGGGTTAAGGCCGTCATGGGTTGGTGGAGGTAGTGGGTCGCATTTATTCGTCTCCTTCCTCTGCCGATCTAGATCAATGAGAGCTTCATCCAGTCGAAACCCTCATCTGTGATGGTGGAGATAAGAGAAGAGAGGATGAGGGAGTTTGTGCCGTGGGATACACATAAGCGTGCTCGCCTGCTTGAGTCTGGCTCTTGGTTCGACACCAAAGCAGAGATACGGGCAGAGGTGCGGGCGGTGGTGGAATCCCTGTCTGAGGAAGAAGAATGAGAACTATTCATCAGGAGGAGGAACAAGCGCCATGCACTGGAGATCCTGATGTGGGTAATGGACCTCGAGCATTTGCTGGATCTGGCGGGGCATGCAATTAGGTTGTGTTCATTTCGTTCTCCACCATGCCGTTGGCCCCGAACGATGAGGGTGGGCTATGGCACCCATTGTGATCGACGAGGGCGACATGAGCAAAGGAATAAGGACTCAAGGGCATGGGGTCCATCAATGGGGACGCAACGGTTCTTCCATGCCGCTCTGCTCGCCAGGCTCCGGCCCCAGTTCCGGAGGTCCACCGCTCCACACTCCTCGCTAGAAAAGGGAGATTCCCAAGCTCACTAATAACTACTTCTGGTTGTTAGCCGGCGAGGAATCAACGAATGATTCCAGTGAGGAATCTTGTAGTAGTATGATTTCTGACCCTCCCTGCGCTCATTACTTGCGATTTGATACACTATCTGGTGGGAGATTGACAAGTAGAGAGATTTAAAAAAATCAAATTGAACGGCTTAATCATATGAAAAATTGAAAATGGATAGATATATCCAGAGCTTGCTTCTTAAGAGTGATGGGGATGTTAGACACATAGGTAATGCAAGTCGGTTAGGGGAGATTGTTGACCAGATGTATCCATGTGTGGATCCCCCCAATTGGGGGAAATATCACATTGTTGAGGTTGATTTGGCCTTAGTTAAAATGAAACCCTTGATGCCTAGATTGGAAGATTTGTGTAGACTACCAAATTTGTTGGATGAAATTGTGGGGGAGTATAATTTTTCCATTGATAAGATGAGTGAATGTGGCAAAGACGTTAGGAGTAGGATTGATAAAGTGTGCTATCACGAAATTTATATTCCTAGGAATGTATCTCTGGAAGAGTTTATGAGGACTTGGTTGGTACCGATTATGGGGGGTGGGGGGGGGGGGTTGAGGTTCAAAAGTTTGATTGGGTTGGGCCTGATGAAAGTTTGGATCTGGTTTTTGGCTTCAATAGTTGGCACATGTGGGTGTGGGGAGGGTGGGGTATATAAAAACCCCATTCACATGCCTGCCTTATATTACTTGGATTTTTGCGATCCTTCTTGTTCCGAAGACGTTAGGGTTGTGGTAGCTAACCAAGGTGAGGATATGAAGCCAGAAAGAGGAGCAACAACCATCGTGGGGAGGCAAGGGCAATGGCAACCTGGACCAGGGAGGGGTGGATTTGGAGGAAGGAACAATTTCCCCTCTAGATGAAAGTACATCTCGCGGGGGAGGAATTATGGGAGGCAGGAGGACATGAGTTTCGATCATGGGGATCGCAGAGATGGGGTGAAAACTTTTGGGGAGGAGCTAGGAGCAGCAACAATGAATCGGGTGGAGAAGGGTTTCAATAGGGGAGATGTGGAGGAGGTTTTGTGCAAGATGGGAAAGGCTCATCTGGATCCATAAATTTTGCTGGATCTGGTGGAAAGGGCAGATATCAGCATCATAGGGATGATAGATCTAGGATTGGGTCTGCATGACAGGGGGAGGTGATGGAAGGAAACAAAAACAAGAAGGACCTGAGGGTGTGAGCAGTCAGTCGCAAGGCGGCGCTCTCCCTGTTGCTTCTTTGCAGAATTTTCCTCAGTTGGTGCCTTTGGGGCTAGGGATGGACAGTTTGGTTTTACCACGAGAGCAACCGGCGCAACAATATCGATATTTGTTGGCCAATGTTCCCAAAAATAGTGTCCAATCAGTGCCTGGTGGAGAAAAAAGAAGGAAGTGATAGAGGAAGTGAATCCAATGGTTATGGAGGAAGAAAGGAACAAATTTTTAGGAGGTATAAGGGGACTGGACATGTCATCAAAGATTGCAACAACAATGTTTTTGTGTTAATTGTTAGAGAGGCTCGCATAGAACTGAAGACTGTACCATCTTGAGTCAACCAGAGCCAGTTGATAAGTATGTTGGATATGGGCAAGAGGGCGTGGGTGCTTGTTGATTCAAAATAGTAAGGACATCTCAGTTCTGGAACATGCTAAACCAATGGCAATTGTGGTGGTACACTTTGGTAAATTGAATAATTCTACATTGGTGCAAGGATTGAGTAGAATGTTTGATTGGTGGTGAACTTGGAGAGCCATGTTTCAAAGCCCTAGATCTTTTCTGGTGAGGTTTCCTAATAAGGCCAAACGGAATATGAGACTGTTTGATGACGTGGGTGGTTCTCAAACTGCTGATAAGGCAGATGATGATGAGCAGATGTATGGTGAGGAGGATAAGAAAAAAAGTGAGTACAACAACGATGACAAAACCATGGAAAAGATTGGTGTGCTGGAACAAGGGGATGGATACCTGGAACAGTTGGACTACACTGCTAGTCAGGAGCAAGACTCTTTTGGGACTCTTTTGGGACCCTAGTTAGAAACCAGAGAGAGGGGAACTTGATCATAAAAGTCTAAATATGTTGAGGAGATGTGAGAGACATCAAGATAAAGAGGATTGCAATATTGAAGAGCTGGCAAAAAAACTATTGAGAAGAATAATTATGAAAAACCAAGGAAGAATAAAACGAATGAAGGCCGGAGTAAGGCAAGTTGAATGGGTTGCGAAATAGGTTTTCATGGCGGCGCGTGGATGAAGAGTTAGGGCTGCAAGAATTGAAGGTCTTCGAATGTGTACTGATAAAAAGACGAAGATCTCATTATTTTGCTACTTTGTTTGCTTGTTGTCCTTGTTTTTCTTGGAGACTATCTAGTTGATGTAAGACCATGTATTTGGGATTGCGTTTGTTTTGTGCTGCTGGTAAGGTAGCTTTCTAGCTCGCCTTCGACGCCTGTGTTGGAGGTTAGGTCTATCGCGAGGTCTGGCAGGAGGGGGCAGGGATGGCTCCCACTTCTCAGGGTGGTCCTTACTTTCTCGGGACTTTGCGTAGTCTTTGCTAGTTTTATTTTCAAGTTGTAGCAAAATACATTGTGATTTCTTTTAATGGAAATCGGGTACGGAGCTCTTTGTCTTTTAAAGAAATTTTGACATGCACACACCAAGACTCTCTGAGTATAACACACGTCTACAGCGGATTTGGACCTAGTACGTGCAAATCTAAATTTAACAATGTGAACCGGTATTTCGAATGTACTTTCGTTCAGACAGTGAGGGCTAAAATTGTACTTACAATCTCGTCCTCGGGACATTCCTTATCTCCTGTTATTATCTCCATAATTATAACGACAAGACTATATATATCTGTTGCGAACGTGATTTTTCTTCTGTATAATATTTCTGGAGCCATATATCCCCTGCAAGAAGTTTATCATGCCATGTCATTGGATACGCAGATAGGATGGAAAGTAAGTTATGCCGCTAAAAAAAAGAGCTTTTGAGAGACTAGCTTACGGTGTTCCAAACATGTGTACAGTGGTAGTAGCATGGGTCCTCTTGTCATCGAGACACTTGGAGAGACCAAAATCAGCAATTTTGGGTACCATGTGACAAATCTAGCAATATATTAGCGGGCTTGAGGTCCAAATGAAGAATACCGTTCTTGTGAAGATAGTGTAAGCCTTCACATATTCCTTTGATTATTCGAAATCTCTTTGTCCATTTAAGTCCACTACATGTATCTGTGCAGGCACAAAATGGTGTCAGGTTTTCTCTATTTTTGTGTAATAATTATATGAAGTTAGTGTAGTGTGAATATATGCATTGAAAGTATTTAAATAATCTTTAGTTAATATATGAGACAAATGATGGCGGTAAGCGTTGTTGATGATCCTACCTGTGATATACTTGTCGAGGCTCCCTTTGCATAGGTACTCAAAACAGAGCAACCAGTTGCGTAGATCTGCTAAGACAAACTTCCCGCCGCAGTCGGCAATTTCTCCTTTTGTCTCAATACAATACCCGAGAAAACGTACTATGTTCTTGTGCTTGGCCTTCACCAAGCACTCAATCTCTTTCTGGAATTTACTCTCATGCAGATCATGTGTTCTGGTCAACTTCTTCACAGCGACCTTCTTTTTTCCAACCATTCCCTATGGACAAACCAACATTGCCAGCGTTTATAGATAAACCAACATTGCCAGCGTTTATAGATCTACTATGATATCATAGGTAACAGAGAAAGATCCATTTGTGTGTGTGTGTGTGTGTGTGTGTGTGTGTGTGTGTGTGGTGTGTGTGTGAGTGAGAGAGAGAGATAGAGAGAGAGAGATGCGGTACCTTATAAACCACCGCAAATCCACCCCTACCAATTTTGTGAGCAGGGGAGAAATGATTTGTGATGTCTTTTAAAAGAGAGAACGGCAGTTGCATTGGCCCTGCGTTTTCATCAGACAATATTAGCTCCAGGACGCCGTGCCTACCGCTATAGCTTCGAGGTCCATTTGCAATCACTGCATGAAAAAGTGCGAACGATTGACCATGAGTATTCATTTGAGGGAGAAGTTTTCACCGCCTACGGAATGCCCATAACCGTCCAATTAATTGTCACAAAGCGGGTATTTAACCGAAAACTATCACTTTGAAAAAAATTACCTGAAGCTACCACATATCTTATAATTAATTTCTAAAAACTACCAGGTCAGAAAAAGTGGTCGGTTCGGGCATTTAAGCTCGATTATAATATGTTGGGCCCATCAGTCGACCGTTATTACAAATAGGGCCCACATGTCAAATCTCTTCTTCCACCTCTCTCTCTCCTCTTATGTATTACATCGAACGAGTTGCCTGCGCCTCACCGCCATGGAGGCTTGCTGCACCGGCTGGGCCAAGCTAACAAATAGGCTGCTGGATGCATCCAGCGTGCGTCCTAGCTTGGCCGATGCGCCGCCGCAAGCGCAAGATGGCCTCTGCCCTCCGCGCCGCCGCGAGCTGGCTACCGGGCGAGCTAGCTGGCTGGGCTAGCAGGCCGCTGCGCCGCCGAGCTGGCCTCCGCTTGAGTGGCCTTCGCAAAGCCACTAATGGGCGTATGTGGTGGTGCCCGACGGTCACAGCGTAGGCAGGGGAGGCCTCGGGTGCAGAGGATGGCCACCAAAGCTCGTAGGCGACAGCAGCCCCGTCTAGATCCTCCATGGGGAATTTCGGAGGAAGGGGATAAAACTGACATGTAGGCCCCACATTTTAAGTATCAAAGTTAACTGTGCTGATTTTTTCAGTCCTGACAGGTGGGCCTAGTTTGTCATAATCACATTTAAAATGTTCAAAACGGTAAGTGGTAGTGTTTAAAAAAAATTAGAAGAAAAGTGGTAGCTTTGGATAACTTTATTCAAAGTGCTACTCCCTCCGTTCCGATTTACTCGTCGTGGTTTTAGTTCTTGTGGTTTTAGTTTAAATTTGAACTAGTTTAAATTTGAACTAAAACCACGAAGAGTAAATCGGAACAGAGGGAGAGGGAGTAGTTTTTTGGTAGGTCAGATTGAATTGTGGTAGTTTTTGGTTAAATACTCTCACAGGGATTTCATCGTTGACCATATACCCAATACTCAAGTTGATCTTTGAATCCTCCACCATGGAACTGCAGTTTAACTGAAGTCCCCACGCATATACTCGATCGAACGACCACCAGCAGGCTAGCCCGACCTTGTTTCCATCCCCAAAAAATACTGTGATCGATAATTAAGAAACCAATTGCATCCATGCATACATACATACCTCTATCGGCCGATGAAGCGATCGATCAATACTCCCGCACAACAACGCTCGGCAAGTTAGATCGGAGGATCGTTGAGCGATCTAGGCCAACAGACCGGAGCTTGCTAGCGGCCTTCCTTCCTAGCTCTTGCTTTGATTCATTCCCGTCAACGCCCAGCTGATTACACGTCTTTGTACGGGGAATGGCATTAGAATAGTCCAACTGGCTAAGCATCGCCAACTGCCCACATGGTATACATACGGCAGCAGCTCTGGTGTCGTTCACCTTGCTTCAAAGATAGTGTCTGTCCTGGTGGGCGCACGAGAGATGCCATGGGATGGCTAAAAGAGGAGGAGGCTCGAGGGCACTGGTGAACTTCAGAGGCGAGGTCTGCATGAGCGAGCGCGGGATGCTAAACATACCAGGTTCAGGGCTCTTAAGAGAGATAATGCCCATAGTCCTGCCGAGTGTGATTTATATGTAACAATACAGAGTTGCTCCTAAAGCTGTGTCCGAATGAGTGCTATATCCTGCTAGCCTCATGTATGTGTGTGGCCGAATAGATGTCTGGGCATGCATGCCCGTGAGAGTGTGTGGCCTTTGAGGACAAATGAGCATGGATGGATGCATGCGTGGGAGTGGCAAAATGAGGCTGGGTATGTGAGGCCTCCTCTGAGTCACTTTATACACTATTGAGATGTCATATGATGATGCAGGCTACAGTGCGCCAGTATTGGAGCCCCGTAAAGTGTCACATGATGCAGGACAGTGTTGGCTGAATTTCAAAAAAAAAAAGGAACAGTGTTGGCTGCTCATCTACAGTGCTCCACTGTAGAGTATGGCCGTCATATCTGCACAGGTCCGACGGGACGTCTTAGTTGACTTGGCCAGATTCCAGCCAGATGGGCTCAACTCGGACAGGCAGAACTTGGACAGAGAGAACCCGGACAGGCAGAACCCGATCAGCTCAACCCGGCCAGGGTCAACCCGGCGGAGGTCAAATCGGCCAGGGTCAACCCGGCCAGAGTGAAGCCGGACAAGTCAGCCCGGCCAAGGTCAACCAGGTAAAGGTCAACCCGGACAGGTCAATCCGGCCAAAGTCAACCCATCCAGATTCCAGCCAACCAAGTTCCAGCCAGCCAGGGGGCACTCCCCTGGCAATGTTTGAGGCGTCGTTTCGCCGTCTTGGGCATACCCGGGCTCATCCCCCTGACAGTGTCTCTCAACGAAGTAGTATGACCTCCAAGACCTATTCATGTTTATTGCTCAATTCAATAGCTCAGCTCGAGTCCTAGCCTAGCCAAGCATCGATCTATAGTCGAGCTACAGACAGTTTGATGTAAGTCTTCTATTAATTATTTTTGAAAAATGAAGGCTTGCCCTCGGCCTCTACATCCAAAAGATGCATGCGGTCATATTATTAAAAAGTATCTACCAAAGTTGTATCATAGTTTGATGTAAGTAAGTATCACTTTAATTCGCATACGAGCAAATATCATTTTTATTAGGGATTGTGCAGAGCACAGACGCACTTGAAATAGCTGAACTTGAGCCTAGCTACCTAGCCGTCATCAAGCTTACAATAGTTTTTCATATTTTTTAGAAAAGGAGGAAGACCTCGACCTCTGCATCTGGACGATGCATGCAGCCACTTTATTGATTATTTACAAAAAGACTTTACAAAGAAATACAACAGTAAGTCTGAAGCCACCGTCTAGGCAACGTCAGTCGCTATTCTATCCAGTTGATGTAGGGATGCTAATAGTCCGAGCCTAATACTATAGACCTCACAGCCAAGCCTAACTTCTAAGACCTGAGGCCCCAACCAAGCCACTTGCCGGGTCGGGGGCACACACCGGTCCGGTGCACTCCCAGAGGCCGCCGCCGCCAACTACCACCACTCCATCTTCAGAGTTGTACTGACGCATTATCCTTGCCCAGTCTAGCTGTCGTCGACACCACCACGTCGCCCAACGGCACAGCCTCCCTGCGCGCGAACTGTTGAGTACGTCGCGGTCGCCGCCGATACCCCTCAGCACCATGCCGCCAAGTACCACCAGCCGACACAGCTCGAAGTCTTTGGAAGATCTGTCGTGCGTAGCACCTGCCGACCAGGCATGACAAAGCGTAGCACCTGTCGGTCAGGCATGACTTGACATCTTCACCGAAGCTCCGTGCAAGCCGAAGCCGCTCCACCTCCTGCCTCTGACTTCTAGCGCTGCTCCACAAACGATGCTCTCAAGAGAGGAATGACACCGTAGTACCGCCATCGTCCAATCTGGATTACCAGATCTTAGAGTGTCCCCCGAAGCAGCACGAGTGAGTCGACATAACTTACAGTGCAATGCCTTCATCATGAAGGTAACGGCGCAGGGCGCCGCCATTGGCTCGGTTTTCACCGGCAACTCTATTTCCCCAACTCGCAGCCGGGACTAGATGATGGATCTGGAGATCCGACCACCCAGCCTCAGGCCGACCATCTCTAGCGGAGGAGGTGGCCACCACCGCAACGCCCAGGGCCACAGCCCCCGTAGTCCTCGAGTTGCGGGTCGATCCCAAGGACAACACGCCATTGACGGAACGGTACACGAGGTTGCGGCCCGCCGACGCCCATTTGCGCCTCAATCGAGCACCACCGCTGGACATGTTGTCGCCTGCCTGTCCGCCGCCGCACCGCACACACTGCCGTAGACCAGACCATCACGGGCCGCCGCCGTCCTGACTAAAGCGCGGACTGAGGAGAAACGCCGCCGCCGCTGCAGCACACATGCTTTGCCTGCGACGCCCACAACAACGGAGGTGGGGGGGGGGGGGGGGGAGGGCGCTGGAGAGAACGGGAGGAGGCGGCCGGCGGGAGCGCTCCGGTCTCATTTGAGCGAACATTTATCTTATTTAGCTACGGAGATTCGTCGAGCAGAGCTAGCTTGCTTCGAGCTAAGCTTGAGCCCAACGGTAAAGCCGAATAACAATGATCAGCCATACTTGAGCTCAGCTAAAGTATTGGCCCAAGCTCGGCTCGTTAACAACCCTACCTAGAGGCGCGTGTATGTAAGTGTGGGCCAAGTAAATTAATCTAATGTACTGAGCTTAATTTAATTTTTAAAGAAAGTAACCAGCGATGCATATATTCCAACCTTACTACAAAGGTAATTATATTTTTTAGAAAAGAGGATAACCCCGGCCTCTGCATCTGAGCGATGCATGCGGCCACTTTATTATTATTCTCACAAGATCTTACAAAGCCATACAACAGCAAGACTAAAGCCACCGTCTAAGCAACAGCTGTCGCTACACCTATCCAAATGATGAAGGGGCGCAGATAGTCTGGGCCTAAAACCAAACAGACATCGCAGCCAAACCTAAACATCTAAGACCTGAGGTCCCAACCAGGACGCCTGCCGGGTATGGGGTACCTATCAGTCCGGCGCACTCCTCAACCAAGACGCCTGCCGGGTATGAGGGCGCCGCAGCCACTTGCCATCAATCCATCTTCAGATCTGTACTGTTGCATGAACCGTGTATGGTCTCTCTGCCATCGACGCCACCACGACGCCAGACAGCGCCACCATCCTGCGCTCGTCCATCATCACACGCCCACCGGCTAGACCCCCACTGCTCCATGCCGCTGAGACCCGCCGTTGTCGACGTGCCAGATGCCACGCCGCTCCTCCATCACGAACACCAAAAACAGGAAACACCCTAAAGATACAAGGGGCACCCTGCACAGCAGGAAAGCCGTCGCGAACAGCTGCAGAGAGCCAGCCGACGGCCAAAGCCCCCACCTTCATCAACCCACACCCGAATTCTAGCTCCCCTAGCAACGCCTCCAAGGAGGGGATGACTCCCATTGCGCCACCGCTGCCCAATCCAGGCCGGATTTTCGGTTTTCACCCAGGAGAGGATCGGAGGTGGCAAGAATAGGGACCATGACACCGCCTTCAGGAAGGATGCATCGCCCGAAGGCGACGCTGCTGTCGAGCCGAACCAGCCGGCCTAGGTTTTCCCCCGGTCCCAATCTGCACCACCATCCCCAGAAGCAACGGATCCAGCCACTACAAGAAATATGTCAACTACTGACCTTTTGTCAGTGACCCTGAAAGAATTGGTCATAGATCTATGACCATTTCAGACCAATTGGTCAAAAGCTGTTCGGGGGGCTCCAAACCCTAAACCATTGCGACCATTTTGGTCAGAAAGGTCGTAATTTCCTTACATGAAATGGTCACAAAGCAAACAGTGCTAGTCCGCTGCCTTATTTCTAGTTGTTAATGACCAATATAGATGGTCATAGCCTTGTAGATTGTGGTGGGTTGTGATGACTAGGCGCCATCTCATCAGTTTTGCCTATGTGTCATGTCCATGTGGCAGTTTTTGCCCTAGGTTGTGAAGCAACCTATATTTCTGTTATTCCAAAAATTCCCAAATAATTTTCATAAATGTTTTGGATCATATCTTCATCAAATATGTCAAAAAAAGTCCTTGCCTAGTTCAAAAATAATTCAAAAATATTCATTTTCCTATTCTGTTCAGAGCAGCACTTTGTGAAGGAAGTACCACTTTGGCATGTCCAAATGGTATCCATTTTCTACAGTGCTTTCCTATGCCCAAATAACCATCCTCCACCAAATGCTAGCTCAATCCATTCATTATTTTGAGCCCAGCTTCAAAATTCGTATTTATCTCCAGTGTGGTACTGTGTAAAGCAAGTACCACCTAGGCTCCTTCGTTTGAAGTGAAAATTTGTGAAGATGGTCTTCTTAGTAACTGATCATCCTCAGCCAAAACTCACGCCCATTAGCCATGTGTATTTTCCCGTACCGCAAATCAAACACTTGGCTGCTTATTCATGTTTGAGCATCGATCGGTCTCCTCGTGAGAATCTTATGTTGTGATTTTCTTCCTAGCACCTACCTGGGGAGTGCCCAACCCACTAGACATGCCTAGGCCGCCCAGAACACATGGCAACGCCACGGTCACGCGGTGACCACGCGACGGGCATGCGAGCTTACGCGCTCTAGAGTTGGGGCCCTCGGCCACCGTCCAAACCTCGATGTCTCGCCATCAAACCATGTATTTCTGATTAAATAGATACTTATTTACCTAGAAATGATTTTTGGAAAAAATAAAGAGCAAACTATGAGGCAGCTGCAGTTCAACTTTGACCCGCTTCCAACTCAATCGACGGAAATTTATCTTTTTCACCAGAGGTGGATCAAAACTTTTTTCACCCAACCATTTTGTCAATTGTGCATTATATATAGCCTAGTATTTTATGAAATTGATTTGGTCCATTTTTGCAACAATTATTTGGTAGTTCCTTCACAAAAAAACCTCCTTTTGGGCACTTGGAAAATGAAAAATGAAATTTTCGTGCAAAGAAAATGAAAACTTCCCTAGGTAACATTGTTTGGAATTCCAAGATGTACCCTTGTGCACAATATGAAATCATTTGAACAAACTATGCCATGAATGTGGCCATAAGATTGATCATTTGGCTTGAAAGCCATGAATCTTCACGCATGATAGCTCATTTCTGAGAACACTTTTTTAAAATAATTACCATATTACAAGTTTATTATTTTTCCTGGAAACTTGGTCCCATATAATGACACAATGCGAAGGTTTTCCAATTTTGTGATTTTGTTTGAATTTTTTATGCCAGTTTCAAAATGTTGTCAAAACGGCGGGCTTGACCGTTCATAGATAGTGGTTGAATCTTGGAATTTTATTGGTGTTTCTATGATTAAATAGATACTTATGTACCTAGAAATGATTTTTGGAAAAAATAAAGAGCAAACTATGAGGCAGCTGCAGTTCAAATTTGACCCGTTTCCAACTAAATCGACGGGAATTTGTCTTTTTCACCAGAGGTGGATCAAAACTTTTTTTTACCCAACCATTTTGTCAATTGTTCATTATATATGGCCTAGTATTTTATAAAATTGATTTGGTCCATTTTTGCAACAATTATTTGTTAGTTCCTTCACAAAAAAACCTCCTTTTGGGCACTCGGAAAATGAAAAATGAAATTTTCGTGCAAAGAAAATGAAAACTTCCTTAGGCAACATTGTTTGGAATTCCAAGATGTACCCTTGTGCACAATATGAGATCATTTGAACAAACTATGCCATGAATGTGGCCATAAGATTGATCATTTGGCTTGAAAGCCATGAATCTTCACGCATGATAGCTCATTTCTGAGAACACTTTTTAAAAATAATTACCATATTACAAGTTTATTATTTTTCCTGGAAACTTGGTCCCATATAATGATACAATGCGAAGGTTTTCCAATTTTGTGATTTTGTTTGAATTTTTTATGCCAGTTTCAAAATGCTGTCAAAACGGCGGGCTTGACCGTTCATAGATAGTGGTTGAATCTTGGAATTTTATTGGTGTTTCTATGATTAAATAGATACTTATGTACCTAGAAATGATTTTTGGAAAAAATAAAGAGCAAACTATGAGGCAGCTGCAGTTCAAATTTGACCCGTTTCCAACTAAATCGACGGGAATTTGTGTTTTTCACCAGAGTTGGATCAAGACTTTTTTTTACCCAACCATTTTGTCAATTGTTCATTATATATGGCCTAGTATTTTATAAAATTGATTTGGTCCATTTTTGCAACAATTATTTGGTAGTTCCTTCACAAAAAAACCTCCTTTTGGGCACTCGGAAAATGAAAAATGAAATTTCAGTGCAAAGAAAATGAAAACTTCCTTAGGCAACATTGTTTGGAATTCCAAGATGTACCCTTGTGCACAATATGAGATCATTTGAACAAACTATGCCATGAATGTGGCCATAAGATTGATCATTTGGCTTGAAAGCCATGAATCTTCACGCATGATAGCTCATTTCTGAGAACACTTTTTAAAAATAATTACCGTATTACAAGTTTATTATTTTTCCTGGAAACTTGGTCACATATAATGACACAATGCGAAGGTTTCCAATTGTTTCATTTTTTTTGAAATTTTTATGCCCGTTTCAAAATGCGGTCAAAACGGCGGGCTTGACCGTTCCAAGCTAGTGGGTGAATCTTGGAAAAATTTTGATGTTTCTCTGATTAAATAGATACTTATGTACCTAGAAATGATTTTTGGAAAAAATAAAGAGCAAACTATGAGGCAGCTGCAGTTCAAATTTGATCCCGCTTACAACTGAATCGATGAGAATTTGTCTTTTTCACTAGAGGTGGATCAAAACTTTTTACACCCAAACATTTTTTCAGTTGTGTATTAAATATGGCCTAGTATTTTATAAAGATGATTTGGTCCAATTTTGCAATAATTATTTGGTAGGTCCTTCACAAAAAAACCTCATTTGGGGCACTCGAAAAATGGAAAATGGCTCTTTTGTGCAATGGAAGTGAAAACTCCCTTTGGCAACATTGTTTGGAATTCCAAGATGCAGCCTTGTGCATAATATGAGATCATTTGAACAAACTATGCCATGAATATGGCCATAGGATTGATCATTTGGCTTGAAAGCCATGAATCTTCACGCATGACAGCTCATTTCTGAGAACACTTTTCTAAAATAATTGCCGTATTACAAGTTTATTATTTTTCCTGGAAACTTGGTAACATATAATGACACTATGCGAAGGTTTTCCAATTTTTTGATTTTTTTTGATTTTTTTATGCCCGTTTCAAAATGCGGTCAAAACGGCGGGCTTGACCATTCCTAGCTAGTGGTTGAATCTTGGAAAACTTTTGATGTTTCTATGATTAAATAGATACTTATGTACCTAGAAATGATTTTTGGAAAAAATAAATAGCAAACTATGAGGCAGCTGCAGTTCAAATTTGATCCCGCTTACAACTGAATCGATGAGAATTTGTCTTTTTCACCAGAGGTGGATCAAAACTTTTTACACCCAAACATTTTTTCAGTTGTGCATTAAATATGGCCTAGTATTTTATAAAAATGATTTGGTCCAATTTTGCAATAATTATTTGGTAGGTCCATCACAAAAAACTCATTTTGGGCACTCGAAAAAATAGAAAATGATTTTTTCATCCAAAGAAAATGAAATCTTTCTTAGGCAACATTGTTTGCCATTCCAAGATGCACCCTTGTGCACGATATGAGATCATTTGAACAAACTATGCCATAATTGTGGCCATAAGATTGATCATTTGGCTTAAAAGCCATTGATCTTCATACATGATAACTCGGTTCCGAGAACACTTTTTAAGACATTTACAGTAGTCAAAGTTTATTATTTTTCCTATAAACTAGGTCAGATATAATGCCACAATGCAAAGTTTTTTTTTTGTATTTCTTTCAAAATGTTGTCAAAACGTCGGGTATGACTACGGGTCTTCGGTCACCGAGAAGGTGACGACAACGAACTCCTCGCTTGCGACCACCTCCTCGATGCTCTGCTCTTCTACGTGCCGAGGTCCTTGTTGGCGGCCTTGCAGGTAAAAATCCAGAGCTTCTTTATTCAGTATTGCCGCCCCCGCCCCCAAGTCGAGACATCGAATGATCCAAAAACCTAAGCTACTAGGACCCTAAAACCTAAAGCTAAAATGATCCACACACACGGGATCCGACGACCCTCCTCACCGTCGACGACCAAGAAGTCACCGGCGGAGGCAAACCGCCGAAAGACGGCGCCAAAAGAGTCGGTTCTCTTAGCCAAAGATATCTGCACTTTATTTTCAGCCGGTTACGACCTACTTAGATGGTCATGGACGTCACACACATATACTCTGTTTTGATTGGTTAAGAGGCATGTCACGCGGATCATGGATCCAGCACCGTCCGATCCACCCGGATCCAACGGCAGCGCTCCATCCTCACCTTCTCACCGCACCTAGCCCAACAACCCACAGGCCACAACCCACACTCCTCCCTTGTTCCCCGCGAACCCTAGCGCTCCCTGATCCCTCCCACCTCCCCTCCCATCGCCGCCACCCACCCCTCCCTCGCTCTCCTCCCTTCCTCCCACCCCTCCGGCAAGATCCAGCGCGCTCCAAGATCCCCATGCTCTGCTCCTCCCTCCCCTTCCCTCCCCTCCGGCAAGATCCAGTGTGCGTCCTCCCTCTCCTCGATCTAGATCGGGGCACCCCACCGCCCCGCCTTCTTATCCCTCCGTCTCCCACCCGATGGAGCCCGCGGTGGGGGGAAGCCAGGGGCCAAACACCCGCTTCCAACACACAAGGTCTCGGCTTCCCCTCCCATCGCCACACCACTCGTCCGCTAGCTCCCCACGCAGGCGGATTCGGATGGAGCCGGCCATCGCCGGGCACGACGACTCCACCCGCCAGGTCGTCACCGCGCTCCTCCGCAAGTGAACCAACTTCCTTCTCCTAGCTTAGCCAATCGATTTTCCTGCTGCTGAACTGTGCTCTGTTTCTGTTCCTTCTCGGGAGGTGACGCCAGTGGCGGCGGTGGCGGACGGGATGAAGGCGTGGGAGGTCATGCGGGGCTGCGGTGTACGTTTGCCACGGTGGCGGTGGCCGAGGTGCAGGCCAAGGAGCAGTTGCCCACGATCTGCTGCCCCGGAACGTCATGCTCTACCAGTACCAGGCGTGCCCCTTCTGCAACAAGGTCAGAGGTGAGATTGCGCTCCCATCTCGCATTTTTCGATTCGGGGCGCGGCTCTGTAGAAATGGCTTCCTTGAGATCCCGTTGCACTGGCAGATCCGATTAGCGTTGGCATGGTCTTAGAATCTATGATTCTGTGGTGTATTAGGTTAGATTTGTATGTTGGTTAGAACAATTTGTTCTTGTGGGTCAAATTAGACTAAAATCGGAGCTTGTCAACATATTATTTCTGCTCCCGCTACAGACTGAAGGGCTGTTGGGGAAATCTATGGCTAAGCACCTGTAGACCTATTTATCTCTGCTTGTATTGCTTTATAATTGGTAAATGTAGAATGGTTTCTAACCTGGTGGTACCATTCATGTGTCTATTGGCATGGTTCAAGATCAATCAGTATTGTGTTATTCTTGTTTGAGAATCATCAATTGTGCTTGTTTGAGACCATTAGTTGTGCTTATCTGAAATCATATTGTATTCGTCCAAGCAATGCAAACATTATGCTGTGAAATACTTTCTACTACTTAAGAGCTGCAAAAAGAGATGAATCTATGTTGATTCATCATAACTAGTACAGAGTTTTTTTTAGGGAAAGCATTAGACCTTCCTATCTTTGGGGATGTTTGTATATGTACAAGAAGAGGTTACATAAAGCTAATTTATACAGAGATATCTGCATAATTTATGCATTACTAAGGATTATTGTAATGTAGATAACTATTCTGGTTCTAGATATAAATAGTATGTTGCAAACCGATAACTGTAATGTAGATAACTATAAAACAAAACCTACTGCGTGTACTTATCTTGGGGAGTGCCTGTAGAGCTTATTATTCATGCCTATTTATGGTCAAATTAGAAATATATTCCAATGTGTCTTTATATTCCAGTACCTTAACTTTGGAGTTGGTAGCAGCAGCTTAAGTGTAATGGAGCTGTTGTTACTCTATGCCTACTTCGTTAGAGTTTGCATCATCCCCTTGTTGTTTATAGCATAATCGCCTTCACTATTCTTGCTCTGAAACTCTGATCATGATACTGATGGTATTTTTCTTGATGGAATTACAGGCAACATGGTGACTCTAATGCAGGCAGCACTGGCCATCCAGTATATGGGATGTATATCCCATTCTGTAATTTCATGTTAGCCCTCTGTACATATGAACTAACAACACAGTAGTATAACAACACATTAATAACAAGCCAACGGGAACACACAAAGTTCTGTACTTGTATTACTGGTGTCATTGTATTTATTTGTATATATAGGGTTAACATGACTTGCATTTCAGGTACTCCTTCTAGCTGTATATATAGATCAAGAATATTACTTTTGTTTTACTTCTGCATTTATCATTTGTGATTGTTAAGGTCTGATGCAGATACACTTCCAATAGTACAACTGCATGTTTTGAACAATTTCAATTCTGCAAATAATTATACGTCTCAGTTTTAATCCAGTCATCAAGCTGTGCGACTGCTTGTTCCATTCATATGAGAATGTGCTACTACCACGTTGATTAGGATGAGTGTACCATGCATGCTTTTCTTATTCAACATGATATGTGTCTATATGGGTTGATGTACCAAATCAAGTTGGGTTTGTCCGCCCTCTTGAAGCATATGTAGAATTGCTGTATAGGCTGTACAGGGACATGCATGGGGAAAATTTGTTCCTTGTTTCGAGTTAGATTGCCATTTATGCATAGTACAAGTTACTTTGTGCAATCCCGTTCTTATTTATTTTCCTGAATGTCTTGAACTGTCGAACATTCTTCTTTAATTGTGGGATGTTATGTACTGTGGTACCTAGATGTTGGGATTAAATGATTAATTCAGCATGCTTCTGGGGAGTGTTGATTATTTTTGTGCTTTAGCTTCTCTGTGATTTTTTGGGTCGATTTGTACCCATTGGTCCATTATGGTGGTGATCCTCTTTATTTTATTGGCTGAATAAGCTTAATCTTGGAGTGATTGTGTATATTGGAACGTACAATATTCATGTGGAATTAGTTAAGTTGGTATCAAATACATTTGTTGCATGCTCCATTAGTCGTTTGTACTTGAAACCTGGCCTGTCATTTTTCATAAATATTACATCATCAAAGTTGTTTTATGCATGCTGCTGGTAACTGTATACTCTCTCCTAACAGTTTTATTACTTGTTGTATGCAGGCTGATTGGAGCCTACAATCAGGCTATTTTTTCCCTTTAAACACCTATTTTTTGATATCAGGTGCTCCTTGAGCTGTCTAAGAACAAGCAGACCATCATTTCACCATCTTCGCCCCCCCTCCCCTCAAGGGTATTTCATCTCTTTGACCTCTTCCAGCATTGTCTTCTTTGTTCCTGACTATAAACATTGATGCATGTGCCCTGTTCTAAAGTGGAAAATCATTTGCTTGTAGCTTGTACTGTCCATCTGTTGTGTTAACTTGCACTGTGCTGGTACTTATCATTTGCAAAATATATCTCTGTTTTCGCTATTATGAGAATGTTATATGCATTGTTTCCTGTTAAATCTGAAGTTTTGCATCAATTTTTCATCGTTATGAGAATTTTATATTCATGGATTCACTTGATTATGTTTCTAACTTATCATAATTTACTATTTGCAGATGCTGGCCTTCAGTCTTCAGAAGTTGGAGCTCTAGGAAGAAGAATCCTGAAGAAAACCCACACCAGCAATGCGTTTTAGCTCACTGGACTAGCTATCTGTTTATCTAGTTGTATTTTAGCTAAATACCAGATTTGTACTATAATCTCACTGTTACCAGATTTGTATTTTACCTAAAAACCAGATTTGTACTGTAACCAGCAATGCATTTTAGCTCATTGGACTAGTTATCTGTATATCTGTATCATTGTAATTTCTTTGCTTGGCTGTTGTATGAAATATTATGCCTTATTGGCTCTTTTTGAATCAAATATTATGCACAAATATAGAACTAACGTGTGTTACAGAAAGAGTGATCCTGGCAACCTACTTTAAAATGAAAAAGAAATAAAAGAAAACTGACAAGTGGGCTGGAAAAACGTTGAGGCCCAAAAAAATGTATACTGTAAAAGATTGGCCCAAAAAAATAAATGGCTGTTGGGCTTGGCCCATGTAGCTGACAAAAAATGAAAGGAAAACCGAATTGGACCGGGCTGAATCTTGTGCCACATCAAGTTGCCACGCTGGATGCCTACGTGGCCTGGGGAGGTTGCTAGTGACCAAAACGCCACAGTGGACATATTTTGGTCATAAACGTCTTCGACCATTCCAGAAGAAAGGTCTCTATAGTGAGTTTACGACCGTCAGCTTTTGACCTTCTCTTTTTGGTCACAAAAAGGTCGCAAATGAAAAACCATGACCTTTCAGTGACCAATAGTGATGGTCACAAGTTGACATATTTCTTGTAGTGAGAAGCAGCCACCGGCATCAAGCGCAGAGGGGAAGGAGCGGGAACGAGGGAGCAGCAGGCCTCCAGATCTGGCGAGGACGAAGGCCCCCGAACTGCCGCCGCCAAGCGCCGACGCCCCACCACCCGAGCGGTCGAGGACGCCGGGCAGAGTCCCCGCGCACACAGTCCAAGGCACGAACGGCGGCGCCGCACCAGCAGGGGCCGCCGCCCCGCTGATCCGGATCTCCCTGAAAGGGGCGACGAAGGCCTTGCCGCCAACGTCACCGGTGGCCGCACGGGCTTGCCCGGCGCCTGCCTTGGGTAGCGACGAGGAGGGGTGGAGGAGATGTAGGTGGCGGCGCTCGAAACCCTAGTCGCCGCCCGAGTCGCCCGAGCGGGCGACGCGGGGCCGGGAGCTAGAGTGTGACCTGCGACGATAGGGAGGCTTATCAGACCAAATCAGGACATAACTTGTAACCCACTCCTGCATCTTGGTGCCGTGGTGTATGAAAGTTGTAGGGAAACCCATCACTGCATTCAAGAATTAACTTTTTCTTGTTAAACTTGATTGGTGGTATCATCCGGATATATCCATACAAACTAATAAAATACTGATGCATTATCCATTACATGAGCAAGCGAAGAGGCTAATCAACGCTCAGTAGCTAAGACAATAAACATGTAACATACTACGACAAGAGATAATGTTTGAATAGGGTTTAAAATGACAAATCTGGGCTAGTGGACCAGGCATTCCAACAACCAACAATGTTTTTGAAGAGAAAAACAGTAGGTGAATTACCCCACAATTTCTTGAGACTTTTTAAAAGTACAAATAATTGCAAGAGAAAAACACCAAAGAACAGGAACTACTCCGACTGGGGTCTCCTATGGGCATAAAAGTGTACAAAACATGTACTATAAATAAACACTTGTTGCATCAATCAAACGGTCCAGACAAATCTACAAAATTATTAAGACGGATATAAAGTCAAGAGCAGGTGAAATACAACACATCATAATTACAGACTAAGACAATTATAGCCGTTGGTTCATGAGCCTGCTTTTATCTCTGAATTTCTCTCCACCACGCCTTTCAGTGTCTCGAACATGAAAGCCACATTTCCTGGCTATGTCGTCCATATGGTGTGCATGGTGGCCATGTTGTATCTGGTGCTCATCATAGCCGTTGGAGCTATCTACAAATTACGCCTTTGGCGGCCGACGCGACACTTCCACACCGGGTTGATGCTCACCATCATCATCGGCCTCACCCTTATGTTGTTGACTGTGATGTGGCGCACACCATTCAAGGAGCCTTCTAGTGACGCCGACATGAAAGCCACACTTGTTGGCCTAGTTGGCTATCACATCTACATCAGCTGCTCCGTGGAACTATCTTATTGGATGTTTATATGCGTCGCAGTACTTGTAGAATTAGTTAGAACGGTAGGGCCTTGTAAAATTACTTAGAATGATTCCGTGGCCAATTACTTTTACAAATATTCACTGGGCGAAGTCAGAAAAGCGTAGACCAAAGGTGAAAAAATAATCGCATTGTTGTTATAGTACAGATTAATAAATAAAAGATTTGATATTGGATGATGTCGACTACTGCAACAGTATGTATACCAACATACTTACCCTATATGATGTGCTCAATGGTATTGCCGTATAAAATGTTTGATTCCATGAAGGATGCGTTCCTCGTAAGCTAAAATGTTTGATTCCATGAAGGATGCGTTCATCGTCAGCATCATGCTCGTGGTGATGAATATATTCATGAATACATTGGAGCTATGAAAAGTACGTACATTGGAGCTGGATACACCAGTCGAGAAGTGTGCTCTGCTCTCCCGCATGAAAGACACACTCATTGGACTGGCTGACTTCATACACAATTGCAGCGTGGCGTACTTGGTGATGAGGCATCTCGTCATTCTTGGTATCGTCTTGTCCCCGCTACCGTCAGAGTCTGTGACGCCAAGTACCCAAAGCGACTGGCTTTGAGTGTTCTCATCAGGTTTTCAGAGGGTAGAACACAAGATGGGGCTATGGAGAAGCTCATTGATTAAGGAGTCTAAAGCAACGATACGGAGCCTCTTCGTCCACATGGTTCTAATCCACAAGGTTCATCATGCATACCTTGCCCCACATCTGAACCATATTGACAAGATGAACAGAATTAATGCAGTGCTCACAAATGATGCAAGCATGTTTTTGACATTATTAACAGGTGCTTGCTATTTCTAGGGCCTGCTATTATATAGCTGCTCAAGTTCCCGTTCGGCATGCTCCGTTTCAATTTTTGCAACCACACCTGTCGTCCATGACCATCATAGATGTTACTCCGTATTTTTTAAATTGTTGATCATACTATGGGTATACTTAACACGGGCATTCACTTATGGTACTAACCCAGGCCATCACTATAATTAGACTGCTCTCCCGGCTGAGCATTTACTGTGACTGCAGCACATTCTTCACTCTGCACAGGACCGCTGCCATTGGCATTTAGCTGCGGCAAAGTGATTACCCTCTCCGGTCTTTTTACTCCGCGTATTACATTCTTGTCAAGTCAAACATTGCAAAATTTGGCCAATTTTATATTAAAAAATATCAACATATATAATACCAAATATATATACTATGAAACTACATTACATAAAGAATCTAACAATGTCGATTCAGTGTTGTAGAAAAACTTTGACTTCGGACAAAACTTATATGCAGACTAAAAAAACCCGGAGGGAGTACCTTCTAGTCCAGTCTGGAGCATTTGGGTCAATTTGACCAATGGAATTCACATGTTTCTTTCGGTATAGCCAACACACTTGAGGGGCTGGCCCCGCGTCGCCCACCCGCGGGCGACTCGGGCGCTTACCCTAGCCGCCCCCGAACTCCACCTCCCCCGCCGCCGCCGGCAAGCGCCACTGGGCAGAGCCCGCGCGGCGTCGGCGACGGCGGGCCTCTCAGTTTTCACCCTCTTGTGTAGCTCGGGCGGTGCAGGGCGCTTGTGTCTACAGGGGTGTTGGGGCCGGTGCAGCGAGCTGACGGAGGCGTGCGAGCTCGCGGAGGCGCGCCGCGACGAGGGGGGGTGGGTTGTGGAGGCGCGGATCTGGGCGCGGCGAGCTGGCGCCGTCGGGCGCACGTGGCTCGAGGAGGTGCCGATCTAGGCGCGGCGAGCTGGCGCCGATGGAGGCGACGGGCGCAGGCGGGCTCGCGAAGGCGCTCGTCTGCAGGGGAGCGCGGCGAGCGGTGCTGCGGCATGGCATGGCGGTCAGATCCAGGGCGCTGCGAGTGGATGGTGCTCTGTCGTCGCCCCTGCACGGATCTGCGGCGTGCCGGTCGCGGGTGGCGCGCGTGGGGCTCCGGGGCGCCTGGATCTGGCGCGTAGGAGGCATGCTGGGCTGGAGGGCTCGGGCCAGCGGATCTGGGCGTGATGGGTGCTTAGTGACCCTTGAGGCGGTCTTTGGAAGCGAGAGGGCTCCGGCCGCGATACGGATGCGGGGTGCAGGACCGATCTGGTCTCTGCAGGCCCGCCGTCGGGGAGGCTTCGCGGTGGCCCTGCGCAGCGGTGGCCCGCCCGCTGTGTGGGCGCGCGTTTCAATGGAGGCACAGGTCGACCTCGGTGTGCTGCGTGGGAGTGGCTGTCCCAGGTGATAGCCTGGTGGGTGCTGGCCGGCCGGCGGCGACAGCGTCTGTGGGCGTCGCTATCCTCCTTGGAGGCGTCGTCGGGATTCACACAGCTAGATCTCCCGGATCAAGTCCTTCGGGTGAAAACCCAGATACTGCTACAGGGTCAGGCGGTGGCGTCGTCCTCAACGTCGTTCCCCTCTTTAGGGCACCGTTTTGAAGACTTTGATCCCTTTGGTGCTTCCTACAACTGGACGTGCAGGATGGCTTCTGTGGCAACGATGACGGTGGTGTGCAACGTCGGGGGCGTGGCTTTGATCGTGGTAGTCGGCTCTTCTTCTCCGGCGTGTCCGTGGGTGTGCCTCGACTGCCTGTTGCTGTAAAGTCGAAGCTGCGGTGGGGGGCCGGTGGTAGACGATGACACATGACAGATGGCTCGTTCGGTGATCCCTTGTGACGCCACCCCTGCCTAGTTCCCTAGGTAGTGCACCATCGGAGTCGAAGTTGCGCTGCCTAGTATGGGATGTATGGAGTGTTGTGCTGCAGCTTTTATGGCTGTTGTTTTTTCTTTTCTTTTCTTTTTCTTTGATCTTCGGATCTGGTCCTAGGACCTTCACCATCTTGTTGTTTTCCGTTGCTTCCTGCTATTATAAATGAAATGCCAGCGATGCTGGATCTTTCAAAAAAAAAATTTGACCAATGGATTGCTCTAAACCCTGCGCTTCACCATCTGCTTGAGCCGCAGATCTGCCCGTGAACGAAATCCATCGAACAGCACCATGAACCGCCCCCTCAGTTCCCACGCGTGCTTAGCGCACGACGCATGTGCAACTTGCAAAATTGTAGCCCTGCGGCCTGTTTACTCCGTTTTTGTCCTGCCAATAAAAGACATATAGTGAGAGAAAGCCAGATTACGCTCTCAATCTTCCTTCACTTCATCTTACTCCTTGAGCTCCAGAGCCCAAAAAATCTCCATCACCCCTTCTCCCTTTCATCCACAAGCGATGGTCGAGAGGGAACCCGAAACCAAAATACCATGCTAATTTTTGGCCCGAATTAATGGAATGATTTCTTCATATCCTTGAATAGACGTGCATACTTATTACCTCATTGTTTTTATAGCTTGAATTTATTTGTTCCCTCTTTTGGCACCCCCGCTCTATCTATCCAATATCCAGTCAAGATTTAAAGATCTGCCACATTTAGAAAAAAAATATCTAGTTAGAATTAATTGATTGACATCTGCAAATCCGTGAATAGAAAATTTTCTTATTCGAAAGATATTCAGATCTTGACTGGATATTTCATAGATGAACGGTCTTCCCCCGCTCCCGCTAGGCTTCCCCCCGCCGTCGTCCTGCATGCGCCTCAGGCCATCCCGACCCCCGTTCGCTCGCTCGCTTGCCCCCCCCCCCCCCCCGCAGCCGGCCGGCGAACCCCTCCTCTCCACTCTCCTCCGCCCCTCCCCGTCGTTCTCCTCCCCGCCGGCGCCAGCTTGGTCCGCCGGGCCCTGCCTGCGCGGCGCTGGCGGCTGCAGGCCCTTCCTTCCGCGCGTGCGCGTTGGGGTGCGCGGGGGCCCCCTGATGGCGGCGGTGCTGCTCGGCCGGCAGCGGTGTGGCTCGGCGGCGGCGATCCCGTGGGCCACGGGAGCCCTTGGCGCGGCACCGCGACCGTTGGTCGCAGGCGGCGCGGTGGCGCTGGCGGCTGGTGGTGCCCGATCTGGGCTGGTGCGGGCCGGTGGCTCGGTGCGGCGGTATTGCTCCGTGGTGGTGGCAAGGCGTCGATGGTCTACATGCGATGCTGGCTTCGTTGGCCGGCGTGCTGCAGCGCGGCGATAGGGACTGTCCGGACCCATGTGGGTCCGGCCGGGCCGTTGGGGCCTGGCAAGTCCTTGTCCCTGCGTCTGGTCGGCTTCGCGAGAGCGATGGAGGTTGTCCCCTCCCACCGGTCGAGTTGCTGTTGCCCCCGTCGCTGTTGTCTCCTTTCCTTCCCTCTAGGTCTCGTGTTGGCGGCCCCAGTGAGACGGTGATGTTAGTTCGGTGACCGTGGGAGCACAGGCAAGTGGGCGGCAGATTGGGTGGTGCATTTCGGAGGGTCCGGGGTGGTGGTGGTTGTCTGGCTCGGGAGAAATCCCTGGCGGGTCGTCCGGCTCTGACGCGGTGACGCCTGCGGGCGCCGTCGGACGTTCCCGAAGGGCGTCGGGTATACCCCTTCCCCACTGCCCTCCGCGTACCGGGGAAAACCTTAGGACTCGTTTGGGCAACAGCGACGGCGCCGTTGCATTCCTTCTTGAATGTGTTGCATGGTACGCGACGCTCCGGGATCTAGGAACGCGGTGGTGCTTCTTCAGAGGGTGCAGTGATTGACGGTCTTCATCGTTTAGTTGAGATCCCGGTGTTGGCATTGTTTCTCTTTTCTTTCTCTTGTTTTTCCTTTTGGCTTGTTTGTGCTGCGGCCCCAGGGAGTTGGATGTTTCGTTGGTTGCTTTACAATATAAAGCGGAGGGAAATCCTTTATCAGATATTGCATAGATAGACCAGAGACGCCAAATAAAAGAATAAATCAATCCACGCTATAAATTCAGTGAAGCGCGATTAATATGCACATATATTGAAGGACATGCAGAAATCAATCCATTAATTCCAGCTTAATATTAGTATGGTATTTAATTACCACCATAAAACTCAGGATCACTTAGCATGCTCTCCCCTATATAAATGCTTGCTAAACGAGCTGCTCGTCAACACATTGGCACAGACCATATCAAACGACAAAAGGAAGAGAGGATATTCAGTACACAGCTAGCATTTTATCTTGTCATGGTGATTATTAAGAGAAATGCAAGCTTTGTATGCTTGCCGACCCTCTGTTCCGGTACATCGGGGGCGGCTTTCTTCACAAATTCTGTCTCGACCTTCACAAATTCTGTTTACCTTTCTTCATTCAGTTGGAGTTTTGGTACATTGGTGTATTTTTTTTGTTCTTAGCTTCTTTAGCAGGTGTATTCAGAGATTGATGTTGTGGGTAGCTGGGATTGTGGTTGGTGCTCTTTTGTAAAACGTGATTGTGGTTGGTCCTTTTCTTCTTCGATGTCTTCCATCATAACCCCTATTTCTCCGTACTTAGTCCAAACATTAAAATTATGGCATGAAATCCTTATAAAACAGATGGGTGTGAATGGATTTCGAGTCAGAGTAAGACTTTCTATTCCCACATATAGGGCATGGACAAGACATAAAACCATTATGCTTGTTTGCATCAGCCACTTCGAGAAAATTATGCACGCCCTTAATGTACTCGGAGGTGTATCTGTCACCGTACATCCATTGCCGGTTCATCTGCGTGCATTATATATAAATTAAGTGAATCAAAAATCATTACAGAACATCATGAATAGATAATTAAGTGACCAAATTAATAAAAGTTCATCATCACATTAAAACCAAAGTACATACATAGTTCTCATTGAACAACATATAGCTCTCCAGAGCATCTAATTAATTAAACCATACACTAAAACTATGTAAAACATTTCGATGCAAAAACAAATGCGATCATAATCCTCAAGCATAATTATACCAAGGCTCGGTATGAATGGCATATTTTTTTAATTTTTATAATCCTCAAGCGCACTGCATCCATCTTGATTTTGTGATCATCGATGACATCCGCAACATGCAACTCCAATATCATCTTCTCCTCCTCAATTATTTTATTTTTTCCTTCAAGAAATTGTTTTCTTCTTCAACCAAATTTAACCTCTCGACAATAGGGCCAGTTGGAATTTCCGATTCACATACCTCCTAGATAAATAAAATCTATGTCGCGTTGGTCGGCATAATTATCATAAACAATAAATGAACCAAATAGTTATAAAGATAATATATACCACATCCGAATAATAGACAGGTCGAGGGTCGACGGAGGCGGATACCAAAACCATCGCACTAAATAATAAGAATCAATAATAAAAGTAAAAAAATTATACAAGTATCTATCTAAACATACAAGTAAGAATTTTTTCCTTTCAGAAAGAAGATAAGAAAAAGAGGCTCACCACGGTGGTGCCGGTGACTAGATCGGCGCACGCAATCGACGGCGGTGAAGACAGGGACGAGACCTGACGGACCGCTAAATCTAGACAAATATTGAGAAAAATGGAGCTTGAAGGTCGAGCTTGGAGAGAAGAAAGCTTAAGTTGTGTGGCTCGGGAATTCCGTCGAGCACCTCGTGTGCATAGGAGGTGAGCTAGAGCACCACAAAGCCCTCTCCCTCGCCGGCCAGAAAAACAGAGTAGTGTGCTCTGCTCTTACGCGAGGGGGTATTGTTGAGGAACGTAGTAATTTCAAAAATATTCCTACGCACACGCAAGATCATGGTGATGCATAACAACGAGAGGGGAGAGTATTGTCCACGTACCCTCGTAGACCAAAAGTGGAAGCGTTAGAATAACGCGGTTCATGTAGTTGTACGTTTTCACGGCACGACCGATCGAGCACCGAAACTACGACACCTCCGACTTCTAGCACACGTTCAGCTCGATGACGTCCCTCGAACTCTGATCCAGCCGAGTGTCGAGGGAGAGTTCCGTCAGCACGACGGCGTGGTGACAATCTTGATATTCTACCGTCGCAGGGCTTCGCCTAAGCACATCTACAATATTATCGAGGACGACTATAATGGAGGGGGGCACCGCACACGGCTACAAGATCAAGAGATCAATTGTTGTGTCTATGGGGTGCCCCCCTCCCCGTATATAAAGGAGTGGAGGAGGGGGCCGGCCAAGGGGGGTGGCGCGCCCTAGGGGGGAGTCCAACTCCCACCGGGAGTAGGACTCCCCCCTTTCCTATTAGGAGAGGGAGAGGGAAGGAAGAGGAAGGAGGGAGGAAGGAAAGGGGGCCCGGCCCCCCTCCCAATTCGGATTGGGCTTGGGGGGGGGGGCCCTTCCCTTGCTCCTTTCCCCTCCTTTCCACTAAGGCCCAATAATGCCCATATACCTCCTGGGGGTTCCGATAACCTCCCGGAGCTCTGGTATTGTCCCAATCTCACCCGGAACCTTTCCGATGTCCAAATATAGTCGTCCAATATATCGATCTTTATGTCTCGACCATTTCGAGACACCTCGTCATGTTTCCGGTCAATAACCAATAGCGGAACCTGGATGCTCATATTGGCTCCTACATATTCTACGAAGATCTTTATCGGTTAAACCGCATAACAACATACGTTGTTCCCTTTGTCATCGGTATGTTACTTGCCCGAGATTCGATCGTCGGTATCCCAATACCTAGTTCAATCTCGTTACCGTCAAGTCTCTTTACTCGTTACGTAATGCATCATTCCGTAACTAACTCATTAGCTACATTGCTTGCAAGGCTTATAGTGATGTGCATTACCGAGAGGGCCCAGAGATACCTCTCCGACAATCGGAGTGACAAAACCTAATCTCGAAATACGCCAACTCAACATGTACCTTTGGAGACACCTGTAGAGCTCCTTTATAATCACACAGTTACGTCGTGACGTTTTGGTAGCACACAAAGTGCTCCTCCGGTAAACAGGAGTTGCATAATCTCATAGTTGTAGGAACATGTATAAGTCATGAAGAAAGCAATAGCAACATACTAAACGATCAAGTGATAAGCTAACGGAATGGGTCATGTCAATCACATCATTCTCCTAATGATGTGATCCCGTTAATCAAATGACAACTCATGTCTATGGTTAGGAAACATAACCATCTTTGATTAACGAGCTGGTCAAGTAGAGGCATATTAGTGACACTATGTTTGTCTATGTATTCACACATGTATTATGTTTTCGGTTAATACAATTATAGCATGAATAATAAACATTTATCATGATATAAGGAAATAAATAATAACTTTATTATTGCCTCTTGGGCATATTTCCTTCAGTCTCCCACTTGCACTAGAATCAATAATCTAGATTACATAGTAATGATTCTGACACCCATGGAGCCTTGGTGTTGATCATGTTTTGCTCATGGAAGAGGCTTAGTCAGCTGGTTTGCAAAATTCAGATCCGTATGTATCTTACAAATCTCTATCTCTCCCACCTAGACTTGGTCCAGGATGGAATTGAAGCGTCTCTTGATGTGCTTGGTCCTCTTATGAAATCTGGATTCCTTTGCCAAGGCAATTGCACCAGTATTGTCATAGAAGATCTTCATTGGTCCTGATGCACTAGGTACACCTAGATCGGAAATGAACTCCTTCATCCAGACTCCTTCATTTGCTGCTTCCGAAGCAGCTATGTACTACGCTTCGCATGTAGATCCCGCCACGACGCTTTGTTTAGAACTGCACCAACTGACAGCTCCACCGTGCAATATAAACACGTATCCGGTTTTGCGGTTTAGAATCATCCGGATCAGTGTTAAAGCTTGCATCGACGTAACCATTTACGACTAGCTCTTTGTCACCTCCATAAACAGCACTAGCTTAACACTTAATCGTTTAGTATGTTGCTATTGCTTTCTTCATGACTTATAGTTCGTCAAGTTAGTGCTGTTTTAACCTTCGCAAGGACCGGGCGTAGCCACACTCGGTTCAACTAAAGTTGGAGAACCGACACCGCCAGCCACATGTGCAAAGCACGTCGGTAGAACCAGTCTTGCGTAAGCGTACGCGTAATGTGGGTCCGGGCCGCTTCATCCAACAATACAGCCGGACCAAAGTATGACATGCTGGTAAGCAGTATGACTTGTATCGCCCACAACTCACTTGTGTTCTACTCGTGCATATAACATCTACGCATAAAACCTGGCTCGAATGCCACTGCTGGGGAACGTAGTAATTTCAAAAAAATTCCTACTCACACGCAAGATCATGGTGATGCATAGCAACAAGAGGGGAGAGTATTGTCCACGTACCCTCGTAGACCGAAAGCGGAAGCGTTAGAACAACGCGGTTGATGTAGTCCCTCGAACTCCGATCCAACCGAGTGTCGAGGGAGAGTTCCGTCAGCACGACGGCGTGGTGACGATCTTGATGTTCTACCGTCACAGGGCTTCACCTAAGCACCGCTACAATATTATCGAGGAGGACTATGGTGGAGGGGGGCACCACACACGGCTAAGAGATCAAGAGATCAATTGTTGTGTCTATGGGGTGCCCCCTCCCCGTATATAATGGAGTGGAGGAGGGGGCCGACCAAGGGGGTGGAAGATAGGGGGGAGTCCAACTCCCACCGGGAGTAGGACTCCCCCTTTTCCTATTAGGAGAGGGAGGAGGGAAGGAAGATGAAGGAGGGAGGAAGGAAAGGGGGGCGGCCCCCCTCCCAATTCGGATTGGGCTTGGGGGGGGGGGGCGCCCCCTCCCTTGATCCTTTGCCCTCCTTTCCACTAAGGCCCAATAAGGCCCATATACCTCCCGAGGGGTTCCGATAACCTCCCGGAGCTCTGGTATTGTCCCAATCTCACCCGAAATCTTTCCGGTGTCCAAATATAGTCGTCCAATATATCGATCTTTATGTCTCGACCATTTCAAAACTCCTCGTCGTGTTCGTAATCACATCCGGGACTCCGAACAACCTTCGGTACATCAAAACTCATAAACTCATAATAAAACTGTCATCGTAACTTTAAGCGTGCGGACCCTACGGGTTCGAGAACTATGTAGACATGACCGAGACATGTTTCTGGTCAATAATCAATAGCGGAACCTGGATGCTCATATTGGGTCCTACATATTCTACAAAGATCTTTATCGGTCAAACCGCATAACAACATACGTTGTTCCCTTTGTCATCGGTATGTTACTTGCCCGAGATTCGATCGTCGGTATCCCAATACCTAGTTCAATCTCGTTACCTGCAAGTCTCTTTACTCGTTACGTAATGCATCATTCTGTAACTAACTCATTAGCTACATTGCTTGCAAGGCTTATAGTGATGTGCATTACCGAGAGGGCCCAGAGATACCTCTCCGACAATCGGAGTGACAAAACCTAATCTCGAAATATGCCAACTCAACATGTACCTTTGGAGACACCTGTAGAGCTACTTTATAATCACCCAGTTACATCGTGACGTTTGGTAGCACACAAAGTGCTCCTCCGGTAAACAGGAGTTGCATAATCTCATAGTTGTAGGAACATGTATAAGTCATGAAGAAAGCAATAGCAACATACTAAACGGAATGGGTCATGTCAATCACATCATTCTCCTAATGATGTGATCCCGTTAATCAAATGACAACTCATGTCTATGGTTAGGAAACATAACCATCTTTGATTAACGAGCTAGTCAAGTAGAGGCATATTAGTGACACTATGTTTGTCTATGTATTCACACATGTATTACTTTTTCGGTTAATACAATTCTAGCATGAATAATAAACATTTATCATGATATAAGGAAATAAATAATAACTTTATTATCGCCTCTAGGGCATATTTCCTTCAGTCTCCCACTTGCACTAGAATCAATAATCTAGATTACACAGTAATGATTATAACACCCATGGAGCCTTGGTGCTGGTCATGTTTTGCTCATGGAAGACGCTTAGTCAACGGGTTTGCAACATTCAGATCCGTATGTATCTTGCAAATCTCTTTGTCTCCCGCCTGGACTTGGTCCCGGATGGAATTGAAGCGTCTCTTGATGTGCTTGGTCTTCTTGTGAAATATGTATTCCTTTGCCAAGGCAATTGCACCAGTAGTGTCACAGAAGATCTTCATTGGTCCCGATGCACTAGGTACACCTAGATCGAAAATGAACTCCTTCATCCAGACTCCTTCATTTGCTGCTTCCGAAGCAGCTATGTACTACGCTTCGCATGTAGATCCTGCCGCGACGCTTTGTTTAGAACTGCACCAACTGACAGCTCCACCGTGCAATATAAACATGTATCCGGTTTTGTGATAGAATCGTCCGGATCAGTGTCAAAGCTTGCATCGACGTAACCATTTACGACTAGCTCTTATCACCTCCATAAACGAGAAACATATCCTTAGTCCTTTTCAGGTATTTCAGGATATTCTTGACCGCAGTCCAGTGATCCACTCCTGGATTACTTTGGTACCTCCCTGCTAAACTTATTGCTAAGCATACGTCAGGTCTGGTACACAGCATTGCATACATGATAGAGCCTATGGCTGAAGCATAGGGAACATCTTTCATTTTATCTCTATCGTCTGTTGTGGTCGGGCATTGAGTCTGACTCAACTTCACACCTTGTAATACAGGCAAGAACCCTTTCTTTCCCTGATCCATTTTGAACCTTTTCAAAACTTTATCAAGGTATGTGCTTTGTGAAAGTCCAATTAAACGTCTTGATCTATATCTATAGATCTTGATGCCCAATATGTAAGCAGCTTCACCGAGGTCCTTCATCGAAAAACTTTTATTCAAGTATCCCTTTATGCTATCCAGAAATTCTATATCATTTCGAATCAACAATATGTCATTTACATATAATATCAGAAATGCTACAGAGCTCCCACTCACTTTCTTGTAAATACAGGCTTCTCCAAAAGTTGGTATAAAACCATATGCTTTGATCACACTATCAAAGCATTTATTCTAACTCCGAGAGGTTTGCACGAGTCCATAAATGGATCGCTGGAGCTTGCACACTTTGTTAGCACCTTTTGGATCGACAAAACCTTCTGGTTGCATCATATACAATTCTTCTTCCAGAAATCCATTCAGGAATGCAGTTTTGACATCCATTTGCCATATTTCATAATCATAAAATGCAACAATTCCTAGCATGATTCGGACAGACTTAAGCATCGCTACGGGTGAGAAAGTCTCATCGTAGTTAACCCCTTGAACCTGTCGAAAAGCTTCCGCAACAAGTCGAGCTTTGTAGACAGTAACATTACCATCAGCGTCAGTCTTCTTCTTGAAGATCCATTTATTCTCGATGGCTTGTCGATCATCGGGCAAGTCAACCAAAGTCCATACTTTGTTCCCGTACATGGATCCCATCTCAGATTTAATGGCCTCAAGCTATTTTGCGGAATCTGGGCTCATCATCGCTTCCTCATAGTTCGTAGGTTCGCCATGGTCAAGTAACATGACTTCCAGAATAGGATTACCATACCACTCTGGTGCGGATCTTACTCTGGTTCACCTACAAGGTTCAATAGTAACTTGATCTGAAGTTTCACGATCAATATCATTAGCTTCCTCACTAATTGGCGTAGTTGTCACAGGAACCGGTTCTTGTGATGAACTACTTTCCAATAAGGGAGCAGGTACAGTTACCTCATCAAGTTCTACTTTCCTCCCACTCACTTCTTTTGAGAGAAACTCTTTTTCTAGAAAGAATCCGAATTTAGCAACAAAAGTCTCACCTTCAGATCTGTGATAGAAGGTGTACCCAATAGTCTCTTTTGGGTATCCTATGAAGACACATTTCTCCGATTTGGGTTCAGCTTATCTGGTTGAAGTTTCTTCACATAAGCATCGCAGTCCCAAACTTTAAGAAACGACAACTTTGGTTTCTTGCCAAACCACAGTTCATAAGGCGTCGTCTCAACGGATTTTGATGGTGCCCTATTTAACGTGAATGCGGCCGTCTCTAAAGCATAACCCCAAAACGATAGCGGTAAATCAGTAAGAGACATCATAGATCACACCATATCTAGTAAAGTACGATTACGACGTTTGGACACACCATTACGCTGTGGTATTCCGGGTGGCGTGAGTTGCAAAACTATTCCGCATTGTTTCAAATGTAAACCAAACTCGTAACTCAAATATTCTCCTCCACGATCAGATCGTATAAACTTTATTTTCTTGTTACGATGATTTTCCACTTCACTCTGAAATTCTTTGAACTTTTCAAATGTTTCAGACTTGTGTTTCATTAAGTAGATATACCCATATCTGCTCAAATCATCTATGGAGGTGAGAAAATAACGATACCCGCTGCGAGCCTCAATATTCATTGGACCACACACATCAGTATGTATGATTTCCAACAAATCCGTTGCTCGCTCCATAGTTCCAGAGAACGGCGTTTTAGTAATCTTGCCCATGAGGCACGGTTCGCAAGTACCAAGTGATTCATAATCAAGCGATTCCAGAAGTCCATCTGTATGGAGTTTCTTCATGTGCTTTACACCAATATGACCCAAACGGTAGTGCCACAAATAAGTTGCACTATCATTATCAACTCTACATCTTTTGGCTTCAACATTATGAATATGTGTATCACTACTATCGAGATTTAATAAAAATAGACCACTCTTCAAGGGTGCATGTCCATAAAAGATATTACTCATATAAATAGAACAACCATTATTCTTTGATTTAAAAGAATAACTGTCTCGCATCAAACAAGATCCAGATATAATGTTCATGCTCAACGCTGGCACCAAATAACAATTTTTTAGGTCTAAAACTAATCCCGAAGGTAGATGTAGAGGTAGCGTGCCGACCGCGATCACATCGACTTTGGAACCATTTCCCACGTGCATCATCACCTCGTCCTTAGACAATCTTCACTTAATCCGTAGTTCCTGTTTCAAGTTGCAAATATTAGCAACAGAACCAATATCAAATAACCAGGTGCTACTGCGAGCATTAGTAAGGTACACATCAATAACATGTATATCACATATACCTTTATTCACTTTGCCATCCTTCTGATTATTATATCCAGCATTTTGAGTATATGTTCACTGACAGAACTATTCTCCTACATCTTGCAGCTATAGAACTTATTGGAGACTTCATATCTCTCAATCCGGGCATTTGCTTGAAATATTAACTTCAACTCCTGAAACATCTCATATGCTCTATGACGTTCACAACATCGTTGAAGTCCCGGTTCTAAGTCGTAAAGCAAGGCAAACTGAACTATCGAGTAGTCATCAGCTTTGCTCTGCTAGACGTTCTTAACGTCGTTAGTTGCATCTGCAGCAGGCCTAGCACCTAGCGGTGCTTCCAGGACGTAATTCTTCTGTGCGGCAATGAGGATAATCCTCAAGTTACAGACCCAGTCCGTGTAATTGCTACCATTATCTTTCAACTTAGCTTTCTCAAGGAACGCGTTAAAACTCAACGAAACAACAGCACGAGCCATCTATCTACAACAAACATAGACAAGCAAAATACTATCAGGTACTAAGTTCATGATAAATTTAAGTTCAATTAATCATATTACTAAAGAACTCCCACTTACACAGACATCTCTCTAGTCATCCAAGTGATCACGTGATCCAAATCAACTAAACCATGTCCGATCATCACGTGAGATGGAGTAGTTTTCAATGGTGAACATCACTATGTTGATCATAGCTACTATACGATTCACGTTCGACCTTTCGGTCTCCGTGTTCCGAGGCCATATCTATATATGCTAGCCTCGTCAAGTTTAACCTGAGTATTCCGCATGCGCAACTGTTTTGCACCCGTTGTATTTGAACGTACAGCCTATCACACCCGATAATCAAGTGGTGTCTCAGCACAAAGAACTTTCGCAACGGTGCATACTCAGGGAGAACACTTATTGATAATTAGTGAGAGATCATCTTAAAATGCTACCGTCAATCAAAGCAAGATAAGATGCATAAAGGATAAACATCACATGCAATCAATATAAGTGATACGATATGGCCATCATCATCTTGTGCTTGTGATCTCCATCTCCAAAGCACCGTCGTCATCACCATCGTCACCGGCGCGACACCTTGATCTCCATCGTAGCATCGTTGTCGTTACGCCATCTATTGCTTCTACGACTATCGCTGCCGCTTAGTGATAAAGTAAACCAATTACAGGGCGCCTGCATTTCATACAATAAAGCGACAACCATATGGCTCCTGCAATAAAATATAGCATCACGTCTTGACCATATCACATCACAACATGCCCTGCAAAAACAAGTTAGACGTCCTCTACTTTGTTGTTGCAAATTTTACGTGGCTGCTACGGGCTGAGCAAGAACCGTTCTTACCTACGCATCAAAACCACAACGATAGTTCGTCAAGTTAGTGTTGTTTTAACCTTCGCAAGGACCGGGCGTAGCCACACTCGGTTCAACTAAAGTTGGAGAAACGGACACCCGCCAGACACCTGTGTGCAAAGCATGTCGGTAGAACCAGTCTCGTAAGCGTACGCGTAATGTCGGTCCGGGCCGCTTCATCCAACAATACAGCCAAACCAAAGTATGACATGCTGGTAAGCAGTATGACTTGTATCGCCCACAACTCACTTGGGTTCTACTCGTGCATATAACATCTAAAAATAAAACCTGTCTCGGATGCCACTGTTGGGGAACGTAGTAATTTAAAAAAAATTCCTACTCACACGCAAGATCATGGTGATGCATAGCAACGAGAGGGGAGAGTATTGTCCACGTACCCTCGTAGACAGAAAGCGGAAGCATTAGAACAACGCGGTTGATGTAGTTGTACGTCTTCACGGCCCGACCAATCAAGCACCGAAACTACGGCACCTCCGACTTCTAGCACATGTTCAGCTCGGTGACGTCCCTCGAACTCCAATCCAGCCGAGTGTCGAGGGAGAGTTCTGTCACCACGACGGCGTGATGACGATCTTGATGTTCTACCGTCGTAGGGCTTCGCCTAAGCACCGCTACAATATTATCGAGGAGGACTATGGTGGAGGGGGGCACCGCACACGGCTAAGAGATCAAGAGATCATTTGTAGTGTCTATGGGGTGCCCCCCTCCCCGTATATAATGGAGTGGAGGAGGGGGCCGTCCAAGGGGGGTGGCGCGCCCTAGGGAGGGAGTCCAACTCCCACCGGGAGTAGGACTCACCCTTTTCCTATTAGGAGAGGGAGAGGGAAGGAAGAGGAAGGAGGGAGGAAGGAAAAGGGGGGGGGGCTCCTAATTCGGATTGGGCTTGGGGGGGCGCCCCCTCCCTTGCTCCTTTGCCCTCCTTTCCACTAAGGCCCAATAAGGCCCATATACCTCCCGCGGGGTTCCGATAACCTCCCGGAGCTCCCGTATTGTCCCAATCTCACCCGAAATCTTTCCGGGGTCCAAATATAGTCGTCCAATATATCGATCTTTATGTCTCGACCATTTCAAGACTCCTCGTCGTGTCCGTAATCACATCCGGGACTCCGAACAACCTTCAGTACATCAAAACTCATAAACTCATAATAAAACTGTCATCGTAACTTTAAGCGTGCAGACCCTACGGGTTCGAGAACTATGTAGACATGACCGAGACATGTTTCCGGTCAATAATAAATAGCGGAACATGGATGCTCATATTGGCTCCTACATATTCTACAAAGATCTTTATCGGTCAAACCGCATAACAACATACGTTTTTCCCTTTGTCATCGGTATGTTACTTGCCCGAGATTCGATCGTCGGTATCCCAATACCTAGTTCAATCTCGCATCGCAAGTCTCTTTACTCGTTACGTAATGCATCATTCTGTAACTAACTCATTAGCTACATTGCTTGGAAGGCTTATAGTGATGTGCATTACCGACAGGGCCCAGAGATACCTCTCCGACAATCGGAGTGACAAAACCTAATCTCGAAATACGCCAACTCAACATGTACCTTTGGAGACACCTGTAGAGCTCCTTTATAATCACCCAGTTACGCTGCGTGACGCTTTGGTAGCACACAAAGTGTTGCTCCGGTAAACGGGAGTTGCATAATCTCATAGTTGTAGGAACATGTATAAGTCATGAAGAAAGCAATAGCAACATACTAAACGATCAAGTGCTAAGCTAACGGAATGGGTCATGTCAATCACATCATTCTCCTAATGATGTGATCCCGTTAATCAAATGACAACTCATGTCTATGGTTAGGAAACATAACCATCTTTGATTAACGAGCTAGTCAAGTAGAGGCATACTAATGACACTATGTTTGTCTATGTATTCGCACATGTATTATGTTTCCGGTTAATACAATTCTAGCATGAATAATAAACATTTATCATGATATAAGGAAATAAATAATAACTTTATTATTGCCTCTAGGGCATATTTTCTTCAAGTATATATAGGCATCTCATTGGTCCCGGTTCGTGGCTTGAACCGGTACCAGCCTTTCGTCCTGATTCAAGCCACCAACCGGGACAAATGGTGGTTAGCCAGGAGCGAGGCCAATTGGTCCCGGTTCTTCCCACCAACCGGGACCAATGGGGCCAGACGAACCGGGACCAGTGCCCCCACGAGGCCGGGCAGGCCCCCTGGCCTCATGAACCGGGACCAATGGGCCCATGGGTCCTGGTTCGTGACTGAACCGGGGGTAACGTTCTTATCTGGCCCAACACCACCAATTTATCGAGTTTGCATGATGTAAAAGGAACTAGGGAAATAATTAGATGATACAGAGTTGAGTATTGTCGAAGATACCGAATTAATTAGATGATACAGATTTAGAAAAAAATTAATTGCTGGAATGGCTGATGATATAGAATGATTTCTAATTGACTGGGCAATACACATTACCTGTGCTGTTGTACGTCAGTGGGTGCGTGCACTGTAATTTAGGAACACTTCGAGAAGATCAGAAGGAGAGGCAGGTTGAGGGAGTCCCGGACTAGGGGGTGTCCGGATAGCCGGACTATCGTCACGGCCGGACTCCAAGACTATGAAGATACAAGATTGAAGACTTCGTCCCGTGTCCGGATGGGACTTTCCTTGGCGTGGAAGGCAAGCTTGGCGATACGGATATGTAGATCTCCTACCATTGTAACCGACTCTGTGTAACCTTAACCTATCCAGTGTCTATATAAACCGGAGGGTTTTAGTCCGTAGGACGAACAACAATCATACCATAGGCTAGCTTCCAGGGTTTAGCCTCCTTGATCTCGTGGTAGATCTACTCTTGTACTACCCATATCATCAATATTAATCAAGCAGGAGTAGGGTATTACCTCCATCGAGAGGGCCCGAACCTGGGTAAAAACATCGTGTCCCTTGTCTCCTGTTACCATCCGCCTCGATGCACAGTTCGGGACCACCGACCCGGGATCCGCCGGTTTTGACACCGACTTTGGTGCTTCCATTGAGAGTTCCTCTGTGTCGCCACCTATAGGCCCGATGGCTCCTTCGATCATCAACGACGACGCGGTCCAGGGTGAGACTTTTCTCCCGGACAGATCTTCAGATTCGCGGCTTTTGCTGCGGGCCAATTCGCTTGGCCATCTGGAGCAGATTGAAAGCTACGCCCGTGGCCATCAGGTCAGATTTGGAAGTTTGAACTATACGACCGATATCCGCGGAGACTTGATCTTCGACAGATTCGAGCCGCAACCAAGCGCGCCGCACTGTCTCGATGGGCATGATCTAGCTCTGCAGCCTAACAAAGGCCTCGAGGCCGCACTCAGATGTCAGCTCCGACCCTTAATCCGGAGCCGGATTCCCCGATCGAGGACGAGTGGTTGGACACCGCCTCGGGGGCTACAATCTCTATGGCGATCGAGCTGAACTCCATCCCTGTCCTTTGCGAAGAGCTCGACTCCAGGGTGCCTGACTCCTCTCCAGACTCCGAATCCCCCGCGCCCCTGCCAATCGAATCCGAGTGGGCGCCCGTTATGGAGTTCACTGTCGCGGACATCTTTCAGCACTCGCCCTTTGGCGATATTCTGAATTCACTAAAGTCTCTCTCTTTATCCGGAGAGCCCTGGCCGGATTGCGGACAGGAAGGTTGGGATGCGGACGACGAAGAAATTCAAGCCCACCCACCACCCACTTTGTAGCCACTGTCGATGATTTAACCGACATGCTAGACTACGACTCCGAAGACATCGACGGTATGGACGACGATGCTGGAGATTTACCAAGACCCAGCCATGTGGCAATCGGAAGGCCACCTCGTCATATGACATATACATGGTGGACATCCCAAAAGATGGGAACGGCGATGGAACAACGGAGGATGACCCCTCCAAGAAACAGCCGAAGCGCCGACGTCAGCAGCGCCGCTCTAAATCCCGCCACAATAAAAACGGTGATTCCGGCACGGGAGATAATAACACCCCGGACAGTGCCGAAGAGAACCCCCTCCAGCAGGACTCAACATAGGAGGAGGGAGAAGAAAGTCCGCACGACAGTGCGGCAAAAAGAGAGGTCGAGGACGATAATTATGCGCCTCCCTCCGAAGATGAGGCAAGCCTCGACGACGACGTATTTGTCGTGCCTGAGGATCCCGCCGAACAGGAGCGTTTCAAACGCAGGCTTATAGCCACGACAAGCAGCCTCAAGAAAAAGCAGCAACATCTTAGAGCTGATCAAGACCTGCTAATGATGATGGACTGAAGTCCTTGCAGCCAAGAGTATGAACTCGAACACCCCTCCAAAAGCTACCCCAAACGCAGGTCGTTGCCTCGACTAGAGGAGGAAGCACCCAAGTCACCGGCGACGACATGGCAGATCGCCACCTCGTGGCGCGACACGAAAGCCTCTCGCCCTCCGCTCAAGCCACACCCCGACGCCGCTCAAAAAGTACCAAGGCACGGAAAACACGCCGGACTTGCGAGATATATTGGAGGATAAGGCAAAACATACAAGATCGATCTACGGATCGGCGTGGGCGCCCACAATGCGGGATGATTACCGTCGCGCGGATACAAAGAAAACCGGTCGGGCCGAACACGATGAGACAAAGCTCATATGAGCTACGCCGTGATATAGCCCAATCTGAGGCGCCAAGACACCCACTATGCTTCACAGATGAAGTAATGGATCATCAAATCCCCGAGGGTTTCAAGCCCGTAAACATCGAATCATTCAATGGTACCACAGATCCTGCGGTCTGGATCGAGGATTATCTCCTCCATATCAACATGGCCCGCGGTGATGATCTACATGCCATCAAATACCTCCCACTCAAGCTTAAAGGACCAGCTCGACATTGGCTCAATAGCTTGCCAGCAGAATCAATTGGTTGTTGGGAGGACCTGGAAGCCGCATTCCTTGATAACTTACAGGGGCACATATGTGCGACCACGGACACCGATGACCTTAGCCACATAATCCAGCAGCCAGAACAATCGGCCAGACAATTCTGGACACGGTTCCTAACAAAGAAAAATCAAATCATTGACTGTACGGATGCAGAGGCCCTTGCAGCCTTCAAACATAACATCCGCGACGAGTGGCTTGCCCGGCACCTAGGACAGGAAAAGCCAAAATCCATGACAGCCCTCACAACAGTCATGGCCCGCTTTTGCGCGGGAGAGGACAGCTGACTAGCTCGAAGCAACAACTTGGCCAAACATCTTGATAGTTCGGATACCAAGGACAGCAATGGCAGGTCGCGTCGCAACAAAAACAAGCGCCGCATTAACGGCGATAACATCAAGATACGGGCCAATGCCGGATTCAGAGGCTCTAAACCCGGTCAGCGGAAGAAGCTATTCAAAAGAAATACCCAGGGCCTGGCCAAACTTGGACCGAATACCGATCGCTTGTGCGGATACATGGCACTTTAAAAACCAGCCAATCACACCAACAGGGATTGTTGGGTGTTCAAGCAGGCAGGCAAGTTAAGTGCCGAACTCAATGACAAGGGGCTGCATAGCGATGACGATGAAGAGCCCCGGCCGCCGAACAATAGAGGACAGAAGGGTTTTCCTACACAAGTGCGGACGGTGAACATGATATACGCAACCCACATACCCAAAAGGGAGCGGAAGCGTGCACTAAGGGACGTATATGCGATGGAGCCAGTCGCCCCGAAGTTCAATCCATGGTCTTCCTGCCCGATCACCTTCGATCGACGGGACCACCCCACTAGCATCCGTCACGGTGGTTTGCCGCATTAGTTCTTGACCCAATTATCGACGGATTCCACCTCACAAGAGTCCTGACGGACGGTGGTAGCAGCCTGAACTTGCTTTATCAGGATACAGTGCGCAAAATGGGCATAGACCCCTCAAGGATTAAACCTACAAAGACGACCTTTAAATGCGTCATACCGGGTGTAGAGGCCAGTTGTACGGGCTCAGTTACACTCGAAGTGGTCTTCGGATCCCCGGATAACTTCCGAAGCGAAGAGTTAATCTTCAACATCGTCCCATTCCGCAGCGGCTATCATGCACTGCTCGGATGAACCACATTTGCAAAGTTCAATGCGGTGCCGCACTACGCATACCTCAAGCTCAAGATGCCAGGACCTCGAGGAGTAATCACGGTCAATGGAAACACCGAACGCTCTCTCCGAACGGAGGAGCACACGGCGGCCCTCACGGCGGAGGTACAAAGCAGCCTCTCACAGCAATTCTCAAGTCCGGCCACTAAGCGTCCGGACACTGTCAAGCGCGCCCGGAGTAACCTACAACAAGACCACCTGGCATGATTCAAGCACGAGTAGCAATCCGGCCCCAACCCCAGCCCTCGCGAAATTGTGAAGCTAGTATTACACGTACATAATTACGCTCTGGAGATACCATGGGTATATGGGGAGGGGCAAGACAACGGCACACCAGGAATGCGGCTCGACCGCACCAGGGGCTCCGGTTTGTGTCATTTCCTTTTTCTTTTTCCTTTTTTCTTCCTTTTTTTTTACTTTCAGGACTCCGTCTTTGAGAAGTCTGTCCGGCACTTGAATCGCCGAACTCATGATGCAACAGCCAGGGAAGCGGAAAGCCACGTCGAGTGTTCATGTGGTCTCTATTACGAGCATTATACCTGTTTTACATATCATCCAACAGCTTACCCCTGGAGGGGGACATGTTAGATAGTCCCATCCCATGCTTATCGCACTATTTGTATCGTTCTGCTTCCATTGCAGTACCTTTTTGAATAAACAATACATAGCTTTTGCTTATTATTGCTCTACTTCCTTTATATATACATATGTTCATTTCACGACATGTTGCAACCGTACACTTTGGTATGGCCAATACACCAGGGGCTTAAGTATCCCAAAATTATGGTGTGATAAGTCCGAACACTTTCACAAGTGCGGCACCCCGAACTTATAGCATTATATGAATTGGCTCGTCTTGGGTCAATAGTTGGGTTTGCCCGGCTCCCGTGTTTTGGTACCTTACGTTCCGCTATATCGGCTAAGGTAGCACCGGGAGAACCACTGCGATTGTGCCTCAGTTATGCTGGGCCGAGCACCTCAGTGGAGAAAGCTAAAACTGACCGTCATGAGAGGGCGAGAGCCGGTCGCTGTTCGAGAGGTTTTTTCGGGTCCCTAAAGACTTATGCCGCTTAGAGCGAGGAACCGCAATTGTCCGGCCAAGGCATGGATAGCGCCCCGAACTCGGTCTTCCGAATACTAGGGGCTTCGCCGAAATTTAAAATTATAGAATTCTATGGCTAAGTGAGAGTGTTCAAGCATTATAAGTTCGGTTGCCTTGTTCGTTGTGTTGAGCGCCTCCCTAGATGGACCCAAGAATGGGAACAAGAGTGCTCAAGTTTATCCCGAACACCCCAGCACTCGTGGCATGGGGGCTGAAGCCAACGACTTGCCATCTCTCAAATTTGATAAACGGCCGCATAGAAGGTAATATTTTAAATTAATAAGCGTTGCTTAGCACATATGAACAAGTTTTCTGCGTACAGGATAACAAATGCGAGTTTATTCAAAAATTACATCTTTGGAGCACTCATCCGCTATTCGGCGGGCACCCTTCACGAGGCCCTCATAGTACATTTCGGGCATGTGATGCTCATGGCCCTTCGGTGGCCTGTCCGTCACAAGCCTCTCCGCATCCAGCTTGCCCAGTGCACTTTAGCACGGGCAAGGGCCCGACGGACACCTTCAATGCAGACGGAGCGCTTGATGACTTCAAGCCGCTGACAGGCATCCACCAGCCGCTGCACCAAGCCGAAGTAGCTCCCGGGCATGGCCTCCAATGGCCACAGCCGCGCTATAAGGCCTTGATGGCCTGTTCGGCGACCTTATGGAGCTCGACCAGCTGCTTCAGCTGGTCGCTCAGGGGCACCGGATGTCCGGCCTCAGCATACTGAGACCATAACACCTTTTCCGTCGAGCTCCCCTCCTTGGCGCGGTAGAATGCGGCAGCATCAGACACACTACGGGGCAAATCTGCGAATGCTCCTGGAGAGCTCCGAATCCGGGTAAGTAATAGGTAATTCACTTTCACATGCTTGCTTTGCATAAAGAATGCCTTACCTGCCGCTATCTTCTTTAAAGACTCAATTTCTTGGAGGGCTTTAAGGGCCTCGGCCTTAGCAGCTTTGGCACTCTCAAGAGCCGAGGCGAGCTCGAACTCTCGAGTCTTCGAGTCATGCTCCAAACTCTCGTGTTTTTCCACGAGAGCTTGGAGCTCTTGCCGTACCTTGGCCAGCTACGCCTCCCCCTTCTCTCGCTCGGTGCGTTCCGCAGCCGCTTTGTTTTCGGCCACGGACACCGCTTCCTTCAGGGTCGCCACATAGTTCGTGGCCCCTGCAGTACCCAAGTTATTCCTGTTATTTTTTTTTGCAGCCAAAACCTTTTCTATAAGGTATTTCTTTAGCAAGGTATTACTTACCTTCCTTGTCCTCTCCATTTCCGACAAGCCCAGGGACCCGTTCGATGAATCGGCGAACTCGCCCTTAGGCGGGCTGCATGGTTGTTCGACATTAGAGAACACTCCGCAATAATAAAAAGCCATGGGTATCCGGACACTTACGATCTCGCCAGGGGCTTGGCCCTTGTAGGCCAATCCTCCTCATCGTCGTCGACGTTGGTGGAGAAGTCCGGAGGAAGGGTTCTTCCCTTCTTGGACCCTCCAGCCTCCCCAGTTGGGGCGGTCTTCCTTTTCTTCTCCTTCCCTGCTGGGGGAGGAGCTTCTTCTTCTTCCTCCTCGTCTTCAGGAGAAGATTCTGCTTCAGAATCTGACAGCACCTGGCGTCGGGAGATCCTTCGAGTTCCCGTGGCCTCCTTCTTGGCCTTCTTCTCCGGCACCACGTACGGCGCTGGAGCCAGCAGCCCCGTCAATCGGGCATCCTCCGGATCTTCCGGCAAAGGAGCCGGACAGTTAATCTGTCCGGACGTCTTCAGCCAGTCCTGTCAAAGATTAGGGAGTTTTAGATCCCACGTAGAGTCAATCTACGAAAAAAGAGTCCCGTAAAGGGTAAAATAACTTACCTCGCCGGCTTGACGCTGCGAGCTGTATCCGCGATCTTTGGTAGCGGATGCCGGGCTTCAGCGCCTTTGAACAGCACCTTCCAGCGTCTTCAGACGTAGTGTCAAGAGCCGCTCAAGGTTCGGTGTCAGGCCGGATCGAACTCCCACAAATTGAAGGCCCGTTGTTGGCGGGGAGAATCCGGCGGATGAGCATCACCGGATCACGCCGACAAGCCTAAGATTCTTGGCCACCAGGTTTCAGACGCATGTTTGAAGTCCGGATGTCTCGTCCGAATTCCCCACGCCGGGCCCGTCTCTTTCCATGACGAGAGCCGTATGGGGAAGCCAGATCTGAATTCGGGGGCCGCCACCCATTCTGTGTTGCGGGGCTCGGTGATGTAGAACCACCCCGATTGCCACCCCTTTATTGTCTCGACGAAGGCGCCTTCGAGCCTTGGGACTTTGGCCATCTTGCCAACCATGGCGCCTCCGCACTATTGACGGCCGCCCACCACTACCTTCGCCGGACGTTGAAGTTCTTCAGCCATAAGCCGGGCGGGCTGGATGCAGAGGAAAGTTTCGCATACCCACGATAAACGCCGAGATGTTGAGGATGAAATTCGGGGCCAGGTCGTGGAAGTCCAGGCCGTAGTAGAACATGAGCCCCGGACAAATGGGTGAAGTGGAAAACCTAGTCCGCAGAGGAAGTGGGGAGAAACACTACCCTCTCATGAGGCCCGGGGTTGGAATAAGCTGCCCCGCTCGGCAGCTCAGGCGCAATGTTGCCGGACAAGTATCCGCCTCCCGCAGTCTTTGGATGTGCCCCTCCGTGACGGGAGGAGGCCATCCACCGCCTCCCGCCTCGACATGGTTGGAGAAGGTTGAGGTGGGATGTGCGGACTTGGGCGCTGGAGCTCGAAAAGGCGTGAAATGGATGAGCAAAGGAGGAAGAAGGCGTAGGTGAAAAGGTGGATCCTTATCCCCTTATATGGACGGACGAAGCTATGCGCCCCTCACCAGCCTGGTAAAACTCGCTTATCTCCCAAGCGCCGTAATCAATGGCGTGGATGGGTTACCCACGTCCGTATTGATGAGAATCCCGGAATAAGGGGGCACGATCTATGCTTTGATAAGACGTGCCAAGGAAACATCCTCGCTAAACACGCTGAAGTGGAACAGTAAAAAACGATTCATATAAAGGCCTGGCCGTGGTGTGATGTCACGCCGCGGAATACGTCAACAGATCTGTGCAAAAATTATTCTCTCTACGGTGTTATGTGGAACTTGTTTTGCAGAGCCGGGCACTATCCTTGTGTTCATGACCTTCTACGAAGTATACGGAGGAGGAAACCGCCTCGCAATGCCGAAGACAATCAACGCGCCGGACTCATCGTCATTGAAGCCTGGTTCAGGGGCTAAGGGAGTCCCGGACTAGGGGGTGTCCAGATAGCCGGACTATCGTCACGGCCGGACTCTAAGACTATGAAGATACAAGATTGAAGACTTCGTCGCGTGTCCGGATGGGACTTTCGTTGGCGTGGAAGGCAAGCTTGGCGATACGGATATGTAGATCTCCTACCATTGTAACCGACTGTGTGTAACCCTAACCTATCCGGTGTCTATATAAACCGGAGGGTTTTAGTCCGTAGGACGAACAACAATCATACCATAGGCTAGCTTTTAGGGTTTAGCCTCCTTGATCTCGTGGTAGATCTACTCTTGTACTACCCATATCATCAATATTAATCAAGCATGAGTAGAGTATTACCTCCATCGAGAGGGCACGAACCTGGGTAAAAACATCGTGTCCCTTGTCTCCTGTTACCATCCGACTAGACGCACAGTTCGGGACCCCCTACCCGAGATCCGCCGGTTTTGACACCGACACAGGTGGTCAGGACGCTGGACCAGGCGGGCTGCCCGGCGGCCTGCGGGGAAACACGGTTGACGACTGACGAGGGCGGCAACGACTAGGCGAGGATTTCTCGATCGAGAGATGGCTTTTTTTTCCTTGGCGAACAAACGACAAATCAAAGCGTCTGACATACTGCGCGATTGATTTTCTGTTCGATAGATCCATTTGAGTTCGGTCTAATGGGCTGAAGCCTTGCTCGTACGTGAAGCCTAGGGCTTATCTTCTATCTATCGCAAATTCTCAAAAAATTGCTTCTATACGAACAGATGATAGTTGAGCCACGCCTGAGGCTACTTCCCCATTTGCCTCAGTCCCAATTTCGCCCCTGCAACTGGGAACAAGGATTTTTTAGCGGAATGGGTTTCTACAGGGGTCCTTGATGCACGCCATGTGTGCACGTACACATATGGGATATGTATTATCAAATTCCTATGCTATGCATTGTGTCATACATGTACATGGCGGAGCCAGAATTTAGGTATAGGCGGGGCCAAGCCAAGTTGGCAAAAACAAATCGTGCAACGGAAAAAAGGTTCCCCTGTACTATAGTATTGTTTTGTGTCAACACTACTAAAACATAGCTAAATTGATATTAATTCAAATTTGCCTTTACAATTGCCAATAAGATCGAAATATAAATAATTTCATCAGAAGATAACCTAGTTTTACTCTTCGTTACCACATCGTAGATCAGACAATCAAAGGAAATTACAAATGAATTAGCATTGTAAATCACACCATCAAAATAATTAAAATTGAATGTGCAATTTCAACTCATATTAAACGAGAATTCAGAGGGCTTAGTAGACAGTTTGATAGTGCTAACCTTGGAGCTGAACCACTAGAGAATTGACAGGTTCTATCTGTAGGACGATTTGCCTGTCGCGCAGCTGGTGCCCCCTGATTTAATCTTCTTCTTTTGTTGAGGATCTCCACTGATATAATCGACCTCGTGAGTTAGAAGTGCAAGAGGCGGCGGCCGCCAGCAGCGCTAATGGCCTCAGGTCACACGTTAATCATGTCGAGGCCTTTTTTAAGGAACGACAGAGGGTCTAGCGGGTTGGAGAGCGGAAGGAGGCAGGCCGTGACCATGCGTGGGCTCTCTGATGGGCCTTTTTCTTTTCAGATTTTATACTCTCCGTTGGAGTTAAGGGGGGCCAAGTACCTGTATATTCACCAAATCCGGTCGCTGATTACTCGTCGCTTCTGAGTATTTGTCGATCGTTAGGGGGGGCCAGGCCCCTGCTCGCCCCCCCTTGGCTCCGCCACTCATAATATCTTCTCTATGTGCGGCGTGGGACAGCGAGCGAGGAGGCCCCACAACTCAGTGATTAGTGTGTATGTGTGTAGTTAAAAGGTTGTATGGCATATGTTGGACCAACCCATGGCAGACAAACATCCCGCCCACCCGCGCTTTTCAGTTCCATTATATTTTGACATGTGTGTTTCATCGTATTTTAACATGTTTCATTATATTTTTCATTACATGGTTTCGCTACTTTCTCATTCCGGATTTCAGTAGTATTTCATTTAGGATTCATTTTCATTTATGGAGCTTTCAAATGAGTTTTCATGTCATTTTGTTAAATTGTCTTTCATGGTTAGGCTGGCTCTGATTCACATATTTCCATAATAGAATTCAGTAGAGTACTAGCTAGTGTGCAACATGCCAGAATTTCGCTAGAATTCAGTAGAGTACCTGGTAGAAACCCGCTAGAATTTCGTTAGGCCATCTAGGATGGATTTGGATCAGAGTTATGTAGGATGTAAATACATCTACATACATCCCCTTTTATTTATTTTAGTAACAAGTATTTCCGGACGGAGAGAGTGGTAAATTTGTATCGGCTTCACCAGAAGCCAACAACATATGCACCGGCCGTTAGAAGAAATTAAATTGTTGAATACCGACGAATGGCGCGACAAGTGTCCTACTCGTGGGTCTGGGTTTGCAATTCAGAAATGACAATCACGTGCAATTATTTTACTATTTATCACGACCAAAGTGGCGTCGGCAACACGCCCCCAAAACGCGCTCTTCTTCGCGGATGCAGATGGCAGCGTCGCGGCGGGTGCTCGTGCTCGTCCGCCTCCCGCCGGCATCCCTCGCGGTCCTCGCCGCCCGCTTTCACCTCCTCGACCTCCACGCCTTGCCGCTCCCCATGGACGCATTCCTCGCGGCCGCGGCTGCCGACGACGACCCACCGCGTGTTGCCCTCATCTCTGGCCACGGGAACGTCCGCGTCGACGCGGCATTCCTGGACGCCGTCCCGTCGCTGCGCTGCGTCCTGTCCAACAGTGCAGGGTTGAACCACGTCGACCTCCTCGAGTGCGAGCGCCGCGGCGTCGCCGTTGGCAACGCCGCCGGGATCTACTCGGCCGACGTCGCTGATTACGCCGTAGGCCTCTTGCTCGACGTGCTCCATCGTGTGTCGGCGGCCGGCAGGCACGTCCGGCGCGGACACTGGCTGGAGCGCGGCGAGTTCCTCCCTCTCGGGCGCAGGCTCGGCGGGAAGCGCGTGGGCATCGTGGGGCTCGGCAGCATCGGGTCGGCGATCGCCAGGAGGCTGGAGGCGTTCAGCTGCGTCGTCTCCTACCACTCCCGACGCCCTAAAGGCAACGTCCCCTACTGCTACTACCCGACCGCCCGCGACCTTGCTGCCTGCTCCGACGTGCTCGTCGTCGCGTGCCCTCTGACCACCGAGGCCCTACACATCGTGGACGGGCGCGTGCTGGACGCCCTGGGGAGCGGCGGCATCGTGGTTAACGTGGGGCGCGGCGCGAACGTCGACGAGGTGGAGCTTGTGAGGGCCCTCGCGGAGGGAAGGATCGCCGGCGCCGGGCTGGACGTGTTCGAGGACGAGCCCAACGTGCCGCCGGAGCTGCTGGCCATGGACAACGTGGTGCTGACGCACCACCAGGCCGCCTTGACCACGGAGTCCATGGCCGACGTTGAACGCCTCTTCGTGGACAACCTCGAGGCCTTCTTCCGAGGCTCGCAGTTGCTTACGCCCGCCGTCGTCCACGACTGACCGCCTCCTCGTGGACAAAGTCGAGGCCTTCTGCCGAATCTCGATCGATACTGAGTTAACAAGACATGATTACGATTCGATCGTCGAAAATAAAATGGTAGCCAGCAGTAGCGTCTGGTCAACCAACTGCTAAATTTCCTGTATTTTTTTTTCTTCTGCCTATTGATGTTGTATTTGTATAGGTTTTATATAGTAGTCTCATCATCATGATGAGTTATTATATCCGTGGTTGTGGATTAGATTCAAGTATAGGCAACATGGTGCATATCCAAAATGACCAACATGGTGCATAACCAAAATGGTCACCGAATCCAACCCCTCAAACACCCGCAGACTCGCCCGGGGCGCATCCATAGACACTGACCGGGTACTTCTAAAATCCCGTCGTCCACATCCATTTATCTCATATCCGGTATCATATATCCATACTAAAGCATGTAACGTGAATAAAACTACATATATCCTCAAAGGGACATAGAAAGAACCATGGAAATACACATTCTGAACACCAAACATTTACCAAATGATCTCCAAAAGATGGCCAAAGTTTGCATCATCCACATAAATGACGGACAAGCTTAAACTAGATTACTAATAACTTAGATTAAAGACGGAGATGGAGGAGCCTCACCACTTCATAGCCAGCCCTTTGCCCTTCCGATCGTCGGCGCTGCTGTCAGCGTCTGAGTAGGCATCCACGGTAGGAGGTGGGCCGTCGGAGTCGGAGCCATCGTCATCGGATGAATCATAGATGGCTATGTAGCCCTTCAGACGTCGGACAACCCGGTCCTGCTTCCGCTTGAGCTTGGCCAACCTCGTCGCCCTCCGCCGCCTCGCGCTCGGCGTGCTCAACGGCAAGGCGGAGCGCCTTCGCATTCTTTCTCTAGAGCCAGTGAATGTCCCTCTACATAGTTGTAAGTGACCGACAGTAGACCGAATCGAGCATCCGCTCCTTCTCGTCGGGCACCGCCGGTAACCCGCCGCGACAGTGGGAGAACTGTTCGACCGCCTCCATTTTCCTGCCCAGCTGCCTCGCATGGCGGGCTCGTGCACCCTCGATTCCGGCGTACGCGTCCGCGGGGCCAGCGGAGCGGGCAATAGAACCCACCGCAGCAAAGCACCGATCGACAGGGGCGGTGGACGATGGAGGAGCAAGGCGGATTGAGACGCCCCCACAAAAGTACCCATGAGGCGGGTGGGGCCAGCTCCGGCATCGGCATTGGTGCGGCGCCGGTAGGAGAGTTATCAAAAAGGGGTTAGAATTTGAACTATACCTTCCGAGTTATCGGTAGAAGAAACAAATATATTGAGGTCCATATCGTCAGACTGACAGTACATATTACAAAACAAACTAATAATAAATTGCAATACTAAAATAAAATGACATCAAGCACAATGGTTCCATAACACTATGTAAAGGCCTAATAATTGCTAATTGACGTTGTACGGCTGATGGAATAAAATAAAATATAAAGAATCTTCTTCAACTATATGACAAGGTTGTACCGATAAGTTTTGTTGGAGTTTAGTAAGTTTGACATACAAATATTTTAATAGACACCGTATTTGGCACACAAGGAGTATCTTTGCCCTAGCCTCCTAGGGTTAAGGAAGGAAAACGAGAGGAAGTCAGGATGTGAAGATGCAATTATATATCTAGTTAATGGAAGGGAAAATATTGTTTAATGTTCTTGAAATAAAAATATATAATTTCATTCAAAACCATTTTATATTGGGTCAAAACATGTATTGTAATTACCACTTGGTATGAGTGGTAAGCTATATCAAAAACAATGAACAAAAAAAACATGTATTATAATTGCCATGGATTCAAATTATGTAGTCTGCAAAATATATTTTGTGTTGCTTTGGAAATAAAACATATCATTACACGAGACATGATTTTTTATTTTGACAAGGAGGATACCCCGGCCTCTGCATCCGGAGGATGCTTGAAGCCATATTATTAATCAGAGCATGTCCAACAAAAGTGCAAAACGAAACATTACCACAGAAATAGTGCCCTACAAAGGATAAAAAAGATCCGCATCCGGCGAAAAAGTAACAGGCTACGATGACTAAATACCTAGCCTATTAGTTTGCCGTCATCCAAATCGGTTGAAGATAACCCGTGCAGGCGTCTTCCAACGGTTACACCCAATAAAAAAAAGCTTCCTAGACTCCGCAGTTGTGAGTAACACACTAGACATGATTTATATCTTCCAACTCAAACTCTTCCAATTTAATTCTTAACAGATTTTTATTAATAATTATAAATTTCTAAAGTAGCTCGGCCGTACAGCCACTAGCCACTGGTTGGTGACTACTCGTAGTTAGCTAGCATCAGACCTCGTGTGTAGGAAATATCTCCCTAGAAGCACATCACCATGCATGAAACGATCACCATGTGCCGCTGGGCAGACCTAATTTATGGCTGAAGCTGGCCCACTAGTACTACATTTCTTGGTAGCGATTTGCTACAGTACTACTGAATGTAGTTGTCTCCGGCCGGCAGCTTTCACATCTCATGTTCCTCTCGCTCTCACATGCACGCAGGACCCTTACTGATCAGTATATACGGGAATCTTGGAATCTGTGTGGCCTGCGACACAATTCATGGCAGAAGCTGAAACATTACTGACCAATATTGTAGCACACGTTATCAATGCGACGGGATAGTACAGCATACTGGTGGGTAGAACTATTTTTGGCAGCGATTTGCAGCATTCTAATTTTCATAGTACGGTCCTGGGATTTCTTGGTTCTTCGTGCTATTGCTTTAGGTTTGCGTACTACTACATTTATTTTAGTAAAGGGCGCTTTAGATGTACATGGTTCAAAATTAATGCCGGATAAAAAGGGTTTTGGGTATATTTTTCATTGTGATGGCCAGGACGTGCCGGTACCTGTGATATTTCTGCTTGGGACATATTCTATTTGGCAACTTTCTCGGCATTTGCACTTAATAGCAACTTTTTTAGATACATAAATATATTAGAATCTTTAGAAATTGGCAAACTTATAGAGCAAACATGTATCACACCTGTAAGGTAGCAGGGCGTGGCATAGGCCTAGCTGACTCCATTACAAAACCAAAGTTTTAAGAAAAGAAAGACCAAAGTTTATATAAACAAAAGTAAAGTGCATTGTGAAGTGACGGAATATGTTTTGCTGTACAAAATGAATTATAGTTTTTTACTTCATAATATGCAAATCGCAGCATCCATGTGGCTACATCTTTTAAATGAGAAGACCGCGTAAGATCACTGGTGGAAAAACAGGCTTCCGTCCAGCCCCATAAGTCGCGAAGCTGTAGGAACCGCGACTAATGGGACCTTTAGTCATGATTCGGAGGTGAACCGCGACCAAAGGCCTGGGCCTGTGGCGCTGGTGGCAATTGGCGCAAGACGTGAGGTCTTTAGTCGCGGTTTGCCAGGGACAACCGCGACTAAAGGCCTTCGGGCACCTTTTAGTCACGGTTTGCCGTGCCAACCGCAACTAAAGCCCCTCCCTATATATACCCATCCAGCAGCCAACACTTAGCCATTTGGAGCCATTCTCTTCACAAGTGGGTGTAGGTTTGCTTTTGGTTCCTCTTATGCACATAAGGTGTTTGATGAAATGCCCCAAGAGCATGAAACAAACATGACATGAAGTGTTGGAGCCACACTCCTCGATCGCGGTTAGCAACTTGACGAACCTTTGATGTGTCATTGATAAAATATGCATGTGTGTAGTTCATTGTTTAATTTATATTGTTTGTAGCTAGTTAGTTTAACAAATGCATGATGGTTAATTATATATTTTATATTATAATAATGCAGATGAATCGGCAATGGATGTACGGTAACTGACTCTCCGGCAAGTTCACTACGGGTTTGAAAGATTTCCTCGTAGTGGCTAATGCGAACAAGCGGGGGGGTTTTGTTATCTGTCCATGTGTTATCTGTAAGAATCAGAAGGGTTACTCTTCCTGTTCACATGCATCTGCTTCGGCACGGTTTCATGCCAAGCTATAATTGTTGGACCAAGCATGGAGAAAGAGGGGTTATAATGGAAGAAGATGAAGAAGGGGATGATTTCATCGATGAAAGCTATCTTGCTCATTTCGGTGATACTTTCATGGAGGATGTCAAGGTGAAGGGAAGGTGAAGAAGAGGCACGTGATGATCCCGTTGATGATCTTGGTCGGACCATTGCTGATGCACGGAGACGCCGCTAAACTGAAAAGGAGAGGAGAATATGGATCGCATGTTAGAGGATCACGTAAAGGCGCTGTACCCCGGATGCGATGATGGTCTGAAAAAGCTGGGCTGCTGCTGGATTTGCTGAAATGGAAGGCAGAGGCAGGTGTAGCTGACTCGGCATTTGAAAACTTGCTGAAAATGTTGAAGAATATGTTTCCAAAGGATAACGAGTTGCCCGCCAAAGACGCACGAAGCAAAGAAGGTTGTCTGCCCTCTAGGTTTAGAGGTTACGAAGATACATGCATGCATCAACGATCGCATCCTCTACCGCGGTGAATACGAGAATTTGAATGAATGCCCGGTATGCACCTTTGCATTGCGTTATAAGATCGAGGCGATGACCCCGGTGACGATAAGTTGAGGGCCGAAACCCGTGAAGAGGGTTCCGCCAAGGTGATGTGGTATGCTCCTATAATACCACGGTTGAAACGTCTGCTCAGGAACAAAGAGCATGCCAAGTTGTTGCGATGGCACAAAGAGGACCGTAAGTCGGACGGGGAGTTGAGACACACCGCAGATGGAACGCAATGGAGAAAGATCGACAGATGGTTCAAAGATTTTGCAGTGACGCAAGGAACATAAGATTTGCTCTAGGTACGGATGGCATGAATCCTTTTGGCAGCAGAGCTCCAGCCATAGCACCTGGCCCGTGTCTATATGCATCTACATCCTTCCTGGTTGGTTGTGCATGAAGCGGATGTTCATTATGTTGCTAGTGCTCATACTAGGTCCGAAGCAACCCGGCTTAGACATCGATGTGTTCCTAAGGCCATTAGTTTATGAACTTTTACAGCTGTGGGGTGGTGTCCGTGTGTGGGATGAGCACAAACAAGAGGAATTTGACCTCTGAGCGTTGCTTTTTCGTAACCATCAACGATTGGCCTGCTCTTAGTAACCTTTTGGGACTGTCAAATAAGGGATACAATGCATGCACGCACTGCTTACATGAGACTGAAAGTGTACATTTGCCAAATTGTAAGAAGAACGTGTACCTTGGGCATCGTCGATTTCTTCCGAAAATTCATCCAAAGAAGAAAGAAAGGCAAGCATTACAACGGCAAGGCAGATCACCGGCGAAGCCTGCGTAACGACTTGGTGCCGAGGTATTTGATATGGTCAAGGATTTGAAAGTCATCTTTGGAAAGGGTCTGGCGGACAATCAGTTCGAAGGGAGCCGACGGGCACGCAGCCATGTGGAAGAAGAAATCTATATTCGGGAGCTAGAATATTGGAAAGTCCTAGATGTCCGCTCTGCAATCGACGTGATGCACGTTACGAAGAATATTTGCGTGAACCTCCTAAGCTTCTTGGGCGTGTATGGGAAGACAAATGATACAAAGGAAGCACGGCAGGACCAGCAATGTTTGAAAGACCCTGATGACCGGCATCCGGAATGGTTTCAAGGTCGTGCCAGCTACGCTCTGACCAAAGAAGAGAAGGTCATCTTTTTTGAATGCCTGAGCAGTATGAAGGTCCCGTCTGGATTCTCGTCCAATATAAAGGGAATAATAAACATGGCGGAGAAAAAGTTCCAAAACCTGAAGTCTCACGACTGCCACGTGATTATGACGCAATTGCTTCCGATTGCTTTGAGGGGCTCTGCCGGAAAATGTTCGAGTAGCCATTGTGAATCTATGTGCATTCCTCAATGCAATCTCTCGTAAGGTAATCAATCCAGAAGTTCTACCACGGTTCTGAACGATGTGATCCAATGTCTTGTCGGTTTCGAGTTGGTGTTCCCGCCATCCTTCTTCAATATTATGACGCACCTCCTGGTTCACCTAGTCGAAGAGATTTTCGTTCTCGGTCCTGTATTTCTACACAATATGTTCCCTTCGAGAGGTTCATGGGAGTATTAAAGAAATATGTTCGTAACCTTGCTAGGCCAGAAGGAAGCATCGCCAAGGGCTATGGAAATGAGGAGGTAATTGAGTTTTGTGTTGACTTTGTTCCTGACCTTAAGCCGATTGGTCTTCCTCGATCGCGGCACGAGGGGAGACTAAGTGGAAAAGGCATGATCGGAATGAAATCAACGATATGTATGGACGGCCATTCTCTGACTGAAGCACACCACACTGTACTGACCAATTCCAGCTTGGTGGCTCCGTACTTTGAGAAACACAAGAATATTTTACGCTCGACAACCCGGGAAGCCTGAATCCTGGATTAGGAAGGCCCACATGGAGACTTTCGGCAGTTGGTTGAGAAAACATTTAATGAATGACAATGATGTTGTAGATCAGCTGTACATGTTGGCCAAGACACCATCTTCGACTATAACGACTTTCCAAGGGTACGAGATAAATGGGAATACATTTTACACGATCGCCCAAGATAAAAGAGCACCAACCAAAACAGTGGTGTCCGCTTTGATGCAGCAACCGAGAATGGGCAAGAGGTCACATATTATGGTTACATAGAGGAGATATGGGAACTTGACTATGGACCCTCCTTTAAGGTCCCTTTGTTCCGGTGCAAATGGTTCAAGCTAACAGGAGGTGGGGTAAAGGTGGACCAGCAATACGGAATGACAATGGTGGATTTCAACAATCTTGGTTACCTTGACGAACCATTCGTCCTAGCGAAAGATGTCGCTCAGGTTTTCTATGTGAAGGACATGAGTAGCAAACCGAGGAAACGGAAAGATAAGAAAGCGATCAGTACATCATGCGATGATCCAAAGCGCCATATTGTTCTTTTCAGGGAAAAGAAACATCGTGGGAGTGGAGGACAAGACAGACATGTCGAAGATTATAATATGTTTGCTGAAATTCCGCCCTTCAAAGTGAACACCGACCCAAGCATTAAGTTAAATGATGAGGATGCTCCATGGATACGGCACAATCGTAAGCAAGCAGGGACACAAGGGAAGAAAAATGATGTGTAATAATTTATTGTACCAAACTTTGTTGAATGGATCATGTGAATTATATTACCCGTGATGTGTTTGGTGTCCATTTTCGAATGATTCGAGATACCACAGATGAAACATGAAATTTGGAGTGATTTAGTCATACCCTGCCTAGGCGTATAATATGCATACCGTAGTCTTCATAGCCGCCGTCGTCGTTGTCTTGGTAGTCGCCGCTTCTAAGTTGCCGCCGCCGCCGCCGTAAATGCTTTGCCGCCGCCGTCGCCGTCATTTGTCGCCGGGCGGGCGCCGTGGCTCGAATCGAGGGTAGCGCAGGCGGGGATATCGCCGGCCGTGATGTAGTCCATGACGCTCTGCAGAGTCCGCCATACCACCATAGCCGACGGCCGGCCTCGTGGAAGTTCCTGTGAGGCGCACCGTCCTCCTCATACCGGCGAGCGCCCTCTCACGCCGATTGATGAAGAAGGCGTCCCAAGTATGCTGGTTATCGGGATGCTAGCGGGGATTCATCCGCTGCTCGGCGTGAGGTCGAGGTAGTAGTGGTTCGTGATGGCCGCCCGGCTGCAAAGTACTCGAGGGACGGAGGGACTGCACGCCGCCGGGCGCTTAGGCTCCAGCCGGTGGGGACGCTGTAGCCCGGTGGACAAGGGTAGTTCAAGGCGCAAAGCTCCTCCACCTGCTGGTAGGTTAGAGTGGTGCGGTGGAAGCCATGAGAGAGTGATGAGAGATTGTAGAGATGTGATAATGCTGGCCAAGCCGGGCTACATATATGTAGTGAGAAATGGCGGGAAAAATGGGAGCGGGAAGACAGGAGGCGGGAAGAAAGTGGCGGGAAGAAAGAGGCGGGAAGACAGGAAGAAATGGCGGGAAGAAGAGGAATCCAGAGTTGGTCATCTAACCTTTAGTCCCGGCTGGTTGGTGCAACCGGGACTAAAGGTTAGACAGACGCGTGGGTAGCGCCTGACGCCTGTCGGAGGAACAAGACAAAGCGAAGCGGCGCCGTGCCTATAAAAGGAGCATCGACACGCCAAGATAGAGGCGTGAAGAAATGGCGGGAAGACATAGGCGGAAAGAATCATGGCGGGAAGACTGGCCGGGAAGAACTTGTGGGAAGACAGAGGCGGCCGGGAAGAACTTCTCTGAATTTTTGATATATTATTTGTATTTTTAGAATTTTGAAATGAATTAGTTCTATTTTTCTGAATTTTTGATATATTATTTGTATTTTTAACATATTGAATTGAATTAGTTTTATTTTTGACATATTATTTGTATTTGCCTCGTAGGGTTTGGAGACGGTTCGTAGATACAAAGGACGAGAACTTTATATGCATTAAATTATGTATGGAAACTTGTTCAAAATTGTATATGGTCATCCGATGATATTGAATATATATTGTATATTCCTCTTGAATTCTTTTTGGTTCTAATTTCAAATTTGTTTGAAATTGTACATTCATATGCATGTATGTAGTACCGTAGAATATGTGAAACTCCTTCAAAATTAAAATAAAGCACAAAAAAATAAAACAATACAAATTAAACAGAAAACAATACAAATTAAAAAGAAAACAATACAAATTAAACAGAAAACAGGTTTGGGGGGCTAAAACCCTAAACTATGGCGGCCTGTAGTCGCGGTTGGCCCGACCAACCGCGACTAAAGGTGGGGGCGCGGGAATGCAAAAAACCCGCCAAAAACCCTTTAGTCGCAGTTGGGCAGGCGACCCGCGACTAAAGGGTACCTTTAGTCATGGTCTCGCCGCCAACCATGACTAAAGGGGGGGCGCGGAACGCATAAAAACCCTTAAAAACCCTTTAGTCGCGGTTGGGCAGGCGACCAGCGACTAAAGGGTACCTTTAGTCGCGGGTCTCTGCCGCCAACCGCGACTAAAGGGGGCCTATAAATACAAGGCTCGATTCTCGTCTTCTCCGATTCCGATTCTCACTTTGTTCGTCTCTGCGCGCCCTCGACGCCGCCATTGCCGTCGCCCTTGCCCTCGACGCGCCCGCCGTCGCCTCGCCCTCGACGCGCCCGCCGTCGCCCTCGCTTACCCAGCGCGCCGCCCGGCCTCGATCTGCCGCCTCGCTTCGCCCGCCCTCAACGCCGACCGGCCTCCCTCGCCCACAGCAGCGCCGCCTCGCTTCGCCCGCCCTCGGCAACCTGGTAGTGCATCCGGCCAAGGCCACCTCCGGCTACTTCCTGTAAACCAAAAACAAATAGGAGGGGGTGCTCGCTTGGGGAAGGGGCAACGGGAGCCGGGGCGAGGCCGGACTCCGGCGGCGGCGGCGGAGTCGTCCCCGAGCGGGACTCGGGCGGCGGCGTGCGCGCGAGGGAGAGGTAGGCGGGGCGCTGGGCCGGGGCGCTGGGCCTGGGGCCTGGCTGGCTGGGCCGGCTGGGCCTCGGTCCAGGGGGGGCAGCGCTCGTTTTTTTTAAAATTAAAACAAAACGAAATAAAGAAAATATCAAACGAACTCCGATTTAAATAAAACAAATTTTCCCCGACTCCTAAAAATGAGTCGAACAAAATGAACTTTTAAAAACTGCAACATGCATAAAAATCTTAAATGCTCATTTTTGCCTAAGCAAAATAAATCTTCGAAAACCAAATTTGATTTATTTATAATATCTTCGTTTTCCTAAATGTTGGGAAAGTCATATTATTCCCTCTCTTGAGATTTTTATAGGAAAACTTTATGAAGATAATTTTAAATAAATCCAATGATCCTATTTCCAAAATTTGAGAAATCCCAAATATGAAAATAATGAAACTTCCAACTCTCTCCGAGGGTCCTTGAGTTGCGTGAAATTTCCTAGGATCGGAAAATGCGAGAAAATATGATATGCATGATGATCTAATGTATAACATTCCAAATTGAAAACCAAAAACAAATTGTATTTTTTACCAAACATTGACAAATGTTTAATTGTTTGCAAAGTTTCTTCACAAAATGACATTCGTGAAGACGTGGTTGTCTGTTGTCCTCGCCTCCCTCTCCGTGTGTGTTGTCCTCGCCTCCCTCTCCGTGACGCCGCTGCCTGCCGCCTGCCTCGCGCTCTACCGCGACACCCTCTCCCACCCCTTCCTCGCCTCCTTTTGCCACCGCCTTTCGCCACCGCCACCGCCACCGCCCCTTCTTCACTTAATTAATTTGTTTTTACTACATGTTTTCAGGACTGACATAATGGCGGACGATAGAGCTGACCCGATTATGGACAACTATGATCCGGACGGTGAAGCACATATGTTCGGCATCATAAACGGCGATATTCTATATGTGCCGACCGGAGGAGAAGAAGATGATATCTCTTCTTATCTGAACCTTGACGGTGAAGATGAAGGGCGCCGTCAAGAAGATGATGCCGAACAAACGTCGATAAACCATTTATCTTCAAATGGAAGTAGCAACCACCTCCGCGCCGAGGTATATATATACATTGAGCCTCCGGTGATACAAACTAACTGATTTGAATAAATATGTGTGTACTAACGCAGCGACTCTCTTTCTTATTTTAGCCCTCGGCGGATCGTCGAAACAATCGATGCGTCGTCAAAGCGTGGGCGCAACCAAGACGATGAAACAAGGAGAAACATGCACCATCGAGGTTGTCGACAGTGCAACCGGCAGGTCAGCCGGAGCCCCGCAAGAACGCCACCAAGTTTGTCAGCCAATGCGGAGCCATTGTTAGAGACAACGTCTCGATCACCGTCCAGAGTGGAATGAGCCAAAGAAGGCACGAATTGATGGTTTCACTTTTGTCGATAAGAGAACAAAAAAGATTGCTTCAAGAAGCTTATGGAACATTTCGTTCTACCTCCGAATACAACAAATTCGATGAGGAGGGTAACAAGATTGAGGAAAACAAGGAGAGGAGGAGGCTAGTCAAACAGTTCGCTCTTCATAAGATGGCCGACGCATTCGGAAATTCAAGCAAAATCTAGCCCATGACTTTGTCAAGCAGAACAAGACTGGATTTCAAAGGACAATATGAGAAACTGAAACATGATTGGCCAGAATTTGTGAAGCAAAAGAAATCGGAGCAGTTCATTCAAATATCGAAAAAATAAGGAAAATGCGGCTAAGAAGGAGTACAATCATGTTATGGGGCCAGGAGGGTATCGCATTTGGGTGCCTAGGTTGGAGAAGATGGAGAACGAGCTGAGGGCGCGAGGAATCCGTCCAGTGCGGAGGGATGGGACCCAAGGGCCAAAAGCTGGTGGTACGGGCATGGGGAACGCTGAACCCGGAGACAGGGGAGTGTGTTTACCGGGCAAATTAATTAAACCCACCCAAGCCCTTATTGACGCAATGAAGGATGCTCAACAGGGAAGATCAAGTTCAACAGAGAGAACGACGCTACCGACAAAAGCCCTCGGGAATCCTGAACACGGAGGACGTGTACGAGGCATGGGGCACATTCCGTGGAAAATAGGGTTCCCCGTAATCGATGACCCGTCTGATTCTGAAGCCGTAAGAGAAAGATGGATCGGGAATCAGATGTTGTGGCGCGGTTGGCATCGGAAATGGATGTGATGAAGAAAACCATGAGTGTACTAGTAGCGAAAGAGATGCAGCTCGGGTGCAGCATGAAGATCATCCAATGGATCTCGGAAGCCAAGCGGAGAAGCAGCGTGGCTTCCACGGAGGCCCCACCGGCTGGTGCAGATGCACCGACGATCGAAATTACTGCACCGGAGCCTCGGTGGTCGAAATTACTGCACCGGAGCCTCCGGTGGTCGAAATTACTGCACCGGAGCCTCCTCGCTACCCGTGGGCGATATAAAGGAGATGAAAGAATGTCATCTGTATTATCCTATCGGGAACATGTCCATGAAGGTAGCCATCGGCAGTGCTTTACCATGTTTATTCGAGCACTCCACCACAACAACCCCATTCAAGATGGCTATGCTCGTGTCACGGTGGAGGACATAGTCCAAGGGTTTGAGGACCTGAGATTGACATTGCTACACACGAAGGGGAGAAAAGACTTGGAGATGTCAAGCGCCATTTCATTCTATGGCAAAAGAAGTTTATCAAGTTTCCAGCGAGGCGCCAAGGACAACATGTCCACCCCCTTCCGTGGGTGGTGGTGGCGGTGGGGGTGTTGGTGGTGGTGGTGGTGGTGGCGGTTCACCTACACCTCCGTCACGCCACCCGACGCCGCCCCGATCCACAACGTCCGGCGGGTGATCAGCCGACCCCAGCCCTCGTCCGGCGGGTGATCGACGCCGCCCCAATCCACCTCCGGCAAAGAAGCGAAGCAGTCCTGGATTATTAACCCGGACCCTTATGTACCTAAGACCACAAAGGTACCGGAGCCATCATCAAGCCTCTCCCCACAAGGCCTTGGGAACGAGTGCCGAGGAAGTCGGCCGCGGCTGCTGATTTGGAGAAATGGAAGGCGGACTGCAAGAAGAAAAGAGAGCCCGAGCCCAAGCCAGTATTTTCTGATGAGCAAAAGAAGTGGGCTAAGTCATTTTTGAGCACACCGTCCCAAGCCGCGAAGAATCTGCCTAACGACTATGCACGTAAACTTCACAGGCAGGCACTCAGGTTCAAGGAGAACAAAGAGCGGGAGAAGGCCGAAAGTAAAATAAGCGGGAAACAAGTTGCCCAGCTCGGGGAACAAAGTAAACAATCGATTGCCCCGCTTATAGTGGAAGCCTTCTGTCCGGATGCCCCCGAGATACAAGCTGCGGCAGCACAGGGATTGATCAGAACGAGTGCCGAGAACAAGCGGCCAACTTAGGTATTACTCTTCGTGAACTGTTAGGCCTTGATGAGGCACCAGTGAAGGAGGTAGTAATTACATATGTCAAGAATGGGCCTCTCGTCGAGCCTCATGAGGAAAAGGATCTACCTCCACAAATGAAAGGTCTGCTGAAATGGTACAAGGGTTACATAAAAATAAAAACGCCAAAGAATATATTTATGCGGAAGTTAGACATGAGCATCACTTCAAACATTACTATGTACAAATTGAACTGAGTGAATTGTTCCAGCTTTTTCAATCTGCATGAGCTCGACAAATCTATCATCGGTTGCTACGCTACGTAAGTGATTTATTAATTTCTACCCCATCTCGCTCATATTGCCTGCACTATATATATGTCCTAACTATATTGTTGTGTCCGCTATTATACATGCAGAATGAAGATTAAGGAATGCAGAGTAAGGAACATCCATGATGTTGGGTTCATTGACCCACACATCGTTAATGGACATGTGTTGAGCGTCACCTCACCGACGTGACCTGTGGCAGTTTCTTACAAAGCAGGAACTTAAAAGTGATATTCTATTTCCTTACCATTTTGGGTGAGTGTTTCTGTCTTGAGCACATTCTCTTTTGTTTACTCCATGCATGGTATGTGGCCGGCTAATCGATGAGTTATGCATGACGCATCTTGTGCATGTATCGTGTCCGCAGGTTCCACCGGATTCTGCTAGTAATTAAAGTTAACACCTCAGAATGTCTCGCCCACGACTCTCTGAATATGGATCCAAAGCTTTGGGGCGGCATGAGAAGAATGCTGCAGAAGTAATTATTTTCATTCATTTGCGCTCTATATCGATCGGCCTATTTCGTTCATTTCCTAATATCAAGTAACTAATAACTCTCTTGTTCATTTAATTTTCTTTCTCTCTTGTTCATTTAATTTTCTTTGCCTCGTAGGGTTTGGAGACGGTTCGTAGATACAAAGGTCGGTGAATTCAAAAAAGAGCTAGAATTCAAAAGGTCAAAGCCTAAGAATGCTGGGGATATTCAGCCACCGGAGACCAATCTATGTGGATACTATATGCGTGAGATGATCCGAGATACACCTCTGAGCGGGTTCCGAGTGATACCAATGCTCGGAGGAATAACCTCCGGATGATGCTTAGTCCGTAAGCTCGCTTCCGACCACTTCAAGAGGAACTAGCTGGATGGTTCAGCAGGAAGTCCTCCATCCTAAAGGAGAACACTATTACGAGGACGTAGAACTTTATATGCATTAAATCATGTATGGAAACTTGTTCAAAATTGTATATGGTCATCCGATGATATTGAATATATATTGTATATTCCTCTTGAATTCTTTTTGGTTCTAATTTCAAATTTATTTGAAATTGTACATTCATATGCATGTATGTAGTACCGTAGAATATATGAAACTCCTTCAAAATTAAAATAAAGCACAAAAGAAATAAAACAATACAAATTAGGGGGGGCTAAAACCCTAAACCTGTGGCGGCCTTTAGTCGCGGTTGGCCAGAAGAACCACGACTAAAGGTCCTCCGCCCCGACGGCCGCCTGGCGCCCACGTGGACGGGCCGTTAGTCGCGGTTCTTAAGCAGCCGCGACTAAAGGTGGGGGGCATTAGTCGCGCTTATTTGGTCGCGGTTGCCCAACCGCGACTAATGGCAGTTGCGAACCGCGACCAAAGGCCTTTTTTCCACCAGTGGATGGTGCATCTTGAAAAGGAATAACACAATTTCAGACCTATGTCTTCACGTTCTTGCATCACAAACACTATTTAAGACTGTGATAACATATTATAGCCTGAGTTGGAGGCAAAAAAGCAACAGCGGGCAGATAGCTGGCAGAAGAAAGGGGGAGAAAGCTGGAAGCCAAGGCCACATAGGAGGCACGATTGCGTAAAATATTGTTCAACCTTTTACCTTTTTTCTTTTATTTCTACATCAAAACAGCTTGGACCGGGCAAATTGGCCATGCCATCACGTGATCCGATTGTGAAGGCATAATAAGCTCGCTAACAGAGAAACTAGGAGATCTGGGCCAAGTCGTGAACAAGCTCCATGGCCCAATTATTAGCTACTCCATCCGTCGCATAATATAAGATTGTTTCGCAAGCTATAGCTTGCAAAGTGATCTTATGTTGTCAGACGGAGGGGTAGAATGGTTTTTGATGCAAGAGACACAATCATTATGCATCATTGGTGGTTGCACCCATGAACTCCTCATCGGCGACAAGTCTGTATATATACTGAAATTTTAAGGGTCTCCTTCAAATATGCCCTGTAGAGAAAATATGTCTCCCACATGTTACCATTCCTGCACAGAAGGGAACACATGTACACGCTGACCCACGACATCCTCCAGCTTGCCGAAGGGCAGAGGGATGGGGACGGTGCAGCTGCCTAGGAAACTTCTGTCGAACACCAGCAACGGTGTCGAGATCATAACATCGTCGTTCCCACCGGCACGGCTTAGCTCGGACCAGGTGTTGAAGAATTGCCAGAATGTCGTACTGTCTGCGACGCCGTGGTTCATTGACACGGCGATGAAGACGCTGTCGGCGAGCTCAGTGACCTGAGCGGCCAGGAGCGGGAGCGATCCCTCAATGGCGTCCGCACCCAGCAGCCCGTCGAGCGGGAAGAAGGACCACACCACCCGCGGAACCAAGAGCGAGGCGGTGATGTCCGCGACGGTGACGCTGGGAGCCACGGCGTGGACGAACTCGGCGCCTTCGCCGCCGCAGCGGAGCAAAATGGTGAGGCGCTGGCACTGAGGCGACGCTGCGTCGTTGCTAGCCGGCACGATTGCGGCATCGAGGCGTCCGGCATAAGGGTAGAAGTGGCCAAGGGCACGCCCAAAGGAAGAAGCTAGACGCTCCACGTCGACGTGTCCTCCGGTCGTGGGAGGCTTGGGCAGGAGGACGCCCTTCTGGATGTGCTCCACCGTGATAGACTTGAGATCCCACGGCGTCAGGTGGATGGGCTCTACCGTCGGCAAGGCCGTTGTTTCCGGCCGCACCATGCGGCGAGACATGATTCGGACGTCGCCCATTGTCCTTGGACTCTTGGCTCAGTTTACTCTCACACGGCCGGAGTGAGCAGAGCACTATAGTGTGGTTAATAAACAGAGAGCAGATCGAGCACGTACATATGGCATGGCTGTGGGTTGAACCTTTTATGATGTTCTTTTTCAGGCTTAAGCTTCGTGCCTCCAGTTGCGTGATGAAGATGGCCCAGTGACACCACTCGGTGTTTCCTTTTTTCTTCTTTTATTAAGCAAAAGTACCCCGGCTTCTACATCTTTTGATGCACACATCCATATTATCAAAAATTCGGTTCAAAACAAGGTCCCGCTCAAACAATATTGTGAAACTCATAATAAAAAATGTTGCCACAACAGATGAAAATAGGATAAGATGACTAGACACGTATCCAGTTGTTTGGACAGCCATCAAACAGGTTGTACGTATCCTGTGCAACTATTTGCATGGCTTGCACCCAATATCCATAGCTCCTATGGTCTATATTGCCGAGTAACAACTACGTACGGATCCAAGCAGATGCCTTAAAAATAACGGACAAATAGGAAACTGCCGCGTGTTCACCACCTGACAGATGGGACCCCAAGATTAATGCTGAGCCTTCCCTTTGCCAGGAGCTATGCTCGGGAAAATGAACGAATACAAAACTGCCACGTGTCCATCACATGACAGGTGGGACCCCAAGATTAATGCCGCGCGTTCCTTTTGTCGAGATTGGCTCTTGGCAAAACTGATGAATAGGAAACTTCCGTATCTTCCATCTTTACCGAGAGCTACCTCTCGGCAAAGGTTATTCCACTTTGGGGAGACCAGTTCGCTGCTCTCGGCAAATATGTCAGAGTCTACAGGTCCGACATATTTCTCCAAGAGTTGTAGTCAGCAAATTTAGCAGCCTGCTCCAGTTCAAGAGCCTTTGCCGAGTGTGGGTCTCGGCAATATTTTGTCTAGCAGCCTTTTCTCATCTTATTTTTGGTATATTCCTACAACAAAACATATATAGGGATAGTATATAGCACATCCCACATATAAGGAATAGTTCTTAAGCAACATCGCACTTAAAAGCAACAATTCTCAAGCACATCCCACATAAAAGCATGTTGTGCTGTCTCTCTTACAACAATTTTTTCATCTTTCTACGAGAAAAGACATCGCATGCATTACAGTTACTCAAACAGAGGCATTTTCGGTAAACGAGATGCCGGCCGGTGCCATTACCACAGTTAAAAGGAACATCTCTAACACTTCAAAATCGAACAGAAATTATATCTTTCTGCAGTACTAGCATGCTACGAAGACAACACATGTTTACAAGGTTGATCCACATCAAGAATAGATACAAGTCCTAGAGTTCGACTCTTTTTTTCACAAGAACTATCCATAACCACTCTGTTTAGCAATCTGAGGTTAAAATGGATGGCCAAGACAGAGGGTCTAGTGTTCTGGTATCTCGAGTACATGGTTATGGGATTGTGCCGCAAAGCAACATCGCACTTAAAAGCAATAATTCTCTAGCAGATCCCACATAAAAGCACGTAGTTTGTGATGTATCTCTTACAACAATTTCAACTTTCTACGAGAAAAGACATCTCAAGCATTACAATTACTCAAACAGAGGCATTTTCGGTAAATGATTTGTCAGCCGATGCCATTCGCACTGTTAAAAGGGACATCGCTAACACTACAAAATTGAACAGAAATTATATATTTCTACAGTACTAGCATGCTACGAAGACAACACATGTTTACAAGGTTGATCCACATCGAGAATAGATACAAGTCCTAGAGTTCAACTCTTTTTTCACAAGAACTATCCATAACCAACATTTTGGCTACCGAATCCCAAGAAAATTCCGAGGTGGGCGAGAAACACGGATACCGCGATTACCGTAAAATTCCGAGGAAAAACCGATCAAATTTTTTAAATATAATTTGAATTCAAAAATTTCTCAGGAAAGAAACTGAGCTCAACTACTTCATAAGCTTGCTGTTAGCGCAGTGGTAGGTTCTCCCGGTCCGTCCTCAACGTATTTGATGTTGTGGGTTCGATTCTCCTTCCATGTTTTTAAATTTTTATTTAAGAGTTGGTTAAGCAAAAAGAAAAACAAGGTAGCTCTAGAACCGCCGACCTGCGGGTTGCTCGCGCAAGGGAGGGGCATACTTACCACCAGACCATAGCCAGTTGCTTGTTTTAATAGAGTTTCAGCCCTACTTGACCATACTGTAGCTGTTAAAAATCAAAATTATCAAAAAATTCGATCTTTTTGATCGGAACGTAGCTTTCTCGTGGGGTAGCGAGAAACACGCATACGGGGCGGTATCCGTTTCGTGGACTATTACTCACCGTTTTGTGGTCCCAAAGTGATTTCCATGGTTGCTGAACCCCAAGGTGTGCTTATGTGTTGTTCTTCAAGACTCATAGTTTGGGCCGGTTCTGGCCCGTTTCTTGAATTATTACTCACTGTTTTGGGGTCCCGGAGTGATTTTCACGATTGGCAAACCCCGGGGTGCAATTACGTGTCTGTCATCAACACTAGGAATTTTGGCCGATTCTGGTCTGTTTCACGCAATATTACTCACCGTTTTGGGGTCCGAGAGGGATTTCCATGATTGATGATCCCGAGGGTGCGTTGAAGTGTCGGTCATCAACACTCGCAGTTTTGGCCGATTGTGGCCCATTTTGTGGACTATTACTCACTGTTTTGGGGTCCCTTAGCGATTTTCATGTATGACGAACCCGGGGCGCGTTTACGTGTCGGTAATCAACACTCCTAGTTCTGTCCACTTCTGGGCTCTTTTATAGACTATTACTCACTAGTTTCGAGTCCCAAAGCGCTTTACAAGATTGACGATCCCCGGGGTGCATTTACGTATCCATCATCAATACTCACAGTTTTGGTCGATTCTGGCCCGTTTCATGGACTATTACTCACCGTTTTGGGGACCCAAAGCGATTTCCATGGTTGCTGAACCTCAAGGTGTGCTTATGTGTTGGTCTTCAAGACTCGTAGTTAGGGCCGGTTCTGGCCCGTTTCTTGGACTATTACTCACTGTTTTGGGGTCCCGGAGTGATTTCCACGATTGACGAACCCCGGGGTGCGATTACGTGTCTGTCGTCAACACTCGCAATTTGCCGCGCCGCTTGTGCTTCCTCTTGGAGAAGAAGGCACGGCAGGAGCAACAGGCAGAGATGGAACAGAGCTCGCATTTTGCAGCCTAGTGTTTGCATGTTGTGTTTGGTTTGGGGATGTGATTCCATGCAGAGGGCAACTCTATTTATTTGACCACTGCACCAACCATTGTTACGAGGACATCTAAGTCAGTCAACACACATCAATTGAGTCGAAACTGCTGGTTCCTTCATTCATGTGAGCGTGAGCTGTGCAGCACAAGTGTGCCGCATGGTAATTGCCAATATAGCTAGCTAGGTGAGCCCTCTATCCAGGCCCTTCAAATAATGGTGATCTGACCAGACCATAAACCTTGCGTAAGTCTTGGTCCTTTCCACACACACAAGACTGCAAGACCACAAGTCGTGCTGCATGACTAAAGTCCTGTCTTTTCACACGAGCACCAAATGGTACCACACCAAGTTTCGTCTCACTGCACTTCAACTTTTTTTTAGAAAGAAGATTGATGCGATCTTGATAATCAGATTTATTGTGATAATTTTATGTGCCCACAAATTAAAATATATCTCTTATATTAAACTAAGAGGCATACGAGCAAACACATTTTTCACATAGGTAAAACCATTATATGTTGCTTCTAGATTTTAAAAGGCTGATGTTTAAAATCATATTAATGTACCTGAGATGCATACATACGTGTAGTGCAGGGAGTCTGGTCCGTCCGGTGTCAGTCCATGAAGGACTTGAACTGCAAGCAGGCAACGCACATGAATGTAGTACATGCGTGCGTTCACTGTCAATGGAAGATGGACATAATTAAGATTCATGGAGTAGCTGTTGTACTCTTCCACTGTATGACATGTCTCCAACTTTGATATATTTTCTCTTCCGGTCCATTCTACTACGGATCGAGCATTTGGCCTCCTATTATTGACTGACGCGCAGTCCGTATAGGGGGTATAAAGACGAAACCTCATAGCAGACTATCACTGGAACCCTTTCCCCTCACCTGCATTACTGCAATTTAAATTCTACCATCTGCGTTCCTAAATATAAGTCTTTTTACAGATTTCAATATGAGCTACATACAAATGTACATAGACATAGTTTAAAGTGTAGATTCACTCATTCACCCCCGTGGAACACCGACGCCTTGTCCACTCCGCGCTGCTGCCATCCGTCGGCCATGGTGGCGCCCAGGCCGAGATGCATGGTTCCGCCCTCGTCGGCGAGGGAGAGGGCTACGCTGCCCGGTGGACGAGGATACGGCCGGCGCCTACGGCGGCACTGCGAACCGCCTCTCATAGAACGCGGTCGTGATGGCGACGCCCTTCGGCGGCCCGTCATAGCCGGGGCAGAGCTGGGATGGCGGGGCGGGCTCAGTCTGGCACTCTACACCATGAGCTCCGGGCTCCTGTTCGCCATGTGGGCGCTCGTCGCCGCCGTGCCGTGCCAGGACCGGGCCTCCGCGGCCACCCTCGTCGCGCTGGCCAAGCAGGCGCATTGGGCGGCGCCGATGACTAGGGGCAGATCATCGAGGAGTCGAGGTGGAGGGACAAGAAGGGGTTGTCCTTCGGGGCGTCCTCGCCGGTGTCCACGGGGCTCCTTGCCGAGATGCAGGCCATGGGGCGAGCCGCGCGGGAGCTCAACAGCCTACTCAAGGAGATCGCCAAGGAGGAGTATGAGGCCGCGGAGGTGGAGGCCCCGGCGTCGCTCGGCGAGGAGTGGGCCGGTGACGTTCTCGAGCGTGCCCAGGCGCTAGCCGGCGCGTGCGTGTGGGGCAGGTTGGGTGTCTGATATCTTTTGTTTTATAGATCTAGGGGTGTGTGTTATTTTTTTGCTAAGTCAACTCCTTACAATCTGGCCCCACCTGTAAGAAAGTGATTAAACAGGCCAAATCATCCGATCAATGCTTTTTGCAACGACATAACATATTTTCCGGTGTTTTCTGCAACGGATTAACGAGTTGGTGGTTTCGTGCAAGCCTAGCCGCAAATGTGGTGGTTTCTTGCAATTGATTCCTGGAGTATACCTGCTATTAGCCAGCCACAGGCTATTCCTTCACATCTTGGCCAATTGCCAACTACCTCGAGCTACTCCGCTTCTCCGACAGACACACCCTCGTTTCTTTGATGGCAGACACTAGTCACACTACACACAGATAAAAATTTGGTGGAATTTTTGGTGAAAGTTTTTCACAGATATCCTATTATTGATAACTGGCCCAGAATAGCACAAGTAAGAGAGTACACTATCCTATTTTCTTACGTACTCGTACAATGTATCAGAAAATGATATATATTACCTGGAACTACAGCGCCTCAACTCCAGGTAGATCCATTATATTCACTCTACCAACAGTCTTTCTGTACAAGCAAAATACAAAGGCATACAAATCCTTGCTTGAATTAAAATTAGTCCACGTATGAATAATCCCTTGATACCATTATTCCGGAAAAAAAAGTCTGCATAAACCGAAATATGACTAACAAAAAGAGTCATTTTAAGCAGAAGATGCCAAAAATGTACAGAAATACAGAAAAATCTGGAAGCAATAGAAACAAACCTGACAGGTGTGTACTGAGAAATAAGATCTGTAGAAGCTGCAAGTTCGTCATCACTGCAGAACCTTATTAAGGCCGGTTGCCCATATCTTCACAGTTTCATCAGAACATGCAGTTATAACTTATAACATCTCCATTTTCCAAGAATTTAGAATCACATATGCAACCTGAATTTTGAACACAGATCCCATCTGAATTATATATTCCCAAGTGCATGAAGCGCTTGTCTGCATTCTGCTACAATGCTTAAAAAAAATTGATGTTTCTCACCTCCAGTATAATTTCCTTTTCTAAAATAGCACATAATATGAATCCAAACAAGTACTGTCCTAAAAAACACGACAAAGGAATGGTGTCCGTAACTGCAGCCTTGACACTCACAACTGAAATCACCACAACAAGGCTTCTCTTACCATGCCTCGAACAATAACAGAATTGCATCATAATTGCAGGTGTTTAATTCATGTGGCTTGGAAAGAAGACATCAGTGCGGTGTGGGTTTGTGAATTCTCGTGTGCAATCTGGAGGAAATGGATCCAACCAAGATGGCTATCAGTACCGTGTCGGCACAAGTGGCATCCTCACTCCAATCCAAGGCACTGGCTATATGTTGGCAGGTTTTGTTTTTTGAGGTCAGCGTTGCTCACATCATGTTTACTTCGTAGCGAATTTCGGACCTCAATGCAAGAGGCAACACAAGATATCTTCTCTCCAAGAAATTACATTGGAGCATTAAGCAAATTCTATGTCTGGTGCGCACCTGTGTTGTGACCTTGCTGAAGGTGGTGGATTGAAGCTTGGCTTGAAGGATGAGAATCCGTAGTTCAACCTCATGTTGGATTCGCCATCATCGACGGACGTGCGGCGATTCGGGTGCTGGATTTGCTTTATTTACAACATATGGCTGCATGCATCGTGCAGATGCATAGGCCGGGGGTATTCCTCCATTTCAAAAACATTAAGCTAATTGTAGCTGAAACTTTTGACATACTAATAAACTAGGACATCGACGGATTAACATGACCTGATGCGGAATAGTAATATTTCAGCAAACAAACCTCGTATACGGGACGACCTGAGCGCATCATAAGCTACTTTCTTTCGCAGTTTAACTTCCTAGAACAAAATATGTCACGAAAACCACCTAGCTAAGGACTTTAAAGTACATAAGAAGTATCACAAGCCTGAGCCTACTGATCCAGAGGTCAACAGAAAAGGAAACCCTTCCACTTTACATACTTCCTCTGTGAAAGTGTTACTACAATCTTGAGCAGAAATGCACATGCATGAATAGTAATTTCTGAAAAATAGTAAAAAATTCAAAAAAATATGTTCTTTTTTTGTGGATGACCATCAAAAACATTTTCCAACTTCCTGCAAAATTTCACCACGAAAAGACATCAGGTGTGTGCAAAAAAAAAGTGTGCTCCAAAATGCGTCTTTTTGAGCCTTGTATTTTGTTTTTTTATACAAGCCTCCGTGGATGTCATTTCTGGGTGAAGTTTTGCAGGATGTTAGAAATTTTGTTGATGTTCATCCACAAAAAAATCAGAATTTTGTGAGTTTACTCACTATTGTTATATAATTTGCTGTTCATGTTGGTGTATTTGAGCTTGGGAGCAGATTATGCATGTCCCTTCCTCTGTTTCCTTTTACTCTGCAGAAGTCAAACCATACAATGTTTGACCAACTTTATACTAAAAGATATCAAACATCTACATATTAGAGTTATGCAATATGAAAACTTATTTCAGCTTACATCTAATTATAGAGATTTGATATTATGAATGTCATTATGTTTCCCCATAAACTTGATCAAACTCTACAAAGATTGACGCACAACAAAGCTTGTATGCAAGGGTAGAAAGAAAGGAAGGGAGTAAATGGAGAAACTACCATTGAAGAAGACTACCCAATTGCTTAAGATTGAACCTAGCTCGAAAATGTACAAATACACTGACCTGGTTCAACCCTACGGTCGATGACTTGAGAAACTTCAAAGCCGCGTTGTTGCCCCTATCATGCCAGGATGGGTACTATGAGAATTATCGGTTCATGGATGCTAAATGCATGTGTAGGTATACTAGTGTTTCCTTCATTTTCCTTGGCGGATAGGGCAAACTCTCCCCTCCGAACTTCATCGGCGATCTCGTGGATTTGCCTCCCCTCTGCATGCCACTCCGGCAGAAGGTGAAGGGAGGGGAATCCTAGGTGCCTCCATTTCAATTAATAGTTTAGGTTAGGTTTTTTTAGGCATATGGTGACGCTTCTTCTTTTACTTTGTCTTCCGGGCTCCGACCCTCCTCAAGTTCATTCGTCTGGACATAGTTGATAGAGCTTCGACGTAGATTCATCGCAACTCCCTGGGGCGGTGAGCTTAGGGTTTCTTCTCGTGTGGCAATACTTGGTGTTAACCGCTGCACATCTATTAAAGGGTTTAACGGTGCAGAATGCGGGCTCCAGGGAGCTGGTCTTTAAGGGCACATGCATGAAGAGTTCTCTGTTGTCATCAACAAGGTCAAGTCGGCGGCTCTCGTAGTGGAGTAGCCACAACGGCGCATTGGCGGATCGTACTAACAGTGCTAGTGGCCGTTTGGTGATCTCAGAATCTTGGTGTAATTTTTATTATGCTTCAGGTTCTATGTATACGTTAGTAAATTTTCATAATAGATTTGAATCTTTAAAAAAAGGATATACCCCCGTGCCTGGGCAAGCCGCTCCGGCCACGTGGAGCCCTATCTGTCCCGGTTCCCGATCAAACCGGGACTAAAGGTAGAGGGCTTAGTTACGACCCTTTAGTCTCGTTCGGGAACCGGGACAAATGGCCCTCACGAACCGGTTTGAATGGCCCTTTTTCTACTAGTGCATGCACATAATTGACATTTTTCTAATGGGTTCTAGGCACATGAACCGCACCATGTTGGTTTCTTAGATAAAGAGGAGGACCCTCGGCTTCTGCATCTGGACGATGCATGTAGCCACTTTATTAATTATTCACACAAGACCTTACAATGTCATACAACAGTAAGACTAAAGCCACCATCTAGGCAACATTTTTCGCTAATCCTATCCAGTTGATGAAGGGATGCTGATAGTCTGGGCCAAATACCAAACAGACCCCGCAGCCAAACCTAACATCTAAGACATGAGGTCCCAACCAGGACGCCTGTCGGGTATGGAGCACCCACCAGTCCGGCGCACTCCTCAACCAGGACGCCTGCCGGGTATGAGGCCGCCGCAGCCACCTGCCACCAATCCATCTTCAGTGTTGTACTGATGCATCTACCTTGCCCGGTCTAGCTGCCGTCGACGCCATCACGACACCAGACAGCGCCACCTCCCTACGCGCGTCCATCGTCACGCATCTGTCAGCGAGACCCCGCTGCGCCACGCCGCCGAGACCAATCGTCGATGACACGATAGATACCACGCCGCTCCACCACCTGTCCACCCAAGTTGGTACCTGCTCCAAAACGATGCCTCCAGCAAGGAGCGCGACGCCAGACGTCGCCATCGTCCGATCCGTGAAAACATATCTAGGGTTTCCCCCAGAGCAGGCCGAAATGAGTGACGCGACTTGCTATGACGATGCCTTCGACAAGGTAACGGTGCCAAAAGACGCCGCCATCGTCCACCATGACCGTAGTCGAGGCTTGGTTTTCACCGAAAGTCTTGCCGCTCCAAACTCGCCATCGGACAGATGTGAAGCCGGATCCACCGCCTCCTCCTGGCCGACCACCACCAACAGGCCAGCACGCAGCAGAGCGGCCGTCGCCGCGACAGCGGGCAAAGCCCCAACCTGGATGCCCGACCAAGATCAGGAGCCCCAGATCCAAGCCGCCAAGAAAGTCATAGGCCACACCGTCGCCACGCACGGTGCGTCCGCAGCGCCAGGCCAACCGGATCGCCCTGCTTTGCCCGTCCCCGCCGTCCACAACTCCGCTGCCGCGCACGGAGCTCTCGCACGCCTGCGCCACCACAAGGGAATCGTCGCCCCGCCGCCACCTTCCTCAGGGCCGCCCGGCCTTTGCCAAGGAGACCCCTCCGGCGGTGGCGAGACTAGGAGGGGAGGGGGAGGAGTCGTGGCGGCTAGGGTTTTTTTTTTCTCCCCCGAGCCGCCAGGAAGACGACGCGGGGGACGGGCTTGGAGACCGCACCATGTTGGTATATTATGTAAAATAAAAATAACCAATTGTTGGACTTCACATAGACCATGAAGAAATCACATGGAGTCGTGAAGAAATCAGATAAACCCAGACAAAGGGAGTGTTTACTATTGCCGCTGAAGGTGTAATATAAATAAGTTCGCTCTAAGAGAAGACTGTCATGGTATACCATATTCTGCCAATCGAAGATATTAGTGCCTTTTGATAAACTATATAACTTGATTTAGCTCAAGTCGCTGATAGACAAGAATGAAGGGGAAGTGTAACAGCCGAATACCCATTTTAAACAACTCTAGCCTAGCCGTCCTCAGAGATCTTGCACCTTGAAAAAATTTATGATTTGTGTAGGCATCATGAAATCTTTGCCTTCCACTCAATGTTGGTTGAGAAATAACTCTCCAAGACTTTGCGAAGCTCGTCTAAAAAAGAAGTCTTAGCTTAGCTGGCATACACTTCAAGTCTGGCCAATTGCCACACACTATTACTTGCCCGACACGTATATTACTATACATAAACCATGCATGACAAAGTTATGTGACAATGTGCCATATGGTGTTGCATAGATTAGTCTGCCCTAGCTCGATGCCATTTGTCGCAACGAGTAACCAGCGCAACTAAGGTAGGCTGATTAAATAACCAGTATGACTTCTGGGTTAAAAAAATAATAAAAGAAACCAATACGATCTAGTCCCTTGTACTACTCTCCTAGACTATTGGGTCGACCTAGAAGTGAAATTTAAGTGCGGTCACCCAATCTCTGACAAAACGGAGTTGAATTGGCGTGACCCAGTACGACATGCATGCCTCGTCAACACGGTTGCGTCTCGAGAACCAACATATTGTTGGAACATCAGCGGTACCCCCAGCTCAGCCGGGGCAAACATCAGGTTTGACGCTTTGGTATTTCATAAAGATGGAATATTTTTCCCTATCATGTTGTGATGAATGACGCCTTGGTTTACCAAGTAAACGATAGCTACTGAATGATTGTTCGACTAGGCACAAACGTGAAGAACCCACGTACACACACATGGGAGATTAGGAGTACGGTGTCATATAAATATATGAGTACACAGTGCCTATCCGCCACTATAATCGTAGATTCTCGCCCACTTCTTCAGCATGATGGCCACACTTGTTGAACTCGTTGTCTACCTCGCCAATACCAGGTCCATGGTGGTGTTGGGCGGTCTGGTGCTCGCAGCTGCCATATCCGGCTTTCCGAAAGTCATGGCGAAGTGCGGCTCGTTGCCGGGCTTGATCACCATTGTCCTCCTCTTGATGCTCAAGGATATGCCCTGGCTTGCTCTGATCTCTGGGTTCCCCTCCACCTTGTGTTTAAGTCTTTACGACGTGATGGCCACACTTCTTGGCCACCTCATCTATATGGCGTGCATGACTGGTACGTCGTACCTGGTTCTCATTATAGGTCGCCATTGTGCATCACTAGTGTCACACTCCGAGAATAAGTGTCCCAATTGGTTATTCTTCATCACAGTCGGCGTCCACTTCATGGTGATGGATCTGTTCATGAAACAATCTAGTGTCTCCGACATGACGGCCGCACTTCTTGGCCTAGCAAGCAACCGTGTCGGTATGATGGTCACACCAGTTATTGAACTGTTGGCGCTGTCATTTCTGCTGCTCATGGGCCTAGCCGCCTTGGTCTCAACACTGCTTCCGCTAGCCACAGGCAATTACCCCAAGTTGATGTTCGCGAACATCGTTGGCCTCTCCTTCATGGTGATGAAATACATGTTTGATATGGACATGTCGACCAACATGTCTACTCTAGAGTCCGAATTGTTGTCCACATTACCTTCCATTTTCTCAGGCACAAAAGTCACACTCCTTGAGCTTGCTGGCTTCATAGACAATTACCAGGTTGCGTGCTTGGTGATGTGGTATCTCACCATTCTAGCCCTCATCTTGCTAACTCCGAAGTCCAAGTCCATGATGACATGCTCCAAGTACACCATGGCGGCCTTCATCGTCACCCTAGGCATAGTGCTAACAATGCAACCGCCGGCCAAGCCTGTGGAGAAGCATGCTTTGACCTTTGAATCCCGGTCTAGCGTACTTTCCTCCACCTTGGTTTTGGGTGATTTCATCAGGTTTTCAGAGGCAATGAGGATGGAACAAAGGATGGCTATGGAGAAGCTCATCGAGGAATCTAAGGAAACAATTCAGAGCCTCATCATCCATGTGGTTCTGATCCTCGTGACTCTCATAGGCGGCATGGTGTTGTATGTACGGGACCAGTACCTTGTATAGATCAAAAAGTCGAATGCGGAGGTGAAGAATTAATATTTCCAAGCGGTCTTTCATTCCATATGCTCAGGAAAAAGAGACCCAAGACATCACCTAGAAGGTGTTAGCGGTTCTGAAAGAATACGTCAGAGAAAGATTAGCTGTTTCCAGATAGCCATCACTTGAAATATTAGATATCTCTGCTCATTATCTGTAAGCCTCTCTATATGCATTGTTCTCTTGTTATTTGTGTTGCATCCTGAGTAGTAGTATGTAATAAGATATGAGAAATGGTAATGAACAGTTAATTTTTTTCCAAAAAAAAAAACAATTGCGCAACGGAAATCGTAATTAAAGGGAAACTCAATTCGTTAGTGCTAGGTCGTCTGAACCTGTGGATATAACGAAGTCATGCATATGAACTATATGAACTAGATGATACCCCGCGCGTTACTGCGGGGGTTACAATATACTTTTGATTTGATTGTGTGAAATATAAATATTTAAAGTAATAATACGTGAACCAGAATTAAAAATAGATATGACTTATTATATTTGATTACAATTAGTTGAAAATTATTATTGAATATAAGTAGAGTAATATAATGAAAAACATTTTCCCATGCATGGTTGCATGTGGTGGTGGGTCCTTATGCATGGTTGCATGTTAAAGTAGGTCTTATCCATTTCATAATTGTACGGTGATATGGCATACTTGCATGTTGAGATAAATAAGTTAGTGAGGACGAATCTCTTAGGTATATAGGATGCGCACTAACTTGGTCTCCTATCTGGTTGACATGAACCAACTTGAAAATAAATTATGTAGCAATGAAAGTATCTAGGTGACAATTTTGAAAAAGACACACGGAAATAACTTCGCCGGCAGGATCATGGGGCAAGCTAGATTCAGTCATAAGCGATCCAGTATAAGAGCGATGGAGTTCATCGATCAGTAGCTGGGCCTAAGTATACAAGTTCCCTAGGAAGGTAGAATACTACCAATATCGGATTTGGACATGAAAGTCGCATTTGGACGTTTCTAAATAAAATTTTGGAAAACACCATCGTGCATGGCATTTCATTGAACAACTCAGGAGCAAAGACCAGAATAGACGATCTCAGCGGCAAGGCAGCAAAGGACACATTAGAGTTGTGAGCAATGGAGAATAACATGGATGTAATTGACCAGCAAGGGTAAAATACCCGAGCCTCGTTATACATTAATTTCCCTAGGCATGGTGAACACCAGTGACATGGTATCTAGGCATCATCGTCGTGCATGGTATTTCGTCGAACAGCTTAGGTGCACAGGTCAGAACAGGCTGTCTCAACCCTCTACACTGCAAGGCGGTGATGGAATGTCATGGTTGACGCTGTTGGTGTTACGATCCTTACAATGAGTATTAGGGGTACGAATAAGGGGGCAGAGCCTAGCTACAACGCAGATGTAACACTCGGTGTTTAACGAATTTAGGCCCCTCTCGATGGAGGTAAAAGCCCTACGTCTCGTGCCCTGGGGCTTGCTTTGATTTGATGGGTGTGGTTACAAAGATAGCTCGTGCCCGATCATGGATGGGGGAACGACTATATATAGATTCGCCGCAGCCCCACAACCTCCACAACGTCCAGGCATTAAATGACACTGAATGAAGTTACAGTAGTTATGAGCCATTACTACGGCAGTTACAGGTAACGGTAGCCATGCCTTTGTTTAATAGGTGACTTAGGATTTCTCGACTGTTGCTGCTTCCACGCCGCCCGCTTGTCTCCTTGGTTCGAGTGGTGGTTGGCCAGCCGAGTGGCGGGTGGTTGTCCGAGTGCCGGTGAACCGTCCGAATGGACTTCTTGATATACACGTCCGAATGCTGGTACGATCCAGAGATTTACCAAATGTGATGATGAGTCCTTGACCCTACCTGTAATAGATGACCTCATAATTAGCCACCTTCCATGAAGGGGCGTCAAGCTCGTCACTTATCAATCCTAAAGAGGACTTCAGTCAAGTGTTTAACGTGACCGAGTGCACAGGTACCCATAGAGGGTGTCAGTCAGACTGACGTGTGTCCTTTAGGAAAGGAACTGGGGATAATTCCTTTCACTGAGCACCATGCTTCCACTTGCACAGCTCACGTTGCTACAGTACATTGTTGATTATTTCTTGTGTCGTTCTCCATTGATAGTACTGCACTGTAGTTTCCATTGATTGATAGAGTAGACTAGTACAGATCACATTGATTAATTTTGGAAAGAATCACGTTTCCATTACGTCCGGATCACGTTTCCACTAAGTCCGGATTACTTTCGTCTGTCTTGGATTACTTCTGCTGCTGTGGATGTTGGGTGTATCGCTCTGGTTGATGTTTGAGCTTATGACGCTGCCTTGAGGGCTTTATTTATAAAGTCGGGCTTAGGCCTTTTCTCTAAAAGAAAGTCCGGATCAACCTACAAGCAGTGCACTGAGATGTTTAATACAGACATGGATCGGTCGTATTAGATGCATGTTTTATCTGTCTGCAAGAGAAGAGAAAAAAGAGTCAAGGTAGATATCGATGGGGGCTCTCCTATTCCGGCAGCAGCAGGAGGCGGCATGGTTCGCCTCCCTCGCCATCCTTGGCGCTCTGCACGTTGCCGCCATCGCCTTCCGCATCCTCTCCCACCTGCTCTTGCTGCTGCGCCGCCCCGCTGACCTTTGCCACCGCTACGGCGCCTGGGCCGCAGTAACCGGCCTCACGTCCAGCATGGGCCGCTCCGTAGCCCTCGAGCTTGCCCGACGCCTGCCTCAACCTTGTCCTCGTCGGCCGCCACCCTGCCAAGCTCCAGAATATCCCCGACACCATCTCTTGCGGAAAATAATTCTATGAGACCAGGTCTCACGGGTTAGCAGGTGAGACCCATCCTGATGGATGACACGTGGCATTCACAAATCACAAAGCATCTACCTCACCCCCCAGCTAAAATTAGGGTAGAAGAGATTAGATGCTTTGTGATTTATGAATGCCACATGTCATCCATCAGTGTGGGTCTCACCTGCTAACTATGAGACCTAGTCTCATATAATTTTTTTTCATCTCTTGCACCTACGCGGTGCAAACCAAGACCGTCGTGGTCGACCTCGTCCTCATCGCCATGCCTCAAGGTAATTAAGGCTAGGGAGTTTTCATTTTTTGTCTGGCTTAAATTTTGCTGACGGACAAAACCGATGAAATTTCCAAAACTTTGAAATTATTTTAAACAAATTGAATGAATTTGAGCAAATTTTAAGCTCAAACCAATGAAATTTCCTAAACTTTGAAAGTATACTATTAAAGCATCCCAAAACTAATGGACTGTCGTAGTGGTTAGTCCACTGTAGCCATCTTAAAAGTGAAACTGAAAAAAAAGTACTGACCCCTAGTAGCTAGGAAAATAGAAGGCCTGGCTGGCAAGATCCTCGATTATATATAGCTAGGATTTAGTAGGTTTGTACTCCCTTCGTTCAAAATTACTTGTCTTAAAAATAGATGTATCTAGAACTAAAATAAGTCTAGATACATCCATTTTTACGACAACTAATTCCGAACGGAGGGAGTAGTCGGCAAGTTCAAATGTACCAAAATATGTTAACTTAAATTTAAATGTTCCGCTGTCTCGATATGCATGAAATTTCGGAAGGTTAAGGTGATGGACGTACAAGGCATGAGCTGCATATGCTAGTTATATTTACTCATCGTGGCAGGTGACGAAGCGCTGCGGCTGCTCCGGCATCCCGTGGCAGGGCTCGACGTTGGGGTTCTGGTAAACAACGCCAGTCTAGCAAAGCCCTGCGTGGTGTATCTGCAAGAGGCAAACGTGGAGGCCTGGGTGAGGATGATCGGGGTGAACCTGTGGGCGCTGACGGAGGTGACGACGGCGGTCACATGCATTAATACCAATGCATGTGTGTCGTGCAACTGCAGGCGCCGTTGTCCGTGAAGACCAACATGGCGTTGAGGATGGCGGCATCCCGCAAGCGACAAAGCCTCTTGTCCCGCCTAATCATGCTGACATCGGACGAGAATGCCAGAGCGGCGGTCTGCTGGATCGGGCATGGCCCGCTCTGCATGCCTAACCTGGGCTATCTGCCATGTTGTGCTCGACTGGGTGCTCCATGAGTTGTGCCTCCGGGTGAACCTATGGCTTCGAGTTCATTTCCAGCGCCTCAGGACGATGAGAGCATCGCGGCCAAACGTCATCAACAATGGATGTCTGGCTTGCAAGCAAGTCTAATCAGTTTGTGCTGCATCATTTGCTGGTGTGTATGTACACATGTGTTCCATGTATGTGGTGGAAATATATATCTTAGATGCAATCATTAGTTATTTATATTGTCCATGCACATTACGACTGATGTGTATCAACTAGTATGTGACTTGTTTGTGAAACTATATACTGAATTCTAGCTTACTCGGGGAGTACGCCCGTGTCACCAAATTCTGAATTTCGCTTCCTCACCAACAATATCAAAACTTGCTTGAAATCACCAAATTCCCTGGTTTCTCCTTATCCCGAGGCAAGCTGGCTTTACTTCCCCTCCCCTCCCCTAGGGATTCTTGGCTGCCACCTCTCTCCTTCTCGTCCTCCCCGACGAGCTCACAAAGCATGTCGTCCCGGGGCGGGGGGCGGGGGCACACCAAGGTCGTCACCTATCGTAAGTCACTTCTTTGTCTTCTCAGAGAGTCCCTGTTTACTGCTTTCTCGTGGTGTTTGAACTCATGGGACGCTCTAGGTAGTTAGTTGTTGGACGCTCTAGTCCCCCTAGTCAGGGGTGCGTCGCCTCCAGGGGGTAAAGAAATACCGCTCGCTCGCGTCGCCTCCGGGGGGATTGACTCGAGCACCCCAACCGCTGCCGCCCTCGACCTCCCTCCTCCCCTTCTTCCCTGCCGCCGCCGAAGGAGGCCGGCGAGCGAAGCTCGCCCGGCGGACGGCGTACGGCGGGCCTTCCTCCTTTCTTTACGAGGGGATCCTCTAGCTGAGATGCATCGGAGGACGGCGGACGGCGGACGGCGTACATCATGGAGGCGGAATTGGCGCGCTCGGGCGGCGGCCCGATGGGATCCCGGCGGCGCTGCGGGGGCTGGCGGCGGCGGATCTGGGGTTTCCCGCCCCAGATCGGTTCTCCTTCGGGTGGTCGGGCTCGGGCGCCGTCCGGCGGTCCTAAGCGGTGGTGGGCGCTCGCGTTGGCTATCCTCCATCACCGATCTGATTGGGGGCGGCCGAAGGCGTTGGCGTGATGCCGAATCCGAGCACGGTGGTGGCGTCGTCCCCTTCAGGGATGACGGTCGGGTGGTGGGTCCTTGTGGCAGCATCGGTGGCGGTGGATCTTGGGATCCTACTCCCGGGGACGTCGAAGGACGCTGAGGCCGGCGGTGGCGGCGCTGTCTGTGTCGTTCCCTTCTTGAAGGCATCGCCGTGGAGAAGTTCAAGGTCACTCTCTGCTACCTCCGGGGGAAACCCTAGATTAGTTGATCGGATGATGACGGTGCTCTGGTGTCGTCCCCCTCGGGGGCGTCATTCATGGAGGTACACACGGGCTCGGGGAACAAAGGATGGTTTCTTTGGTGGAGTGGTACTTCATCTTATACATTGATGGCGGCGGATCTTGGCGGCGTGGCACTATGGAGATCCGGAGTCCGATGAGCGGAGATGAACTCGCGTAGGGAGGTGGCGTCGACGGCAGTTAGACTGGACAAGGTTTATGCAGCAGTACAACACTAAAGATGGATTTGTGGCAGGTGGCTGCGGCGGCCTCATACCCGGCAGGTGTCCTGGTTGAGGAGTGCGCCGGATTGGTAGGTGCCCATACCCGGCAGGCGTCCTGGTTGGGACCTCAGGTCTTAGATGTTTAGGTTTGGCTGCGATGTCTGTTTGGTGTTAGGCCCAGACTATCTGCGCCCCTTTATCAATTGCATAGGTGTAGCGACAGTTGTTGTTTAGACGGTGGCTTTAGTCTTGCTGTTGTATGGCTTTGCAAGATCTTGTGACAATAATTAATAAAGTGGTCGTATGCATCGCCCAGATGCAGAGGCCGGGGTCATCCTCCTTAAAAAAAAAAGAAGTTAGTTGTTGGACGATGCCATCTTGTAATATTCGTGCGCTCCATGTGGGGACAGCGCTGCTATTTCCATGAGAAGAAATAATAATGTTGTTGATTCTTGTTTTATTTTTGTCGTAGTTTTATTAGGAAGGTGTTCGCATCTTCCTAGTTTGGTCTATTATTATGCAATCTTCTCTCTTGTGTGCTCTAGTGTGGCGTTTCGTAGATCTCTTCAGTTGAATATTTTTCTGAAAAGAAATCTCTTCCGTCAATGCAGCCCCTTGACTCTACCTAATAGAGTAGCAGCCAGACCACTCTGTTTCACTTACTGAATTTGTGAAAAGTTGGTCATCACTCAGTGCACGCACATGTGTGTGTATGTGTGTGTGTGTTGTTATTCTGAGGTCACCCACATAGGCACGTACCATTGGCTCGATCGCTTTGAGATCTGCACCTCTAAAATTTGGATCCTGTAGTAGTACGCTCAGAGCCTCAGACCTCAATCTTTTCATATGGGCTTGGAAATAAGCCGTATGTCCGTAACTTGCAGCCCCTTGACTCTGCTCCTGGTAGATCCATTAACTTCTGCAATAGCACGTAATATGAATCCCAACAAGTAGTATCCACAGAAACAAGACAAAGCAATGGTGACCGTAACTGCAGCCTTGACACTCACAACTGAAATCACCACAGCAGGGCTTCTCTTATCATCCCTGGAACAAAAGCAGATTTGCATTTTGTCTTATTTACCATGCGGCTTGGAAAGAAGACGGCAATGTGGGTTTGTGACTTCCCATGTTCAATCTGGAGGTAATGGATCCAATCAAGATGGCTATCAGTGAAAAAGGCATCCTCGCTCCAAGCCAAAGCACTGGCTTATATGTCTGCAGGCAGGTTTTGTTATACCACGGCATTCCGTCAAACACCCGACGAGCACAACTCATTTTTTTTTCTCAAATACGCATAGCATGCGTATCTTGTACTCCCTCCGTTCCTAAATATTTGTCTTTCTAGAGATTTCAACAAGTGATTATATACGGAGCAAAATGAGTGAAACTACACTCTAAAATATGTCTATATACATCCGTATGTGATAGTCCATTTGAATCTCTAAAAATACAAATATTTAGGAACGGAGGGAGTATTAAAGAAATAAGGGGTACAAGGACCCTCCACCGGCACACCTCGTGATGACGCATTTGGCCTACATGTGATGTGAAGCACTGCAATTGAAAGGAAGAGCAGGGCAGCTCACGGCGGCAGAGTGGACAACAGAGCAGAGGGCCAAGGTGCTGGCAACGAGCCTCCACGCGTGCATGGCTCGTAGATGCGCGCGAATGGCAGAGACGTGCGCAACGAGGAGGGGCTTCCAAAAGGACGACCATTATCTCTTTTTTTAATGATTTATAGACAGTTTTGCACCTCATTTGTTTCAGCTTTTGTTTTAGCAGTGAAATATTTTCAGATGATCTTGTCCCTCCAATCGAACCAAGTTGCTGAAAACATGCATAGGCATAAATCCAACAACGTAACAAACTCATCTGCACAAACATCTACCTCCCTCCGTTCGGAATTACTTGTCTCGGAAATAGATGTATCTAGAACTAAAATACATCTAGATACATCCATTTTCACGACAAGTAATTCTGAACAGAGGGAGTACCTTGTATACATAGTCCATCATCCGTTTGAACCAACTTGCTGAAACATATACAAGCAAAAATCCATGAGGCTAATCCGCTAAGCTCATTTACCTTGAGGACACGTAATTGTGGTTACCGACAATAACCACGTTATTCCACTCAGCAAATAAAATCTTGGTTGTGACTGCTGCTGAGTGAACAATAAATTCCACTACAGACAACATTTAAAGTAAAAAAATTAATGTTTTGGGTGGAATTTATGGATCGGAGGGAGTACATATCTAGACATGAGTTCAGTCAACAATTCCCAAAAGTAAACTGAAGAGAAAGTTAGACTGTTATCGCAAATTGTCACAGGGCGCCTCCTAATCCAGCGTTTCTTTATTTAAATAATGCAAGACGGAATCGAATCTCATGCGTTTGAATGCGCAAAAGATACGTTTATATAGTTGCCTCTGCAACCAGTTGGAAAGGAAAACAATATGATGACGGAAGGAATAACTGAATAATAACCAGAGTATTTAAGAAATCTCGACTCGTTGGTGGCAAGAAGGCTTCAACCTATTCCGGCTGAGGAATAGAAACTCTATGGACGACTTCACTTGATCCTCGGTCCTGTATGCCCGCCGCCAACATCGTTTCCTCGGGAGCACCTCAGCTCTGGTTATTCCTCTATGGACAGCTCTCCTAGTCGAAAAGCTGCACCCACCAAACAACGCATTAGATAGCTCACATACAAATGAATTAAGTTGTATCTTTCGATGTCTGGATAATCTCTACAGTATTCAAAATTTGTCAAAAATATCAAAGTTCTTGTGAATAATCATTTTGAATTCTATAATAATTCATCCAACAGCTTCGCTATGAGTAGAATAACTTAATCTACAAACCCTTAGGTTTACAGCAATTTGTACAAAAATTTGTTATATTTTTCTACAATAGTTTACAATCCAAGCATTTACGACATATTAATCAGAAATTTACTATATATCTACTACTCCTATCAAAACTACGAAATGATACTAGACTTAATTATTCACTTAAACTGAATGCAATGCCCTGAAAGGATTTTGTGCCATACCAATTCCCATTGGTGAATTTAGCAACAAGTCAAATGCCATACGGCCACCTGCCTGGAATAAAGAGGAAGTATCAGCAGGAAACATTTCTAGTATTTCATAGTGTGTCTATATTTTAAGATTTTATTGAATTCCAGTATCCAGAATTCTCATTTTCCCTCACTCCGTACTGATTAATAAATTGGCAAAATGATCTAAAAACATTATGAGATAGGAAAGTACAACAGTACAACTTACATAAATTATTATAAAGTACAAGCTTCATCCCGAATTAGTTGACTCAGATTTGTTTAGATACGAATACATCTAGTCAGCGAATTTGGAACAGAGGGAGTATTTTTATTATTCTCTCTGTTATATAATTGGTTTTAGTTCAAACTAGAACTAAATCCACGACAACTGTTGGAACAGAGGGAGAAATAATAAATAAAAAAGCAATGAGTGAACTTTTTTTGAGAAAATGGTCCACTTTTGAATCCTCAACTAACCACAACATTTAATTTACTTCGCCCCCAGCTTCAATACCGCTTTAGAATACACCCTAAACTATTGAAACTATTTACTTTACCGCCCTAACATAGTTACAAGTTGGTCCACCTTCCAATTGACCAGTGAGTGCTGATGAGACATTATAGTAACCATATAATTTAAAAGGCAGCCCAGTGCATATAGTTCCCGCTTGCGGAAGATCCGGGAAAAGGTCCAAGCACTTTGGGACTATTGCACGCAGCCTTTCCCTGCATTTATGCTAATGAGGCATTATAGTCTGCATATAATTTAATGAAAGACAATAAAAGAACTGGCCGGTTCAACATGTCAGTCTAATATGGTAACAGGGGATTACCCTAACGGAATCACACCAAGGTTGGGCCCTCCTGTCGGTGTCACACCGGCGCTTTGAACACCGGCCGGTGAGCGTGCACACGGCGGCATCTCTCTGGGACCGGGCAGGAGCACGTGAGGCAGCTGCACGAGCAGGCCAGAGAGCATGCTAGAGTGGCGTGCGTCTGAGGAAGCAAGCACGGAGAGCTAGAGCTGCAGGAGCTGCGCAGGCCAGAGCTCGCAGCGAAGCTAGGTGAGGGGGAGCTTTGGGGGGGGGGGGGGGGGATACCAGGCGCTGACCTAGACCATGACTAAGGCTGATGCCGGAGCGGGGCACACAATGCAAAACACGCAGCAACGCACACACACAGCAAGCAGAGCACCCAGCGGCACACACACCGCACCTCGGTGTCGTTTCGTTGGAGCCAGGGGATCCGCCCACAGTCTTTGCTCCTGCTGCTCAGCCACTGGTTTTCCGGACGCATTTTAAATTCACTGGCCTATGAAGCAAACAAGTGTATGTCTGTAAGTGATTTCTTTCCGTAATTAAAGTCTCAAGCTAGCTGTAGTGCTCATTGATCGATCATTACCTGTAATTATCCTTACTATATTCTTCTCGGTGGTATTATGTAGGATGAAGATGTATGAAATGAAAAAAGCTGGACGCTATGGTATTGGGTTCATTGACCCAAATACCATTAATGAACACACATGGAAATTGAAATGGTATAAATAAGATATAGAGAATAAAATGCTAGAGTTCTGGAAGCGCCTCAATACCAATGAAGATATACTACTTCCTTACAACTTCCTGTGGGTCACATTGTCTTGTACTACAAATTCTATTTTTGCTTACTAGCTAGCTAGATGTTGATTAGTGTTATGCACATGCCCGCTTAATTAAGACATGCAAACATGTGCGCATATAGTTACCACTCAATCTTGTTAATCATTAAAGTTGACGAAGGAACAATTCAAGTACTGGACTCACTACTTAAAAAAGAAAGTGACTTCACCATCTTGAAGGGGATAGTCGACAGGTAATTTCAATCATTATTAACTATATCTCGGCCTATTTAGTTCTTCATTTTCTGATATCAACTATTTAATAACCCTTACTCATTTCCTTTGTCGGTGGGCAGGACTTGGGCAAAGTTCATCAAGGTATCGACAAAAGTTGTATTGGTATCGACCCAAGGTAAGTAATTAAGTAGTACTAGCTAGCTACCATCTTTTTTATTCTTGTTTCAATACCGTTAATTAATTATCATGCTTGATTAACTATTATCTGATTAAATTCTGTTCTCGTAAAGGCCCTAAAGCAGGCGCCGGGGACTGAAGTGTGTGCATACTACGTTTGCGAGAACATTCGCATGATGGCATCCGAAAGGAGCAAATCTGATAGATAACAATGGGTACGTTTGATAGAAAATTATTCACAATTTTTACATGATTATCGATATCTAGTCACACAACTAATACACATGCATATTGATCTCCTTATTAACAGTTCAAAGACGTGCGGGAGAAGCTCCTACCAACGGAGCGCATACGAGCACTTCAAGAGGAAATAGCAGGTATTTGCTCGACCAGGTCATAGATCCCAAAGGAGAATACTATTACCCGCTACCGCCCCCATGAACCACTCCCAATTTTCATCATGCTCCGAAGGCACCAAGGCAACATGTAGGAGAAATTGTATATATACATAATTATATATATATATATATATATATATATATATATATATATATATATATATATATATACATACATACACATATGTATGTGTGAATAATGGTGATTCTGACATATTCGATGGTATAAATATGATCGGTTCTACGAGAAATTATATATATTTATATATATGCATAACGTGTACAATATGTAGCCCCCAAAACATTTTAGTACCGGTTGGTGTTACCAACCGGTACTAAAGTGCTCAACGCCCCCAGCGATGGCTCGTGCCACGTGGTGGCCCTTTAGCGGCGGTTCGTGTTGGGGAACGTAGCATAAATTAAAAAAAATTCTACGCATCACCAAGATCAATCTATGGAGTTTACTAGCAATGAGAGAGATGAGTGCATCTACATACCCTTGTAGATCTCGAGCGGAAGCGTTCAAGAGAACGGGGTTGATGGAGTCGTACTCGATGTGATCCAAATCACCAATGATCCTAGCGCAGAACGGACGCCACCTTCGCGTTCAACACACGTACGAAGCGAGGACGTCTCCCGCGCCTTGAGCCAGCAAGGAGGAGGGAGAGGTTGAGGAAGAGAGCTCCAACAGCAGCACGACGGCGTGGTGGTGGTGGAGCAGCAGTACTCCGTCAGGGCTTCGCCAAGCTCTTAACGGAGGAGGAGAGGTGTTGGGGAGGGGAGGGGCTGCGCCTTGGATGTGTCATGCAGCCCACCCCTCACCCCTCTATTTATAGGGCAAGGAGGAATGGGGCCGTCCCCCTCTAGATGAGATCTAGAGGGGGGGGGGGGGGCAGCCATGGGGAGGGGGCTTGCCCCCAAGCAAGGGGGCGCCCCCTTTAGGGTCCCCCCCAACCCTAGGCGCATGGGCCCAAGGGGGAATGGCGCCCAGCCCACTTGGGGCTGGTTCCCTCCCACATACAGCCCATGGGGCTCTCCGGGAGAGGTGGCCCCTCCCGGTGGACCCCCGGAACCCCTCCGGGGGCCCCGGTACAATACCGATATGCCCCCGAACCTTTCCGGTGACCGTATGACAACTTCTCATATATAAATCTTTACCTCCGGACCATTCCGGAACTCCTCGTGACATCCGGGATCTCATCCGGGACTCCGAACAACATTCGGTAATCACATACAAGTCTTCCTAATAACCCTAAAGGCCATCGAACTTTAAGTGTGTAGACCCTACGGGTTCGGGAACCATGCAGACATGGCCGAGACAACTCTCTGACCAATAACCAACAGCGGGATCTGGATACCCATGTTGGCTCCCACATGTTCCACGATGATCTCATCGGATGAACCAAGATGTCGAGGATTCAATCAATACCATATACGATTCCCTTTGTCTACCGGTATAGCACTTGCCCGAGATTCGATCGTCGGTATACCAATACCTTGTTCAATCTCGCTATGGCAAGTCTCTTTACTCGTTCCGTAACACATCATCCCCTGATCAACTCCTTGGTCACATTGAGCTCATTATGATGATGTCTTACCGAGTGGGCCCAGAGATACCTCTCCGTCACACGGAGTGACAAATCCCAGTCTCGATTCGTGCCAACCCAACAGACACTTTCGGAGATACCTGTAGTGCACCTTTATAGCCACCCAGTTACGTTGTGACGTTTGGTACACCCAAAGCATTCCTACGGCATCCGGGAGTTGCACAATCTCATGGTCTAAGGAAACGATACTTGACATTAGAAGAGCTTTTGCAGACGAATTACACGATCTTGTGCTATGCTTAGGATCGGGTCTTGTCCATCACATCATTCTCATAATGATGTGATCCCGTTATCAATGACATCCAATGTCCATGGTTAGAAAACCGTAACCATCTATTGATCAACGAGCTAGTCAACTAGAGGCTCACTAGGGACATGTTGTGGTCTATGTGTTCACACATGTATTACGATTTTCGGATAACACAATTATAGCATGAATAATAGACAATTATCATGAACAAGGAAATATAGTAATAACCATTTTATTATTGCCTCTAGGGCATATTTCCAGCAGTCTCCCACTTGCACTAGAGTCAATAATCTAGTTACATTGTGGTGAATCGAACACCCATAGAGTTCTGGTGTTGATCATGTTTTGCACGTGGAAGAGGTTTAGTCAATGGATCTGCGACATTCAGGTCCGTATGTACTTTACAAATATCTATGTCTCCATTTTGAACATTTTCACGAATGGAGTTGAAGCGACGCTTCATATGCCTGGTCTTCCTGTGAAACCTGGGCTCCTTGGCAAGGGTAATGGCTCCAGTTTTGTCACAGAAGAGAGTCATCGGGCCCGACGCACTGGGAATAACCTAGGTCGGTAATGAACTCCTTCACCCAGATTGCTTCTTGTGCTGCCTCCGAGGCTGCCATGTACTCCGCTTCACATGTAGATCCCGCCACAATGCTTTGCTTCCAACTACACCAGCTGACTGCCCCACCATTCAAAATATACACGTATCCGGTTTGTGACTTGGAGTCATCCAGATCAGTGTCGAAGCTAGCATCAACGTAACCCTTTACGACGAGCTCTTCGTCACCTCCATAAATGAGAAACATATCCCTAGTCCTTTTCAAGTATTTCAGGATATTCTTGACCACTGTCCAGTGTTCCATGCCGGGTTTACTTTGGTACCTTCCTACCAAACTTACGGCAAGGTTTACATCAGGTCTGGTACACAGCATGGCATACATAATAGACCCTATGGCCGAGGCATAGGGGATGACACTCATCTTTTCTCTATCTTCTGCCGTGGTCGGGCTTTGAGCCGCGCTCAATTCACACCTTGCAATACAGGCAAGAACCCCTTCTTTGACTGATCCATTTTGAACTCTTCAATATTTTTTCAAGGTATGTGCTTTGTGAAAGACCAATGAGGTGTCTCGATCTATCTCTATAGATCTTGATGCCTGATATAAGCAGCTTCGCCAAGGTCCTTCACTGAAAAACACTTATTCAAGTAGGCCTTTATGCTTTCCAAGAGTTCTATATCATTTCCCATCAATAGTATGTCATCCACATATAATATGAGAAATGCCATGAGCTCCCACTCACTTTCTTGTAAACGCAGGCTTCTCCATAAGTCTCAAGATAAACCCAAATGCTTTGATCATTTCATCAAAGCGAATGTTCCAACTCCGAGATGCTTGCACCAGCCCATAGATGGAGCGCTGGAGCTTGCATACCTTGTTAGCATTCTGAGGATCGACAAAACCTTCCGGCTGCATCATATACAATTCCTCCTTAAGAAACCATTAAGGAATGCCGTTTTGACGTCCATTTGCAATATCTCATAATCATAGAATGCAACAATTGCTAACATGATTCGGACGGACTTCAGCTTCGCTACGAGTGAGAAGGTCTCATCGTAGTCAAGCCCTTGAACTTGTCGATAACCTTTAGCGACAAGTCGATCTTTATAGATGGTAACATTACCATCCGCGCCCGTCTTCTTCTTAAAGATCCATTTATTTTCTATCGCTCGCCGATCATCGGGCAAGTCTTTCAAAGTCCATACTTTGTTTTCATACATGGATCCTATCTCGGATTGCATGGCTTCAAGCCATTTGTTGGAATCCGGGCCCGCCATCGCTTCTTCATAGTTCAAAGGTTCACCATTGTCTAGCAACATGATTTCCAGGACAGGGTTGCCGTACCACTCTGGTGCGGAACGTGTCCTTGTGGACCTACGAAGTACAGTAGCAACTTGATCAGAAGTTTCATGATCATCATCATTAACTTCCTCTCTAATCGGAGCAGGCACCATAGAAACATTTCTTGAGCTACACTACTCTCTGGTTCGAGAGGCAATACTTCATCTAGTTCCACTTTCCTCCCACTTACTTCTTTTGCAGGAAGCTCTTTCTCCAAAAAGGATCCATTCTTGGAAACAAAGATCTTGCCTTCGGATCTGAGGTAGAAGGTATACCCAATAGTTTCCTTAGGGTATCCTATGAAGACGCATTTTTCAGATTTGGGTTCGAGCTTTTCAGGTTGAAGTTTCTTGACATATGCATCGCATCCCCAAACTTTTAGAAACGACAGCTTAGGTTTCTTCCCAAACCATAATTCATACGGTGTCGTCTCAACGGATTTCGACGGAGCCCTATTTAAAGTGAATGTGGCAGTCTCTATAGCATAACCCTAAAATGACAGCAGTAGATCGGTAAGAGACATCATGGATCGCACCATATCTAATAGAGTGCGATTATGACGTTCGGACACACCATTACGCTGAGGTGTTCCAGGCGGCGTGAGTTGTGAAACAATTCCACATTTCCTTAAGTGCGTGCCAAATTCTTGACTTAAATATTCTCCCCCATGATCTGATCGTAAGAATTTGATTTTTCTGTCACGTTGATTCTCAACCTCACTCTGAAATTCCTTGAACTTTTCCAAGGCCTCAGACTTGTGTTTCATTAAGTAGACATACCCATATCTACTTAAGTCATCGGTGAGGGTGAGGACATAACGATAACCACCGCGAGGCTCAACGCTCATTGGGCCGCACACATCAGTATGTATGATTTCCAATAAGTTGGTTGCTCGCTCCATTGTTCCGGAGAACGGAGTCATTGTCATTTTGCCCATGAGGCATAGTTCGCATGTGTCAAATAATTCATAATCAAGAGACTCCAAAAGTCCATCTGCATGGAGTTTCTTCATGCGTTTGACACCAATGTGACCAAGGCGGCAGTGCCACAAGTATGTGGGACTATCATTATCAACCTTACATTTATTGGCATTCACACTATGAATATGTGTAACATCACGTTCGAGACTCAATAAGAATAAACCATTGACCAGCGGGGCATGACCACAAAACATATCTCACATATAAATAGAACAACCATTATTCTCGGATTTAAATGAGTAGCCATCTCGCATTAAACGAGATCTAGATACAATGTTCATGCTCAAAGCTGGTACTAAATAATAATTATTGAGGTTTAAAACTAATCCCGTAGGTAAATGTAGAGGTAGCGTGCCGACGGCGATCACATCGACCTTGGAACCATTCCCGACGCGCATCGTCACCTCGTCCTTCGCCAGTCTCCGCTTATTCCGCAGCTCCTGTTTTGAGTTACAAATATGAGCAACCACACCGGTATCAAATACCCAGGAGCTACTACGAGCACTGGTTAGGTACCCATCAATAACATGTATATCACATATACCTTTGGTATTGCCGGCCTTCTTATCCGCTAAGTACTTGGGGCAGTTCCGCTTCCAGCGACCGTTTCCCTTGCAATAAAAGCACTCAGTCTCAGGCTTGGGTCCATGCTTTGGCTTCTTCCCGGCAACTGGCTTACCGGTCACGGCAACTCCCTTGTCGTCCTTCTTGAAGTTCTTCTTACCCTTGCCTTTCTTGAACTTAGTGGTTTTATTCAACATCAACACTTGATATTCCTTTTTGATCTCCACCTCCGCTGATTTCAGCATTGAATATACCTCAGGAATAGTCTTTTCCATCCCCTGCATATTGGAGTTCATCACAAAGCTCTTGTAGCTAGGTGGGAGCAACTGAAGGATTTTGTCAACGACCGCATCATCCGGGAGATTAACTCCCAGCTGAGACAAGCGGTTGTGTAACCCAGACATTTTGAGTATGTGCTCACGACGTAACTATTCTCCTCCATCTTACAACTGTAGAACTTGTCGGAGACCTCATATCTCTCGACCCGGGCATGAGCTTGGAAAACCATTTTCAGCTCTTGGAACATCTCATATGCTCCGTGCTGCTCAAAATGCTTTTGGAGCCCCGGTTCTAAGCTGTAAAGCATGCCGCACTGAACCAGGGATTAATCATCACTACGCGACTGCCAGGCGTTCATAACGTCTTGATTTGCTGGGAAGACAGGTGCTTCACCTAGCGGTGCATCAAGGACATATGCTTTCTTGGCAGCTATGAGGATAATCCTCAGGTTACGGACCCAGTCCGTGTAGTTGCTACCATCGTCTTTCAGCATGGTTTTCTCTAGGAACGCGTTGAATTTGAGGGCAACATTAGCGTGGGCCATTTAATCTACAAGACATATTGCAAAGTTTTAGACTATGTTCATGATAATTAAGTTCATCTAATCAAATTATTTAATGAACTCCCACTCAGATGGACATCCCTCTAGCCATCTAAGTGATACATGATCCGAGTCAACTAGGCCGTGTCCAATCATCACGTGAGACGGACTAGTCATCATCGGTGAACATCTTCATGTTGATCGTATCTTCTATACGGCTCATGTTCGACCTTTCGGTCTACCGTGTTCCGAGGCCATGTTTGTACATGCTAGGCTCGTCAAGTCAACCTAAGTGTATTGCGTGTGTAAATCTGGCTTACACCCGTTGTATGCGAACGTTAGAACCTATCACACCCGATCATCGCGTGGTGCTTCGGAACAACAGACCTTAGCAACGGTGCACAGTTAGGGGGAACACAATTCTTGAAATTATTGCGAGGGATCATCTTATTTAAGCTACCGTCGTTATAAGCAAATAAGATGTAAAACATGATAAACATCACATGCAATCAAATAGTGACATGATATGGCCAATATCATATTGATCCTTTGATCTCCATCTTCGGGGCGCCATGATCATCATCGTCACCGGCATGACACCATGATCTCCATCATCATGATCTCCATCATCGTGTCTTCATGAAGTTGTCACGTCAACGATTACTTCTACTACTATGGCTAAAGGTTTAACAATAAAGTAAAGTAATTACATGGCGTTATTCAATGACACGCATGTCATACAATAATTAAGACAACTCCTATGGCTCCTGCCGGTTGTCATACACTAGTAGAAAACAGGGCTTTCGTCCAGGCCAGTTTAGCCCATTAGTCCCGGTTCAATCCAGAACCGGGACCAATGGAGCTATTTGCCCCGGTTCGTGAGCCCAGGGGCCGGCCGGGCCACGTGGGCCATTGGTCCCGTTCGTCCGGGACCTTTTGGTCCCGGTTGGTGGGACGAACCGGGACCAATGGTCTTGGCTCCTGGCCAACCACTATTGGTCGGTTGGTGGCTTGAACCGGGACCAAAGGCTTCCCTTTAGTCCCGGTTCATGCCACCAACCGGGGCTAATGGTGCTGCCTATATATAGCCCCTCGCGCAAGAGCAGAGCAAACTGCTCTGTTTTTTCTGGCCGAGGGGGAGAGGGCTTGGTGGTGCTCTAGCTCACCTCCTATGCACACAAGGTGTTCGATGGAATGCCCGAGCCACACTACTTAAGGTTTCTCCTCTCCAAGCTCGACTGCCAAGCTCCATTTTCCTCAATATTTATCTAGGTTTAGCGGTCCGTCACGCCCCGTCCCCATCTTCATCACCGTCGATCACCCGCGCCGATCTCATCGCCGGCACCACCGTGGCGAGCCTCTTGTTCTTATCTTCTTTCTGAAAGGAAAAATATTATTACTTGTTTGTTTAGATAGATACTTGTATTATTTTCTTACTTTTATTATTGCATCTTATATAGTGCGATGGTTTTGGTATCCGCCCGTCGGCCCCTCGTCCTGTCTATGATTCGGATGTGGTATATATTATCTTTTCATAACTATTGGTTCATTTATTGTTTATGAAAATTATGCCGACCAACGTGACATAGATTTTATTTATCTAGGAGGTTGTTGAACCGGAAATTCCAACCGACCCTATTGTCGAGAGGTTAAATTTAGTTGAAGAAGAAAACAATTTCTTGAAGGAAAAAATAAAAAACTTGAGGAGGAAAAGATGATATTGGAGATGCATGTAGCGGATGTCGACGATGATCACAAGATCAAGATGGATGCAATGCGCTTGAAGATGAGAAAGATTAGAAAATATGCCATTCATACCGAGGCTTGGTATCATTATGTCGTTGGATCAGTTGTTACCTTGGTTGCGATTATGATCGTATTTGTTTTCGCATTGAAATGTTTTACATAGTTTCAATGTATGGTTTAATTAATTTAGATGCTCTGCAGAGCTTTATGTTGTTAGATGAGAACTATGTATGTACTTTGGTTTTTATGTAATGATGAACTTCTATTAATTTGGTCACTTAATTATCTATTCATGATGTTCTGTAATGATTCTTGACACACTTAATTATATATAATGCACGCAGATGAACCGGCAATGGATGTACGGTGACAGACACACCTCCGAGTACATTAAGGGCGTGCATGATTTTCTTGAAGTGGCTGAGGCAAACAAGCAGAATGGTTTTATGTGTTGTCCATGCCCTATATGTGGGAATACGAAGTCTTACTCTGACCGGAAAATCCTTCACACCCACCTGCTTTACAAGGGTTTCATGCCACACTATAATGTTTGGACGAGGCACGGATAAATAGGGGTTATGATGGAAGACGGCGAGGAAGAAGAGTACGATGACAACTATGTGTCCCCTGAATACGGTGATGCTACTGAACATCAAGATGCACCAGACGATGTGCACGATGGTGCTGGAACGGGCGAAGCTGCTGAAGATCAAGAGGAACCAGACGATGTGCCCGATGATGATGATCTCCGCCGGGTCATTGTCGATGCAAGGACACAAATCGAAAGTAAAAAGGAGAAGCTGAAGTTCGATTGCATGTTAGAGGATCACAAAAAAGGGTTGTACCCCAATTGCGAAGATGGCAACACAAAGCTCGGTACCGTACTCGAATTGCTGCAGTGGAAGGCAGAGAATGCTGTGCCCGATAAAGGATTTGAGAAGCTACTGAAAATAATGAAGAAGAAGCTTCCAAAGGATAACGAATTGCCCGACAGTACATACGCAGCAAAGAAGGTCGTATGCCCTCTAGGATTGGAGGTGGAGAAGATACATGCATGCCCTAATGACTGCATCCTCTACCGTGGTGCCTACAAGGATATGAACGCATGCCCGGTATGCGGTGCATTGCGGTATAAGATCAGACGAGATGACCCTGGTGATGTTGACGGTGAGCCTCCCAGGAAGAGGGTTCCTGCGAAGGTGATGTGGTATGCTCCTATAATACCACGGTTGAAACGTCTGTTCAGAAACGGAGAGCATGCCAAGTTGATGCGATGGCACAGTGAGGACCGTAAGAAAGACGGGAAGTTGAGAGCACCAAAATCGAGAGAAAGTACTGGGATGAGTTTGCAAAGGACCCAAGGAACGTATGGTTTGCTTTAAGCGCGGATGGCATTAATCCTTTCGGGAGCAGAGCAGCAATCACAGCACCTGGCCCGTGACTCTATGTATGTATAACCTTCCTCCTTGGATGTGCATGAAGCGGAAGTTCATTATGATGCCAGTTCTCATCCAAGGCCCTAAGCAACCCGGCAACGACATTGATGTGTACCTAAGGCCACTAGTTGAAGAACTTTTACAGCTGTGGAATGGAAACTGTGTACGTACGTGGGATAAGCACAAAAAGGAGGAATTTGAACTAAAGGCGTTGCTGTTCGTGACCATCAACGATTGGCCCGCTCTCAGTAACCTTTCAGGACAGACAAACAAGGGATACCACGCATGCACGCACTGTTTACTTGACACCGATAGTATATACCTGGAAAGCTGCAGGAAGAATGTGTACCTGGGCCATCGTCGATTTCTTCCGACCAATCATCAATGTCGAAAGAAAGGCAAGCATTTCAAAGGCGAGGCATATCACCGGAAGAAGCCCACCATGCGTACCGGTGATCACGTACTTGCTATGGTCAATGATTTACACGTAATATTTGGAAAGGGTCCCGGCGGACTAGCTGTTCCGAATGACGCTGAGAATCACGCACCCATGTGGAAGAAGAAATCTATATTTTGGGACCTACCCTACTGGAAAGACCTAGAGGTCCGCTCTTCGATCGACGTGATGCACCTGACGAAGAGCCTTTGCGTGAACCTGCTAGGCTTCTTGGGCGTGTATGGGAAGACAAAAGATACACACGAGGCACGAGAGGACCTGCAACGCTTGCACGAAAAAAGAGGGCATGCCTCCGTAGCAGTATGAAGGTCCTGCCAGCTACGCTCTTCTTAAAAGAAGAGGAAGAAATATTCTTTCAATGCCTTCTCAAGATGAAGGTCCCGACTGGCTTCTCGTCGAATATAAAGGGAATAATAAATATGCCCGAGAAAAAGTTCCAGAACCTAAAGTCTCATGACTGCCACGTGATTATGACGCAACTGCTTCCGGTTGCATTGAGGGGGCTTCTACCGGAAAACGTCCGATTAGCCATTGTGAAACTATGTGCATTCCTCAATGCAATATCTCAGAAGGTGATCGATCCAGAAATCGTATCAACGCTAAGGAGTGATGTGGCGCAATGTCTTGTCAGTTTCGAGCTGGTGTTCCCACCATCCTTCTTCAATATCATGACGCACGTATTTCTACACAATATGTACCCCTTTGAGAGGTTCATGGGAGTCCTAAAGAAATATGTTCGTAACCGCGCTAGGCCAGAATGAAGCATCTCCATGGGCCATCAAACAAAGGATGTCATCGGGTTTTGTGTTGACTTCATTCCTGGCCTTAAGAAGATAGGTCTCCCTAAATCGCAGTATGAGGGGAGACTGATCGAAAAGGCACGCTTGGAAGAGACTCAATAATATGCAGGGACGGATATTCTTGGTCTCAAGCACACTACACAGTTCTCTGAGAACTCTACCTTGGTGACCCCGTATGTCGATGAACACAAGAACAATCTGCGCTCCAAACACCCGGAGCAGTGCGACGACTGGATTACATGTGAACACATCAGGACATTCAACAGTTGGTTGGAAACACGTCTCAGAGGTGACAACACTGTTTGTGATGAGCTGTACTTGTTGTCCAGGGGACCATCTTCAACTGTAATGATTTGGAAAGGATACGAGATAGATGGGAATACATTTTACACGATTGACCAAGATGAAAAGAGCACCAACCAAAACAGCGGTGTCCGCTTTGATGCAGCAACCGACAAGGGAAATGACACATATTATGGTTACATAGTAGACATATGGGAACTTGACTACGGAGTAGATTTTAAGGTCCCTTTGTTTAAGTGCAAGTGGGTCAATCTGTCAGGAGGCGGGGTATAGGTAGACCCACAGTACGGAATGACAACAGTGGATCTGAAAAATCTTGGGTACACTGACGAACCATTCCTCCTAGCCAATGATGTGGCATAGGTTATCTATGTGAAGGACATGTCTACCAGACCGAGGAAAAGAAAAGGTAAGGAAGCGAATACATCATACAATGAGCCAAAGCGCCACATTGTTCTTTCAGGAAAAAGGGACATCCTGGGAGTGGAGGGCAAGATGACATGTCTCAAGAGTATGAAAAGTTTCATGAAATTCCTCCTTCAAAGTCAAGGCTGACCCAAGCATCCTGATAAACGATGAAGATTATCCATGGATACGGCGCAATAAGCAAGCGACACAAGCGAAGAAAAAGTGAAGACTTTCTCCCAACTATTATGATGATACCATGCCAACTTTGTAATGCATTTAGTATGATACCATTGTCCGCTTTGTACATGCACATGCTATGCCAACTTTTTCAGAGTTCATTTGAAAACTATGAATTTGAAAACCTCGCCAATCAAGGGCGCTCACACCGGTTTATAAGCCCGTCCCTCTACACACCCTTTTGTTGTAAGCAGAAACAAAATAAAATAAATAAAGCAACAAAGAAAACAAAAAAAGTGTTTTCAAATTTGAAAAGTAATGGCACTAACAGAAAGTTTATAATTTTTCTAAAACTAAAAGCAAAAAGAATTAAAAAATAAAGAAAAAAACAACAAAAAATAAATAATGCTGAAAACAGAAAAAAAAACTGAAAAAAATAAAAATAGCAACAATAAGTATTTTGTTGTAAGTAGAAACAAAATAAAATAAATAAAGCAACAAAGAAAACAAAAAAAGAGTTTTCAAATTTGAAAACTAATGGCACTAACAGAAAGTTTATAATTTTTCTAAAACTAAAAGCAAAAAGAATTAAAAATAAAGCAAAAGACCAAAAGAAAAATAAACCAAAACCAAAATAAACTAAATAAAGCAACAAATAAAACAAAAAACAAAAAAAAAGTGCCACCTCTCTTTGGGCACCCACGGCCTGAATACGACTAGAAACCCTACCATGGGCCAGATTCAGGCCCGGAGGCCCAATGAGGCCCACAGGCACATATTGCATGTTTAGGCCCGAAAGCCTGCTTCAGAGAGGAACTCGAGAGGGAAGGCGCACCGCACCTTATAAACTGGTGCGGCTCCCTCTCAACTAGCGAGGTGGGACTAAACATTTGACGCGGGGCAGCACAAGGCCTTTGGTCCCGGTTGGTGGCACCAACCGGGACTAAAGGGAGCTTTGGTCCCGGTTCGTGGCTCCAACCGGGACTAATGCCCCCTTTAGTCCCGGTGGGTGCCATCAACCGGGACCAAAGGCCGCTGCTGAAAATTGGCCTTTGGTCCCGGTTGGTGGCACCAACCGGGACTAAAGGGCATTAGTCCCGGTTGGTGCCACGAACCGGACCAATGCTCGATGTATATAAACAACACTTGTGAAAATTTTCAGTTTCATCGCGCATTTGCCCCTCGACGACGCTGGACCTCCTCGACGCCGCCAGGCTGCCCGCCGCCATCACCGTCGCCCGTGCCCCGAGCCCACGCTGCCGCCGGCCGCACCCATGAGCCCAGACGCTGTCGCCACACCGCCGCCCGACGCTGCCGCCACCCAGCGCCGCCCACGCCGTCGCCAGACGCCACCTCAAGACCGTCCCGACGCCGCCGCCCGCCTCTGCCTCGCCTCGCCTCTGCCTTGCCGTCGCCTCTGCCTCGCCCCGCGCCGCTTTGGTCAGGGCCGGCACCGCCCCCCTCTTCCCCCTTTTTTTTGCAAATATAGCTTTTTTTCCTGATTATGTGTGTATATGTATGAGTATATGTATATCTGTTTATATGTCTTTGTTTAGATTTTTTGTTTTTTGCATTTTTATAAAAATGTATATATGTTCTCTGTGTATATATATGTTTTCTGTTCATAGATTTTTATTTGAACATTATTAAAAAAATGAAGCAATACTACTTCATGTATTTTTAAGAAGGAAGAAGAAGAAAAGAATGAGAGGAAAAGGAAAAAGAAGAGGAAGAAAGGAGAAGAAGAGGGGAGGAAGAAGAGGAGAAATAAATAAGAAGAGGAAAAAAGAAGAAAAAGAAGAGGATAAGAAGAAAGGAATAGAGGAGAAGAAGAAAAAATAGAAAATATTCTAATTTTTCTTCTTCTCCTCTATTCCTTTCTTCTTCTCCTCTTTTTCTTCTTCTTTTTTTTCTTCGATCTTCTCCTCTGTCATCGTCGATATACCTCTCCCGATAACTTCAACATGAGGGGGGTCCATATACCCCCTCCCGATAACTTCAATACGTGGGGGGGTCGATATACCCCCTCCCCGATAACATTAATTTCTCCCGTGTATGTATCTCGGTGTTGTCGATCTTACCCCCTTGAAGCATTGTCGATATTATCCCGGGTCGAGGGTTCTAGGGTCGAGGGATCGAGGGTTCCAGGATCGTCTAGGGGTCGAGGGTTCCAGGGTCGTCGAGGGTTCAAGGGGTCGAGGATCGCCGAGGGGTCGAGAGGGTTCCTAGTGTCAAAGTATTGAAGAAATCCATGGGTTCATCATTAGCGGAAGTAACCATGGCATGATGGTACGAAGTCCTCCAAAGTTATTACGGAATGGAGTCCGGATAGGATAATTTGCCTTTTATGCAATTTCAGCAAAGGCCTTCCAAATAACGATATTGAAAGGTTCTTGCTGAACTTTGTACCAAAAGCGAATTATCCTATCTCGGGAAATGCTCCAAAATAACTTTGGAGAGCTAGCACCATCATGCACCTGTTACTTTACCTAATGATGAAGACATGATTTTGTTGAATCCTTTGACACTAGGCAACCTCCCGACCCCTCGGCGATCCTCGACCCTTGACCTCGATCGCCGGGCGATCCACGACCCTCTACCTATCAGGCGTCGATGCCCACGTCACTTGTGGGACATAGATGTAGTGTTCAACGCCCACCCTCCCGATAAGCTTCAACACGTGGGGGGTCGATATTACCCCCTCCTAGCTTGAAGCGTTCTCGAGGCCACCCCCTAACCCTTGAAGCGTTGTCGAGGCCACCCCAAACCCTAGAGAAGCAGCGTTGAGGCCACTAATATGATTCCTTATTCTGATTAGCTAGCTAGTTCTACGTTTGCCACTAATATATCCATATCTGTCATGTTTGAATAATAATTGCCATGTTGTAAATATTTGTAGAAACTATGGACACCCCCCAAGACGAAGCACAAGAAGCGTTGTTGAGGGACATAATCGCACAAGGAAGTGATGCCATACGCTTGTTGATGTTTCTCAACGACAACGATGGTCTGGAAGGAGAGGGTGAAGAAGCAGCTGGCTATGATTTACATGGCTCCGATGACCCAATGCCGGTGCAAGAAGGAGAGGGTGAAGAAGTAGACCGTGAGGACGGCTCCGGTGATCACCAAACCGAGTCCGGCCAGGTATATATATTAGTTAAGACTGTGCTGACTAGCTCTCGTCTTTGTTTTGGTATGTACACATATTAATTAACTCTCGTCTTTGTTCTATTTTCTAGCCCTCAGGATCGAGCACAACTTCGGTAAAGATAAGAGGCCCGAAGAAAAAGTTGAGCTCGGATGAAAAGTTTGAGATCATACAAATCGCAAGGCTGACGGCCAACCGATTGAACCCTACCGGACAAAGAAGGCATTTGTTGCTCAATGCGGGGTTCTGGTTAGGGACAAGATCCCGATCAGCGTCCACCAATGGTATAAGCCTAAGAACGAAGACCCTGAGGTTTCTTGTGTCAATGATATGCGTAAAAATGATCTTTGGACCGAGCTGAAGTCAAATTTTACCCTACCGCTAGAGGATGATCCGGAGAAGCCAGTAATAGAGCCATTAATCAAGTCTTTTGCTCTTAAGAAGATGGCAGAACTATTCAGGAATTGGAAGAAAGAACTCAATACGTATGTCGGAAAAAATGAGACACCAGAATTCAAGGGCAAACATGAGAAGATCAGAGATGACTGGCCCGCATTTGTGGCCTACAAGACATCAGAAAAGAGTAAAAAGATGTCGGCGACAAACAAGAGAAATGCTGCGAAGAAGAAGCTTCACCATCGCATGGGGTCAGGTGGCTACCTCGTAGCCCGACCTAAGTGGGCCAAGGCTGAGAATGATCTGCTTGATAAAGGGATCGAACCAGAGACAATGAACTGGCCAGACCGTTGCCGGACTTGGTTCTTCGGGGCCGGCGGATCCTTGGACCCTCTAACAGGGAAGTGCATTTGGACGGACGAACAATTGGACATACCAGTCAAGAGGCTTCAGCAATATATCGAAGCAGCGCAACAAGGGAAGTTCGTTCCAGACAGGGAGAAGGACGAGCTCACAATGGCCCTCGGGAATCCTGAGCACCACAGGACGGACACGAGGCACGCCAGCTCCGTTCGTGGAAGGCTGGATTTCCGGACCTGAGGGTTACAAAACCATGAGAGGAGGAAGAAAGCTGGAGCAGAGCCTAATGCGGCGCTGCACAAAAGGGTAATGGGGCTAGAGGAACGAGAAGCAGCAGATCACAACAAACGACCTGCCGAAGCTTCCCCCGAAGCTACCCCGCCATCTCAGCGGAGAAGCAGCGTGGCTTCCACCGAGCTGCTTCAGCCAGAGCAGCATGCCTTGACGGCTCCTGCCAGCTATCCCGTGGATGCTATCACGGATGCTGAAAATTGCCACCTTATGGCGCAATGGAGCAATTTTAAGGTCAAGGCGGTTGTTGGCTCTGTTTATCCTACTAAACCCGACTCAACTTTTCACTGCCGACTGATTCCAGAAGGATATGCTAAGGTGATGGTCGATGAAATAACGGAGGGATTTGAGGACCTCCGGCTTGACCACCCTACCGGTGAAGGGAGTATCTGGGTTCTACTCGAAGACTCCATGCCTATGGCGGAAGGATCTCATCAACCTTCCGAACTGACGCCTCCGCCTCCTCCTCCTCCTCCCGAGTCAGGGCACTCCGCCTCCTCCACCGCCTCCTCCTCCGGCGAGTGACGATCAGGGCACTCGGCCGGCTCCTTCTGGCACGTGGCGGCACTCCGCCTCCTTCTCCGCCTGCACCGGCGCGCCCGAGCAGCCAGCCTCCTCCTTCTCCGCCTCGTCAGCAAGGGCGGAAGAGACCCGCCGCCGCTCCGGCTGCTCCGGCGCGTCGTAGTCCTTCTCCTCCGCCTCGTAAGCAAGGAAAGAAGACATCCGCTCCGTCTGCTCTGCCGGTGTCTATCAGTACAGCCAAAGGCGGGAGGAGAATCTGATTCGGTGCTTCTCAAGACTCGGAGAAGTTACTGCACGAGAGGAGCGAGGAGGAAAGCGAAGATCGCGCAGACCGAAGTGGATGACTGCTTTCAAGGGTTGAAAGCAAAGAGACATCCACCTCCGGAGGAGAAGGTAGATCCGGTCAAAGCGAAGCGCACTGGCTGGCTCGACAAAACCACCCAAGTCTCCGCCGAAAGGCAACTATGAGCGCATTATTGGAAAGGCATTTGCGAAGCGGAGAGGTCGGGAAGTACTGTCGCTGATCAAAGGATGAAAGAACGACGAGCTGGGAAACAAATTGCCCAGCTCGGCGAACAAGCAAGTAATCGTGCCCCCGCTCAAGGTGCACGCTAGCGACATCGTCGATCCGAGGATGGTGCCCGGTTATGGCAATCCTGCAGATTACCTGCCCGACGATGTACATTATGATTTCTTGGTGGTGCAGATACAAAGATACGAGTACGGGAAGCCTCTCGTGAAAGATGAAAGCTCTCTATCAACGATGATGCGAAGATTGCATGATTGGTACATGAAAACCTGCAAAGAGTCCGAGGGAGGAGTACTTTGTATGTGAGAGTTTAAAAGGAGCATGACCTCCTTGGAATTGAACTGTTGCCTATTCCATTTGAGGAGTTCTATCAGTTTTTCAATCAATTGGCCCTCGATAAAGCAACGGTCACCTGCTACTGTCTGTAAGTAGTACTACTTCTGTCATTAAGTATCTCTATATAACTCAGCTCTTTCATTGCATGTATTTATAAATATCCTCACTATATTATGCAGATTGAAGATCGCCGAAATGAAGAAAAGACAAGTGGGTGATATTGGGTTCATTAACACATATCTCATAGATACAAATGAGGTTAAATATCGTGCCGACGAAACCGAGGCCAACTTGCTATGATCGTTGGAAATAAATGAACACAAAAATATAATACTCTTTCCTTACAACTACGCGTGAGTGTTACTGTCTTGTGGGATATTCGGTTTCCCTTATTAGTCCAGGTTATAGTAATGTAATATTGATGAGTTATGCATGCGATGCGTAGCTACCACTATATTCTCCTAGAGATTAAGCTTGAGCAGGGAGTAGTAACTGTCTTAGACTCGAGACGAAAAGATCCAAAGGAGTATGCGGACATGACTGAAATGCTCGAGAAGTAAGTTAAATCGATCATTATCCACCATATCAGCAACTTTGTTCATTTCTGATATCAAGTAATTGTTTTCTTTGTATGGCAGGGCTTGGGGAAAATTCACCAAAAAAGCTCCGGGACTACCGAAGAAGCTGCAATTTAGACACCCGAAAGTAAGTACTATATAGTAGCATATTCCACGCGCATCTCCTAGTGATTCAAGTGCTAGTTTCATCAATACCATTCAGCATGCTTGCCAATTATCAGTTTGATTGACCTCTGTTTCTTGTAAAGTGGCTGTGGCAGGAACAAGGGAATGATTTCTGTGGATACTACGTTTGCGAGTCCATCCGCCACACGACCTGTGAGAGGGGCTACTCCGACAAACAATATGAATTGCGTAAATAAAAGTATTCACAATTTTATTTTATTACCATCATTTGTGTTGAGTTTCATTCATTCATATATATATATATATATATATATATATATATATATATATATATGTATGTATGTATTAACCCCTTTCTTAAAATTAGATGTTTTGGAAGCGGGATGAACTCCTAGCACCAGATCGGATGCGAGCAATTCATGAGGAATTGGCGGCATTCTTTCTTGACCACGTGATCGCTGAAGATGGAGAATACTATGTGGACCACGCGTCCGTATTGTAAAAGATAATTATTGTATATATGTAGCGGTAGTGTCGGATAGATATACGAGAACTTGTTGTTCGACCAATCTCTCGGAGAAGGAGAGGTGGTCGATATCACTTCTCTCTGTATGCATATATGTTCATGACGATCTTCTGTTTGCTTAATTACTAGCTAGCTAGCGTGTCTAGCTAATCCTCTCTATACGTATGTATAGTATGTAGCGTCGACCAAGCACGGACAAAAGAGAGGACACTTTTCTCTATTAATTAGCTAGCTATAGCACAATATATGAAACACCTAAATTAACCCCCAAAACCCCCAAACCCCCCTTTCGAGAAAAAACAAAAACCACAGCCATAGAAATCTTGTGGACGTGGATGCCTATTGGTCCCGGTTGGTGCGACCAACCGGGACCAAAGGCCCTCTACTGGGCTCGTGGACAGGCCACGTGGAGGCCCATCAGTCCCGGTTCTGGATTGAATCGGGACTAAAGGGCCAGGGTATTAGTACCGACCCTTTTCTACTAGTGAACCGGGACTAAAGGCCCTCACCAACTGGGTCAATAGGCCCCTTTTCTACTAGTGATACTCATCGACATGCAAGTCCTGATTCCTATTACAAGAACATGATCAATCTCATACATCACATATACATCATTCATCACATCCTTTTGGCCATATCACATCACACGGCATATGCTGCAAAAACAAGTTAGACGTCCTCTAATTGTTGTTGCATGTTTTACATGGCTGCTATAGGTTTCTAGCAAGAACGTTTCTTACCTACGCCAAAACCACAACATGATATCACTAGTAGAAAAAGGGCCTATTGTCCCGGTTGGTAAGGGCATTTAGTCCCGGTTGGTAACACCAACTGGGACTAATGGAAATTTTATGATTTTTTTTTTGAAATTTTTTTTTGAATTTTTTTCTGAAATTTTATTTGAATAATTTTTTATTTTCAAATTTCTGAATTATTTTAACCCCTAATCTCTAATTAGCACCCCTCATCACTGCTCAATTTATCCTCTTCTCTAATCACCCTCATCATTCCAAATCACCTAACTTCCCGAACGGTCACCCATCCTCCCACTCACCCAGCCTGAGCACGCTTAACTTCCGGGTTCTATTCTCCCTTGTTTCCAAGTCTGCACTTGTTGTTTTCCTGACAATAGTAAGATGTCAATCCTATTAACCCTACGGAATTTTGCTTGAGCATGAATTGACACATTTCACTGTTTGAGTTTCGAACTATTGTTTTCAAAAACAATAATTATTTAGAAAACAATAGTTATTTTGAATAATTAGTTTGACCATGGTTTGACCATAGTTTGACCACAGTTTGACTACAGTTTGACCAGATTTGACCAAAATTCAAAATAACTGAACAAATTAGTTAGTAACACTAATATTCTAGAATAATTAGTTTGACCATGGTTTGACCATAGTTTGACCATTGTTTGACCATAGTTTGACTACAGTTTGACCATATTTGACCAAAATTCAAAATAACTGAACAAATTATTTAGTAACACTAATATTCTAGAATAATTAGTTTGACCATGGTTTGACCATTGTTTGACCAAAGTTTGAAATTTTTTTCGATTTTTTCCACTCTAGATATTAAAAGCCCCGTAACTTTTTTCTGTTAGGTTTTTGAAGATTTTGAAAATGTTTAACGGGGTTCTTACAAAAGCGTGAGTTTAATGTAGGTGATTATGTATTGCTATACAACTCTCGTTTAAAATTTTTTGCAGGAAAACTTCTCTCCAAATGGGAAGGTCCTTACGTTATCGAGGAGGTCTATTGTTCCGGTGGCATAAAAATCAACAACTTTGAAGGCACAAATCCGAAGGTGGTTAACGGTCAAAGAATCAAACATTATATCTCAGGTAATCCCATAAATGTTGAAACCAATGTTATTGAAACCGTAACCCCGGAGGAATACATAAGGGACACTTTCCAAAATGTTTCAGACTCCGAAAAGGAATAGGTATGTGGTACGGTAAGTAAACCGACTCCAAAACAGTTCTAATGGCAATTTTTCTCCGTTTTGGAATATTTAGAAAAATAGAAAAATAAGAAGCAGTCCTGGAAGGACACGAGGGCGCACCCCCTGCCTTGTGGGCACCTCGTGCGCTCTCCGGACTCCGTTTTCTTGCATGTTACGTATTTTGGTCGGTAAAAATTCATTATATAACCTCCCGAAGGTTTTGACCACCGTATCATGCAATTATCCTCCGAACTCCGTTAAATTTCGAAGTAACTTTTCGAGTAGATGATTTTTCATATAAAAAACTTTTTCATCCGAGTTAGTATGCAAAAGTTATGCCCATATTTACAAATTCCAGAGAGATTTTGCAAATAAAGTCGAAATTCACATTTGCAAATTTTCCCAACAACTAGACCACATATCACATGGGAAACTTATTTTTTTTTATTTTTTTGACATTTCCATCATTTTGTTTTGTTTTTTTTAATTGAAAAGGCGATCCACCGGGGGGGGGGGGTAGAGTTTGAAAATGGGACCTTTAGTTCCGGTTCGTGGGACGAACCGGACTAAGTCTCAACCAATAGTCGGTTCGTGCCTCAAACCGGACTAAAGGTCTACTCTTTAGTCTCGGTTTGAGGCATGAACCGGGACTAATGGGCATCGCACCCTTTAGTCCCGGTTTGAGGCACAAACCGGGACTAAAGGGCACAAGTGAACCGGGACTAATGCCTTAGCCGCACGAACCGGGATAAATGCTCACATTAGTCCCGGTTCTGGATTGAACCGGGACTAATGGGCTAAACTGGCCTGGACGAAAGCCCTGTTTTCTACTAGTGTATGCCAATTGCTATTTACCCTTCATAAGGACCCTTTTCATAGAATCCGATCCGACTAAAGTGGGAGAGACAAACACCCGCTAGCCACCTTATGCAACTAGTGCATGTCAGTTGGTGGAACCTGTCTCACGTAAGAGTACGTGTAAGGTCTGTCCGGGCCGCTTCATCCCACAATGCCGCTGAATCAAGATAAGACTAGTAACGGTAAGAAAATTGAACAAATCATCGCCCACAACTACTTTGTGTTCTACTCGTGCATAGAAACTACGCATAGACCTAGCTCATGATGCCACTGTTGGGGATCGTAGCATAAATTAAAAAAAATTATACGCATCACCAAGATCAATCTATGGAGTTTACTAGCAACGAGAGAGATGAGTGCATCTACATACCCTTGTAGATCGCGAGCGGAAGCGTTCAAGAGAACGGGGTTGATGGAGTCGTACTCGACGTGATCCAAATCACCAATGATCCTAGCGCCGAACGGACGGCACCTCCGCGTTCAACACACGTACGGAGCGAGGACGTCTCCCGCGCCTTGATCCAGCAAGGAGGAGGGAGAGGTTGAGGAATAGAGGTCCAACAGCAGCATGACGGCGTGGTGGTGGTGCAGCAGCAGTACTCCGTCAGGGCTTCGCCAAGCTCTTAACGGAGGACGAAAGGTGTTGGGGAGGGGAGGGGCTGCGCCTTGGATGTGTCATGCAGCCCTCCCCTCACCCCTCTATTTATAGGGGAAGGAGGAAGGGGGCCGGCCCCCTCTAGATGAGATCTAGAGGGGGGGCGGCGGCCAAGGGGAGGGGGCTTGCCCCCCAAGCAAGGGGGCGCCCTCTTTAGGGTTTCCCCCCCCCAACCCTAGGCGCATGGGCCCAAGGGGGAATGGTGCCCAACCCACTTGGGGCTCCTTCCCTCCCACATACAGCCCATGGGGCCCTCCGGGAGAGGTGGCCCCTCCCGGTGGACCCTCGGAACCCTTCCGGTGGCCCCGGTACAATACCGATATGCCCCCGAACCTTTCCGGTGACCGTATGACTACTTCCCATATATAAATCTTTACCTCCGGACCATTCCGGAACTCTTCATGATGTCCGAGATCTCATCCGGGACTCCGAACAACATTCGGCAATCACATACAAGTCTTCCTAATAACCCTAGCGTCATTCAACCTTAAGTGTGTAGACCCTACGGGTTCGGGAACCATGCAGACATGGCCGAGACAACTCTCCGACCATTAACCAACAGCTGGATCTGGATACCCATGTTGGCTCCCACGTGTTCCACGATGGTCTCATCGGATGAACCACGATGTCGAGGATTCAATCAATCCCGTATACGATTCCCTTTGTCTACCGGTATGGCACTTGTCCGAGATTCGATCGTCGGTATACCGATACCTTGTTCAATCTCGTTATGGCAAGTCTCTTTACTCGTTCCGTAACACATCATCCCGTGATCAACTCCTTGGTCACATTGAGCTCATTATGATGATGTCTTCTGAGTGGGCCCAGAGATACCTCTCCGTCACACGGAGTGACAAATCCCTGTCTCGATTCGTGCCAACCCAACAGACACTTTCGGAGATACCTGTAGTGCACCTTTATAGCCACCCAGTTACGTTGTGACGTTTGGTACACCCAAAGAATTCCTACAGCATCCGGGAGTTGCACAATCTCATGGTCTAAGGAAACGATACTTGACATTAGAAAAGCTTTAGCAGACGAACTACACGATCTTGTGCTATGCTTAGGATTGGGTCTTGTCCATCACATCATTCTCATAATGATGTGATCCCGTTAGAAATGACATCCAATGTCCATGGTTAGGAAACCGTAACCATCTATTGATCAACGAGCTAGTCAACTAGAGGCTCACTAGGGACATGTTGTGGTCTATGTATTCACACATGTATTACGATTTCCGGATAACACAATTATAGTATTAATAATAGACAATTATCATGAACAAGGAAATATAGTAATAACCATTTTATTATTGCCTCTAGGGCATATTTCCAACAGTTCGTGCAGAACCGATACTAAAGGGGGGACCTTTAGTCCCCACCCTTTAGTGCCGGTTAGAGAACCGGCACTAAAGGCCCTTACGAACCGGTGCTATAACCTGGTTCTGCACTAGTGCTGGCCCTCGAGGCATTGTCTGAAGCCCTCTCGGCCGAAGAATTAACCGCACTATGCTCCACGGTGGATAGGGACGACGTAATCTTAGACAAGCGACCCAAATCCACCTCCTTTCAACCAACAGATAAAATAGTCAAATTTCAAGTCCACCCAACAGACCCCAAGAAGACAGCTTCCATCGGAGCACAACTGGACCCAATGGTTGACGCCGCGCTACGAGAGTTCCTGCGCAAGAATTTGGACATATTCGCCTGGCACCCTTCTGACATGCCAGGAATCCCATGCAGGTTGGCCGATCACAGCCTCAATATATTGAAGGGATACAAACCGGTCAAGCAAACACTGTGGTGCTTTTCCGAACCCAAACGACAAGCTATGGGGGAGGAGCTAGCCAAGTTACTCGAGGCCGGATTCATCAGAGAAATAAAACACCCGGACTGGCTTGCTAACCTGGTGATGGTGCCAAAGAAGGATAAATCCTGGCGCCTGTGTGTCGATTTCAAAGACCTTAATAAGGCTTGCCCTAAGGATCCCTTCCCCCTCCCCCGCATCGACCAGATTATCGATGCTACCGCAGGATACGACTCATTGTGTTTCCTCGACGCATATTCCGGATACCATCAAATCAAAATGAAGGAGTCCGACCAAGCTGCAATGGCATTCATTACGCCATATGGGCCATTCTGCTTCAACACTATGCCCTTCAGGCTCAAAAACGCCGAGGCCACCTACCAACGCATGATTCAATCATGCCTGGAGAAACAGATCGGCAAGACAGTTGAAGCGTATGTTTATGACGTCGTCATCAAAACTAGGCACGTCGAGTCATTGATAGACGATCTACGTCTCACATTCGACAACCTCCGTACATATGACATCATGCTCAATCTGGGAAAGTGTGTTTTTGGCGTCCCCGCTGGAAAACTGCTGGGCTTCATCGTCTCCAATAGAGAAATTGAGGCAAATCCAGCAAAAAGCCGAGCTTTGTCACAATTGGCTATACCAACCGAACTTAAACAGGTCCAAAAACTAGTCGGGTGCATGGCAGCTTTAAGCCGCTTCATCTCCAGATTAGGAGAAAAAGCGTTGCCACTTTATCGCCTTCTCCGATGCACCGGCCACTTCGAGGGGACGGATGCGGCAACGGCTGAACTGGAAGAAATAAAGGCCCTTTTAGCGAGCAACCCAATCCTAGCCGCGCCAAACATCGGCGAACCCATGTTATTATACATATCAGGAACTCATCAGGTGGTGAGTGCAGTGCTCGTCGTTGAACGAGATGAGGATGGACATAAGTTCCCGCTCTAGAGGCCGGTATACTATGTATCCACCGTCCTCACACCATACAAATCCCGATACCCTCATTACCAAAAGATAGCATACGCGGTCTTCATGGAATCCCGGAAGCTACGACACTACTTTCAAGAGTGCACGATCACGGTGGCTTCCGAGGCACCACTCAATCACATAATAAACAACCGCGATGCCACAGGCCGGATTGCCAAGTGGGAGTGGGCCATTGAGCTCCTTCCAATCGACATAACATACAAACCGCGCCGAGCCATTAAATCCCAATACTGGCTGACTTCATCGCCGAATGGACAGAGGCCGAACTCCCTAAACACTACAAGAAATATGTCAACTTGTGACCTTCTGTCAGTGACCCTGGAAGAATTGGTCGTAAATCTACGACCATTTGAGACCAATTGGTCAAAAGTTGTTTGTGAGGCTGCAAACCCTAAACCATAACGACCATTTTGGTCAGAAAGGTCTTAATATCCTTACATGAAATGGTCGTAAATTTGTGAACATGATTTAGAATGTATTTCTTGTCGATCATTGACCAATTTACATGGTCGTAACATGTAATGGCAATATATTTTCACTTATAAAGTGGTGACTGGACAGACACCTGGGCAATTTGTCCTGTACATGTCATGTGACGGGGAATTTAAATTATGAGATCTTTATTTATTATTTTAGGACAGGGCTATTATCATTAGGTCACTTACACATGGGACCCTTGTTGATTATCCTTAGCCGGAAATTAATTCTGGGTTAACTGTGTGGTGGTCCCTACTGTCATAGGCTCAAAACTATTCTGAATGGGTAGTTAGCGTCAGATGAAGCGGTTAGCCCGCGGCTAAACACCGGTGACCTCCGGTCATGGCGGATGCTCACCAGAATCGCTGCACCGGTGTCCATTTGACGTGCAGAAGGGTCTTACTGGGATCTGGCGCGCGCGCGCTTCTCTGGTGGACGTTTTGGTCGCGGGGGTCACCGAATACAGGTCCGACGATGAGGTTTGGCGGCGGCCATGGCACGGGTTTGATGGCGGCGATGCTACAGGGCGGTAGCAGGAGAGGTGAGGAGCGTTACTGCCTCCTGGGATGTCCAAGAGCTCGGCTGCGTCCTTGGTTTGGTGAATCGATGGTGATAGCAGTGGCTGGCTATGCGGCGGCGGTAACGAGCTCCAGCCATGGTGGGAAACACGGCTAGAGGTCATGTTCAACGAGGGAAACAGGGGGGAAACGGAGAGGAGATCGCAACGGTTCAGCAAGAACGGTCAATGGCCTCGGGGGCAGCCTGGAGCGGCCGAATTGACTCCGACCATGGCCATCTCGCCTGTCCGCTGGGTGCACGTGAGGCAGCGCCCCAGCTACCTCTGGTGTCCGCGCGCAGGTCCGACAAGTGCGTCAGGGCTCCACGGTCCTGGCACGTGGCTGACGGCCTTCGCCGTGCTGCCATTCCTCGGCAATGGCAAGAGCCGAAGCTCTCCTCTGCACACTGGTCGAGAGGAAGAAGAACAGGAGGAGCGGGGAAGAGATAAGGTGGGGCCTGCCTGTAAGTGGCTATAACTGACGCACGGGACCCATCGACCAATTTAAGTGGAAGCGTACTTCACAAAGTACGTTTTTCGTGCCGTAAAGCACACACAGCCATGCCTTCAGAATGGATTACCCTTTATTCTATCGAAGGCGTCTTCCAGGAAATGCGCTTTCATTCTGAGTCGGCGCCAAAACAGATATCTTCTGGACGTTCAGTGGTTAAGAGGAGAAAGGCACAAGTTTTTGTTTGTTTTCTACCTACCGAATGAACGGCCATAACTTTGCAACCGTAAGTCGGATTAAGGTGATTCAAAAACCCAACTTCATCGTTTGGCGAGCCTGATCCAATTATAGTGGTCTCATGAACATTTGAATGTTTATTTTGGCAGCCACTATTCATTTGGAAAATGTCATCGTTCTACGGTGATGATTCCTTCCGGTTATTAAATGACTTGCTAGTTTTATGCATGTTTTGTGTTGTCATGTTAGAAATAACCAAGCATCTATTCCAGGCCAAGATTTTGCCGTGAGAATCGCCCACTTGGTGAAAGCAACACCTGATGTATTGCGTATGTGACGCGTGGTATTAATTTGGGATGTGGCGGGGTAGAAACGCCTTGTGGATCCACTTATTTGGTTCAAATTTTTTGAACGTATGTAGCGTTTGGTTTGGTTGATTTAGCGTTTCTTGGGTGTGTGCGGCTCAGTGGTAAATGTACGTGCTGTCCCTTTCGGTTGTCTGAACGATGTTTCTTTCGTATGTGCTATCGCTTTCGGTTCTTCTGATGTGGTTGTTTTTTTAGTATGTGACACTGCCCATTCTAGATGTAGCGTGGACTGCCCATTCTAGATGTAGCGTGCAAGTTTTCAAATCTTGGCTTCCTTTGTTTATTTACTCTGTTTGCACGTAAATTGGGCCTCATCACAAGCATATGTTTGGAACACATAGTTCATCAAGCTTGCAAAGCATAATCACTATGAGGGTTATCCATGATTGTCAAGTTGTTAGTTAATCTCATAGTGCTCACAAGTAATAACAATAAAGACGTATTAACAGAGCGTGGGAGATCAAATAAATGAAGACAATATAGGAGACTCATAAACACAAGCTATAGATAATTGGACACAAAAAGAAGAGAGGAATTAGTTGGTTAATTGAGTTATTGCATGCATGTAGACTAATTGAGTGAGGCCGCGTGGCAGCAAGTGGACTCATTGGTTGATTGGGACTTGATTGCAGATGCCAGCCGACAAAAAATGTCAGCCGTATCCATGCGACCAATCCGGATTTCCGAGTTGGTTGGCAGTTGATTCTAGGTGGAAGACGACAAGGTGTGTCGGGCGGTTGCATGCATCGGGATCGGCCGAACGTCGCTGTCCACCTATCGGAAGTGCCTAGGACGGGTTGTGTCTGCTTCCAGGAGTAAAGAGACAAGATTTGTGCACCGATCCATGCAGCAGCAGCGTTGATGTGACAGGTGAAGCTAATTGGTCAGCGGTGCGGTTGCGCCGCCCGGATATTGCGCGCGGTGCTTGCTGTGTCGTTTTCAACATATAAAAGGACGTACCGCTGCCGCTTTATACCTAGAAAAATCACTGCCGCTTCGATCCTTTAATCTAGAGGATACTGCTGCTTCTGATCCGGTGCTCTCTCGAGGGCTCGGTCCAATTCATTCGCCGCTTTATGCGCTTATAAATTCTCTCCTCTCTCTATGGAAAGGCATTCACCTAGCGATCGTGATTGTTTCACAGCGGTCGAGTAGTTTGCCGTCCCGTCGGCCACCGTCGTTGTCTTGCTGTCACCTACCGGCGTTGTCCACTCCCGTCCGTCGTCATCTATCGACGGCGGCCACTCGCGCCCATCGTCATCTTGGCCATCCGTCACTGCCTCCGTCTCCGTCGTCTGCTCTGCTGCGGTCAGCCACCGCTGCCTGCGCCTAGGAGGTATGCCATCGCCGTATGTCTCTCCGCACGGCGCAGATAGTGGAAAATGCAAGGGTTCGCGAGGTAGCACTCCCGGCGTCGCGTCTCACGCCGCCCATGTCATTCCGATCAGGCGGCCGCAAGCTCTGAATCCCTGATTCGATCTCCTCTCCAGCGGGCTCCGCGCACCCTTCCGCTGTTGTACAGCACTGTCGTAGGAGATGCTGCAAGCGTAAGGAGGGGTTCCATAGCCCTCTGATCGTGGAGGAGGAGCCGAGTATGGACGGCGACGCGACCGCGGTGCTCAGGTTAACTGATTTGAGGCCCGTGGTGGAGAAGGTCTGCCAGACTCCTGACGCGGAGAGCTCCGCGTCGAGCCAGAGGCGACGCGGGAGCTGTGCCGGCGGGACGGCACCACGAGGAGGAAGGGATCGGGCTCGACACGCTCGCGGGTGATGTGCTCTACTACGGGTGGACGTACGTGGATGCCCTCATGGAGAACATCGGCAAGGGCGGGAAGCTGATGGTGCTGGACGGGCTGAAGCACTGCGGGCCGTGCGTGAAGATATACCCTTCCATGGTGAATCTGTTGCGGTCCATGGTCGACAGCACGGTATTCGCGCGCATGAACGGCGACGAGAACGACGTCTGGAATGGAGTCCCTCAAGGATATGGAGGTCGTCGAGGTGCCCAAGAACAGCACGAACGTGTAGACCGGTATTTCTATCTTCTCCAATTCTTCCCTCTCACCTCTGATTCAATTCACGCCTCGTCCGTGACCGTAGTCACAGACTCACAGGCCACGACTTACACCAGCAGCAAGTCGCCGGGAGCGACAGCAGGATGGGCCCGAGTGGCGGCCAAGCAGCCAGAGTTGTTGCACAGAAGACCGCCTTGCCGGTGGAGCTCACCAGCTCCGTCATGGAGCTTGGCGGCGTCGGAGGCCCGTTCAGCAACGTCGGCCTTCTCGAGCTCCTGCTGGTCGCCTCGACGCCCGACGGCCCGAGGGCGCTGCCCTAGCTCCACACGCCGGCGCGGTGGGTCGAGCTCCAGGAGAGGAAGAAGGCGCATGCACGCGCCGGCGTCCGCTGGATCCAACTCGACCTCCTCTCACCGTGCAGCTTGGCGGAGGAACTGCGCTAATCTTCTTCTTGATGCACGTGGGCAGCGTGTTCATACATGTACGTCAGTCCGCCGGTATTTGCCTTGCAGTTCCTAAACGTACTATTTTTTGTAGTTTCTATAGGCAATTACGGCCGGCTCGCTCGCTCCGCCATACGGCGCGCGCCGTAGTTCTTCACCCATGCTATCTGCTCTGCAGCCGCTGCCCAGCTGGGAATCTCTTTTCTTCAGTTCTCCGTTTTTATCTGCTGGCAGCCGGTGGCGCCGAGGCTGTGCTCGACATAATAATGCTGCTGAAGACGGACACAACATGAAACTGGATGGACACAACATGAATGCGAATGTACCAGCAAATTCAGTTGGTGGATGACAAGTTCTGTTGATAGCTGTCATAATGCAATCCAGCCGTTTTTGTTTCTGATTTGTTTGCCTTTTGAGTCATCCTAATCCTTGCATGGTTCTGTTTCTTTTTTTTGGACGACTTTAGAGGTTTTTTTACTGCCCACATTAGTGAATATCAAATGGACACATGGTATTACTGGGTACCAGTAGCTTGTGTGTGTTGTATTTTCCTTTCCGATTTGGCTATTTGGTCAAACACATGTTCTGTCCCTTTGCATTTTTTTAGGGTAGCCCCCTTGCATTGGCCGGTGATTTGCATGGATGCAACGGTGGGATTTATTTGACTACGTGCATGTTTTTTTTTTTTTGCCATGCGTCTGATCCTCTCTGGTAGTTTCTCTTTGGAATACTCGGGAAGCATATCCTAATCTCACTTAACGATTTCCAGCTCCAACAAATTTGCCCAAGCACAACACTATCGCAGTAGGGAGCCCCAATGAGATGTTATAGACCATCGATTTAGTATCATGACAAAAAAATGATCTTTTTTATTCATGTAATGTGCTGTATGTACCTAACCGGATAAATTCATGTTCTGTTTTACTAGGCATGATTTATCCATCAGTGTAATGTTTACATGTCTACATAATCTACTTCATTGTTATTCTCTTCCAAAGAACATCACTTTTTTCTTTACATCACACCTATGTTCTATATTAAAATAATTTACTAGCAAGTTCAACTATCTATAAATAAGTACCGTCATTTTTGGTACTCCCTATAAAATTTGTTATCTCCATTTACATTCTTATGACACTAAAAAAAAGGCGACTTGGTTGTCAGTTTTCCCAAATTACACAACAGAAAACACCCTTACTATTAAAATGTTCCAACCTTTCTAGCCAACATCTTTTCTGACAATTTAGACTCTATGTGACATTTTAAACTTTAGCCTTTTTTCGGCCCATATAAAAAAACAAGCACTGGATATTTAAAAAAAAGAATGTACCTTCTAGAGCAGATACTACAAGAACCGGGCCAAAAAATAGTACACACACATACAGTATTGACGGGGCGCGGCGTGCCGCTGCGCGGGTATGGCTAGTAATACTTTTATTGTACTTACCATGTTGATGCTATGACTTCACCTCAAACCATGCTTTCCAATTATTTGATTTTTTTTGAATTTTCTATGCCCGTTTGAAAATGCGGTCAAAACGGCGGGCATGACTTTTCCTAGCTAGTGGTTGAATCTTGGAAAACTTTTGTTGTTTTTCTGATTAAATAGATACTTTTGTACCTAAAAATGATTTTTGGGAAAAATAAATAGCAAACTATGAGGCAGCCGCCGTTCAAATTTGACCCGCTTCCAGCTAAATTGGCACAATTTTGTCTTTTTCAGGAGAGGTGGATCAAAGCTTTTGATAGCTAACCATTAGGTCAATTATGCATTAAATATGGCCTAGTATTTTAGAAAATTGATTTGGTCCATTAAATATGTGCAGGATGGAGGCCGGCGTGAGGTTGTTCAGTTGGAGGCCATAATACACCAGGAGTCCTCGGAGGAATGGGTGGATTGGAAACCCGATGCCTCTTAACAAGAAGGAAACGAAGCACACCCGTTCCCCCCTGGATAGGTTGGGGAAATTCTCCACTTGAGCTCTGCCGTCGAAGGAATTCAATCCTGCCCGAACAGGGACTAGGTCCACGGGGGGAAGGAATACCTGCGCTTGCAGCCTGACCATCTGATCATGGGATACATAACATATTCCCCAATCGCCTTTTTCGGGGCCGTGAGGGTGGGAGGAAGAACTGGGAGCGCTAGCCATGTTGGAATGGTTTCTCCTAGCAACCTCTGAGGATTTCCCTCTTGGCATGGAATAGATCTGAAGATCTAATCTCTTAAAATAGACGCCTTTATTACATTGCCAGGGTGTTACGTGCAAAAATACCCCGACCTCTCATATTTGCCCACACGTGGAAGCGGAAGTCATGAAAGCGTGGAAGACGATGGGCGCGACATTAAATGTAAGGCCGAATATAGCTCTTTAAGTCAGGTACTTTGAACTAATCAGATGACGAACCAGCCTTGCAATGCCGAAGACAATCTACGCACCGGACACATCGTCATTGAAGCCTAGTTCAGGGGCTACTGAGGGAGTCCTGGACTAAGGGGTCCTCGGGTGTCTGGACTATGTAATGTGGGTCGGACTGAGGGGCCATGAAGATACAAGACAGAAGACTCTCTCTCGTGTCCGGATAGGACACTCCTTGATGTGGATGGCAAGCTTGGCATTCGGATATGTAGACTCCTTTCTCTGTAACCGACTTTGTATAACCCTAGCCCCCTCCGGAGTCTATATAAACCGGAGGGTTTACTTCGTAGAGGCAATCATAATCATACGTGCTAGACTTTTAGGGTTTTAGCCAATACTATCTCGAGGTAGATCAACTCTTGTAATACTCATATTCATCAAGCTCAATCAAGCAGGACGTAGGATATTACCTCCATAGAGAGGGCCCGAACCTGAGTAAACATCGAGTCGCCCGTCTCCTGTTACCATCGACCTTAGATGTACAGTTCGACCCCCCTACCCGAGATCCGCCGATTTTGACACCGACAGACCCCCCTCCCCCATCCCGGTGAGGCCGAGCCAGGAACGAGCCGTAGCAGGCGACGACGCGGCGTGCCGCGGCGTCGCATGCGGAGGCGAGTATGTAACATGACGTGCCACCGCAACGCACCGCATCGCACCGAGGGGCATATAGTTGTACTGACACATCTTCGTTGTATGGACTTGCCCCCATTATCTTATTTTAGGGGTGCGTGGGTGCGTGTGTGTGTGTGGGGGGGGGGGACAGGATAACCGCACTGCGCTTGTCAAACGATCGCACTGCCGCGTTAGCGCGAGGCCGAGCCAGGGGGGAGGGGGGTCGCGACCCCCCTCTGCCATCCCGGCGAGGCCGAGCCAGGAACGAGCCGTAGTAGGCGACGGCACGGCATGCCTCGGCGTCGCATGCGGAGGCGAGTCCGTAACATGACTTGCCCCCGCACCGCACCGAGGGGCATAGTTGTACTGACACATCTTCCTTGTATGGACTTGCCCCCATTATCTATCTTAGGGTTGTGTGGGTGCGTGTGGGGGGGGGGGGGAACAAAATAACCACACTGCGCCTGTCAAATGAGCGCACTGCCGCATTAGCGTGAGGCCAAGCCGGGGAGGAGGGGGGGTCGGGACCCCCCTCCCCCATCCAGGCGAGGCCGAGCCAGGAACGAGCCATAGCAGGCGACGACGTCGTGTGCCGCGGCGTCGCATGCGGAGGCGAGTCCGTAACATGACTTGCCCCCATTATCTTCTTTTTTTTTGGGGGGGGGGGACCAGCACCGTTATGAATTATTATTTCATTTGTACTTTTTAAATAATTTTTATTGTACTGTTGTGAGTTATTATTTGTACTTTAGCCGTTTGTTTTTCCCTCTATATTAATTTTTTTATTGTATTTAATTTTTGATATTATCTTTAATAACTTCCCAGAGATAGTGGGCTTTGCTACGATTGTGGGCTTTAGTCGTCGGTTTTCTCCCACTCACCTTTTAACCTCCGCTCTCCCCCGTTCCGCTCCGCACCCCTCCCCAAATCGATTCCTTCTCCGTTCCCCTCTTCTTCTCTTCTCGCAGAGAAGTTGCTTCTCCTATTTCGCCACGGGAGCGTCGGCCGGCGGGTTGAACCCCAGGGGTGGAGGTCTGGGTGCTCTATTTGCTCCTTTTGCTCTGCCATCGACTGCCCTTGCGTCCCCTTATGTACAGATTTTCCATCTATTTCTAAGCTATTGCTCTCTTGCTGTCTCAGGCTGGATTCGCTAGGGTTCCTTTGCTCTTGAACGAGCGGTTCGCGACAGTGATACTTGATTCCGTGGAGGATTTTGTGTTTGCTGGTAAGAGTTTTGCTTTGTATGGCGTGTTTCATTTCTGAAATAGGTTAGAGCCCTAATTTTTTTTCATGTGTCTTGTTGATCTGGTTCGGCAGATTTTAGGTCTATAGATCTCAATGAGTAAATCATCCAGTCCGGACAAGTTGAATGCAGGTAATTTTCCCTGTAATTTGCATGATGTTTTAACAGATCTGGTTTATAGGTTGTATAGGTGTTGTTGTATCGACTTTATAAGTTGTATGTATTTTGATAGCTGTTAATTTTGCCTTGGAGTGTGTGGTGTGCATAGTTTTGGTGGTTGATGTGACCTGCAGACAGGTTGTAGTACTGGTCACCATGTGTAGTTTGAACTGTTGTCCTGGCATTTGAATAGGTTGTAGTAGTCAGTGAAGAACTACTATGATGTTGAAAGAGTTTTCATTTTGAAGTTTGTTGTGCCAGTGGTGGGTTGATGTTGTTTTATTGGGTGCACTTCTAATGTTCATATAGTTGAACTGATTGCTTGTTCATGTACTTTTTTCTAATTATGATGTTGTTGCAGATGTTGGAGTGCCGGTGCCTCCTGATTTTGACAAATCAGAACTCTTTCAAGATCTTTTGAATGTTATTTTTGAGACACCAAATCCTCTAGAAGAACTTGCAAATGTTGCTGGTGTTTCCCTTATATTTGCTCTTTTTTTATCAGCCTTGAATACATAAATATGCTTAGCTACATCAGTTGTTCCTTTTGTTTGTGTCTGATGCTATGCGCTTTATTTATCTTGTCTCTGCAATGTTAATTGTGTTTTAATTTTATATATGTGTGCTTCTGTTATTGGTTTATGCAATTAATGACATCCATGGTGCTCCTGAGGACATTGCTGATGTTGTCAAAGATATTAATGATGGAATGTATTCTCTTAACGTTGATGATGGTGATGGCAGCTTGCAGTTGTCTGTTACTCAGTCACAGAGTGTTGATGGCGCTGAGCCTGTTACTCAGGCTGAGGATGTTCCTATGCAGTTACAGCTCGAGGATGAAAGGGTAAGAAAGAAGAAGTGTGATTTCCACAGGAGAAAGGAGTTGGAATGGCGTCAAAAGGCTGCTTGTGTGTAATGAAGTGGTGGGGATATTGCTCAAGCTCCTAAAGGTTTAGGTGATGAAGGTGGTGATGCGACCTTTTCAGCTGTTGATGCTGGATCTCATGGATGTGACATGCATGTGAAGACAAACCTGATGCAAACTCGTTTGATGCAAGTGTTTACTCGTGATGCAGTTAAGGAGAAGAAAGTTGTTTTGAAGAGGAAGATGTCAGATCGAAATCCTGATGGCACATAGAGGCGTAGCCCACGTGTGGAAGCTGGTTCCCAACCTGGTAATAGCAAAGCTGATGGGATAGTGCTGCTGTGAAGATTGGTCCAAGCACACTTGGTGGCTCCCCTGTTCGTCGGATTCCACGAGTTTTGACAAATAAGAAGCCTTCTTCGTCTCCTCTTCCAGAGCGCTCTTTGTTAAAAGAAAATAAGAAGCGTAATGTTGCTCCTACGAAGGTGAACAAAGGTGTGAAGAAGCGTGGTCATGTCAAAGCTGAAAATGCTATATCTGAAGAAGATGATATCGAAGTTGATTCTGAAGATGAATTTGTAGTGGTACGTGTTTGTACTGTATGTGACTTACTAGTTGTACTTGCAATGATTTAATTGTGTCTGGGCTGGTATGCTGGCCAGGTGAGGCTGGTCACTGTTTGCGTCAATTGAGGGTGGTACTGATGTTTTTTAAGAGTTGAACTTGTGCAATCTTTTCTTTTTTCTACTTGCCTTCATATGCTTGTTTTGTTTTCTACATTCATTTATTTAAGTTGTGGCTTCTTTATTTTCATTTACAGCCTGTTAGCGTTATGAGTCCGGTCAAGCCGGTAGGAGACAATGCTGAAAAAGTTGCTTTGGATGAAGGTGACCAACGGCGATTGAACTTAACTATGCGATGTTCGTTGGGACAGGTTGATGCTTGTGCTAAATTGCTTGAGAGTCGCCATGTGGCTAGGGTTCATGCAGCTGGTTTTGGTTCTATCTTCAAGTGGAAGATGAAGTCTAACATTTCCCACCCTCTCTGATGGGAGCTTTGTACCTGAGGATAGATCCTGATACGATGACTCTTGACATGGGTGAGGCTAATAGGAAGCTTTGCATCACTAGCGATGGTATACAACAATTATTGAGGTTCCCTCGTGGTGGTTGTTCTGCACCAAGGCCGTCAGAGGACGGATATGACGATGCTCTGATGAAGTTAAGATCGGAGCTTGGCATTAGCAGGAACAAAGATATCAAGACAAAGGATTTGAGGGATAGGCTCAGTGTGCTTTTCAAGGATCCTAGCAAAGATGACCTTGCTCTGAAAGTGTTCTTCATTATTGTGTTTATGAAGGTTGTGTTGCCTGGTGCCGCCCCGCGTGTTTCCAGAGAGGCAGCAATGTTTGAGGGTCTCGTCATTGAGGACATGGCTAATATGGATTATTGCCAGCTGATGGTTGATGAGCTTAGAAGGGCTGTTGTCAGTTACCAAGATGGTGCTACCATGGGGAAGGCAATCACAGTCTGTGCTATAAGGTATATACTAATGTAACTTCACTGCCTTATCCATGGCAAGATTGCGGAGCCTGACATTCGAGTCCACCACATATGTTTCATGGATCCTGTCAAGCTTTCCGATCTGGTTGATGCAGATTTGACAAAAAAAAGGCAATGCAGATCCAAAGACTTGGGTGTTTGGGAATCTTCTGGCGAGTTTTATTTCTTTCTTGTCTTGCAGACCTTTTTTATTTAGGTCTAGCTATTTTTGCTGGAGTGAACATGTGTCCCGGAGTGTTACCTGTTTAGATTTTGGCATTTCTTAAGCTTTCTGATATTTAGGTACAATTTTTAGTACTGTTGTTTCATGTGTGGTTGAACTGAATATCTTTGTTCAACTAGCCTGTTCGTAAATACTAAAAAATTGGCATTTATAGTTAAAGATTGATAGTGTTGACGATTTAAATTTGTTAATATGATGTTTTATTTTTTCCCCGTGTGTTGCATTGATTAATTAACTCTTTTTCCCCTTGTTTGTAGTGGAAAACTCAAGAGGAGGTTGTTTTTTCTGAGTGTATAAACGGCTAGTCCTGGAGATGCCGTCGTCTCAGGTTCCCAAGATTTCATCTGTGCACGATGAGTTGAGAGATGGCCGTGGTGTTGAGGGTGCTGGTTATGTTCCCCCTGTCCCTAGTAATGCTAGTACTTCACAAAGGCAGGGTTTTTGGTATTGATGTTGCTATTTCTGCGTTGGAGCGCGTTGAGTATATTTTTAGTAATGTGTGTTCTGAGCTGCAAAAGGTCCCAACTAGAGTTGAGCGTCTAAGCTGTATCAATGGTATCCTTCCTGAAGGTCATCAATTTAACGCTGAGGAAGCAGCGGACTATATTGAGATGGAGAGAATTTTAGTTGGTGATATGTGTGACGGTGCTGCTCATCTGGTTCAGAGGCCGGTTCGTCTGTTGAACAACATGAAGTGTTTCAAAACTATGCCAGCCTCTTGCTGCAAGCCATATGAAGAATGTGCAAATGTTGTTATCAGGCAGATTGAGCAAGATGAGGCTGTTGCCACCGACAGCAGGGCTGGTGATAGTACCGAGGCTAATATTTCATATCACCATACAAATGATGTTGGCTTGGACTGCCCTGTTGTTGATGTGAGTCAGTCCTTGGTGTTTGCAATGTTTACTATCTTGTTCTGCTGTCAGTATTGTAGTTGAACTTCCTCATCTTCATCTGTTTATTAATTTTTCTTTCATGCAGATTGAGCAGGATGAGGCTGCTGCCACCGACAGCAGGCCTGGTGATGGTACTAAGGCTAATGTTTCTGATCACCATATGAGTGATGTTGGCTTGGAGCGCCCTGTTGTTGATGTGAGTTAGTCCTCGGTGTTCGCAATTTTTACTATGTTGTTCTGCTGTCAGAATTGTAGTTGAACTTCCTCATCTTCATCTGTTTATTAATTTTTCTTTCATGTGGGAGACCAGTCATAATGTTGAGGCTGCTGTTGACCGTGGAGTTAATGATCCATCTACTGATAAGTGCAAGTTCATTTTTATTTTTATTGTGTTTATACATATTTCTTGAATTTTCATGCGCACAATGTGCCTTGCTTCGTCAATTTTCTATCCCACGCAGTTAAGAGTTTGCAAGTGATACCTACCTTTTTGTTACTGTGGTTTAATTCCTTGTGTTTTTTGTTGCTCATAATAGCATTGTTTTTTTGCTTCATTACATATGAATCAGGGTCCTGTTGTTGGCGACGAGCCTTGTACGACCATTGGTGATGTTCCTTTGAATGTTAGCAGTAGCAAGATCGATGATGTTTCTGTGAATGCTGCTAAGGTTTGTTTTTTTGGGTACCTCTTGCTAGCTTATTTTTGATTGTTAGTTTTGCTCATATTAATCACTTTTTCTGAATTTTTATTTCTTCAAATGACTGATTTTGAGCGTAAGGCGGTCGTTAGTGGTGGAGATGATGCTCATTGTGTTCCATTGAGTAGTGGCGCGATGTTGGTACCAAAGTTGCTGATGAGGATGTTGGTGCTACCAGCATACTTGATGCCAAATCGCCTGGTGTTGGTATTGCTAGGAATGAAAATCTTTCTGATTGTGAAGATTTCCCGCCGGAGAATTTCCCGCCTGGAGGGCTTGATTACGGTGATGCATTGCAAGATGCCTCTAGCATGGAGGAGGTGCCATCCGAGGATGATGATTTACGTCTGTCGATTTCTTCTAGCCCCTTGACGCAGGAGGCGCTCGTGTCGTCCTAAATTTTATTTCTTCAGACCCTGAAAGCGCAGCAATATTGGTGTCCTCTCAAGATCTCCCATCGTCAAACCCTGAAACTGGAGGCATATTGGTCTCATCATAGGAGCTCCCGTCCTCAAACGCTGATAGTGGAGGTAAGGACTTCTAAATGAGGCGTACTTCTCATTTATGGCATTTTGGAGATGTTCACTTGTAGTGCTTGAACTTATTATTTTTCTTCTTTTTCTGCAAGCAGAAAGTGGTAATGTTGTTAAGGTTGATTTGTTTTTCTTCGCTGTTACGAGGTTGCGCACGAACCGTGCGAAACGGTTAATTTGGGATTTTGCTCATATCATTTTCGTCTCTTTTTCTTTCTCTCATATGACTATCGTTGTTATTGTAGTAGTTTTTATTCATGTCATCTTTTGTGTTTTCTTAGTGACAAACCGATGTTTGAAAATAGCGAATGTGATGCCAGTGTTGGTTCTATTGCTAAAGCGTTTGTCCCCACTGGCATGCACAACTCAGACAGTGCTGACGTTGTTTTATATTATCTACGTTAGAAGTACCGAGACACTGACAAGTTGATAGTTCCCAGATGGGTGACAGTCAGTATTTTGTTTTGTAGATAGGATGATAACTTGTTTTGGAAAATTTCTAACTGTTGTTGTTCTTTTCGTACAACATACCAAGATCCATGATGGAAATATTGATGCCAATGTGCTACACTGGTTCACGAGATCAGGGGCTGATGGTTTTGACCAAGTAGGTGAACTTGAACTTTTTGTACTCATGAACTAGAATTGTCTTGTTTTCTTGCAAGTTTGGGAGGTGGGGGAATGAACTTGAGTAGCCTGCTTTTACCCCTGTACTTATGAATGATGTGTGCTTCTTTTTTTAAAGATGCATTTATTTTTGTAGTGTTTTGCTTACTCAATTAGAACATATGATTATGTGATTTTTGTTTGTACTTCTGAATTTCAATTTCCTTCTTTTATTTTATTGTTTGGAGGCTGAATTTTTTGTTTCATTATGATTTGTTAAACTCCGATTTCCTTTGTGATTTTTTTGTCAGCTTCTTTTCCTACTTTTGATCCACCGTCATTTGCGGCTACCATGAAGCCTAGCGAAGAATCTGGGCACTAGTGCTTGATTGTTCTGAATTCGAGGTTCCGTCGTCTCGAGTGTCTTGATTCACTCCATGATGAAACCTGGAGTGATACATTAGATTCTTAAGGACTATGATAGATAACATAAAGAAGCTTTGGAGGGAGTCCAACGTAGACAGGGCCAAACCGTTCTCGCCGGCGCATACTGATGGTTTCTCTTGCGAGTTTGTGCGGGTGCCGCAGCAGAAAAACGCGTGAGTATCCGTTTTTAGTTATTTTTGTTGCTGGGAGGATGGGTTCCTGTATTTTCGGATTTGTGATGTACCCTTTTGTTTTTTCTTTTGTTAACAGGCATGATTGTGGATTCTTTATGCTACAAAACTGCAAGACCTATCATTGTCGGGAGGATGGTGTGATTGAAATGTTGGATTACAGGCATGAAGACATTCTTGACATTAGGAAGACTTGGCTGTATACCTGCGCAACTAGCGATGTGTTTGGTGTTGACTTCCGAGGTTTGTTTGGCAGCGAACCCTATACGTATGCATGACCTTTTGTAATTTTTTGCAGCTTGTACTTCTTGATTAGTACTGTCATGAATTATGTATTTGAACTTTACCCTTGATGCGGTCTTTTCTATTTTTATTTTTGCAGGTGAGTGGCTGAATCTTGGTGAGCATGACTACAGGATCTTTGGCAGCCAGTTCTCGGAGCTTGAGCGCGTAGCTATTGATCTTAGCCAGGGCGTTCTCCCGAAAAGACAAGATCTGGTGTTATGAAGGGGCGGTAGGGAGCTCTGAAAGGTTCTACGGCTGCTTGTGCAGAGAGCCCCTCTACACCCAAGAATCCCATTGTGGAATTGATAGACAATAATGATGATGCATTTGACAAGATTGCTGGCATAGGAAGAGTCACCAGGAGCGCTGCTGCCAAGGGTTTATCTCCCCTTGCTGGAATAGTGGCCCGTAGAGCTGGTGGTGCTAGGAAGGATCCTGCTTTGAATTCTGGCAATGTTGTAAGCACGAAGCGTGCGCCCAGAGCTCCTATAAAGTTTTGCTCCCTTGTGCAATAGCTTCAGCTTCATAATTTCCCTCATCTAGACAAGGCTCACAAGTTGTATAATTTGTTGCTTAGTGATGAAGCATGTTAGAAGTATGGTGAGTGAGTATCTCTCATTATGTTTCCTCTTCTTTTCTTCTGTTGTTTGTAACTACTAGATAAATATGACCTGAACTGTTCCTTTTTATACAACTTGAACTGCTAAGAATGCCTTATCTTGATCTCCCCACTTTTTGTTCTTGTGTGTGCTGCAGGAATGCATTTTCAATGATACCTCAGCCTGGTGATAACGTAACTAGCTTCACTGGGAAACGCATCCGGAAAGTTTTTGCACCTGGGCAAATGATGGAGGGTGATGTAATGCACTTCCTCATTGATGATTGGAAGAAAGATCCCGAGAGAAATGGTGATTTTGCGTCTGGAAAAAGGGTATTGCCGAGTCCTTATTTCATCACAGTAATCAATCGGATCGTTTGTTTCTGTTAAACAAGACTGCCTATTGTTTTACGTGTTTTAATAAAACTTTGCTTGTTGATCCTTTTCCCTTGCCTATTTCTTTTTTGGCTTTTTTACAGGTTGTGCTCGACTGTACGTTTTACGGTGATGAAGATAAAGAGTTTAATGCGGAGAGTGCAGCGAGAGATTTCAAGAGCTATGTTAAAGATAATGAAGACTTGCTCAGTGCCGACCTTGTGAGATCCACTACCTGATTTTTTGTTTTATTTGTTTGTTTTCAGGCTGGTTTTTATTTTGAATATTTAATATCTCTTTTTGGTCATTTATTTTTACATCATGATGCCTCTATTCAAACCTATGATTTTACCAAAGGATAGGAAAGTGAACCACTTTTCCTTATATGTCATGAATCGGTACCGAAGTAGCATCGACATCCTTGACTCTTTACCTTATTCGAAGAACCATCGTCCTTCAAAGAACACCTATCATAAAGACTGCGCGAAGATTGTGAGTGACATTTATTATCGGTACTGGATTAATTTTTCCGCATCTTTGTTTCTGCTTTTCTGAGAACTGAAAATGTGTGGTTTCTTTTCTTTTTTACAGATCCCTAGATTGGTCCAAGTAATGAAGACTGTGATGCTTAGTACAATCCGAGCAAGCAGCCCAAATGGGAGGTTTTTGCAAAGAAACCAACGTTTGTGAAGGTTCCACTTCAAGGGGCGAATGAATGTGGCCATTATACTCTGAAGTATGCGGGATGCTATGATGGTGAAAAGATCGTTGAGAACATTCAAAATAATGACGTGGGTTCTAGTTGAGCTTTTCACTTTTTTGTGTTTGGCTGATTGTGTATTCTTCTTTTTATGTGTCATGATTTTTTATAATTTGTTTTATTGTTGTGCAGCCTCGTATTGTTGATTGGAACGCAGAGGATCTGTATAGAGTTGTGTTCAATCGGAATAACCAGCTTATGGTGACGGAGCTTCCCAAGGAGGTTCAGGCTTTGGCTCCTGGTGCATAGAAGAAATGGTCATCATTTCGTAGTGAAATGGATAGTTGTGTGATATATATCTTGTAAGCATTGTAGGCTTTGTTTGTAGTGTTTGGATGTCTTGTGAAGTATTATGTAATAACTGGTATATTTTGTGTCGTGTTTAAGTGTGGCACAAAGTTTAACAAACTTTTTTTCCATGATGATAGTGTGGTTGAATAGCTGTTTTCACTTGTGTATGTTTCATCGGGAACTCGTTTTGGTTAAGTTTTATTTTTTGTACTGAAGTCTTATAAACTAGTTCGACTGAAAACACCTTTTTCCAAGTTCATTACGAGTTGTTGCTGAAAAAGTGAGATTTATTTTATTTTCATCTGCCCCAACCTAGGTTGGACCTTTATAGTTTCTGTACCATTTTTTCTTCTACTTATGGTATAGTTCTGTTAGTACTGAATTGCAATCTCATTCAGCGTAAGGCTTTTAAAATTTGGTGTCACGATACCACTTGTGGATCGAGCGTGAGTGGAGTGACGCTTCCTTGTTATGTAGAACTGATTTCATATAATGTATTGGAACTGAATTTTTTTTGGGATTGAAATTATTTAAGACCAAGTAGCTACGTGATCTCTAGCCAGATTTTATTTAAGTACAAGAAACTTAGGAAAAATTGAGAGCCAAATTTTTGTTTGAACTTCTTGAATTTTAGTAGTTGAACTTCGTAGTAAAAGTTAAAGCACTAGTTTGAATTAGCTACATTTAACAGATAGCCCTATAAAGTTCATAATTACTTCACGAGTCAATGTGGGTTGATGCTTCTGTTGTTTGTTTTTTGTTAATTTTTGTCCTTGGTTGGACTGCAATCTATTTGGTTGAGTCTTGGCCTTCTTTCTCAAGGCATTAATTGGTATCATCATAACACTTACCGAATAAACTAAGTTGTACCGAGATTTCAATTGTGCTAGTACTTTGATCATTTTATTTTTGTTTTTGTTTGAAACTAGTACCTCACTTGTCAATGTGGGCTGATGCTTCTGTTTTCTTTCTTGTGATTTTTCTCCTTGGTCGAACAGATATCTTTTTCATTTAGTTTTTGCCTTCTTTTTTCTAGGTCGTGGTTCTTCTCAAGGCAAAGTTTGGTATGATCATAGTACTTGCTGTATATACTAAGTTGTACTGAGATTTCAGTTCTACTATTACTGTTATTCTTAGTGTGTCACTGTTTTAGGGAATGCGAACTGAAGCTTCCCGTTCCTTTTTATATTTTGTAGAATGAATGTACCGTGTGTTAAAGTGTACCAGAACTATTTTAGTAAATTACTAACTACTATTAGCACGATGTTGTTAGTACTGAATGTTGTCCTCGGCTGAAACTTAGTCTTTTTAGTGTTCTTCTTAAACTAAAAATTGATTTTTACTATGACAGTACTACCATACATGTCTAAGTTGTACTGAGCGTCCAAGGCTACTATTTGCTGTTGTCCTTAGTTAGTCTGCCGCTGTTTTTTTTGTGAAAATATCCATGTGTGATTTTGTTGCTCCATGACTAGTGTTGCGTGGCAGCCACCAAGTTTCAACTTCAACCTACTTCAACTTCAAATGATGGATCAACAAAATAGGAAGCTAGCAAACTTGTTGAACGACATAAGCAAACGATGTACTTGATAGACATAGGCAAACTTGTTGAAACCCTGACACACATAACATAAGGTAACTAGTTCAACATAATGAAAGCAAACTACAAATATGGAACAACAAGATTAAGGACAAGTAGAAGCACGAGCAACACGAAGGCAGACTTTCATGCATCTTCATCCCGCGAAGTTGTGGTGGTAGTAGGGGTCAGCCTCCTCCTCTTTTGAAATATCCCAACCTGTCACGATGTTGTCGATTGTCTTCCATGACTTGTACATGGTGTATGCATCTATTCATGCGTACTCGATGAGCTTGTCTGGCAGCGGGCTGTCCCCCCATAGTTTGTTGTCTTCCTTCTTCTCCATCTTCTTATTCATGCCGTTGTAGAATGGCTGGATGACGCTGCCTGCAACATCGGCCAAGGAGTCATAGATTTGTTGGTGGTTGGAACTTTCCACTTGCGCTGCTTGTCGATGAAGTTGTTGGGGTTGATCTCCAAATCAGACTTGTTCAGCATCCGCTTGTCACCTCCAATGCTGAAACCGACAAATGTGTACAATTTCTCCTCCTGCAGGAATTTTTTGAGGCGCTTGGGCCTGCAAGGGGGGAGACACATATTGAAGATTAGTGTTCTTTTTTGAAGATTTAATTCTTCTGGTTTTTGGTTTACAAGTGATAATCCATGATGTAGATGCTTATATAGTATAACTCATGGATGAATGTAGTTCTGAAACTAGTACACAAAGTCCTGAAATTAAATTCAACCACACCATGTTATTTTTCTTTTTTGCTATCTTCAGTGCTTCACCAAATTCAAGAATCATTTTACCAGAGTCAATGATATATGTGCAGCTTGATTGAAGTTTAGTTTTCTTTTTTGTTGAATAGAAGACCTATACCAGTGCTTGATACATCTTTGTGCATCAATTCTATATCAAGTTCGGAAATTAATTTGAGAAACATGTGCATCAAGATATGGACCTCTACCACTTCACCAAACATCTTTTCTATAAACTATACTACTGCATCAAGATCAGAAATCTATGCTAGTACATCAAGTTCAGAAATTAATTTGGTGAAACATTTTTCAGATGCTAATCCAGTGCATCAGTTTCAGATGCTAATCTGGTGAAACAATCCACTTCACAGTTTCATAAATGCATGTAACTTGAGAAACATGTATTCGTTCATCCACTTCACAAACTATAGCAGTTCATCTAGTTGGGAAACAAGTTTAATGAAATTTTTAGGGAGTAGTACTACTACAACAGATGAATAAACAGTAGTATGGGTTACCATTTTGTGGCCGCTGCAATGTGGTACACCAAGCAGAGTTCCTCGACGGACAACTGCAGGACTGCTGCCATCTGTGGAGGTTCATCTTCGCTAGTGTACTCCACATCAACTCCGATGAAGCTCGATTACAAGCCGCCGCCCTTCATCCTGAGCCTGCTCATCATCTCGTCCACCTTGTCTGGTTCGCTAGTGCAGATGATCTCCAGCGTCTCCTTGTCGTGGAGCTCAACCGCTGTGAGTGTTCTCGTGTACTCGCGCTTCTCGCCGGGGATGTGAACGTCGACGAGGTTGATTCTCTTGTCCGACTTATCGCCATGATGATGCTTGGCGGACGGTTCCTCCGCCATCGCCTTCCTTCGGTGATTGTGGGCTTGGGAGAGAGAAGTTTGTGGTTTGTGTGCAGTGGAGATGGAAGCGGCAATGGTGGTTCTGTGAATGAGGCAGAGATGGAAGACAATGGGGTATTTTGCAGTGCGTCGACGGGGGTGTGTGGGAGGCGTTTCGTCGGGGGCGTGGGTGTAGTGGTCGTGGGGATCCCGTCTGCAATCCCTTGTGGCAACCGCCCAGTGGGTGGCGCGGGTGGTGGCCTATAAGAACTAACCATCGAAGCCAAGGGTTTTTACTATCACACTGAGTAGTCTTGTCAAGCTGTACTTATGAGATGCTTATCTCACTTTGCACGTCTCAGTGGTGGTGATGATCGCATTTTCACAGTTTAGGTGACGTATGCTTTGTGATGTTTTTCTGTGTGGACGTTAAGTATTGTTTTTCCACTGAAGTCTTATACACTAGTTGATCTCAAAACATTTTTAGTGCCCTGGGAGTTGTTTCTCGAAACTGGTACTTACTTTATTTTCATCTGTACCAACCTAAGTTATGCCTTTATAGTTTTTTGTATTATCATTTTAGTGCACTTATGGTTTAGTGTTGTGTGAACTTAATTGTAATTTCATACAGAGTATGGTTTTGAAATTTGGTGTCACAGTGGTGTTAGTGGCCTGATTGTTTCTGCTTTTTTAGTACTAATGTCATAATGTCATATGTATGTTTGAACTGAATTTTTGGGGATTGTGATTATTTACGACCAAATCATTCGTTGAGGTGTGGACAGATTTTATATAAATAAGAAATTTAGCAGAATTGACAAACAAATCTATTTGAACTTCTTGGATATTAGTAGTTGAAGTAGTCAGATTTTATATAAATAAGAAATTTAGCATAATTGTCAAAGAAGATCTATTTGAACTTCTTGGATTTTAATAGTTGAACTTGTCAAATTTTATATAAATAAGAAATTTAGCAGAATTGACAAACATTATATATTTGAACTTCTTGCATTTTAGTAGTTGAAGTAGGCAGATTTTATATAAATAACAAATTTAGCATAATTGACAAACATTATATATTTGAACTTGTTGCATTTTAGTTGTTGAACTTGTCAGATTTTATATAAAGAAGAAATTTAGCATAATTGACAAACATTGTCTATTTGAACTTGTTGCATTTTAGTAGTTGAACTTGAAAGTAATATTTAATTCGGTTTTTTAAATTATGTACATTTAACAGATAGGCATTTAAGTTCTCTTCTTTCTAGAGGTTTATTGTTTTTGTATCATATTTTTCCTTTTTTATCATCCGTGGTGCAGATCTAAAATTATTTTTATTTATATTTTTCGTTTTTAAAGTTATTGCCTGCAAACTAGTATTTGAATTTATATATTTTCAGTTTCGAACATTTTTCTTGTAGTTTATATTTCTTTGCCCCGCCCTTTGGTTTGTTAAATTGTGCTTATTGGTGGGGTGTTTGTAGACGATGGAGGCTATTGGGCCATTTTCCGGCCCAGATAGCTCGTCCGCTTCTTTGTCTTGATCTTGGCGTCTTGCTTATCTTGCTTCTGGGTTTAGTTCCACCTCGCTAGTTGAGGGGGCTCTAGACCTATTTATAAGCGTGGCTGAGGCTCTCTGGTCGAACTCCTCTAAATACTTACCTGAGCGCTTATACACCGCGCTCGCTCTCTCTCATGACCTGTGGGCCCTGGTCGGCTGGCCCTGCGGTGTGCGGATTACTAGGGATTCGCCCACGGGCTCGAGTTCAAATATCTAGCAGCGTCAGGGCCTGCGCCTGTCCTTGGGTGGTCATTTTTTTCTTTTTTGTTTGATTGAATCTAGTACTTGACTCCACCAGTAACTTGGACTGATTCTTTTTGTTCTAGTTCTTGTGAGTTTTTTGTAAGTGTAATCTTTTTCATTTGAGTTTTTTGCCTTCTTTTTTGTTTTTGTTTTTGTGATTATTCTCAAGGGTCTTCTTTTCTTGTATCATTTTTCAGCACCATGGTACTTGCGTCTAGACTAAGTTGTACTGATAGTCCATTCATAGTAGCACTTATGTTCTTGGTATGACATTTTTTGGGGTGGGATTATGAACTGATGCTTCTCTGTACTTTTTATTGTAGTAAGTATGTACTGTCTGATCAAGTGTACTAGTACTGTCATTCTTAGTCTGCAAGTGACCAACATAAGTGTGTGCTGATGCTTCTCAACTTTTTCTGTTGTAGTACTTGTTCATTTTCTAGCAGCTACATATGAATGAGAACAGTACATGGAGTAGTTAGAATTTCTGCTTCAACTTTGGAAATGTTGTTAAGCAACTCAAATTGTACTGATTGTCTTCAATGTTATGTTTTTTATACAATATTGAATGAAAACTACACTTGGAACAACGTTGTGTGATTAGTTTCTTCATAACTAGTACTTTAGAGCAGCCACAAAGTTCCATTCAGAAGCTATTGAATTTGAAATGATGGATTAACAAAATACGAAGCTACCAAACTTATATAATGAGATAAGCAAAACAATGTACTTGATGACATAAGTAAACTTGTTCAACCATGACAAGCACGGCATAATCATACTAGTTCAATCCAACAAGAGCAAACTACGAATTTGAAACAACAAGATAAAAGGCAAGCACAACCGGAAGCGAAACGAAGGCAACGCTTTGATGTATCTTCATCCCCAAAAGGGGTTGTCGTAGTAGTTGTCAGCCTCCCGCGCTTTTGGAATTTCCCAACCATTTGTGATGTGGTCGATCATGTTCCTGACTTGTACGCAGCGTACGCATCTACTCCTGCGTACTCGATGAGGTTGTCTGGCAACGGGATGATCCCCCACAGTTTGTGGTCTTCCTGTGTGTCGATGTTCTTCTTCATGCCTTTGTAGAATGGGTGGATGACGCTGGCTGCAACATCAGTCAAGGAGTCGTACTCTTTTCCGGTGTATGGAACTCTCCAGAGGCGCTGAATGTCGATGAACTTGTTGGGGTTGATCTCCAAACCAGACATCTTCAGCTTCTCTTTGTCGCTTTCAATGCTGAAACCGGCAAATGTGAACAACCTCTCATGCTGCAGCATCTCGTTCAGGCGCTTGGGCCTGCAAGGGGAGAGACATTTTGAAAATTAGCATTACTTTGATGTTTGAATTATTCATTTTTGTTTTGTTTTACAAGCAATGAATCCATGAAGTAGATGTTTATGTAGCATAAATAATGGATGAATGTACTTCAAAACCTAGTAAACAAAGTTCTGAAATTAAATTCAATTACATCATGTTATTTTTCATTTTGGATTATAGATACTTCGAGTCAATGTTGTATGTGCTGCTTTAGTACTAGTTTAGTTTACTTTTGCTGAATTGGACAACACATAACCAGTGCTTCACCAAGTTCTTAGTTTTTTTGCTGATGAATATAACATTAGACCAAATTCAGAAAATACCTCACCACATGAAGTTCAGAAACATCTTTTTAATACATCGAGTACATAAACTACACTATTGGATCAAGATCAGAAACTACACTAGTACATCAACTTCAGAAATTAATCTTCTGCAAGATTTTCCAAATAGTAATGCAGTGCATTAGGCTCAAAAATACATTTATCTACTTGAGAAAATGTAGTAGTGCATCCACTTTCACAAACAACACTAGTACATCTAGTTGGGACACAAGTTTGATGAAAGTTTCAGGATACTACACTAATTAAACAGATGAACCAAACAGGGCAAATGTAGTTTTCATTTTTGTTGAATAAAGACCAATACCAGTGCTTGATACATCTTTGTGCATCAATTCTATATCAAGTTCAGATTAATTTGACAAACATGTGCATCAAGATATGGACCTATACCACTTCACCAAACATATTTTAATACATCAATTATATAAACTATACTAGTGCATCAAGATCAGAATCTATGCTAGTACATCAAGTTCAGAAATTAATTTGGTGAAATATCTTTCAGATGCTAATCCAGTGCATCAGTTTCAGATGCTAATCTGGTGAAACAATCCACTTCACAATTTCAGAAATGCATGTAACTTGAGAAACATGTACTCATGCATCCATTTCACAAACTATAGTAGTTCATCTAGTTGGGAAACAAGTTTAATGGAATTTTTAGGGAGCAGTACTCGTACAACTGATGAATGAACAGTAGTATGGGTAACCATTTTGTGGCCGCTGTGATGTGATACACCAAGCAGAGTTCCTCGACGCACAACTGTAGGACTGCTGCCATCTGGGGAGGTTCATCTTCGCTGGTGTAGTGCACACCAACGCCGACGATCCTATGATGCGAGCCGGCAACCTTCCTCTAGAGCCTGAAGATCACCTCGTGGCCTTGTCTGGTTCACTCGTGCAGACGATCTCCAGTGTCTCCTTGCCGTGGTGCTCACCCCCTGTTAGGGTTTTGGTGTACTCGCGCTTCTCGCCGGGGACGTGAACGTCGACGAGGTTGCTGCTCTTGTCCGACGTATCGCCACACTACTAGGAAAAGGCCTACTAACGGCGCACCTAATTTGGCCATTAATGGCGCATTAGTGGTGCGCCATTAGTGCCATGCCATTAGTATATTTTACTAATGGCGCACCACTGGTGCGCCATTAGTATCTGTATACTAATGGCGGACCTCGAATGCTCCATTAGTATATACAACGATTGCATCATTAGTATGCCTCGAGGGGCCATGTATACCCAGGTGCTTTGGCATACTAATGGCGCACAACGACAAGATGCGCCATTAGTAACTTCGGCATACTAATGGCACACTGTTTAATGATGCGTCATTAGTATCCTTTGGCATACTAATGGCGCACTGTGATGTGATGCGCCATTAGTATGAATATTAGGTTTTTTTTATTTTTTTATTTTCTGTTTTTTGCACAGGTTACAAAATGTATAATTGGACAAAATATAGACAGCACACATCAACAACATATTCATCGAATACAATAGAAGATTATTCTCTGAATACAATTCATCATATTAGTCTCCGAATACAATTCATCATATTAGTCTCCGAATTGAAAAGACCGAACAAAGATAGAACATTATATTACAAGTCTCGAGACCGCGAGTAGCGATTTTGTCTTCACATTACAAGTCGATATCGATCATCTAAACTACCATCACATAGAAGAGAGTTTCGGTCATCACGATGAGCATCATCACGATGAAACTTCGTCTTCATCCGGTTCCTCCAACGCTCCCTCCCCTCTCCCGCTAGATAGCGGGCGTATCTAGATTCGACCTCGGCCCTAGTGGTGTACCCTTTGTAACTGTTACCGCTGAATCGGTGAACCTGTCTCCGACACTCCTCCCAATCGTCGTAGACTCCGGGAACCTTACCCTTGTACACGACATACGACGGCATTGCTATGCACTAGCCAAACGAAACGTTAGTACCAAATCACAGACAATACATAAGCAATATATAAGTATGCAACAAAACGATCGGAAGAGAAAAGCAAGACATTAATAGCAGCGATTACATCTAAGTTGAACGACTCTCGAAACCAAAGAGACATACTACAAGTTCATTAAAGTTTAATTACAACATGAGCCAATCGATGTTTCAGAACTAGACATAGCATCACTGCTTTCGACTCGACTCAAGGGACCGGAGCGTGGATGAAGCCGCCGTCTATCATGGGAGTCATGAAATAATGGGCATTGTCAGCCTTCATTTGTAGCATTGTGTCGATGTCACTGTTGGACGGTTGATTTATGAGGTAGAACTGCCCCGAGGTACGAAGGACATCTTGATCGATGATTTCCGCAAACTCCGACTGGATGCGAAAGAATTCTTGTCTGATGTCCGCGTCCTGTATTGCCGACATGCTCGCGGGCCAATCTTTGAGTTTACTCGGTAGCAGAAGTTGATGATGGTCCCGTACGATCGCCCGCATGTGATGGATGGCGTAGTAGGCACCCTTCTGACCGCCAGGCGGCTGCTTGACGCAGCAGAACGTCGTATTGTCGGAGAACACATGCTTGCCGTACTTACGAATAGGCCTGGTGAAGGTGCCTCCAGATTTGGCGTAGCCGGGGAGAACATCATCAAGAACCTTCTTGAAATTTGTGTAGTCTACGTTCGACTGACGGTCCGGGTTGAAATATGTGGCCATGGAATATTTGGGGCTTAGGAGGATGAGCGTGCAATGTGTGTCACTGCAGAAAACACAGAATGTTAAAAGAAAAACGATCGAAATGTAAGAATTCATATGTTACGGGCCGATTGAGGGGAGGACTTACTCGGGAAAGTAAGGCACGAGGAAGTTATCCTTATCTTGGTTTGCCAGAATGACGCCTTCGAGGTAAGAACTCGCGACTTGCCGGTCCCCAGCGCTGCCCAAGATCTTGGCACGCATGTAGAAGGGGTCGACTATCACGATGTCCGGGGTCTTGTCGCGAATGATCCGCATCTCCATACTCAGCGAAAATAGTCGAACGAAGGTGTAGTGCAGCGGATGAAGGTTCAACATAGCGTGGATGTCATCAAACCGCAGGACGATCGTACGCCCGATGGAGTTATCCACAAAGCCCTTGCCCTCTGGCACCTTGGCGCGAAAACCGGTATGGCACATCCTTCTCTACGAGACGCCGCTTCTCCAAAGAAAGAACACTGTCATGCAGACTCCGTGATAGCACCGGTTGCAGCATTGAGCATATTTGTCGGTAGCATCGCCCTACCCGCCACATGCACCCTCCTCGAGATATCCTCGGTGAAGGTGGCCCGTCCCGAGCATAATCGTACTCGGTGCTGGCTGGCCCGCACCCTTGTTAGTCTTTTGCGTGCCTTCTTCTTCTCCTGTAATGGGACCGAGTTCTGCTCACAGACCGCCTTCTTGAGTGTGTTGGGGCTGATAATATTTCGCACCTCGCCTATCTGAGGCTCGGTGAAGTCGGCAGCTGGAGGCTTCTCCTGAGAGCTGAACGGCAGACGACGCCTGTTGCAACTTGACTTCTCCGCGGTACCAGCTAGATCGCGCACGTCTTTTGTTGGGTTTGGTTCTTGAGAAAGGAGGCCCCATGAAGTCGCCACCGTACCCATGATCGGCAAAGTACTGATCGACGTTGCCAAATGTATCGTCGTCGTCGTCGTTCTGATCCTATGCCATATGCATGTTTGGATCCAGTGGCATAGGGATGTCCGGCACCGTTGCGGCGGTCTTGCCATGGGGCCGACTTGGCGCCGGCACGACTGGCGATGTTGTCTTTGGGATGGTGTCCCCGCCCCAAACGAATCTGGCTCTTCGCCAAAGCAGGGCCAGCTGCAGGCGCCGAGGGTCATCACGTCATCATCGCCGCCCCGACGGGTCGAATCGGAGGTAACAACTCGTCGCAGCCTCGCAGCACCCGAACCAGTTGAACCCTAAACAAGTTGGGTGGCATCTGGGTACCGTGGAACAAGGGGTTGCCCGGTTGAACGATTTTGCAGGAGAGTGCACGGAACGTTGGAGGCGCCCTGCAAAAACATGTAGGGCGTCAGGGATGCCCAGTCAAAGGCAAGGAGATGAAGTCCTTGGCCGAGAGAGGCTTAATTAGTTACCGTGATGATGGCGTCGATCTCGGCTAATGTCGAGGCACCGCCAACGGCGGGCGTGTAATTGACGAAGGGGCCGCTTGCTGCAGAGGTGGCGGCCGGCGTACACCCGGGTGCATTAAGCTCCCGTGCCGGCGTCGGAGACACCAATGCCGCCTCCGCCGGAGACACCAATGGCCCCGCCGTCGCGTTCTGCGAGTTGCTGGCCGTGAAGTTAGGAATCGGGCGGCCCTGTTGGCCGCCCGCAATCCACGCTCAACCCCTCGATCAAGGTAGACACAATGGCGGTGATCGTCGCTCCGAGTTGTTGTTGCACTTGCTCTTGGACAATCGCCGGAATCAGCGCCACCTGTGCCTTTAGTTCTTGAACATCTCGCTCCTGGCTGTCCGAGCTGGTCATTTTCTCCTTTCGCCCACCAGTGTTATAGTATGGCGACCATTTTGTCGACAAGCCTTTGCCGCCACACGACCAGCTGACATCGGCCATCGAGCTTATCCTTGTTCTTCATTACATTCAACGCCCTATTTAGAGTGGTGTCCCAAGGGTTGCTCTTAATCGACCCCGCGCTACTGCTTTCAGTCGCCTGCGGAAGGAATGTGAACGATTTAGAAATTTGGCTTCATTAATTAGAATGCAACCATATGGAGCTAATTACGCGGGGGTGTATTCCTTAGCAGAACAAGCTCAAGCGCCCTGGTCTTCGGATCCGTGGTAAGCTCCTTTGTTTTCGGGTCCTTCTTGTACTGGGCCCTGACAAAGTTCCTAGTCTGCTTGTCACCGTATTTATCGAAGAGGGGCGGTAGGCCTTGCTCGGCACGGTCCGCCTCCTCCTTGTCCCATATAGGCTCCGCCACTCTGTAACCGCCGGGACCGAGTGTGTGTTCCCATAAGTTCATCTCCGCATTTCTTTCCCCAATCGACTTGATTCGGAGTTTGCGGTGCTCGAGCAATTGATCTTGAAGTCGTTGTAGTCATCTTCGGTGATCGAAGGATTTTTCTCCTTGATCTTCTCATAACTCTCACCTTTCTCGATCATTCTCTTCACATTGCTTTTCCAAGTAGACAGGGCCTTGCTCATCTTCGTGAGGGCAGCATTGTTCACTTTATTCCCTTTGAGGCTTGTGTTTTCAAATTCAGCGGGAACTTGTATCGTTCATGCAGCTTCGTGAAGAGGAGGTTATGCAAATTCCCTCGGTCAGCATGCCTCGGGTTCTCGGTGTTGATCGAGACGGTGCTCGGAGAATGCATCCGAGCTGAAGCGAGTACCCTTGACTATTCGTTCAGCGCCGTTGGATTCCTTCGAGTCCACTTCAGTAACTTCCTCCTTGAGGGTGCGGAGCACGGTCGGGCGCCAGTCCTTCCGCTGCCTCTTCGGGTTGGCTGCCATTCAGGCGCGGCGCTGCCATCATCAGTGGTGGCATCCTCGGCGGCACCATCAGTGGTGGCATCAGTGGGGTCATCTTTGGCGGTATCATCAGTGGTCTCAGGATCAGTGGGGAAGGCGGCGTCCTCATACAAGTGAGGTTGTTCCTCCATCTCCTGGGACAGCTCGCAGAATGCCTTGCCGCCCGAACCCCCGGCCTCATCGTTGTTGGCCGTGTTTCTCTCTAAATAGGAACAAAGTTTGGTCAAAAGTTGGTTATTGTCAAGGAACAAGATCATGGTCTCATCATTTAGGGTTTGTCGACACCGAGGCATCCTAAAAGCTAAGCTTTTATCATTGAGGGTTTTTCGACGCCGAGGCACCCTAAAAGCCTAAGCTTTCATCATTTGTCACAAGTACCCCGGCCTATGCATTATTCACAAGTACCCCATATGTCCTATTTTTAGCAAAGTCATGCTAAAATTCATGGAAAATTTCAGCATGACCTTTGCTGAAAATAGGACATATGGAGTACCCGAATTTGCTGGAACGGAAGTTAATTGACATTCCAGCAAACTCAAGGGCCTCTCGGGTGGACAAGGAAAAAAAGACCTCCATCACAACATGGAAAATACATTGGCATGTGAAGAGGTGAAAGAATATATGCATCTCCAAGCAGTATCATTCAACATTTTGGACAAACCACTACAAGCAATACTGGATCAGATACAAGAAGAATGTGAGAAAATGCAGACAAATACTAACAGATTGAGGTGTTTAACTTGTGGTTCTCTCTGTGCTATTAACATTTCAAGTCAAAACCTTTTCCGGTTAGTAAGTGTTTCTTGAGCATATGTATGTAGTAAGTGTTTGTCTGCATTTTGCTTATAAAAGCTAACAATTGTTTTTGCTTATAAAAAGCTAACAATTGTTTTTGCTTATAAAAAAGCTAACAAGTGTAAGTCAAAACAATATACCCCCAAGTGAACCACCACAACATCTAAAAGCTAACAATTGTTTTTGCTTATAAAAAAGACCAATGGCACATAATACATCCAGAAGCACAATTCCTAGTGATTTCCTGCTTGAGGCAATCTGCTTTCAACCGGGGTGCACAATCTTCAACATGAGTCGGACCATGATAACCGTTATTTTGCTTATCAGTACATGTTTTCTCAAGTCAAGTTGAGATCGAACATGACATGAAGTGCAGATTCCTTGAAATGGTAATGATAAATATAGTTCCAAAAGATGCAACACATAAGCAGAATTGTATTATGTTTCAATACTTAGCGAGTTATAATGCAATATTTCTTTCAGTTTAACTAGTGTTATGAACTCTTTAACAAAATCGGGTGCAACTTGCTAAACAAGGAGGATTATCTGCTTCATTTCATCGTCAGCTAAAAGAACATAGAAGGAGCCCTGCTGAGAATACAGTTTGAGATCCAAGATACTTTTCACCGGTTTCAGACCCCATTAACAATATGGGTGTTAAACTTGTATATTTCATGGACAGTGTAAACTGTAACATGTCACACACGCACACGCACAAAAAAAAACTCAGACACAAGATGCAAATGTGCATGATACAGAAAACTGAACGTGGGTAGCTGAGCAATCACCAATGTCACATAGTACATCCAGAGCATATGATTGGAGTGAAGTTGAGACAATCTGGTTGAGACCAGTTCTGGTGATGTTACATTTGAGGCAAATCTGATTTCGGTTAATGGTACTCAAGATGGTCTTGCTCCATTTACAAAAAATAAATAAAAATGAACATTGCAGTTACAGAGTCTGAAGGGGAATTTGGAACCTGAGCTGAGCAATGATAAATACTACTTAACAGTGCAAGTATATCATTTCACAAGCTTCAGAGAAGAGCAAGCAGGAGTACACTACTGCACAATTTAACTGAATTTTTTTACTCCAATAATACTGGTACACTTGCTACTGTAATGGAATACCTGATCTTTGATTCAAGTAATAGTGTATGATGAATTTGATTATTCAGACTTAAGTTGCTTCAAGTGATGTCACTAGTTTCAGTTAACTGGAGTACTACAGCAAATGGAGTACCTAATCTGATCGATTAAAGTCTCCAAATGGAGTACCAAATGGAGTACTACAGCTCCTGCACTTGCTACACCAAAACAGCTACTGATCAAGTCCAGTACTCCACTTGATCAAGCAGCAGTAGAAAGACTGTAAGTGTTTAAATTCAGTCAAGTACAACTGCAAGTACTACTGCAAGTGTTTAAGCTCCAGTTGATCAGGCAGAGCCTCGTCAAAGTACTACTGCAAGTGTTTAAATTCATTCAAGTATACTACGGCAAATGTTTAATTAAAAGAAAAATGCCTCATGATTCTCTTTGTGTCAGGCTACAACGCCCAGTTGTGGAACAGGAAGAAATACTGCAGTTTGTGTGTACAGATGCTTCTGTATTTGAATGTGTATACAGATTCTCTTTGTTTGTGTACTCGCCGGGTGTTGCTTCTGTATTTGAACAGGAATACATATTCGATGCAAGAACTACTGCAAAAGCTACTGATAGAGGACCAGAGAGGAGGAAGAATAGAAGGGGGTGGGGGACTCACCTATGTTTGCTGTAGCCGAGGCTGAAGCACCACCAGTCAGAGCCGAGGCGATGTGGCCCTCCTCTCCCGGCGTCGCCCTCATCCTGGTCACTCGCCGGCGCGCTCTACCTGCAGAGCAGAGACGACACGAGGGTCAGCTAGATGGAGACGGGAGGTACAAGAAGGATCCACAGCAGCAGCACCTTCTCCTCCTTGGATGAAAGGGAACTCACCAGGTGAGGCGGCCGAGGCGCCGAGGCGGGCCGGGCGAAGGCCGAGGCGCCGAGGCAGCGCCGGGCGCCGAGGCGCGTCGGGCGCCGAGGCAGCGTCGAGGCATCGAGGCGGCGGCTTGGGCGCGGCCGAGGCGGCGGGGCAGCGGCCGGGAGAGGAGAGGGTAAGGGGATCGAGGGCGAGGGCGAGGGAGAGAGAGGGCATAGGTTTGGGCCGGTGAGGAAATATGGATGGGGGCGGCACAATACTAATGGCGCACCACACCTCGGTGCGCCATAAGTACATCCATACTAATGGCGCACCTCGCCCTGGTGCGCCAATAGTATTTTTTTTGATTTCTGCTCGAGCCAACAGGTTATCTTCCACCTGACTTGATCCACATCAAGTTCCCTCTACTAGCTCGACTGGTCAGCAGCCAGTTCTCACACCAGGAGGTCCTGGGTTCGATTCCTGTGCTCCACAATTTTTATGCATTTAAAATGCTGTTTGATACTTATTTGTGTTTAAATATGTTCAAACTTGTTTAAATCATAACAGTAATATTTTTTTTATAAGACAATAATAATTTTTAAAAAAATATCATCAAACAGTAATGCCGGTGGAGCGGGGGAGGGTGCGGGGGGTCGGCGGCGGCAGTTGAGTAGGGGAGGGGTGCGGGGGGTCGGCGGCGGCGGTTGGGTAGGGGAATCGAGGGTGCGTGGGGTCGGCGGCGGCGGCCGGTGGACCGGGGGGGGGGGTGCTCGGCGGCGAGGGGGACCGGATCTGGCGAGGTGGGATAGCGCTCGTGAGGGGGGGGGGGCGAGATCGAGTGTCCCTGAAATTTCAAAATATTCATGATAGTTCAAAAGTGCCCATGAAATACAATCGAGAAATGAAGGCTACGATTTAAATACAATCGATCTTAGCTAGCTATCTGTTCACAATCTTCTTGCCCTTCTTTTTCGCAAATGGAGTTCTTCTGTGGAACGGACGTCCTTTATGTAGGGTGGTCCTGCTTCTTCTTGTGGTGTATGCTGCTACTTCATCATCGTCGTCATGTTCGATCCTCGGGTCGCCGTACTTGTCGAAGTCTTGCTCATTGGCTACTCCATCCATTCCGATGATCTTCCTTTTGCCTCTCCTCACGACAACACGACTGGGCTTTGACGGGTCGGTAATGAAGAAGCATTGGTCAACTTGGGAAGCCAGTACCCATGGGTCATTTTTCGCGGTGACGTTTGCGCCCGCGGTCTTGGATTTGGCTTCGGGTATAACCATGGTGGTGAAATACCGGTCTTCTTTTAGGACGCTCTTCGCCCATCTGAAACGGAATATCGGGACCTTCTCTCCAGCGTAGCTCAGCTCCCAGATCTCCTCGATCCTTCCGTAGTATCTGTCCTTGTCATTACCAGTGTGGGATTCCATCGTTACCCCGGAGTTCTGATAACCATCGCTCTTCATGTCCTTGGCCTCGGTGTAGAATGTGTAGCCGTTGATATCGTACGCCTCATAGGTCATCAGGTTGTGCTCGGCGCCCTGTGACAAGGCGAATATGAGTTGTTCTTCCGCGGTAGAATCCTCATGTGAAGGGTACGACAGAAGCTTCTGCTTGAACCAACGCGTGAAACATGAGTTGTGCTCTTTGATTATATCTCCGTCCGTCCTCTGTTGGCCTCGGTCATTGTACGTCTTCTTAATAAAGGTTTTGTGCTCTACCACCCAAGGATCGACCACGTCTATGTGTTGTAGCGTGACTAGGTTTGCTCTTTCAAAGTCGGCAAGTCGACCCTCTAAGTCGACATGCATTTCTCGGCGACCCTCACGGTGACCCCATCCAGCGAGCCTGCCGAGGTGCCTGTTGACGGGCAGACCAACGGGGTTCTCAATGCCTAGATAATTCGTGCAAGAGGAGATGCACTCTTCGTCGAAAAGCCTGGCTATACTTCCCTCTGGACGTGACATGTTGCGAACGTATCCTTTGATGACGCCATTCATCCTTTCAAACGGCATCATGCTGTGCAGGAACGTCGGCCCGAGTTGGATGATATCCTCCACTATATGGACCAGCAGATGCACCATAACATCGAAGAATGCGGGCGGGAAGTACATCTCAAGCTCGCATAGTATCACCACGATCTCTTCCTGTAGCCTTATGAGTTGCCTCACGCCAATCGACTTCCGAGAGATGACGTCGAAAAAGTTGCATAGGCCAAATAGAGTTTCACGGACGTGCGCGTCCATGATCCCACGGATTGCAACTAGAAGTGTCTGCGTCATCAGCACGTGACAGTCGTGAGACTTCATCCCACTGAACTTCTGCTTCGCTGGGTCTAGGTATCTTCTTATCTTCCCCGCGTAATCGTAAGGAAGTTTTACTCCTAGGAGGCAGGTGAAAAACTGCTCGATCTCCTCCTGACTTAGAGTGAAGCACACGGGAGGGTAGTCATTTCCGGTCTTCTTGGCCTTTTTGCCTTTGCGACGACTTTCATCGTGGTCCTGCCTCATCATCATCATCATCATCATCATCATCATCATCATCATCATCATTAGCGTGAAGCTCCTGCCTGATGCCCATTGACTTCAAGTCTGCCCTTGCTTTCGGCCCATCTTTGGTCCTCTCTGGCATGTTGAGCAGGGTACCAAGCAGACTCTCGCACACGTTCTTCGTGATATGCATAACATCAAGGCTGTGAGGCACACGGTGGATCTTCTAGTACGGCAAGTCCCAGAAAATAGACCTCGTTTTCCATACCTTCAACAGCGGCTCTGGCGCCTTTCGCTTCTTTCCCGGCTCTGGCGCCTTTTGCTTCTTTCCGGCGGTGGGCAGTCTTTCCAATTTTCAACAGCTTGTCTATTTCCTCTCCGCTCCTCGTACGCAGGCGTTTCGGGTTCGGTTTCACCATCGAACAGATCCTTGTGTTTCCTCCACGGGTCATCGTCGCGAAGCCACCTTCGATGTCCCATGAACACAGTTTTCGAAGACCCGAGATCTCTATCTAGCTGGCGATACATTGTGTCATCCATGCACCTTACGCATCCAGAAAATCCGTGGACTACCTGCCCCGCGAGATATCCGTAGAATCGAGATAGTCGCACCGTTGTGGAGCAGTGCGGCTCTCATAGGGAAATATTCTTTCTCTGCGGCGTCCCCACGTATTGGCTGGCGTTTTCCACAGCGTGTCAAGCTCCTCTTTCAGCAGCCCCAGACATGATTGATGTCGTTCCTGGTTGTTTCGGGTCCTTCAATTAGTATACTCATGTGAATGTACTTCCTCTTCATGCACAACCAGGGGGGAAGGTTGTACATCCACACAAACACAGGCCAGGTGCTATGTGTGCTTCTCTGGCTGCCAAACGGATTGACTCCATCGGTGCTCGCGCCCAGCACGACGTTCCTTGGATCGTTCCCAAATTCTAGGTCTTCGAAGTTCAACGCTTGCCACTGGCTCGCATCCTTAGGGTGAGTCAGCATCTTGTCTCTTTTATCTATCTCCGGATCATTTGCGTCATCTTCTCGCTTCTTCTCCTCCCTATCCGCGTGCCAACGCAGGAGCTTTGCTACCTTAGGGTCCGCGAAATACCGCTGCAGATGAGGAGTGATCGGAAAGTACCACACCACTTTTTGAGGAGCTTTCTTCCTCTTCTTGTATCGAGTGACGCCACACACCGGACATATGGTAGACTCCGCGTGCTCGTCCCGATAAATCATGCAATTGTTCATGCACACATGGTATTTCACGTGCGGTAAATCCAGAGGACACACGATTTTCTTCGCCTCCTCCAAACTGGTCGGGCACTTGTTCCCCTTGGGAAGACGTTCGTGCCAGAATGACAAGTTCTCGTCGAACCATGCGTCGGTCATTTTGTGTTTTACCTTCATCTCCAGAGCCATGAGCGTTACTTTCAGGTGGGTATCCTTGGGCCTGCATCCTTCATACAATGGAGTAACCGCGTCTAACTCAAGTTGATCCATCTTGGCTTTCTCTCGGGCGGCAGCTCTTGCGTTATCCGTGCGCTTGAGAAGCCGCTCTTGAATATGAGGGTCCTGCACCTAGCCCATCGATGGTCCAGCGTCGTCTGCTCCGCCGGCATCATCATCTTCATGATCATGCCCGCCGCCTGCTCCGGCATCTTCCTCATCATCATGTCCTGCATCTTCTACATGATGACTGTGTACAACATCACCGTCGTGATCATCTCCTGGGGATTCTTCGTCTTCTCGCCCGCCCGAGCCGCGGTGGTTGTCTTGTTGCCCTTCCTCATTTCTTGCCCGGCCCCCATGGACGACTTCGTAGTCATCTTCATCACCTTGCCACCGATAGCCATCCATGAAACCATGCAAGAGCAGGTGGTCCCGCACCTGCCCGGAATCCGGGTCCGCAATAAGGCTCTTCAGTTTGCATCTTCGACGCGGACATCTTATCTCCGTCTCGTTCTTCTGAAGCATCTCGGCCTTCGCGGACCTCAAAAACCTATTGACGATGCCTTCGGTCATCGTGCGGACCATGGTCATCATAGGTAGAGCAAAGTGATATTTTAGAACCAAGAAAAATTTGGCATGACTTTCCCTAAAAATAGGACCAAAAGAATGCTTAATGCCAAAATTCTCGCTAAACGGAAATGAATCAACATTCCGCAAAATATTGGCAACTATCGCATTTCAAATACCGGTACACCTCCAAACACAAACACATATGCAACACCACAAACATATGCAACACCACGAACATACGTAGATCTAGCTAGGCCATAAAAAGTGCATGTGCACATTGTTGTAGGGAGAACAACATAAATATAGCTTCCCTCCTTACTTACCTATCAAAACAAGGTAATTAACCACTTAATTTGAATGAATCTATGGTGGAAATGAGGTGAAAAAGAGGAGGCACCCGAGACAAGGAGGAGGTGGAGAGAATGAAGTGGGGAGAAAGCGAGTGTGGGTAGGAGAGGCTGTCCAAAATATCTTGTTGCTGCCGACTTACTAATGGTGCACCAACTCTAAATGCGCCCTTAGTAATCCATGTAACTAATGGCGCACCTTCGGTGGTGCGCCATTAGTAGTTTTGCAAAAAAACATACTAATGGCGACTGTTCCACATGCGCCATGACTTGTTTAAAGTGGTAATGGGGCAGGGGGGAACAGTGCGCCATTAGTAGTTTTGCAAAAAAAGGAATAAAAAATATAATAAAAAACAACATTAGTGGCGCACTTTCCGACAGGTGCGCCATTACTAGTTACAACTAGTAATGGCGCACTGAGTCTGGATGCGCCATTAGTATGTTTGGACAGGCGCACTAGTTCAAAAAAAAATTGATACTAATGGCGCACCTTGGGCCAGGTGCGCCATTAGTAGTTTCAACTCTAATGGTGTATCAGAAGGTGGTGCGCCATTAGTATATAATAATGGCGCACCGCTTGTCTGGTGCGCCATTAGTGTCAATCCCATCTATAGCCGTTTTTCTAGTAGTGCCATGATGACGCTTGGCGGACAGTTCCTCCGCCATCGCCCTCCTCCGGCGACTGTGGGCTTGGGAGAGAGAAGTTTGTGGTTTGTGTGCAGTGGAGATGGAAGCGGCAATGGTGGTTTCTGGGAATGAGGGAGAGATGGAAGAGAATGGGGTTTTTTGCAGTGCGTCGACGGGGATGTGTGGGAGGCGGTTCGTCGGGGGCGTGGGTGTAGTGGGTGTAGTGGCGTGGGGTCACCGTTTGCAGTCCCTTGTGGCAACCGCCCAGTGGATGGCACGGGCAGTGGCCTGGAAGAACCAACCATCCAACCCAATTTGTTTGCCAAGGTATTAACCTGGTCGTACTGAGTAGTCTTGTCTAGCTGTACTTATCAGCTGCTTATCCCACTTGCTCGTCTCAAGGTCGGTGATGATGGCATTTTACTGTCGCACTGATCCGTCTTGTCAAGCTGTACTTATCAGCTGCTTATCCCACTTGCACGTGTCAGCGTTGGTGATGATGGAGGTTTGTACTCCTCTACTGTGGGTACTTGCACTGGTGATTGAAGTGTAATTGAACTTACCAAATACCAGTCAGACTATGTGTGTCATGCTAATGCTTTTCAAAACAATTTTTGTTTTTTTGAAAGGATTGTTTATATCAAGATAATCTATGAAAGTATTTTTTACAGATAAATTAGTTTTTCATCAGTACAGGTGTATTATATTTTGCATTTTGCTTGAGGTAATTATTTTTATGTACTGATGGTCTTTATGAACTAGGACTGGTAGAAGCATACATAGCTTGTTTTGACATAGCTTATTTTTTTCAAATGATGTTTTTTGAGGTGTTCATGGGTGGGTTTGGTTACTCTGCCTTGTACTGACGATTGAGAATTATCAGTACTGATGTACTATAAGAGTTTAAATTTTCCTTAACATATTTTTGCTAAGTTACTGGTCTACAGTAGTGTTGGCGTTATATAAATCCAGATAAGTTTTTTGAAATGTTTTTTTACTGCATTCAAAAGGATTATCAAATGGTTTACATAATACTGTCACTTGTCCAGCGGGCACAAATCACAAAATATATTTTAACTATAGTACTGATCGAGAAATCGATGATAAAGCTAAATAAGTTTTCGTAACAACCGTGTTTCTGATATGTTTCCTCATTGTGTACCGAGACAACTCAGAGTACAAGCTTATTTCTCAGTTGACGCAGCAGCAAAACCACTATGGTTTCTTCAGTCTTGAGCTCCTCCTAACAGGCCCCGAATGTTGTCCCTTGCTGGCGCCCTTTCCAGCTTGAGCCTTGGCAGCTTCATCGTCAGTTTCAGTTTCCTCGTCCCCAGCACTGCCATCTTCATTGTCTTCGTCTAATTGGTCGTCATTCTCATCAAACTCTTCTTCTTCATCCTCTTCTTTTGATTTTTTGGAACTCTTTTCCCTGTTTCTGTTCAGCGCCACTGACCTCCTTGCCCACTTTGCACGTGCGGGCATTATGTCCGTCAGTTCCCCCGACAAGTGTAGCTGTTATGTGTGTCGTCTCCATTGGTAGAAACGTGGGCGGCTCCAATCTGCTTCTGCAGCTTTTGCTTGTTGACAGTGGCATCTGCGCGGAGTGGGCATGTGCTGTAATTATAGTTGGTCACGACGTTGCAGAATCCGCATGCCCTTATACCAAGAGGTTTGTCGTCCGAGCCAAATTCCACGCGCCTGATGGGGCGTGGCGGCTTTTTGGCTACGGCTTTCGCTGCTTGCGTCTTACTATTCCTCCCCTTTGTGTTTTCGAATATGGGTGGTTTAATCACCCTTTCCTGGTGCTGTTGGTAGGATGTCCTGTTGTCATGTAATTCGCCTACAGCACCATCAAGCTCATGATCTTGCATGTGAGCATGTTGCTGGTCTTGAGTGTGCACATGGGCAAGCTCTGGTTGCTGTTGCTCATCTTCCTCGTTGTTGAATGGGTCAATAGCTCCTAGATGGTTCATCTCAGATAACATTATAGCAATATCATGCTCAATTGCTTCATGGTCCGCGACACCTCCATTTTCAGCAGAATGCATGGCGTCGAGTTCCTATTCAAGTTTGTCCATGACGACCCGTGACCTCGCCATTTGCTCTTGGCTTCTCAAGCTTTTTCTGTGCATCCTCATGTTCTGCGTCAGTAGTGAGCTTTCAATGCAGTAGTGGGATGCCTTGTTTGACGCTACTGTCCTCAAGTAATTTCTGTTGAATGTTGTGTGGATGTTCGGGCGTTGGTGCATCTCCTGAGGATGTATTTCTCTAGAACGCTGGCAGCCTTAATTGTCTACATCATGCACAGGACATGCACGCAGAAAATACATGTATTTATTTTTGAAGAGGTGCATGTTTTTTGTCATTTCATTCGAACAAAAACTTTGCAAAAAAAGTAGTACATTATGTAACATCTTTTTTTTCGTTCTCACATGTGTGGTCCCATAGCTTGCACTCGCACTCATATGTTTCTCCCACGGGGTCTGCAACCACCTGGAACGCGTGCTGAGCCCATGCAGACAGTTTTTGCGGGTTGTTGTAGCGCACGAGGTACTTTGTGGGCTCTTCCGTCTCTGTCGCCGTGAAGAGTGTGCTCAGTTTTAGACTTTTTCTGATCTCGCTGTACCCAGCTCGTGAGTAAATCTTTGCCATCTGGGTGTCAAATCCATAGAAAGTAAGCGTGTTTTGTTCCTTCAGCCCATGCAAGAATGATGACCAAATTAGTTTTCTCGCGGCAAAAAGTTTTCTAACTAATAAAGTTTGACTTTAGTAAGCATGTTATTTTTTCTTACGGCAGGTGATAGAGCTATACCCGGTTACCCATTGTCTCCTGGTTCTCTGTCTGCCTCCTGGTTTTGACGCAGGTGTTTACCTGGCTGACAAACCGGTGGATGTTTTGTCTCTCACTTACGAAGTTCTTCTTGAGGACAAAGTTCATGCTCTCACATCGTTGCGTGGATGTCATTTTGGCGCAGAAAATTTCTTCGAAGTAGACTGATATCCATCTCTCACGCTCGTTCCACATGCCCACCATCGTGGCATCATCATGGAGGTTGTACCTATCCATGAGTCTTTTCCAGGCAGCCTCAAACTCAGTTGGCATGAGGGGCCAGTTGAGGATTGATGTGAATTCATCCTTAAAGTCTTCGTGTAGGTTGTACAGGTATGCGAGGTGTTCCCTGTAATTCTTCGTAATGTTCGAGCGGCACAGCTTGTGTACTGTGTTCTTGAAAGCATCTAGGATCGCCAAAACCATTACCGGGCACTAGTCTGGTAATGAGAAAAGAGACATGGAGTGGTCAGCAGATGGTGGTGCATATATACCAATAGAACTGACACAACACTTTTACTGTGTTATTTTCCTTTTTTGGGTTGGGGGGTGGTGGTTGGCGGTGGTTTTGGCGGTTGTACCTGTGAGGATGCATGTAGGAGCCTTCCATCTCATGCACCTTAAAAATGTCTTGAACAACCATTTGAATGAATCTGCATCCTCATCTCTTATCAGGGTGAAACCAAAGAATGTATTCTCTAAGTGGTTGTTAGTACCCACAAACACCCCAAGTGGCATATGGTACTTGTTGGTCTTATATGTGGTGTCAAGCGTTACGCAGTCACCGAAGTCCTAATACGCCCCTCGGCAGCTTGCGTTCGCCCAGAATATGTTCTTAACTCTGTCGGACTCATCAAGTTGCATGTCACAGAAGAATTCCCTGTTTATAGCTTTCATCTCCCTAAAGAAGTTGACAGTCTTTAGGACATCGTCCACATCACCCATCCTTGATTTCTTTGCTTTTGCTGCATATTTAAAAGTGAACAGTCATTCAAAAATGCAGGTTGAACTGGCGTCAGGTCATGCGTTGCATAATATGATTGTACTAACAGAGGAAAAAAGATGGAGGGGGTTTATGGGAGGAGAACAAGTTTGTACTTACAGGTTAATCAGGTCTTTGGCATTCATTTTGAGGAAGTAGCTACCGTGGTCATCGCCGCCCAGTATGCTCATGATTTGCGCATGTTCAATGCCTTTGAACTGCAGGTACTTGACGTACTCCAAGATTGTTTTGTCAAAGTTTTTGTGGGAGTGCAAGAAGACAAGCATTTGGGGTGTGAGCTGTAGCCTGTGGTTGTGTTTGCAGACTATCTCTTTTACAACAAGTGTTCCATCATTTTCCCTCTTCAGCCTCATTTTAGCCCCGCAGTTAGTCCTGGCTGTCATCTTGTTCCGCTGTCTATTTGCCTCTGACACCTTCAATTCATAGACTCCATAGCACGTGCAATAAAGGTAGACTCTGGTCTTAACCTTGGAGCCTTCCCTGGCAGCGAAACCCCCGTGTTTTGAATAGACGTTGTAGAAGTCCTTTGCTTCTTTGAAAGTTTCAAAGCGCATCTCTAGGAATGGCAGAACAGAAGCTTCAATGTTAGGTGGCTAAACGCAACAGTGAGCAAACAAAAATTAAGTTATGAAAATGTTAGATGGGGTGGTCACAGTACCATGGTATGGACTGTTATTGTATGTTCTTTTGCGAATGGATACTTACATGTGTATAGCTCTGTGCTGCCTCCGGTATTTGCTGTTCACCCTGGTGTATGGGAGCGGGTGGTGTCACCCTTGGCACATGCAGCAATGCATCTCTTGGAGGGAGCAATGTTGGCGAAGCTCTCTGTCTCTCATTGTACGGACGTCTCCTCTCAGATTCGTTGTGAGGTTGCTCCTGTCTATATGGCTCATATATTGTACTTTGCAATCCTGCTAGAGTGGCCAAATTTTTTGTCTCTTTAGCCTGGTCTTCCTGTCGCAACCGCTTTTGCAGCACAGATGATTGATGTTGACGGAGCGACTGGTGGAATCCTGTGTGTCCTTGCCTTTCTGCATGCGCTAGGGAAGGAAAACATTTGTAGTTGGGGAAATTGTTGACCTTGTTGCAACCCAGCAGTAGCAAAGCATGTATTCCCAGATATTGATGTTTGCTGCATAGAAGAAGCTGTCCGTGCTTCTGATGATTCTGGTGTAGCTTGAAATCTGCATGTATTGTTGAAGTATCCTGGTGCTATTTATGGTGTTACCCAACCAGGCGGCGCCCATATCTGCTTGGATCATGAAACCCTCGCTGCGTGTGCCGCCTTGCATGTTTCTGCAATGACATTCAACAGGTTTGGGATTAATATTTTCTGCATTTTTCTCGTATACATGCTATGGGTAACATGGCATTCACTGAAGGCAATGTACAAGTTGAACTTGCATTGCTTGCTGTTAGTAAACTTTGTTCTCTATTTTATATCTGGTTTAGTTTTTAGTCGAACTGACGAACGTACATGTTCAGCACTTATGTACTGATGTACTGATTTTTAGCACTGCTTGTAAACTGAACATTGAACTTCATCTGTTATGGCAAGTTTTTTATCTTTTTTCCCTATAACTGATGCATAAACATTTTGGTGCGCTGCTTGCAAACTGAACATTGAACTTCAGATATGTATGGATATGCATATATATAAAACTGATGCGTGTCTTATATTTTTTCATCTATAACTTATGCAATTACACCAGAATTACTCCTAGTTTATGTATCATTGAACTTACTGTGTAACAAGTGTATATTTTTTTCAACAACATTCTTTTACTAGTTCAAACTGACGCAACTACACGGCATGCACTAGTACAAATAACATCATACAACTTGTAGTGGTAGCTGAACCTTATATAAAGCCTAGTAGCTACTTGGACTGATGCATAAGTTCATGTTTTTTGGCATGAACTGAAGCTGGCATATTAGAGGGACTGACAGTAACCTCGACATCCAAACTGTGCATCAAGTGGCAGGGGTGTAATGAACTGATGCAAGAATTTTGCAATGTACTATTTACTTCTGCATCATAGGAACATGTATCACTGATGCAGCACACATGTAGTACTGATGAATCTGATAGTGTAACATGTAGGCAGAGCATAGTGTGTGCAATTTTTAAACTGAATCTTCTTCATTGCAGGAATGATGAACTAATGAATTGAACACAAACGTGGTATTTTTCTTCAGGCAAACCCAGACATGAAAACATTTTTCGAACTGATTCAATTTTTGAGGAAAATTAGTGTGGGAAGCAGACATCACCTCCAGTGGCATGTTCTTGGATCTTCCTTCTTCTTTTTCCTCTCGTGGGCGGCGTACTGGCATGTTCTTGGGAGGCGGCGCCATTGATGCAGGCAAGGAGCTTGGGGAGACGACGGCGCTCCTGCTTGTGGTGGATGCACGGCGATGATGTCCGGGGAGGCAGCTGCTGGCGCGGATCACGACCCCGACAAAGGAGCCCCGGCGAGGGTGGGAGATAGGAGGCGCGGATCATGGCGCCGACGAAGGAGCCCCGACGAGGGAGGCGGCTGGCGCGGATCATGGCACCGGCGAGGGAAGGAGGGGGCTGGCGCGGATCACGGCCACAGCGAAGGATCCCGGCGAGGAAGGGAGGCAGCTGGCGCGGATCACGTCCCCGGCAAAGGATTTCAGCGAGGAAGGGGATGGTGGCGGTGGATCTGACGCCGGCCACTCACGCCGCCGTGGGCTCCCTCGCTCCAGCTGCCGCCGTCGCTCGCTCGCCCGCGACAGCTGCCTCCGGCGGAAGAAGGCGGGTTGGGTTCGGGCTGGCTCGGGGGGATTCTACTGTGTAGGCGCGTCGCGCCTATATAGGGCCGGGGGGTAACAGAATATTATTCTGTTACGGGTAACAGAATAGTCCAGCCCTATATATATACATACATACACACACACACACACACATATATATATATATATATATATATATATATATATATATATATATATATATATATAGGGAAAATCCATCCTACCACCCGTGGTAGTTACCCCACATATCTCATATACTACCAAGTGGTACTATATATACTATTTTATTATTTTAAATATGTTCATATACTATATCTAAGATATTTAAAAGCAAGTTACGTGAAAAAATTGCATATGAGCCCATAGTTTTTGTTATATTTATGAAATACGTACATATTTGTACGTAAAAAGAGCATACTCAAAAATGGTAAATACTACCTAAAAATTAGTATATATACTACCTAATCATTGTTATATACTACATACTACACATACATACTCTCGGTTTCGACAGATACTACATACAACATACAAAACGCAAGTGGTGGTAACTACCACTGCTTGTAGGAAACATTTGTCCTATATATATATATATATATATATATATATATATATATATATATGTATGTATGTATGTATATATATATAGGAAAATGGTTGTACAGCTGCGAGTACGTACTCTCGCTCCTCATATACCACATAGATGAATCTTTTAGACCTCATCATTATTTTTAATATACTTCATTAATAATTACTAGATACCCTAAAATGGATTTCATGAAAAAAAATCATGTGTGCCTCATATTTTCAAAGGTTTACGTATGTACTGATTTGTTTGTACGTGAAAAAGGTATATTTCAAAAAATAGGTCCCAAATGATATTTTTTCAACAAAACTCGTATTGAGGTATCTTAGGATATTTAATGAAGTATATTGAGAATGATTAGGGGGTATAATCAATGCATAAACGAGATATATTGAAGATGGGAGTACATACTCCCAGGAGTACAGAAAATGAGTCATATACGTGTATAGTATGTGAATGGTAGTCGTACGAGAATATATATATACATATATATATATATATATATATATATATATATATATATATATATGCATAACGTGTATAGTATGTAGTAGCATAAAATATGTTTGAAATGAAAAATAATTAAATGGAAAACACAAAATTAAAAAGAAAAATAAACCATAATTCATAAACCCCTAAAGGATTAAAAAGAAAAATAAACCAAAATTAAAAGAATTAAGTACTTTAGTCCCCCAGCCCCGGCGCTGGCTCGTGCCACGTGGTGGGCCTTTAATGCCAGGCCGTGTCCTTTAGTCCATTTGCAAAACCGGGACTAAGGGGCTAAGGGGGCTTTAGTCCTCATCCTTTAGTCCATTTGCAAAACCGGGACTAAATGCCCTTACGAACTGGGACTAATGTCCCATTTTCTACTAGTGTACAAATGTTTCTATTGCACTACCATCCAAGAGCATGGGTGAGAGGGTGATGATTTTGTAGCTACATTATTACTTACAAAGAACGTGTTTTGGGTAGATATTCATATCGTTCGGTAATTGGTATGTGCAACGCATTGATTTAATGTGACAGACAACATGGTACTATATAGAATTGAAAAGTGATCCATGACATCAAGCATATGAATTGTGCTCTTCGCCTCATTAGTGACTTGGACAACACAGGAGTAATAAGGAAGTACATGCCGAAACCAGTATACACAAGGGCTTCATTATTGAGGTATACATGCGAGTGCATGCCTGTGCCGATCCAAACGGTAGTGCTTACTTCCAATTATTTTGGCACTAGCACATATGTCCATGCGTTGCAACAGGAGAGACATTTCTTTGCGAGAAGCAATGGGAGAGATAATTGATCTGTCCACCGAAAACGATCTCCATAGTGGTGCAATAGAGAGAGGAGTTGTGGTTTTCTCGCGGGTCATGTTTGTCATGCGAGATCTTCATAGTGGTGGGGTTTTTTTTAGCATATTGATAGTGGTGGGGTTAGTCGGTGTGGCGGCAATAATCCAACTCGTGCCTTTTTTTCCCTCCTGGTCCGCCTCTGTCTTGGGGTTGTGTCTGCCTCCTCATTTGGTAGCTATGCGGCGACCTTCTCGGCACGGTTGCTTCGACCACTCTCGCTTAAGATGACGTAACCAAATGGATTACTAATTGTAGCGCGTAAATCCCACTTCATTAGCATATTTTGCACATAACAAGACATCAATGTCCCTTCTTTATTATGGTTTATTCCCTTTGATTATTTTAGCGCTCGCATGCCAATTTCTTTTATTCGAGCGAAACGAACATATTCTCTTTTATTGGCCCAAGAACTCGGATGATCCAGTCGGGGAGTGCGGCTGAGGCCCAATACTGCATGTGCGACCGAGCAATTTTTTTCTAGGTCCAACTATGTGGGGGCTACTTTATGGTGCTAGTTTCGTAAAATAACGCGTGAGACACACATCAGTTTGTGTATGGCCACTGGTAGGCTCCTAGACGACCTGTGTTTGTAAGGTGTGAAAAAATCCAAAAAATGATGAGTTGAAGGATCGAAATCATGCCCTCAATGACCCGACTACGTGCTGCTAGCCACTCGAAGAAACGAGTCAGATTGGAAACATTTTTTCTAACTTTAGAAAATTTAAATTGCTGAATATTCTTGGAAAAATGAATAATCTTGAAATCCTAAACATTTTTTTGACTTTCCTTACATTTTCAGAAATACACAAGAAAATTTGAAACGTTTGAGATTCACAATTTTATTTGAAAACATGAACCTTTGATAATAACATGAACATTTTTATAATTTGTTACTTTTTAAAGATAAACATATTTTGAACATTCAGAACAACTTGTGAAAATGTGTCGTCGGCCTCGTCGGGCTTCTCCTCCTTGACGCGGGTGCCCCTGCTGGACCCCTGCCCGGCGTCGCCTTGGCGAACAGGCGGCGGCGCGTCGTCGTCGTCGTCGTCGCTGTCGCATAAGATGACGACCCCGCCTTCCTCGCGGCCGCGTCGGCGCTCCTCGAAGCGGCGTAGGGTGGCGCACTAGCGCTCCTTCTCCTTCTCCCGGCGCGCCTTCTCCAACGCAATGGAGTCCTGGCGCGCCCATTCGAGGGCCGCCGCCGTCGTTGCCGAACTCCGCCTTCACCGGGCGCCAGCCCTCGCTCCATCTTCACCGGGCGCCAGCCCGGCTCTGTCTTTGGCTTGACGAAACGCGGAGGAGCCGACGAGGACGAGGCGTGCGGCCGCCTCGTTGATGACGGCGTCGGGCGCTGCGAAAAGGCGCTGGCGAGTAGCGTCTCGCTGGCTCGGGCCTTGATGCCGAGCAGCGCCGGAGAGCCGGAGGAATGGGAAGAAGAGCGTGATGAGGAGGAAGAAGAGGAAGCGCCGAACCTCCTTGGCGCCTATGGCCCGACGCGTCGGTGCTGCGCCGGGGCGGCCACCCTCGCCGGGGGGTACGCCAACGGCGGATCGTTGCCGCCCTTGAGGTACGTGAGCACGCCCTCGAGTGTGCGGCCGGGGACGCCCACCGAGGTGGCGCCTCGCCGACCACCGGCGCGCCCGTTGGTGGGCGTAAGCGCAGCTGCTGGCAGCTGGAAATACGCCGCCAGGCCGGGTGGTTGTCGGCGGCGCATCGGGGAGGGAGAGTTGGGCGCCGGTGAGGGACGCGACGATCTCGACCTCCTCGGCGGCATTGCCGCCATGGCGTCGGGCAACGGGGAATGGGCACTTCGGCGCTGAGCCTCCACCCTGCTGGCGCGCATGTCCGGTGGCGCCGGGATGTTCGCCTGGAACAGGAGCCAGGACTCCTGTTCGCGGAGCGAACGGCGGCCAAAGCCATTGTCCGCCGCCTCGTCTCCCGGGAAGCGTTCTGCCATGGCGACGGTCACTAGTAGAAAACAGGGCTTTCGTCCAGGCCAGTTTAGCCCATTAGTCCCGGTTCAATCCAGAACCGGGACCAATGGAGCTATTTGCCCCGGTTCGTGAGCCCAGGGGGCCGGCCGGGCCACGGGCCATTGGTCCCGGTTCGTCCCGACCTTTTGGTCCCGGTTTGTGGGACGAACCGGACCAATGGTCCTGGCTCCTGGCCCACCACTATTGGTCGGTTGGTGGCATGAACCGGGACCAAAGGCTTCCCTTTAGTCCTGGTTCAAGCCACCAACCGGGCTAACGGTGCTGTTTATATATAGCCCCTCGCGCAAGAGCAGAGCACACCGCTCGCTTTTTTCCGGCCGAGGGGAGAGGGCTTGGTGGTGCTCTAGCTCACCTCCTATGCACACAAGGTGTTCGATGGAATGCCCGAGCCACACTACTTAAGGTTTCTCGTCTCCAATCTCGACCGCCAAGCTCCATTTTCTTCAATATTTATCTAGGTTTAGCGGTCCGTCACGCCTGCCCCTGCCTCTTCATCGCTGCCGATCACCAAGGCCGATCTCATCGCTGGCACCACCGTGGTGAGCCTCTTGTTCTTATCTTCTTTCTGAAAGGAAAAATATTATTACTTCTTTGTTTAGATAGATACTTGTATTATTTTATTACTTTTATTATTGCATCTTATATAGTAAGATGGTTTTGGTATCCGCCCCCGTCGGCCCTCGTCCTGTCTATGATTCGGATGTGGTATATATTATCTTTTCATAACTATTGGTTCATTTATTGTTTATGAAAATTATGCCGACCAACGTGACATAGATTTTATTTATCTAGGAGGTTGTTGAACCGGAAATTCCATCCTACCCTATTGTCGAGAGGTTAAATTTAGTTGAAGAAGAAAACAATTTCTTGAAGGAAAAAATAAAAAAACTTGAGGAGGAGAAGATGATATTGGAGTTGCATGTTGCGGATGTCGTCGATGATCACAAGATCAAGATGGATGCAATGCGCTTGAAGATGAGAAAGATTAGAAAATATGCCATTCATACCGAGGATTGGTATCATTATGCCGTTGGATCAGTTGTTACCTTGGTTGCGATTATGATCGTATTTGTTTTCGCATTGAAATGTTTTACATAGTTTCAATGTATGGTTTAATTAATTTAGATGCTCTGCAGAGCTCTATGTGGTTAGATGAGAACTATGTATGTACTTTGGTTTTATGTGATGATGAACTTCTATTAATTTGGTCACTTAATTATCTATTCATGATGTTCTCGTAATGATTTTGACACACTTAATTATATATAATGCACGCAGATGAACCGCAATGGATGTACGGTGATGCATACACACCTCCGCAGTACATTAAGGGCGTGCATGATTTTCTCAAGTGGCTGAGGCAAACAAGCAGAATGGTTTTATGTGTTGTCCATGCCCTATATGTGGGAATCTGAAGTCTTATTCTGACCGGAAAATCCTTCACACCCACCTGCTTTACAAGGGTTTCATGCCACACTATAATGTTTGGACGAGGCACGGAGAAATAGGGGTTATGATGGAAGACGGCGAGGAAGAAGAGTACGATGACAACTATGTGCCCCCTGAATAAGGTGATGCTACTGAACATCAAGATGCACCAGACGATGTGCATGATGGTGCTGCAACGGCTAAGCTGCTGAAGATCAAGAGGAACTAGACGATGTGCCCGATGATGATGATCTCCGCCGGGTCATTGTCGATGCAAGGACACAATGCGAAAGTCAAAAGGAGAAGCTGAAGTTCGATCGCATGTTAGAGGATCACAAAAAAGGGTTGTACCCCAATTGCGAAGATGGCAACACAAAGCTCGGTATCGTACTCGAATTGCTGCAGTGGAAGGCAGAGAATGCTGTGCCTGATAAAGGATTTGAGAAGCTACTGAAAATAATGAAGAAGAAGCTTCCAAAGGATAACGAATTGCCGACAGTACATACGCAGCAAAGAAGGTCGTATGCCCTCTAGGATTGGAGGTGGAGAAGATACATGCATGCCCTAATGACTGCATCCTCTACCGTGGTGCCTACAAGGATCTGAACGCATGCCCGGTATGCGGTGCATTGCGGTATAAGGTCGGACGAGATGACCTCAGTGATGTTGACGGCGAGCCTCCCAGGAAGAGGGTTCCCGCGAAGGTGATGTGGTATGCTCCTATAATACCACGGTTGAAACGTCTGTTCAGAAACGGAGAGCATGCCAAGTTGATGCGATGGCACAGTGAGGACCGTAAGAAAGACGGGAAGTTCAGAGCACCCCTGACGGGTCGCACTGGAGAAAGATCGAGAGAAAGTACTGGGATGAGTTTCCAAAGGACCCAAGGAACGTATGTTTTGCTTTAAGCGCGGATGGCATTAATCCTTTCGGGGAGCAGAGCAGCAATCACATCACCTGGCCCGTGACTCTATGTATGTATAACCTTCCTCCTTGGATGTGCATGAAGCGGAAGTTCATTATGATGCCAGTTCTCATCCAAGGCCCTAAGCAACCCGGCAACAACATTGATGTGTACCTAAGGCCATTAGTTGAAGAACTTTTACAGCTGTGGAATGAAAACGGTGTACGTACGTGGGATGAGCACAAAAATGAGGAATTTGACCTAAAGGCGTTGCTGTTCGTGAACATCAACGATTGACCCGCTCTCAGTAACCTTTCAGGACAGACAAACAAGGGATACCACTCATGCACGCACTGTTTACTTGACACCGATAGTATATACCTGGGAAGCTGCAGGAAGAATGTGTACCTGGGCCATCGTCGATTTCTTCCGACCAACCATCAATGTCGAAAGAAAGGTAAGCATTTCAAAGGCGAGGCAGATCACCGAAGAAGCCCGCCATGCGCATCGATGATCACGCATTTGCTATGGTCAATGATTTACACGTAATCTTTGGAAAGGGTCCCCGCGGACTAGCTGTTCCGAATGACGCTGAGAATCACGCACCCATGTGGAAGAAGAAATCTATATTTTGGGACCTACCCTACTGGAAAGACCTAGAGGTCCGCTCTTCGATCGACGTGATGCACGTGAGAAGAACCTTTGCGTGAACCTGCTAGGCTTCTTGGGCGTGTATGGGAAGACAAAAGATACACCGAGGCACGAGAGGACCTGCAACGCTTGGTAACGAAAAAGAGGGCATGCCTCCGAAGCAGTATGAAGGTCCTGTCACCACGCTTATTTAAAGAAGAGAAAGAAATATTCTTTCAATGGCTGCTCAAGATGAAGGTCCCGACTGGCTTCTCGTCGAATATAAAGGGAATAATAAATATGCCAGAGAAAAAGTTCGAACCTAAAGTCTCATGACTGCCACGTGATTATGACGCAATCGCTTCCGTTGCATTGATGGGCTTCTACCGAAAACGTCCGATTAGCCATTGTGAAGCTATGTGCATTCCTCAATGCAATATCTCAGAAGGTGATCGATCCAGAAATCGCATCAACGCTTAAGGAGTGATGTGGCGCAATGTCTTGTCGGGCTGAGCTGGTGTTCCCACCATCCTTCTTCAATATCATGACGCACGCCCTAGTTCATCTAGTCGACGAGATTGTCATTCTGGGGCCCAGATTTCTACACAATATGTACCCCTTTGAGAGGTTCGTGGGAGTCCTAAAAATATGTTTGTAACTGCTGCTTAGGCCAGAAGGAAGCATCTCCATGGGCCATCAAAGAGGATGTCATCGGGTTTTGTGTTGACTTCATTCCTGGCCTTAAGAAGATAGGTCTCCCTAAATCGCGGTATGAGGGGAGACTGACCGAAAAGGCACTCTTGGAAGAGACTCAATAATATGCAGGACGGATATTCTTGGTCTCAAGCACACTACACAGTTCTACGTAACTCTACCTTGGTGACCCAGTATGTCGATGAACACAAGAACAGTCTGCGCTCCAAACACCCGGAGCAAAGGCGACGACTAGATTACATGTGAACACATCGACTTTCAGCAGTTGGTTGGAAACACGTCTCAGAGGTGACAGCACTGTTTGTGATGAGCTGTACTTGTTGTCCAGGGGACCATCTTCGACTGTAATGATTTGGAAAGGATATGAGATAAATGGGAATACATTTTACACGATTGACCAAGATGAAAAGAGCACCAACCAAAACAGCGGTGTCCGCTTTGATGCAGCAACCGACAAGGGAAATGACACATATTATGGTTACATAGTAGACATATGGGAACTTGACTATGGAGTAGATTTTAAGGTCCCTTTGTTTAAGTGCAAGTGGGTCAATCTGTCAGAGGCGGGTACGTGTAGACCCACAAGACGGAATGACAACAGTGGATCTGAAAAATCTTGGATACACCGACGAACCGCTCGTCTAGCCAATGATGCGCACAGGTTATCTATGTGAAGGACATGTCTACCAGACCGAGGAAAAGAAAAGATAAGGAAGCTTAATACATCATACAATGAGCCAAAGCGCCACATAGTTCTTTCAGGAAAAGGGACATCCCGGAAGTGGAGGGCAAGACAGACATGTCTGAAGAGTATGAAAAGTTTCATGAAATTCCCCCTTCAAAGTCAAGGCTGACCCAAGCATCCTGATAAACGATGAAGATTATCCATGGTTACGGCGCAATAAGCAAACGACACAAGCGAAGAAAAAGTGAAGACTTTCTCCCCCAACTATTATGATGATACCATGCCAACTTTGTAATGCATTTAGTATGATACCATTGTCCGCTTTGTACATGCACATGCTATGCCAATTTTTTCAGAGTTCATTTGAACACTATGAATTTGAAAACTCGCCAACAAGAAGGCGCCACACACCGGTTTATAAGCCCGTCCCTCTACACACCGTTTTGTTGTAAGCAGAAACAAAATAAAATAAATAAAGCAACAAACAAAACAAAAAAAATGTTTTCAAATTTCAAAACTAATGGCACTAACAGAAAGTTTATAATTTTTCTAAAACTAAAAGCAAAATGAATTAAAAAATAAAGCAGAAAACAACAAAAACTAAATAATGCAGAAAACAAAACAAAAAACTGAAAAAAAATAAAAATAGCAACAATAAGTATTTTGTTGTAAGTAGAAACAAAATAAAATCAATAAAGCAACAAAGAAAACAAAATCTAAAACTAAAAGCAAAAAGAATTAAAAAATAAAGCAAAAAACAACAAAAACTAAATAATGCAGAAAACAGAACAAAAAACTGAAAATAAAAAATAAAAATAGCAATAATAAGTATTTTGTTGTAAGTAGAAACAAAATGAAATAAATAAAGCAACTAAGAAAACAAAAAAAGAGTATTCAAATTTGAAAACTAATGGCACTAACAAAAAGTTTATATTTTTTCTAAAACTAAAAGCAAAAAGAATTAAAAAATAAAGCAAAAAACCAAAAGAAAAAAGAAACCAAAACCAAAATAAACTAAATAAAGCAACAAATAAAAAAAAATTAAAAAAAGTGCCACCTACTGGGCCCCCACGGCCGGAATACGACTAGAAACCCTACCATGGGCCAGGATTCAGGCCCGCGGGAGGCCCAATAGGCCCACAGGCACATATTGCACGTTTAGGCCCGAAAGCCTGCTTTAGAGAGGAGCTCGACAGGAAGGCGCACCGCACCTTATAAACTGGTGCGGCTCCCTCTCAACTAGCGAGGTGGGACTAAACATTTTGGCGCGGGGTAGCACAAGGCCTTTGGTCCCGGTTGGTGGCACCAACCGGGACTAAAGAGGGAATTGGTCCCGGTTGGTGCCACGACCCGGGACTAATGCCCCCCCCTTAATCCCGGTTGGTGCCACCAACCGACCAAAGGCCGCCGCTTCCCGCCTTTGGGCTGTTGAAAATTGTTTTGGTCCCGGTGGCACCAACCGACTAGCAGTATTAGTCCCGGGTCGCGGCACGAACCGGGACCAAAGCTTTTTCTATATAAGCAAAGACTTGGCATTTTTTCAGATTTCATCGTCAGTTCCCCGCCCCGACGACGCCGCCAGGCTGCCCGAGCTTCGACGACGCGCCAGGCTGCCCGGTTTCGCCGTCGGCTGCCGCTTCGCCGCTTCTGCCCTGCGTTTCGCCGTCCGCCGTCCCCGCGCTTCTGCCACGTGCTCGCCGTCGCCCTGCCCCTGCCCCGTCCCGCCCCCGCACGCCGGCACCCTCGCCGCCCCCGCCGTCGCCTCGAGCTCCCCTGCTACGGGCTCGCCAGATGGACGGTACAGCCTCTCCAACGTGACGGTGGTGGGCGTGGTGCGGCTGGTGGCAGACAAGCTGGCGCGCTGGTGTGCGTGTGAACTACCGTGCTCTCGGGCGATCAATTCGCTCGCTCATGAAGTCAAGGCGTCTAGACGACAACGATCATTCTGTTGCACACGCGCGTCACGAACGCGCATCGGCCAGAGCGTACTCCTGCTGCACATGGCGTGCCACCATGCAGGAAGCCAGGAGAATCCACTATATGCTGCTTGGCTGGTGCGTCGCGTACGCGTAGCTGGCTCGTGGACGGTGTTGGTGTACGCGGATTGGTGAGCCAGCAGGCCAACACAGGACGTGCAAGCAGCCATCCACATTTGTGCATTGGTGTATACCTGTGCACATAGCATGGTGCCACAGTGCCATGCATGAAGCTGTGTGGTGCAACGGAGCTGGATGGAGGCGTGGTTGATGAAGGAGTCCCGATCAAATCAGGCGACGGGAGTTTTTCTCAGACTTCGCGTGCCGAGCCAAACAACCATATCGCCCGGTTGCTGCGGCGAGGGCTCCGTCGGCGAGGACCGCAACAGCTGAGACGATGCCGAGCTGCGCTGCTCCCTGGCTGAGTTGCGAGTTTGCGACCAACATGGGGCAGAGCATGACCGAGATGTTGATGCCGAGCTGCACTGGCCCCAGCCATGGCTTTCTTTTGGCCTAAGCGAAGCAGCACGCTGGCACACAGGGCGTCGGCCAGCAGCCGTCCACTGCGTAATGCACCTGCACGAGCAACGTGAGCGCCGGCGGGAGTAGCTAGCCACCGCTGTTTGGTCGTGGTCGGCACAGGCAATACGTGGTAGGTGTTTGATGAAATGTCTCGGTAAGCCAACGTGAGAAGAAAGAAGGAGAGAGATATGCGGCCACGTGGACGAAGACCGGTAAAAACCACCCTGAGTCAGCAACGATACCGGGTCACCCGAGACTAGGGACTAAACTTGTCCAGTTTCAATAGTTGAGGATGTAAGTTGTCCGGTTTTTTCATAATTGAGAGACTAAATCTAGATTTTATCAAAAATTAGGGTCTATTATATTTAACAAATGTAATAAAAACGCTGAAAAACGGCAATCCAATCGGGGCCTTACCTTTATTACACACAGAGAATGAGTTTTTAGCACTACGAGAAAACCAACAACGACACTGACACGTACCGGAACTTGATCGACTGAATGAAAGAAAGAAAAAAAAAAGACAGGAAAGTGTTACGTCTACTCCATCGGGCGATCCGGCAATGCATGGAGCCAACCAAGAACCACGCATTGCTCCTACTTGTTGTTGACTCTCCAGCATACCTTCCTGATCTCTGTGGCTTGGCTGGCTCCCCTATTGAACTCGATTCTCCCCATCTTCTCCATGGCCTTCTCGAACTTCCTCTCCCACGCTCCCGCCTTCTCCAGGTTTTCTGTCACGTTTCCTATCGTGTTCTTGGAGTTGAGCAAGTTGTCCGTTTTGAACAACGCCTTCTTGGTGATAACGTCCTGGTAGTACCGCCTATCCAGGACGTAGGGGGTCTTATGGTCTTGGTTCACGTTGGTCTGGTTGTCGCAGCCGCACTCAGCCTTGAGCTTGTCGGCGAATGCCGCCTCCATTTGAGAGAAGCGCTCGTTGAAGAACATGCAGCGGGCGCGGCCAATGCTGTGAGCGCCAGAGAGCGTGACCATGTCCTCGAGGTTGAGCCCCTGTCTCTCGAAGTCATTCACCAGCTCCGTCATGTTGGAATGGGGCCCGGGCAGCAGCCCGGTCTCGCTGGCGAAGGACTCGCGCCCATCGTACCGGCCGCCCGGCATCCGGATCTTGATATTGCCGTTGCTGAGGAAGTAGGACGCGTCGCGGGCGGCGAAGGCGACGATGTCGGCGCATGAGACTCTGCCTGGGCAGGCGGCCTCGATCGCCGCCTTGGCCTCGTCGATCACCTCTAACCCTCGCAGGCTGTTCTTGTTCGGTCTGCCTTCCCTCTCCGTTTTGTTCTTGGAGTTGGTTTCGTTGAGGAGGACGGAACCATCGCATCCCTGAATATAATTAACATCAAGGACCTCATCATGATGAATATGTTGATCTTGTTAAACAACAATGCAGCTAGTACTGTGCCTATATATATGTGTGTGTAGTTTACCCGAACGAAGCAGTCGTGGTTGAAGAGACGGATGAGCCCCGCACCCAAGCCAGGGTTGGCGGCCACAGCCTTGCGCACGGCTCCCTTGACGATCCTCTCCGCTTTGGGGCAGTAGGACCTGGACGTCCTGTTGTTGTAGTAGCCGTGGACGAGCTCTAAGGGAGGAAGCACCGACCGCCCCACAGGGCGGGGAACCTCGGTCATGGGAGGACAGAGGTGCGCGTCCTCGGCGCGTACCCTCACCCAGCCGTTGAAGCAACTGATGTCCTGGCACACCGCCGGCCCGGCCAGGAACGCGACCAAGACGACCATGAGCGCCGCGAGCTTGATCGCCATCTTCTTCTTCTTCTTCTTCTTCTTCTTCTTCTTCTTCTTCTTCTTCTTCTTCTTCTTCTTTTCGCGCAAGCTAGCGAGATAGATAGTGGTCGTCGTGTGTTTGCTGCGGCTGGGTTACGGCTGGGTGGCATACTTTATAGGTCGTCCCGGCCGGACCGGACGACGATGGTATGGTATGGTATGGGCAGCGCACGTTTTTCCTGCGGAGCGCAAGCGGCTGACCGGCGGCGTTCGATGCCATGTCTCGATCCTGTCGTCGAGGCCCGCAGCAAGTTGCGCGTCGTCCTCGGGAGGAGCTGATTACTTCGCGGTGCATTAACTCAACTCCTGCATTGGATCACGGGCGAACTACGTAGTACGTCATGCATGCATGTGCTTTGCTTGCCCGCAGCTAGCTGGTTCCTTCCATATCTGCCATGCCACACACGATCCATTCACAGTCTCACTAAGTTTATTGGTAGAACTAGTACTAGGGTACTACTCGAAATCAATCTAACTTGCCTCAATTAGTATGAGTAGTAGTAAAACCGTCTGCCCTACTGCTGCTATACTACTCCTATTAGTTAGGAGGAAAGAAAAGGAAATTGCAATGGTCTGGTAGTCACTAGTAGAAATCAGGGCATTGTTTGAGGCCAGGATAATGGCATTAATCCCGGTTTACTCACGGACCGGACCAAAGGAGGCATCAGTGCCGGTTCGTGAGGCACCGGCCGGGCCTCGAGGGCCATTGGTCTCGGTTCGTCTGACACCTTTGGTCCCGGTTCCAGACACGAACCGGGACCAATGGGCCTCGCTCCTGGCCCAGCACCTTTAGTCCCGGTTTCTGGATGAACCTTTGGTTCCGGTTCCATCCACAAAAAAATTCTTACTTGTATGATTTAGATAGATACTTGTATAATTTTCTTAATTTTATTATTGTTTGTTATTCTATAGATATCCACCCCCGTCGGCCCTCGTCCTGTCTATGATTTGGATGTGGTATATTATCTTTTATAAATATTTGTTTCATTTAGTGTTTATGACAATTATGCCGGCCAACGTGACATAGATGTTTTTATCTAGGAGGTATGTAAACCAGAAATTCCAACCAACATAGATATTCTTGTCGAGATGTTAAAATTAATTGAAAAAGGAAACGATTATTTGATTTTGTTTGAAAAGAATTGAAGAAGAGAAGATGAAACTGGAGTTGTATGTTGCCGATGTCGTCGATGATCACATGATCCAGATGGATACAAAGCGCTTGAAGATTACAAAGAATAGAAAATATGCCATTGATAATGAGGCTTCGTATCATTATGCTGTTGGATCAATTATTACCTTAGTTGCGATAATTTCAATGTATGTTTTAATTAGATGCTCTAGGTAGAGAGCTATATGTTGTTCTACGAGAACTATGTAGAAAATTTATGTATTTATTTTTCCAGTAAAAACATTTGATCACTACAGTACTTTGGTTTTAATGTGATGATGAACTTGTATTAGTTTGGTCATCACTTCTCTATTCATGATGTTTTGTAATGATTTTTAAATACTTAATTATATAATGCACGCAGATGAACCGACAATGGATGTACGGTGACCGATGCACCTCCGACTACATTGACGGCATGCATAATTTTCTCGAAGTGGCTGAGGCAACCAAGCATAATGGTTTTATATGTTGTCCATGCACTCGCTGTGGGTATACAAAGTCTTACTCTTCGTTGAAAACCCTTCACGTCTACCTGCTTGAGAAGGGTTTCATGCCACACTATAATGTTTGGAACAAGCACGGAGCAAGAGGGGTTATGAGAATGAAGAAGAAAAGGATGATGACAACTATCGGCCCCCTATATACGGTTATAATGCAATTGGGGAAGCTGAAGATCCTGATGAACCAGACAATGTGCCCGATGATGATCTTTGCCGGGTCATTGCTGATGCACTGAGAGAATGCGAGAGTGAAAAGGAGAATTTGAAGTTCGATCGCATGTTAGAGGATCACGAAAAACGGTTGTACCCAAATTGCGAAGATGGAAACAGAAAGATCGGTACCACACAGGAAATGCTGGAATGGAAAGCAGAGAATGGTGTATCTGACAAAGGATTTGAGAAGCTAATGAAAATAATGAAGAAGAAGCTTCCAAATGATAACGAATTGCCTGAGAGTACGTACGGAGCAAAGAAGGTTCTCTGCCATCTAGGATTAGAGGTGCAGAAGATACATGCATCCCCTAATGACTGCATCCTCTACCGCGGTGAGTACGAGGAATTGAACGCATGCCCGGTATGCGGTGCATTGCGGTATAAGATCAGATGAGATGACCCTGGTGATGTTGAGGGCGAGCGCCCCAGGAAGAGGGTTCCTGCCAAGGTGATGTGGTATATATGCTCCTATAATACCATGGCTGAAACATCTATTCAGAAACAAAGAGCATGCCAAGTTGATGCGATGGCATAAAGAAGACCGTAAGAAAGACAGGAAGTTGAGGGCACCCTCGGACGGGTCGCAGTGGAGAAAAGTTGAGAGAAGATGGCGGGACATTGGAGGTGACGCAAGGAACGTATGGTTTGGTTTAAGTGCATATGGCATTAATCCATTTGGGGAGTAGAGCAGCAATTATAGCACCTGGCTCATCACTCTATGTATCTATCACCTTCCTCCTTGATTGTGCATGAAGCGGAAGTTCATTATGATGTCGGTGCTCAGCCAAGTCCCTAAGCAACCCGACAACGACATTGATGTGTACCTAAGGCCATTAGTTGAAGAATTTTTACAACTGTGAAATGGAGAAGGTGTACGTGTGTGGGATGATCACAAACATGAGGAATTTAACCTACATGCGTTGTTTTTTACCATCAATGATTGGCCTGCTCTTAGTAACCTTTCAGGACAGACAAACAAGGGACACCACGCATGCACACACTCTTTAGATGGTACCGAAAATATATATTTGGAAAAATGCATAAAGAATGTGTACCTAGGACATCGTCGTTTTCTTTCAACCAACCATCAATGTCGAAAGAAAGGCAAGCATCTCAAAGGTGAGGCAGATCACCGGAATAAGTCCGCCCTCCGTACTGGTGATCACATATTTGATATGGTCAATGATTTACAAGAAATCTTTGGAAAGTGTGGGGGATATTACTACTGGGCGTAAACCGGCTAGCAGAGGCCGGGTTAACTTCGTCAGTAGTCAAGTATGCTTGAAGCCCGTGAAGATATTCTATAAGGGCCCAAGGCCCAGAACCGGTTTAAGGGTTGTAGCCGTGAACCGGCACTAGTATGTAACTTGTGTTGTAAGTTAGAAATACTAGAGACCGAACCGGACACGTGTATGAGCCGGTCTCGGGACTTTGCAAACCGACGGGCGTCACCCATGTATATAAGGGGACGACCCGGCGGCGATTCAGGATGACAGAAAACAACTCGAGACTTAGGAGAAGTTTGTTTGCTCCCTAGTCATCGAAACCCCCATCAATTCCATCACAACTAGACGTAGGCTTTTACCTTCATCGAAGGGGCCGAACTAGTATAAACTCTCTTGCGTCCTTGTGTCCGCTTTAACCCCTTCAAGCTAACCCGTAGCGATGGCTCCATGACTAAGTCCTTTCATGAGGACATCTGCGGTGACAAAACCATGACAGTTGGCGCCCACCGTGGGGCTATCGCACGATGGTTTCAAGTTCTTGGAGGGCAACTTCAAAGGACTCAAGGGTTACCCTGTGGGCCGGATGACCAAGAGTCGTCGCGGCAAGCTCTACACGCATTTATTCAGGCTGGGGCCCCGAGGCCGGCTCTCGATTGAGTACGGGTACCGGGTCCCTTTGGTGGCATACACGCCTTTATTGGCAAGATCTGTGAACCGGCCCCGAGCCGGACATTTGCACCACCCTCGTCGAAACGGCTCAACAGGCGTAGATCTGCCCAGGTAAACCGCCATGAAGCGTGCCTTCGTGGGAGTCATCCACGGAGGAGAATATGATGGTGGATCGAATCTGCTAGCGAGACCGCTGCTTATTCCGCGACGAAGTCCTCGACCGGAGAAACCGAATCATTGTATCAGTTACTAGACGGACGGATTGGGGGCTGTTCCGATGGTGACAGTATTCCGGACCCCTCTGATCTGCCCAACCGGGTTGGGATATTCATGGCCGGTACGCAGGCGGCGGTCCACTCTTCGACTGCACCAGCAATGTTCTCCGGATCAGCAGCGGCGGCAGCGGCCGGGGCAGCAGGCTCTGTGCGCCCGCCGGCTCAATTTTTATCTGATCTGTTTGATGCGTTGGCTGTGCTTATGGCGGAGGCTAACCCGGCGGATCAGGACGCCCACAATGCAGAAATTGCAAAGGTGAGGGAACATATCACTCAGGCCAAGGCCGACCTGGCAGCCGAGAACAATAGGATGGCCGCGGAGCGGGCTGCTTTGGATGTGCAGGCCTATAGGCTTATGCTGGACCAGAACGCGTCGCATGAAGTCATGAAAAGGAAGCATCGGTCTCGCCTGCCGACGGTTTTCGATGCCAGAAACCTCTTCAATAACCCAGGAGCAGGGACTAGTAACCCGCCGTGGCTAAGCCGGGCAGAGGCACCTGGGCCAGGTGCGTCGGTTCAGCCTCGCCTGATGGAGCCGCCTCGACAGAATAATATCTTACCTCAGCCTGTCCAGACACCTCCAGGTCATTATTCCAATCCAATGGACAATCTTATCGCCACCGCTTCACGGCTGGAGGCCATCCCGATTGAAGGTGATTCTCCGCAAGCGGTGGAGATGCGCCGGGTTAAGGAACTTCTTCGAACAACCTTAGTTCAGCAGGAAGCATATTCATATAGCCGTGTCCGAATTCATTCCACCCCCCGTGCGAGCCGGAGTTACAACAGGCGGATGGATGAACCGGCTGTATCCAGTAATGGACGGAATCGTGAAGCGCCCCGTGGCCATAACCCGGTGGGTGACGCTCAGGAAGTGGTGGACCGGGCCCGAGCACGAAGGGATGCCGAGTTAGCACCGCAACATGAGGCTCGTTAGCTTACGCGGTTTGTCCAACCACCTCAATCGAGCCAGGAGTTACCTCTAGTTCTTTGGGAGTGCCTTGTCTTGTCCCCGCTTTACGCAATGTGCGCCTGCCCAAGGATTTCAAGGGCCCACGCAAGGTGCCAAATTACACGGCCGATTTGTCTCCGGAAACATGGATAGAGAGCTATAAGATGGCCATGGAGATGCTTGACGTAGATGAAGCGGCATGTGCAAAGTATTTCACCATGATGCTTGAAGGGACAGCCCGTATTTGGTTAAAGAGCTTACCAGCCAATTCTATCAGTTCATGGGCCCAGTTGCGAGCCCGGTTTATCCAGAATTTCAAGGTTACATGTAAGCAGCCCATGTCGATACTGGACTTAGCGGCCTGTGTCCAAGAGGAAGGAGAGTCAACAACCCGCTGGGTACGCCGAGTTTCGGAAATTTTGCACTCATCGCATCAGATTAACGCCGACTCATGGTCATAACCTTGGAAAGCAACTGCTAGTTTAAACCTCTAAAGTTGAAATTGGGACGGATGAAGCGCCATTGTAACGATATGGGGACCCTCATGACTGCGCTAGTGAAGTATGCTGATTCTGATAGTACCAAGGATCCCGATTCTGATGATGACAAGACAGGGAAGGGATAGAAGAACAGCAACTCCAAGGGGCAGCAACACAACACGGCAGGTCATGGTAACAGAGGCAAGCGTAAGGCGGATGGCAGCATGGACTTTGTGGCTAATACTAGCGCGCAGGACAGGGGCCAGCGACGGAAGGGTAAACCGCCAAATCACGGTGGAGCTCCAAACCCCAACCCGGACCGCCTGACATATCTATTAAACCAGCCCTGCCCAAAGCACGGGACGAAGGAGGCGCTGGCCACCCACCTTTGGAAGGATTGCTATATTATGCAGGAGTTCAAAAATTCTAATGCTTTCCGGTATGATCACGGATCAGGTGGTGGCTCGGGATCCGGATTTCATGGGCCGGGTCACGGTGGAAGAAATGCCGCTTCAGGCTTCAATGGAGATCAGGGTGGACATAACAATCAAACAATCGTAATAGCTGTGGTGGTTACAACCAGCAGCAGTAGTCAGGTTATCAGAGCAATCCAAAGCAGTCGAATAGCAGGCAATATCATGTATTCACCACTACCTTGGATAAACGAGACCAGAAGCTTCACAAGCGCAGCAAAGTGAATTTCGTTGAACCAGCCGTGCCTCGTTATTTATGCTGGTCGTAACAGCCAATCATATGGAGCAGAGGATCACCCTCCCGGTTGACAACTGGCCGCCTAGCATTGGTGGTGGCACCTCAGGTGGGAGGTTATATGTTCACCAAAGTGCTCATGGATGGAGGAAGCAGCATTAATATCTTGTACTATGAGACCTTCCGTCGTATGGGGCTAACAGATAAAAATCTTAAACAGTCCAATACGGTGTTCCATGGTGTGGTACCTGGTAAGTCAGCATATCCCGTTGGCAAGATAGCTCTGGAGGTGGCCTTTGGAGATGATCACGATTCCAGGTCAGAAACATTGGTTTTTGAGGTGGTTAAGATCCGGAGCCCGTACCACGCTTTGTTTGGGCGGCCGGATTATGCCAAGTTTATGGCACAGCCCTGTTATATTTATCTGCAGCTCAAGATGCCAGGTCACAAGGGGACCATAACCGTTCATGGAAGTCGCAAGATTGCCTTGGAGTGGGAAGAAGGTGATGCGGCCTATGCAGAGTCGGTTTGTGCCACGGAAGAGTTGAAGTACTACAAGGATAATGTTGATCCGGCTGACATGACTCCGTTGAAAAAACCAACCACATAGCATGATCCGGCTTTAAAGTTCAAATCGGCAGCTGAGACTAAGCTTGTTGACTTTGTACCTGGCGATTCGTCCAAGCAGTTTAGTATCACCACCAACTTGGATCTGAAATAGGAAAGCGCGCTCATCGAATTCATCCGTGAGAACCAGGACATTTTTGCATGGAAGCCTTCTGACATGCCAGGTGTACCGAGGGAACTTGCTGAGCACACTCTTAATGTTGATCGTAAGTACAAACCGGTGAAGTAGTTTCTCCGCCGGTTCAACGAAGAAAGGCGCAAAGCTATTGGAGAGGAAGTGGCCAGGCTCCTAGCGGCTGGCTTTATTGTTGAAGTGTTCCATCCTGAATGGCTGGCTAATCCGGTGCTGGTCCTTAAGAAAAACGGCACCTGGCGCATGTGTGTCGATTACACAGATCTTAACAAGGCTTGTCCAACGGATCCTTTTTCCCTCCCCCGCATTGATCAGATTATTGATGCTACGGCGGGTTGTGAGCGTTTGAGTTTCCTTGATGCATATTCTGGTTATCATCAGATCAAGATGGCAGTTAAGGACCAGGAGAAGACGGCGTTCATAACTCCCTTTGGAGCCTTCTGCTATGTATCTATGCCCTTTGGGCTCAAGAGTGCCCAGGCAACTTATCAACGGTGTGTACAGAATTGCCTTCATAAGCAGATCGACCGTAATGTGCATGCCTATGTGGATGATATTGTGGTTAAGTCAAGGGAGAAGGAGACTCTTGTTGATGATTTGAAGGAAACCATTGATAACCTACGGACATAAAGATGATGCTCAACCCGACCAAGTGTGTTTTTGGTGTACCGGCAGGCAAGTTATTGGGTTTTCTGGTGTCCAACAGGGGAATTGAGGCTAATCCGGAGAAGATCACAGCTATCACCTCTCTGGCTAAACCGAAATGTATCAATGATGTCCAGCGCTTGGCAGGCCGGATTGCCGCGTTGAGCCGGTTTATCAGCCGCCTCGGTGAGAAGGCGATCCGTTTGTATCAGATGCTGAAGAAAGCAGATCCCTTTGTATGGAGTCCGGCCGCTGATAAAGCATTGGAGGACTTAAAGCGGCAGCTAGCCAATCCGCCTGTTCTTGCTGCTCCAATCGACAAAGAACCTTTGCTACTATATGTGGCAGCTAATGCTCGTGCAGTCAGCATAGCTATTGTGGTAGAGCGCAAGGAGGCGGGCAAGGAATATCCGGTTCAGCGTCCGGTTTACTATATCAGCTAGGTGCTTATTGAGTCCAAGCAAAGATACCCGCATTGGCGTAAGTCGGTGTATGGAGTTTTCATGGCAAGCCGGAAGCTTAAGCAATACTTCTAGGGACGCCCCATCACAAAGTTGGTCAGCTCTGCTCCTTTGGGAGATATAATCCAAAACAGGAGGCAATCGGCGGATTGCCTAGTGGGCTATAGAGCTTGGGCATACGGTTTGAAATACGTGCCTCGGACGGCGATCAAATCTCAAGCACTTGTGGATTTCATCAATGATTGGACGGAGCTACAAGCACCTGAAGAAAAGCCGGATCACACCTATTGGAGTATTCATTTTGATGGGTCCAGGCAATTGGAGGGATCGGGGGCTGGAGTTGTGTTAACTTCGATAAGTTCTGTTACGTTATCCGCTTAATGTTCCCTTGTACTAACAATGCAGCTGAGTACGAAGCGAATCTCAGCCGAGTTAAGTGCTTTGGTGACTCGGACCTGGTGGCCCAGCAAGTGTCTGGTACTTGGGATTCTAAGGACCGACTCATGGCAGCATACCGTCGTGAGGTGGATATTATTGCAGGCCACTTCAAGGGATATCAGGTGGATCTTGTGGACAGACGGAAGAATGAAGCTGCGGATGCTTTAAGCCGGCTGGGCTCTCAGCGTAAACCGGTCCCGCCTAATGTCTTCTTGGATGTCCTGCATAACCCTTTGGTCAAGCTTCCTTGTGAAGAGGATTTGGCTATTCCAGATCCGGAGACTCAGTTGGTGGCGGCTTTGCATGTCATTCCGGATTGGACGGTTCCTTATCTTGCCTACATGAACTGGGGCGAGTTACCAGAGGATGATACGCTGGCCAGACAGATAATCTGGCGATCCAAGTCCATGACTATTGTCAATGGCGAGTTGCATCATTGCAGTGTGTCAGGAGCGTTTCAACGTTGTGTGTCACCAGAGGAAGGTTGTGAGATCTTGCGCGAAATCCACGAAGGAGATTGTGGTCACCACGCCGGTTCAAAATCTCTGGTGGCTAAGGCGTTTCGTCACGGTTTTTATTGGTTGAATGCTCATGCTAATGCGGAGGACCTGGTTAGGTGATGTGACAGCTGACAGAAGTTCTCAAGACACGCTCATGTACCGGCTCAAGAATTGAGGATGATTCCAATTACTTGGCCGTTTGCGACTTGGGGGATGGATATGGTTGGGCCTTTCAAACGGTCCAAGGACAAGAAGACCCACCTCTTGGTGGCGGTTGACAAATTTACAAAGTGGGTGGAAGCGGAGCCCGTCAGCAAGTGTGATGCAGCCACGGCGGTTCAATTCATTAAAAAGGTGATTTTCCGGTTTGGCTTTCCACACAGTATCATTACTGATAATGGTACCAATCTGTCTAAGGGTGCTATGAAGGAGTTCTGTGAACGTGAGCACATCCGGCTTGACGTTTCACCGGTGGCTCACCCACAGTCCAATGGCCAAGCAGAGAGAGCTAACCAGGAGATCTTACGAGGCATCAAACCCCGGCTTATGGTCCCTTTGCAGCACACGCCGGGTTGTTGGGTCGAGGAGTTGCCATCTGTGTTATGGAGCATCCATACTACACCCAACAGATCGACAAGATACACACCGTTCTTCATGGTCTACGGAGCGGAGGCGGTTCTCCCCAGTGATATCCGTCATGATTCACCTCATGTAGCAGCTTATGTTGAAGCGGACAACGAGGTAGCTCGGCAAAACGCTTTGGACCTGTTGGATGAGGAGCGTGACATTGCAGCTGCCCTATTGGTGATTTACTAGCAGGATCTTCGTCGCTATCACAGTCGCCGAGTTAGAACCAGAAACTTTCAAGAAGGATATTTGGTGCTCTGGCTCATCCAAGACCAGACTGATATGCACAAGCTATCCCCACCTTGGGAGGGACCTTTCATGGTCAGCAAGAATCTGCACAACGGGTCGTGATTATCTCGATTGATATTCGAGAGCATAAAGACTCACGACATCGGAGGAGGAGACCAACAGGCCGTGGAACATAGCTCATCTTCGGCCCTACTATACTTGAGCCATAGGCTCTGCTTATCTACATATTATGACAATATATATATTATGATCAATACAATAAACCGGAGCCTTACCTGAAGCAGGGTCTCTGTTATTTTTACATCATGAGTGGTTACACGGAGTTTTTTTATCTTAAAGCGATCTCCGGTTTACCCCTTGAGTTAGCTTTCTAACAAAGCTTTATATCGTGTGAATTGGGGGCTTGGTCGTGTCCGAACCAATGCAACACCTTTTGATAGGCGAAAGCCACAAGATCACTTGGGGACTTGGTCACGTCTGAACCTGTCACGCCTCTTGATCGGCCTAAGGCCACAGAATCACTTGGGGGCTTTGGTCGAACCCGAACCATCGCTACACCTCTTGATCAACGTAATGCCACTACATCATTTGGGGACCTGGCTGACATGAACCATAGCTACGCCTATTGGGGGCTTGGTCATGTCCGACCATGGTAATGCCACTTGATCGGCTCAAACAACCTCATTCGCAAAAGATTTTGTCTTTGTCTTTGCTTGAAATTTGTTTGTCTTTTTTCATATTTCTCTTGTTGTGTTCTTAAACCGACAATTATTCAACCGTTTCGAATGTCAGTTGACGGGACACGGTTTGTTTTTTCATCCGGAGACACTTTTGCCAGGTTTGATTTTCGATATACATCCTATTATGGAGTCACACCGGTGTTCATCTTAACCCGGAATGGTTTACCTGGTAAACCGACCCTATATACATAGGAGCTGTTTTCTCCTTCAGCAGAGCAGGTTTCTTACAACTCCGCTTCAAGATTGGCACAACCAACTTCATGCCCTAGGATGGCAGGTATCATATATTCCCATATTTTATCATATGTTTAATTTAAATTATTATCTTTAGTTTCATATACATGGATATGATGACCCGCCTAGTGGTACAACCACAATGGCATTTTAAGATTTTTGCTGCAGACAACAGTTTAAGGTTGATGATTCAACAAAAACATAAGTTGCAATAAATATATACGAAGGCATATCAACACAAAGTGTGGCAGCTAGTCTATTACAAGGCAACACAGTGCCCAGATAAGATAATTGTTTTTGGCATAACATAAGGAAGCAGTAATGTAAACCGGCCTCTGGTTTATGCCTGATCGCCAACTTGGCCTGATGGTTGCGGGTCATCCTGCGCCGCTTCAACTTTTGATTACCTACCCAGCGGCTGGAAATCAACAGTCGTCCAATTGATTCCCATTAATGCTTGGAATACGGCTTCATCATTGATCAGCAACGACGGTTCAATATCAGGAGCGTAAGTATGCTTACGGATTGGCGGTATAAGGTTCTCTGCTTCAGGAATAGGTGCAGACACTCGTTTATTTTCTCCATCATATTGGGCCTGATGGTGAGACAGATTTGCCTCTTCAACCAGCTGACAAGCCAAAGGGCGCACTTTCCGGTTTATAGCTCGAAGACCCTCTTCGCTGAATTCCGTCCCGTCTTCCTTCAAGCTTGGGAAGCCTTGGGCCGCTTCAACAGGATCAAAGTACGGCACCCACACTTTGGCCCAGAATAAGGCGTTTATGGCACCGGTTCTAGCAGCAGATTTATTTAATTCTTCAAACCGGGAAGGAAGCATTGACAACCTTTTAAGGGTGTCCTGGATCAAGGTCGGTGCTGGGTTGTTATGAGAAGCGGTGCTAATGATCCGCTGCGCACAAGTATAGAGTTGCTCTATCAATGTATAAGAGGCTTTCAATTTCTTCCGCACATCTGATCCCAAGTGGCCAATGCGTGTCCCTATATCATTCAAAGTGTTAATAAACCGGTAATTACATGAGAAAGCTTCATTATGTCAGAAATCAAAAAAGGCTTACCAAAGACAGCGGCGCTCATGGCATGCACTTGCTGCTTTACACCGGACAGTTCATCCACCACCAGTTTAAGGGCAGCTTCAGCATTTTCTGCCCGTTGAGTTAAAGCGGTCTTTTCAGTGGCCCAATCCGCCCGCTCCTTGTTGAAGCCCTCCTTAAGCTTTTCCATGATGCTTAATGCGCTGGTTAATTCATTCTTTCCTTGGAGGTTTCAGCTTGCTGGGATTTCAGGTTTTCTAGGAGATCAGCGATTTGGCTTTCTTTCTTGTTCAGATCAGCCTACATACAGAAAATCATTTGATAAAGATTAGGATGCAGACTTGAAGTACCAACCCCATAACAAGTTATGCCTTTGGTACTTGGGGGCTAATGCATATTTGCTGTTCATCCTACAATTTCTATATATCAAGTCCCAAGCTCAATACAAGTATTCAGTTTGGTACTTGGGGGCTAATGCTTATTTGCTCTGACCTTGAGGGATACTGTATTTCTTATAAAAGTCCCGGTTTAACTACATTAAGTTGAACCGGCCCTTGGGGGCTACTTTCCCAAAAGTACAGCTTTTCTCAGGATTATATTGGGAAGTCCCGGTTTAAGTTCACATCTTAAACCGTCACTTGGGGGCTATTAGAGTTGACAGATTGAAATATACAAGCAGGGAGTTATGGAGTTTACCTCATATTTGTCCTTCATCATATTCACCAGACCGGCTTCATAATCACGGCTAGTATATAACTGGTTCAGATAACCGGAATGAAGATCTTGCGGATTCAAAGCGGCATAAGTTGCCAAATTGGCATTCCACTTGCCTTTACCAAACGCAGTAAATTCATCCTTGGCAGTGTGCTTGGACAAGGCGACAGGGTTACCTGGCTCAGAATGGCTAAAGCCAGTAATAACAACATCGTCATCCTTGGCTTTGCCGGTTCGCACTGGGGTCGCCGGTTTATCCGTCTGCTTTGGTGGGCTCGCTGTCTTGTCAGTTTGAGCAGGACTCGTGGGTTGATTTGAAGGGCCGGTGGTATCAACATGTGCCTCTTCAACAGTAACATCATGATCTTGCAATGGTGGGTCGGTCAGCATATCATCCAGGATGTGTTCCTCGGGATTTGGTATCTGGGTCGGTTCAGGAGCATCATCTTCTGCCGCTTTGTCCAGCGAAGCTTTCTTGCTTGGCCTAGGCTTGGCCCCGAAAGGAAAAAGACGGATCAGTCCAATGAACATTGAAAGTGGTATACCAAACAACATTATCAGAATATGGCTCACCCAAGGCATCGCCTTGAGTGGTGGGAGTTGGGTGCCTGTTGACTCGCCAGAGGAAGAATGAGAAGTCACCTGATAATCGGAGTCAGATGGATTAAGAGGTTGACGAATGCAACCCGCTTTAGGATAAACATTGACGAAACAGTTAGAGACCTCTGAACGGCGTTTCTGAACCGGACTGTTCGGTAAACTGGTGGAGGTGACTACCTGGCCGCTGTGCCGGGTTGCGCGACGAGCTTCATGCTGTTGTGTCTTCATAAGAAAGTTTCGATCCAAGTAAGCAAGAGGACGGGAAAATTTAACTTTCCGGTTTGCCCGATTGATTTTTACTGAAGGTAAAGGGTTTGAATCGGAAGAAAGAGCGATTACCTCTAAACATCAGCATGACTAGCTTCAGTATCATCCTGGCAATAATCATTATCAATAAGGTGCGTAAAAATAGACCAAGTGAGTCAAGTTCTACCACAAGGTCCGGATTACCCACATCATCGCCGCCAGGTGGATCGGAGGAGGCAGTGGTTTTCTTTCTATTGGCTGGTTTCTTCACAACTTTGGTCTTGGGCCGGGTTATTGCCACCGGTTTCTCTTTGGAGTCTTCCTGCTCCAAAATGGATCATCACCCTGTTTGAAAGATGATAATATCAACAAAGAGTACTTAAACATAGTCAGATTTTATAAAGGCATAAGATATGAGTCTTACAGCTGGCGGTTTATTAATGGCAGAGAAGGGAGCTAGGCCGGTTTGGGCGCAAACAGCTTCCGGTTCGTTCAACATCCTCTTAACAGCCTCAGTAACTTCTTCGTCTGTCAGCTGGATCTCAATATGCTGTAGAGGGTCTTTCACATCTTCTGTGTATTTGCACATCAAACCGGAGCGCAGGCTTAGGGGCAGTATACTCCAAGATATCCAAAGAGCGAGCAAGATCAATTCCTGTCAACCCATTGGTCATGAAGGCCCGGAGCTTGGATAGTTGAGGGGCATATTTGCTTCTCTCCTTAGCAGTCGATCTGTGAGGGAGGGATGTGTGTTGCTTAGCCGCCCGATCTGTAACCCGTAAAGGATTTTCTCCCTCGTGGGAGGTATCTTTGCAAGAAACCATGTTGAATTCCACTCTTTGGGATGGCTGTGCAGTTTGGCGTGAGGGTAAGTGACCTCTTTCCGCTTCTGAATCGCCACACCACCCAACTCAGTGTTGGGACAATTAGAAAATTCAGTGCGACGGTTTAGATGGAAGCAATCTCTGAACAATTCAACTGTGGGCTCCTCTTGAAAAAACACCTCACAGAGCACTTGAAAGTGACAGATATTGGTTATGAAGTTGGGGCCAATGTCTTATGGACGCAGTTGGAAGTTGGCCAAGACATCCCGATAAAACTTTGAACCGGGTGGACTGACGCCCCGGGCTAAATGATCAGCCAAAACAACAACTTCTTCATCCTTGGGTTCTGGAGAGCTCTCCGGGCCAGGGACCCTCCAGTGAATGACGTCTTTTTTGCCTAAGGCGCCGCTGCGGACTAAGTTATCCAGTTGAGTTTCAGTCACTCGAGAAGGGACCCAGTTACACTCGTACACTTGCTTGGCCATGATGCAATCTGCAAAGCAAGAGTACCGTTCAAGAGTATGTTGGAAGGCTATATATTGATACATTCATTGTTAAACCGAAGAAGTTGCTTATAAACCGGAGTTTTGCAAGGTGGCAATACATAAACCGGAAAACCCTGGCGGTTCAACAAGGGGACTAATGGTATATGCCGAGTTATCAATTTATCTATAAAGTTAAACCGCCTGGTCTGAAACATTGATGAATCAAGAGTGGATGTGCGAAAACAGGTTTCACAAAAGCTTGTCACAGTTTTGGATCTGGAGCATATTCAGAAAAGAAATAAATATTCAAGGTCCAGAACGAAGCAGTACCGAATCAATGAGCAAGGACGCAGGAAGATCTATGACCTTGAGATGCGCAGGTGACAGCGGATGCTAAAAAACTACCGCTACGCAGAACAAGGATTCACAGACTTAACTAAAAGTTATCATATGACCAAAAAGCAAGCGATGAGCACCGAAGAACATGGAAACCCTAGAACAGATCTATGGTGAAAGGATAGAAGAATTACCGGGGTTGAGGAAGAAGCGGAAGGTCGCCGTGATACTCTGGTACGTTCAGGGTGATGCAGCGGCCAAGGTTGGTGCAGAAGTTGACGGTGGTGGCGGAGCTCAGAAGCTGGGCGGCGTGAGGAAGACGAAGCAGAGGGACACGAAGGGGAAAAAAGAAATGACCCTTTGATCTATTTATAAAGGCAAAGGATATGTGTGTCAGGCGCGAAAATCAAGGGGCCGCAAGTTTGGAAGCGGAGTTGTCGCCTCGATTGTTGCGGACTCATTAACGAAAAGATGTTATATACAGTTCTTTATGACAGATGACATCAAGCCGGTTCACCACAATCTGAGAAGATGACGTCACGGCGGTTCAACCAAGAATATGTTGAAGACGAAGTTTTTACTAAGGATTGACATGAACCTGTTCAAATCAACTGGGGCCTAATGTTGGGGATATTACTATCGGGCGTAAACCGCCAGAGAGGCCAAGTTAACTTCATCAGTAGTCACGTATGCTTGAAGCCCGTGAGGATATTCTATAAGGGCCCAAGGCCCAAACCCGGTTTAAGGGTTGTAGCCGTGAACTGGCATTAGTATGTAACTTGTGTTTAAGTTAGAAATACTAGAGACCGAACCAGACAAGTCTATGAGCCGGTCTCGGACTTCAGAAACCGACCAAGGCGTCACCCATTTATATAAGGGGACGACCCGGCGGCGATTCAGGATGACAAAAAACAACTCGAGACTTAGGCGAAGCTTGTTTGCTCCCTAGTCATCGAAACCCCCATCAATTCCATCACAACTAGACATAGGCTTTTACCTTCATCGAAGGGGCCGAACTAGTATAAACTCTCTTGCGTCCTTGTGTCCGCTTTAACCCCTTCAAGCTAACCCATAGCAATGGCTCCACGACTAAGTCCTTTCATGAGGACATCTGCCGTGACAAAACCACGACAGAAAGGGTCCTGGCGGACTATCTGTTCTGAATGACGCTGAGGGACACGCACCCATGTGGAAGAAGAAATCTATATTTTGGGACCTATATTATAGGAAAGACCTAGAGGTCTGCTCTACAATCGACGTGATGCATGTGACGAAGAATGTTTGTGTGAACCTGCTAGGCTTCTTGGGCGTGTATGGAAAGACAAAAGATACACCGAAGGAACGGGAGGACCAGCAACGTGTGCATGAAAAACACGTCATCTGTCCAAAGCAGTATGAAGGTCCTGCCAGCTGCGCTCTTACCAAGGAAGATAAGGAAATCTTCTTTGAATGTCTGCTCAATATGAATGTCCCGTCTGGCTTCTCGTCCAATATAAAGGGAATAATAAATATGGCAGAGAAAAAGTTTCAAAACCTATTGTCTCATGATTGCCACGTGGTTATGACGCAACTGCTTCCGATTGCATTGAGGGGCTTCTACCAGAAAACTTTCGATTAGCCATTGTGAAGTTATGTGCATTCCTCAACGTAATCTATTAGAAGGTAATCGATCCAGAACTGCTACCAAAGTTAAAGAATGATTTAGTGCAATGTCTTGTCCGTTTCGAGCTGGTGTTCCCACCATCCTTCTTCAATATCATGATGCACGTCCTGCCTCATCTAGTCGATGAGATTTCCATTCTGGGCCTTGTATTTCTACACAATATGTTCCCCTTTGAGAGGTTAATGGGAGTCTTAAAGAAATATGTCCGTAATCATGCTAGGCCATAAGGAAGCATCTCCACGGGCCACCAAACAGAGGAGGTCATTGGGTTTTGTGTTGACTTCATTCCTGACCTTAAGCCGATTAATCTCCCTCAATCACAGTATGAGGGGAGACTGACTGGAAAACGCATGCTGGGAGTAGACTCAATAATATTTAGGGACAGACATTCTTGGGGTCAAGCACACTACATAGTTCTACATAATTCTATCTTGGTGACCCCATATGTCAATGAACACAAGAATATTCTGCAATCCAAACACCCAGAGTAGTGTGACGATTGGATTACATGTGAACACATCAGAAACTTCGGTAGTTGGTTGCAAAACACATCTCATGGGTGAAAAAATTGTCACAGATTAGCTGTACTCGTTGGCCAGGGGACCATCTTCGACCGTATTGACTTACAAAGGGTATAAGATAAATGGGAATAGATTTTAAACGATCGCCCAGGATCAAAAGAGCACCAACCAAAACAGTGGTGTCCCCTTTGATGCAGAAACCAACAGGGGAAAGCACACATATTATGGTTACATCATGGACATGTCGGAACTTGCCTATGGACATAATTTTAAGTTCCATTTGTTTCGGTGTAAATGGGTCAATCTGTCCGGAGGCGGGGTACAGGTCGACCCGCAGTACGGAATGACAACAGTGGATCTCAACAATCTTGGGCACACAGATGAACCATTCGTCCTAGCCAATGATGTGGCGCAGGTTTTCTATGTGAAGGACATGTCTATCAAACCGAGAAAAAGAAAATATAAGGAAGCGAATACATCATACGATGAGCCAAAGTGCCACATAGTTCTTTCAGGGAAAAGAGACATTGTGGGAGTGGAGGGCAAGACAGACATGTCTGGAGATTAAGAAAAGTTCCCTGAAATTGTTCCCTTCAAAGTGAAGGCTGAACCATGCACCCTGTCAAACGATGAAGATTATCCATGGCTATGGCGCAATAAGCAAGGGACACACGCGGAGAAAAAGTGAAGGCATTCTCTCCACAACTATTCTTTGAAAGAGATTGTCCATTTTGTACACGATGTGCATCAAGTTTTTGTCGTAACCCTCTTAACTTTGTAGCACATGCTATGTGGGTGAAATGATGATATCATGCCAACTTTCAACCTTTTCAGAGTTAATTTGTAGTCCTTTCCAATTTCAGGGTCATTTATCTCAAAAAATCAGTAAATGCATGAAAAATACCAAAGGAAGTCAGAAAGGGTTTAAAATTGATGATGTGGCTTCGAATGGTGCATTTTGAAAACACAAAAAGTCTGGAGTTCAGATAAGTTAAAAAAAGAAATCCCTCTGTAATAGATGAGTTTTCATCTTAAACCCTCATACTTCGAATGAGATTGTCCATTTTGTACACAAAATGAATCCAGTTTTTGCCATAACCCTCTTAACTTTGTAGCACATTCTATGTGGGTGAAATTATGATACCATGCCAGCTTTCAAACTTTTCAGAGTTTATTTGTTGTGCTTTTGAATTTCAGGGTCATTTAGCTCAAAAAATCAGTAAATGCATGAAAAATACCAAATGAAGTCAGAAAGGGATGAAAAATACCAAAAGAAAAATTTATGCAACAAAAAAGAATAATTTTTATTATGATCAACTAATACAAAACTATAATATTCTTCAACAACAAATAGAATGAACTAAAATTATATAAAATTTATGCAACTAAAATTATCAAAGTATTTTTTGTTCAAAGCATTAATAGTAAAAATAATTTTCACAAAGTATTTTTTTGCTAGAAACTTTATTAGCAAACTAAAATAACAAAATCTGTTTTTTTTATCAAAACACCCGTTTAAAATAATATAAATGTTAAAAAATTAAATATAAAGATAAAACACACTAATATTAAATAGCAGGAAAAAGAATCACTCAAAAATCTATTTGTAAAGTAAAGTTGTTCACAAACTAGTGATTCACACAAATTTCAGAGAATTCAAATTTAAACTATTCAAATTTGAAAACTAATGGCGGTAAGAGAAAGTTTATAATGTTTGTGACCTAAAGCAAAAAGAATCACTGAAAAACTAAAAAAATAAAATAAAGCAAAAACAACAAAAAAATACTAGATTTTTTTAAAATGCCGCCTACAGGGCCACCACGGCCTGCATACGACTAGAAACCCTACCCGCTAGTTGGGCTAGGATGCAGGCCCGCAACAGGCCCTGTACGCCCATAGGCAGAGAGAGTGTGTTTAGTCCCGTAGGCCTGCTTTAGGGAGGAGCTCGAGAGGGTTGGCACAACTGCGCTTATAAATCACTCTCGATGCCACGCAGCTTGTGAGGTGGGACTAAACATCCACCCGCCCGACGCCGTGCCAGCCGCAACCCTATCGTCCCGGTTGGTGGGACCAACCGGGACCAATGCCTACCTTTTGTCCCGGTTGGTGGCACCAACCGGGACTAAAGCTCTCTGCTTCCCGCCCTTTGGGCTGCTGAAAATAGACCTTTAATCCCGGTTGGTGGCACAAACCGGGATGAAAGGTGGGCATTGGTCCCGGTTGGTGCCACGAACCAGGACCAATGCTTTGTGTAAATATGCAAACACTTGGAAATTTTTAAGTTTTCATCTACCTGTTTCCCCCGACAACGCCGAGCACATCAACGCCCATGCCCTGCCATGCCCCGACGTGCCACCCTGTGCTGTCGACGCCCTCGCCCTGCCCTGCCCCGAGCTCACCATTGACACGCCGCCCTGCGCCCCTACCCTGCCCCGACGGTCCGCGCCGCCCCGTGCCCCTGCCCTGCTCCGAGCTCACCGTCGACGCGACACCCCACGCCCCTGCCCTTCCCCGACGGTGCACGCCGCCCCGCAGTCCTCCTCATCCTATCCGGCCGGCCCCCTTTCCTCCCTGTCCTCCTCCCTTGTTTTTCATGAGTTTGTTGATAGATGATGTTGTTGTTGATAGATGATTGTCAGATGATATGAGTTCTTTGATGAAATGATGATATGATATATATAGTTCTCTGATGATGATGATATGATATATAGATTATTTTTTCTTTAGAATTTTTCCGTAGATGATATGATGATGATGATATATAGAGTTCTTTGATTGTATGAAAAATTGGTCAATTTTTTCTCTAGCTCCTCGTCGCCGCCCCTGACACCGTCCCTGGCGCGACGCCGAGACCCCGACGCCGACCACCGCTCCCTACCCCGACGCCGTGCTCGCCGATCAATAGCTCATGTGAACATAGTCCCATTGTTTTTTTGTTCATAGAATATATTTTTTGATCATAGAAATTAGTTATAATTTACCAGGTTACTGAGTTACTAAGTTAAAATGTTCATATATTCAAAATGAGTTAATTAAAAGACTCACTAAGTTAAAATTTACCCCCTCCCTGATAACTTCGACATGAGGGGGGACGTCGGACATGCATGAGAGAGAGCTGGTCCGCTCGCCTGACCAACTATCGTGACCACCCAAACCCTAGAAGAAAGAGCGTCATTATCAACCAACCCCGGCCCTCCCCAATAACTTTGACATGAGGGGGGACGCCGGACACGCATGAGAGAGAGAGAGAGAGAAAGAGACGGTCCGTTCGCCTGACCAACTATCAAGGCCACTCAAACCCTATAGGAAAGAGCGTCGTTGTCGATCTAGCCCCTCCCTGATAACTTTGACATGAGGGGGACATCAGACATGCATGAGAGAGAGGTTTTCTTCTCTCCCGACCAACTATTGAGGCCACCCAAACCCTAGAAGAAAGAGCGTCGTTGTCGATCTATCGTTGACGGCATAGGTCAATGGCGTAGAATGCATGGATAGTTCGATCTCCTGCATAGCGATTATTTTTTGCAAAGTGTGCTCTCCTGAAAGTATAACCCCGATAACTTCGACATGAGGGGGGACATCGGACATGCATGAGAGAGGCGGTCCACAACTAATCCTTTGCTCATATATGCATATGATTCCTGTTGTGATTAGCTAGGTCTATGTTTTCCACTAATCCATCTCTCATGTTTGTATATTGCCATGTTGTAATATTTGCAGAATCTATGGAAAGAGACTTAGAACAAGAACAGTTGTTGGGGGATATAACCCTCGCTGGAGGTGATCCCTTGTCATTTCTCAACGACACCGTTGGTTAGGAAGGAGAGGATGAAGGGTACGGTGATGCAACAATGGAGGAGGAAGGAGATCGTGACGGCTCCGGTGATCCAACAATGGAGGAGGAAGGAGATCATGATGACGACTCCGGTGACCGAACGGAGGAGGGAGCTGTTGCAAAGTCCGGCGAGGTATATGTATATATATATAAAATTTATTAAGCCTGTGCTGAGTTGATGCATTAATTGTTTTGGTATGTACATATATTAACGCTTCTTTCTTCTTTTAGCCCTGCGGATCGAGCCAAACTTCCATAAGGAGACGAGGCCTAAGAAAAGGTTCTGCGAGGATGAAAGGTTCACGATCACAGAAGTCACGAAAGATGGCCAACTAATTGCTCCCAAGCGGACCAAGAACGCATTTTTACATCAGTATGGAGTTGTTGTTAGGGACAGCGTCCCGATCAGCATCCAACAATGGAATAAGAATAAGGAACCTGAAGTTTCTTATGTCTAGGATAGACAGATAGATGATCATTGGACCTCCCTAATGACAAATTTCAGCTTACCGCCAGAGGAGGCTCCGAATAACCCGGCTATAGAGCAAAAGGTTAAGGCATTTGCTCTTAAGAAGATGGCGGAACTATTCAGGAACTGGAAGAAAGAGGTGAACACAAAGTTTGTCGAGAAATAGGAAACTCCAGAATTCATCGGTGGATATGAAAAATAGACCACTGGCCCATATTTGTGGACTACAAATATCAGACAAGGGCAAGCAAAGGTCAGTGACAAATAAGATGAATGATGCAAAGAAGTTGTATCACCATGTCACGGGGTTAGGTGGCTATGACAAAGCCTGGCCTACGTGGGACAAATCTGAGCAAGACCTGCTTGCTAAAGGGGTCCAACCAACGATATTGCACTGGCCATATCGGGCAAGGACTTGGTTCTTCGGGGTTGGGAGAACTATGGACCCAGACACAGGGAAGTGTGTTTAGACGACATCTCAACTTGCAATACCCATCACGAAGTTTGAGGCAGCAATCAAGGTAGCGCAAGAAGGGAGGATACATCCCGACAAAGAGAATGATGAACTGACACTTGCCCATGGGAATCCTGAACACCCTGGACGAACACGAGGCACATCAGGCTCCCTTCCATGTGTGTATGGATTTGCCGACAGCGGTGGTTATAGAAGCCCAGAGGCTGAACATTGTGTGCTAATGGTGAAATGCCATAACCTGTACTTGAAGGTGGCGCTCAGCTCTGTTGAACCTCCTTGAGCCGAGGAAACTTTCCATTGTCGTCCGATTCTACATGGCTATGCTATTGTCATGGTTGATGAAATAATGGAGGAATTTGAGGGGCTAGAGCTTGATTACCCTACAGGTGAAGAGGAGATGTGATATGTCCATTTTGCATCATGTTTTATTGCTGTTATTTAAACAGTTTTGATCAATATACCACTTCATGGAGTATTTCTAATGCCTTTTCTCTCTTAATATGCAAGTTTTACACAAAGAGGGAGAATACCTGCAGCTAGATTTCATGGCCTGAAAAAGCTATAGCAGAGATACCTATTCTACACATCTCCAAATGGGCTGAAATTTCACAGAGAATAATTTCAGAATATACAAAAATATTGGGCCAAAGATCCACTAGAGGGAGCAAAACAGGTGCCCACACAGCACCAAGGCGCCCCTCCCTGGGGCGCGCCGTGATGCTGTGTGGAGGCCCTGACATCGTCTGGCCCCTCCTTCGGTATATAAGTCATTTTACCCTAAAATAATTATGGAGAGACTTTCGGGACGAGGCACCACCGCCACAAGGCGGAACTAGAGCAGCAACAATTTGGCTCTCGGGCGGGCAGATCTTGTCGGGGACACTTCTCTCCGGGAGGGGGAAATCGAAACCTAGGTCATCACCAACAACCCTCTCATCGTGGGAGGACCAATCTTCATCATCATCAACAACAGCACCATCTCATATCAATCCCTAGTTCATCTCTTGTATTCAATCTTTGTGTCAAAACATCGGATTGGTACTCGGGTGTTGCTATTAGAGTTGATTACTTATCGTAGTTGATGCTAGTGGATTTACTTGGTGAATTACGAAATGTTCAGATCTTGCATGCCATTTATTACCTCTTTGATCATGAACATGATGATGATGTGTGAGTAGTTACTTTTGTTCTTGAGGACATGTGAGAAAGTCTTGTCATAAGTAATCATGTGAATCCGATGTTCATTCAATAATTTGATGATATGTATGTTGTGATTCTCTTAGTGGTGTCATGTGAACGTACACTACATGACACTTCACCATTCATGGGCCTAAGGGCTCATTGTGGAGTAGTAATTAGATGATTGGTTACTAGAGTGACAGAAGCTTAAACCCCAGTTTATGCGCTATTCCGTAGGGGGCTGATTTGGATCCACATGTTTAATGTTATGGTTACACTTTGCCTTAATTTTTCTTTCATAGTTGCGGATGCTTGCGAGAGGGGGTAATCATAAATGGGAGGCGTTTTCAAGTAAGAACGACACCCAAGCACCGGTCCACCCACATATCAAATTATCAAAGTAGCGAACGCGAGTCGAATGAACATGGTGAAAGTGACTAGATGAAATTCCCGTGTGTCCTCAAGAACACTTTTCTCATTATAAGTACTCGCCATGTCCTTCGAACTAAAAAGGATTGGGATACCTTGCTCCACCTTATTTACATTTTTCATTTGTTACTTGTTACAAATCATCTTGCTATCAACTACCCGCTACCGCTTGTTTTAGTGTTTGCAGAAAAATACTTCATGAAAACCGCTAGTCATTTCCTTCTGCTCCTCATTGGGTTCAAGACTCTTACTTATTGAAAGGACTACGATTGATCCGCTATACTTGTGGGTCATCAAGACTCTTTTTTGGTGCCGTTGCCGGGGAGTGAAGCGCCTTTGGTAAGTGGACATTGGTAAGAATTTTTTTTTGCTACGTGCTGAAATTTACTAGTATTTGTCACTATGGAAAGTAATACTTTGAGAGTCTTGTTCGGGGTATCTTCACCTCGACCAAAAACCACCAGATTTGCCCATCCATCGCATATTGATGTTACTGAAGATGTTGCTTATGAAATTCCTGTTTGTCTTGTTGAGAAACTGCTAGCTAATCCTTATGCAGGAGATGGTACTAAACATCCTAATATGGACTTGATTTATGTGGATGAAATTTGTGGATTGTTTATGTTGGAAATATGCCCTAGAGGCAATAATAAAGTGGTTATTGTTATATTTCCTTGTTGAAGATACCCAGAACAAGCCCCTCAAAGGATTAGTTTCCATAGTATCAACTGATAGTAAATTTTAGCACACTATATAAATTTTCCCTTACCAAAATCCACTCACCAAAGGCGCTTCGCTCCCCGGCAACGGAGCTAGAAAAGAAACTTGATGATCCACAAGTATAGGGGATCTATCTAGTCCTTTTGATAAGTAATAGTGTCGAACCCAACGAGGAGCAGAAGGAATGACAAGCGGTTTCCGGTAAGGTATTCTCTACAAGCACTGAAATTATCGGTAACAGATAGTTTTGTGATAAGATAATTCATAACGAGTAACAAGTAAAAAAAGTAACAAAGGTGCAGCAAGGTGGCCCAATCCCTTTTGTAGCAAAGGATAAGCCTGGAAAAACTCTTATATGAAGGAAAGCGCTCTCGAGGACACATCAGAATTTTTGTCAAGCTAGTTTTCATCATGCTCATATGATTCGCGTTCGTTACTTTGTTAATTTGTAATGTGGGTGGACCGGCGCTTGGGTGTTGTGCTTAGTTGGACAAGCCTGCCACTTATGATTAACCCCTCTCGCAAGCATCCGCAACTATGAAAGAAGAATTAATGTTACTCTAACCATAGCATGAAACATATGGATCCAAATCAGCCCCTTACGAAGCAACACATAAACTAGGGTTTAAGCATCTGTCACTTTAACAACCCAAGATCTACTTATTACTTCCTAATGCCTTCCTCTAGGCCCAAATAATGGTGAAGTGCCATGTAGTCGACGTTCACATAACACCACTAGAGGAAAGACAACATACATCTCATCTAAATATCAAACGAATACCAAATTCACATGATTACTTATAGCAAGACTTATCCCATGTCCACAAGAACAAACGTAACTACTCACCAAGCATATTAATGTTCATGATTAGACGTGTATTAATTATCATTAAGGATCAGAACACATGATATTCCACCAAATAAACCAACTGGCATCAAGTACAAGGAGTAATCAACACTACTAGCAACCCTACCAACCTGAGGTGTAGAGACAAAGATCGGATACAAGAGATGAACTAGGGTTTGTAGAGGAGATGGTGTCGATGAAGATGTTGATGGAGATTGACCCCCTCTCAATGAGAGGATCATTGGTGATGACGATGGCTTCTATTTCCCCCTCCGGGGGGGGGGGCAGTTTCCCTGGCAGAACAGCCATGCCGGAGCTGAAGATTGGTTCTGCCCAAGTTCCACCTCGAGACGGCAGTGCTTCATCCCGAAAGCTCTCTCTTGATTTTTTTCGAGGTCAAAACGCTTCAAATAGCAGAAGATGGGAATCGGAGGGCTTGCAGGGGGCCCACAAGCCACAGGGGTGCGCGTAGGAGGGAGGGCGTGCCCTGGTGGCTTGTGGCCACCTGGTGGTTCCCCTCAGGTAACTCTTTCGCCCAATATTTTTTATATATTCCAAAATAATTCCTCGTAAGTTTTCAGGACTTCTGGAGTTGTGTAGAATAGGTATCTCATATTTGCTCCTTTTCTGGTCGAGAATTCCAGCTGCCGGCATTCTCCCTCTTCATGCAAACCTTCTAAAATAAGAGATAAAAGGCATAAGTAATGTACCGTAATGTGTAATAACATCCCATAATGCAATAAATGTCAATATAAGAGCATGATGCAAAATGGACGTATCATTGCTTAAGCATCCTTGATCGAGTTTTGTAGAGATGTGAAGAAATGAATCTTGTCTAGAATTGGGGAAAATGCCACTTTATGGTTAATAAAGTTATTGTCTTCGGCCATAAAATTTCAGAAAGAGGTATTGAGGTTGACAAGGCTAAGGTTGATGCTATTGAGAAGATGCCATGTCCTAAGCATATACAAGGTATAAGAAGTTTCCTTGGCCATGCAGGCTTCTATAGGAGATTTATTAAAGACTTCTCTAAAATTTCAGGGCCTCTTACCAATATCTTGCAAAAAGATGTTCCTTTTGTTTTCGATGATGATTGTGTAGAATGCTTTGGAACTCTTAAGTCTGCTTTAATTTCTGCACCTATTGTTTAGCCACCCGATTGGGATTTACCTTTTGAAATCATGTGTGATGCTTCTGATTATTTTGTTGGTGTTGTTCAAGGGTAGAGAGTTGATCAGAAATTCAATGTTATTCATTATGCTAACACTGCACAAAATAATTATGCTACTACTCAAAAAGAGTTTCTAGCAGTTGTGTTTGCTTGTGATAAGTTTAGATCTTACATAGTTGATTCCAAGGTTACTATTCATATTAATCATGCTGTTATTAAATATCTCATGGAAAAGAAAGATGCTAATTAAGACTAGGATTTTTAGATTGGTTATTTTCTTACAAGAGTTTAATCTTCATATTGTTGATAGGAAAGGGGCTGAGAAACCCGTGGCTGATAACTTGTCTAGATTGGAAAATGTGCTTGATAACCCACAACCTATTAATGATAGTTTTCCTCATGAGCAATTAGCTGCTATTAATGTTTCTCATAATACCCCTTGGTATGCATACTATGCTATTATATTGTTGCTAAGTTTATACCTCCTAGTTTTACTTACCAACAAAAGAAAAGTTTTTTTATGATTTGAGACACTATTTCTGGGATGATCCACATCTTTACAAAGAAGGTGTGGACGGTATTGTAAGACATTGTGTGCCTGAGTATGAACATGAAATGTCACTCCGAAGCTTATGGAGGACACCATGCAAGAGATAGAACCGGGCATAAGGTATTGCAATCCAGTTTTTATTGGCCTACCCTCTTCAAGGACGCTCATAAGTTTGTCTTATCTTGTGATGAGTGTCAAAGGATTGGTAATATCAGTAGACGTCAAGAAATGCCTATGAATTATTCACTTGTTATTGAACCATTTGATGTTTGTGTTTTTGATTATATGGGACCTTTTACAATGTCCAATGGGTATACTAATATTCTTGTTGTTGTGGATTATGTCACTAAGTGGGTGGAAGCTATCCCCACGAGTAGTGTAGATCACAACACATCTATTAAAATGCTTAAGGAAGTTATTTTCCCAAGGTTTGGAGTCCCTAGATATATTATGACTGATGGTGGTTCACACGTTATTCATGGTGCTTATTGTAAGATGTTTGCTAAGTATCACTACTAAGGAAAACCTTATACGCAGAATCTTAGCAGCAGCGCGGTTTAAAAGCAAACGCTACTGCTGATTAGCAATAGCGAGCTCCGTATAACCGCACTACTAATAGAACGGTAGCAGCAGCGCTGTAGATGAAAGAAGCGCTACTACTATAATTGCCATGGCGTTGCCCCCATGCTAGATATAGTAGTAGCGCCCTTCCTAGGACACGCTACTGCTAAAGTACTTAGTACCAACGTTTTTCTTCAAAACACGCTACTGCTAAGTATTGCACCTAATTAAGTTTAGTCCCATACTGCTAAGCGAACAAGGTGTTTACCACCTTAAATATGTTACTTCTCAAACTATCTCGAGCACTTGGTCTTCATTTAACTATATGTGTAGGATTTGTGGCCGCAATATGAATCTTCATCAGTGCCTATACAGGTACTGTGAGGATTCAACTTGACTATTTAGATTCTACACAAAGAGATCAATGATGACCAATGTATTTTTTGAAGCTTTTACATGCTTACACTTAGCAGTAGCGTTTGTTCAGGACAAAACGCTACCGATACTATAAAACAGAAAGTAATAGCTGTAGCGCGTTTCGCAAAACGCGCTACAGCTAGTTTGACATAACCCCCGGCCGCGTGGGCTCAAAATTTCGCTAAGTCCTTCCCCTCCACTTCCCACTCTCCCCCAACTGCTCCATCGCCGCCGTCGCCCTGCTGCTCTCGACCTCACCGCCGCCACCCTCAACCTCACCACCGCCGCCGCCCGCCGCACACCCTCGAGGCCGCCCCCGACCTCGACCTCAACGCCGCCGCCGACCTCGACGCCGCCCCCGACCCGACATCGACGCCGCCCTCCTCCGCGCGCCTGAGCCCCGACGCCGCCTGCCCCTCCCTCGCCGCAGTCACCGTCAGGCTCTGCCTCTCCTATCCCCTACCCTCCTCTCTATCTGCTAGGGCAATTCATATATGTGTTGATGTTCATATGAACCCTAGGTGTTCATATGAACCCTAGATGTTCATATGAACCCTAGATTTGTTTAGGGCAGTAGGCATTTTTTAGCATTTAGGAAAAATGATTAGTAATTTTTTAAGGAAATTAGCTAGGGAAATTTTTTATGAAAATGCCTAAACAGTAATTTCATTCAAGAAACTAAAAACAAAATTGTTTTTCTTTCAAAAACTTGGTTAAACTAATTGTTCCTATGTAAAAAAACAAGATTGTTGTTATATGATATATGTCATTGATGTTCATTTGCATATTCCATAGTTGAAGTGGTTTGATTGTGCCCAAGTGGCTTTGTTGTTTCTAGGGAATAAAATCGAGTGGCCTATGTTTTGCCAGAATGTTGATTCATTTCCGTTCCGGCAAATTTCAGGATCTCGATTTGTCCACTTTTTAGTAAAAGTCATGCCGAAATTTTCCATGAATTTCAGCATGACTTGTGCTACAAACTAGCACATATCGAGTGCCCAGGACTGGTCTTCGCCGGGGTGGTACTGGGAGGCGCTACCTACCGGGGGAATCTCCGCCGCATTTGTTGTTACTTTTGTTTATTGAATGCATGCTAATTTGAGTACGAGTCCTATAAGATATTTTGAGTATCCTGGTAGTTGTCTTCAAACGATTTTCAATTAATGTTTCAACTATGAACATAGGAAATGTCTGACAACGAAAAGGATTTCGGTATTTGCAAATACTGCAAAGACGAGCGCAGCCTGTGCGACTTAATCTTCCTAGATGATGATAGGCGCTTCAACATCAAGCTGGACGTGAACTTCAAAGTGGATATAGTAAGTCACAACGACAAGTCTTTTTTTGTAATTAAGCATGACATCTGCTTCATTTGCCTCAACTTATAATTTAATTCTTTTACTATTCTACTAGCATATCCCCTACCATGCAAGAGTTTTTGTCTTGGATAAGAGAGGTTTCAGTCATACTATGGAGGTAAAGAAAGTTTACTTGAAGACCGAGCATGGTCATATTTTCCACGCAAAATTATACAACGCAGACGACTACTCCTATTTTGCATGCAAAACTTGGCGATCACTATGCAAGACTTATGCGTTTGAGCCTGATATGGTTATCACCATTGACATTCGTCCGGAAGATGTTATTGAAGGTAATACCGACATCTGGGTCGATGTGCAGACGCCTCCAGTTATACCATTATGTGAGTTTCTCAACCATATTTATGTCTTTGATATTGTTTATTCAAAAATAGGTGTCAACTAATTTCTATTGTCAGCTTATTTCTGTTCAAGCAAACATGTCCAGCACTTGGTAGACATGACCTACTACTGTCCTGGGGCTGAACTAAACTGCGAGGAGCTAAGTCATTATGTTTCATGGCTTGAGGATCTTGATACTGTCAAGACAAATTTTCTTCCTGCACTTAGAAATGTTAGTACTGAAAACGTTCGACCAATAGTGTTCGTAATCAACTACGGTCACATATATTTGGGAAAGATGGTAAGAGTTTTACTATTTGTCCTCAGTGCATCTTGTACATACATTATTTTTAAGCTAAACTTCATTTCTAAGTATGTTACTATACAATGTTTTTGAACAGGGACTCCCGATGAATGTTGTGCCTCATGGGATCGAGACTAAAGGTACCATGAGTATTGTTAGCTTACGGCCAAGATATCCTACAATGCACTTTAGTGCATTCAGGATTTCTAATAGCGAGGGAGTCTTAATAGTGAAAGACTAAAGGTACCATGAGTATTGTTAGCTTACGGCCAAGATATCCTACAATGCACTTTAGTGCATTCAGGATTTCTAATAGCGAGGGAGTCTTAATAGTGAAAGACTGGACCAAATTTGTGGTGGAGGAGTGTAGAGAAGTACTAGGGGGCAGCAATCAGAAGCGCAGCCCACGATTAGGAGACAGGTTCATCTGCGTGCTCCAACTTGATGAAGGAGGAGAGCTACACATGTTTTATGTTATTTTACCTGAGAGAGAGAGAGCAGCAGGATTGATTAGCTAGCTAGAAATGAGTTTGAAGATGATGATGTGCTACACTGTGACTATGATGATTAAATAGCTAGTGTTGGTGGTAATGACTATGATGATGATTATTAGCTAGTGTTGGTGGTGATTAGATAGCTACCGCATATAGTGTTGGTGGTGATTAGCTAGCTAGAATGAGTTTGAAGATGATGATGCATGTGCTACACTATGACTATGGTGATTAAATAAATAATGTTGGTGTAATGACTATGATGATGATTAAATAGCTTGTCTTTGGTGGATTAGATTCAAGTGGAGGCAACATGTGGTGCACATCGAAAGTACTACTAGTCCAAACTAGATCAAGTTTGGATTAGTAGTATACTTGACATGCACCACATAACGCCTCCACTTGAACCTAATCCACCTTCATTTAACACACTATTATGGACATAATGATATAAACCTCATAATTGGTATTGTACCAAAATTTGTATAACGGCGTATAAATACACTAAAAATAAAAATAGTAATACTAGTAGCGATGGATAGTAAACACGCTGCAACAAGCTAGATTAGCAGCAGCGCGGGATAGAACAAGCGCTGCCGCTATGTGTCTTAGCAGTAGCGCTTGTCGCATGTGCTACTGCTAAGTAACAGCTGTAGCGCCTTATTAGTAGCGCGGCTTCCCGCGCTACTAGTGGGCATTAAACCCGCGCTACTACTAGGGTTTTCCCTAGTAGTGTATGATGTTAATCATAGAATTGCTTCTCCTTATCATCCTCAGTCTAGTGGTCAAGTTGAGTTGAGCAATACGGAGATAAAGTTAATTTTGCAAAAGACTGTCAATAGATCTCGAAAGAACTGGTCTAAGAAATTAGATGACGCTTTGTGGGCTTATAGAACTGCTTATAAGAATCCTATGGGTATGTCTCCTTATAAAATGGTTTATGGAAAAGCATGTCGCTCACCTCTTGAATTGAAACGTAAAGCTTTTTGGGCTATCAAGGAACTTAACTGTGATTTCAAGCTCGCAGGTGAAAAAAGGTTATTTGACATGAGCTCACTTGATGAATGGAGAACCCAGGCTTACGATAAGCCAAGCTATTCAAAGAAAAAGTCAAACAATGGCATGATAAGCGGATTCAAAAGAGAGACTTCAAGGTGGGTGAATATATTTTATTATATAACTCTCACTTAGGTTCTTTGCAGGTAAACTCCTCTCCAAATGGGAACCATACATTATCGAAGAGGTTTACCGCTCCGGAGCTATAAAGATCAACAATGCCTACGGTACTAATCCGAAGGTGGTAAATGGACAAAGGATCAAGCACTATATTTCAGGTACACCCATTAATGTCGAAATTAATATTATTGACACAATCACACTAGAGAATATATCAAGAAGTCCTTTCGGAACACTCCTGAATACTGACAAAAGGAAAGGTACGTGATCCAGTAAGTAAACAGACTCCGAAAAATCTGCAAGAATATATTTCGTTAGTTTTGGAACATTTAGACAAATACAAAAATAAAAGGGAGCCATGAGGGTCCACCAGGTGCCCACACAGCACCTGGCCGCGCCCTGGTGTTGTGTGTGCCCGTGGTGCACCTTCCTGACTCTGTTTTCCTCTCGTTTTACTTGTTTCGCAAGATAAAAAATCTGTATATATCCCCTGAATCGTTTTGACCACCGTATCGCAAGATATCTTCTGTTCTTGTTTCTTGCTGTTTTCTGCCAGATCTAAAAATCACCATGGCCTCCTCAAGCTCTTCCAAAGACAAGTTCTTCAAGAACGTCATCAACCCTTACCTTCCGGAAGTGATGAAGCACCCCCAGGAGGTTGTGACCCGTGAGGAGGTGCTCCACATCCGGGATGTTCAAGCACCCAAGAGGATCGGGAGTATAGGGGAAAGGCTCGATGAAGTGGAGCATGAAATCTTCAAGTGCAAGGGGATGGTGGAGCATGGACTCAGTGCCAACCACACTATGATCACGACATTCGCATGTGAGAATAGGGTGGATGGCCAATCTTTGGAGAACATCGTCCTCAAGCTTAATGACCGCATCGATTATCTTCAAGATCAAATCTGTGACCTCGAGTGCCAAAATTATGAGTATGAAGAAAAATTCAGAGGTATGAGTTTAGCTGCAGGTTTCAGGGCTCCGGAGCCTCGCTCCACGTATTATGTTGGGGAGTCTACCCCATGCATGGAAGGCGGAAGATGATCCCGCTACTCCTTCATCACCTCCATCACCAAAGAAGGAAGCTTGATCACATGGGTATAGGCACTCACCTTGGCTTGTGCCAAGCTTGGGGGAGGTTCCCCGGTATCGTATCACCATCACATCTATTATCTTTTGCTATTGTCAAATCAATCTTTAGTTATTTCGTGATCTACAATAAAAGTTTGGTTTGATCTATCTTTGAGTGTTAGTTTCTATCTATCTATGTAATCGTGTGTGTGAGTTATATAATAAAGAGTTGTTTGAGTCTTGCCTCTTTTACCATTATGTTTTGACCAAAATAAAAGAAATAATTAAAAGGAAAGAAAAATAAAGATCATATGCTAATCTTATGGTGAGTGGTGACATCACATAAAGAAAAGTTTAAGTTGTAAAATTTATTGAAGGTTGACAAACATAGCATTGGTCAATGATGCAATTCATGAAAAAGTTAATAAGGAAGAGAAGATGCACATGCAAATATACTATCTTGGACATCTTTTGTGATTGTGAGCACCGACTAAATATTATATGTCAAATCGTTGACGTTGGACAAGGAAGACAATGTAATGAGTTATGTTTGTTCACATTCACATAGAAGTTATATTGTCATGGATCCTCCAACATGGGGTGCTTTCCCAATATCTTTGCTAGCCAAAATTCCGCACTAAGCAGAAATACTGCTTGTGCATCCAAACCCCTTAACCAAATTCATGTCATGAGAGTCCACCATACATACCTATGGATTGAGTAAGATCCTTTAAGTAAGTTGTCCTCGGTGCAATAAGGCAATAAAAATTGCTACTAAATATGTATGATATGTTATTGTAAGGGAAAATAAGCGTGGTACGAACTTGTGATGGTGAAGAATAAAAGCGATAAACTGCATAATAAATGTTGCTATCACAAGGGGCAATATCACATGACGTTTCTTTGCAATAAGAGTTAAGTGCATCCAACCTTGAAAGTGCATGGCAACCTCTGCTTCCCTCTGCGAAAGGCCTATCTTTTACTTTTATGCAAAGAGTCAAAGTTTCCTTTCTGTTCCTTTTTATTTTATCCTTTGACAAGCATCTTGTGGTGGGGAAAGATCTAGGCACATATATACAGTTGAATATGGATGGGCATGAGTTATTATTGTTGACATCACCCTTGAGGTGAATAAGTTGGAATTTCTATCTTCCTATGTGTCTGACTGAAACTTGATGCTCCATATGTATGGTGTGAGTGTTAGCAATTATGAGAGACTAAATGATAATTGAGTATGTGGACATGCCAAAAGACTCCTACATGTGACCCTTCCTGAAAGTACAATTAATTGCAATTGCATTATTGACCAAGAACATAGTTTGTTAGTTCTCAAGAAAGTTTATGCTTCATACTTCAGTATTGTGGTGAATCATTACTCATTCACTTGAAGTTTACGATAATGCTTGTTGCTGCTATGATATTGTTCATGATGCTTCCATGTCCGTATTTCGTTTTTATCGACACCTCTCTCTCTCTAAGCATGTGGGCATGTTTTTCGATTTCAGTTTTCTACTTGAGGACAAGCGAGGTCTAAGCTTGGGGACTTGATACGTCCATTTTGCATCATGTTTTATTGCTGCTATTTATTAAGTTTTTGATCAATATAACACTTCATGGAGTATTTCTAATGCCTTTTATCTCTTAATATGCAAGGTTTTCACAAAGAGGGAGAATACCGGCAGCTGGATTTCAGGGCCTGAAAAAGCTACAGCAGAGATACCTATTCAACACATCTCCAAATGGGCTGAAATTTCACAGGGAATTATTTCATAAATATATAAAATACTGGGCCAAAGATCCACTGGAGGGAGCATGCCAGGTGCCCACACAACAACAGGGCACCCCCCTGGGCGCGGCCTGATGCTGTTGGGAGGCCCTGGCCCACGTCTGGTCCCCTCCTTCTGGTATATAAGTCATTTTACCCTAAAATAATTATGGGGAGACTTTCGGGTGAGGCGCCTGCCGCCACGAGGTGGAACAAGAGCAGGAGTAATTTGGCTCTCCAGTGGGCAGATCCTGCCAAGGACACTTCTCTCTGGGAGGGGGAAATCGAAGCCTACTCATCATTAACAACCCTCTCATCATTGGAGGACCAATCCCCATCATCATCAACTACAACGCCATCTCATATCAATCCCTAGTTTATCTCTTGTATTCAATCTTTCAGTCAAAACATCGGATTGGTACGCGGGTGTTGCAAGCAGTGTTGATTACTTATCGTAGTTGATACTAGTGGATTTACTTGGTGAATTTCTAAATTTACAGATCTTGCATGCTATTTATTACCTCTCTGATCCTGAACATGATGATGATGTGTGAGTAGTTACTTTTGTTCTTGAGGACGTGGGAGAAGTCTTGTCATAAGTACTCATGTGAATCCGATGTTCGTTCGATATTTGATCATATGTATGTTGTGATTCTCTTAGTGGTGTCATGTGAACATCGACTACATGACAACCCTCGCTACTGCTACTTACTAGTAGCGTGAGTTTTTACCCCTCGCTACTACCAAGTTGATACTAGTAGTGCGGGTTTTTAACCCGCACTACTACTAAGCGGTCTCTACCATGCCCTCCCGGGACATGCCATAGTAGTAGCGAGGGGTACAAACCCGCGCTACTACTAAGTTGATAGTAGTAGCGCGGTTTTATACCCCTCGCTACTACTAAGTACGAGGTAGGTGAAATCCCCATATCCTCGGCCGAATCCCTCCTCTCTCCCTCACTTTCCCCCTCTCTCACTTTCCTCCTCTCTCCCTCGTACTACAGCGGTGGCCGCCGCTAGTACACTCTGCTTTCTTCCGCCTCCCTCTCCGAGATCCCTCCGGTGGGCGGTCTCCTTAGCTCCTCGCCTCCGCTAAGATGCGGAAGCGCAACCTTGACATCCTTCTCCTCGCCGCCTTCACCGTCTTCTTTTCGCTCCAGGTCAGCCCTCCTCTTCCCCCCCCCTCTCCGATTCGATCTAGAACCCTAGCTGACCCATCCCCCTCCTCCTCCGGCAGCACGTGGCCAAATTCTCGTCCCGGGAGGCGTGGTACCACCTGTCGGACGACAGGTTCCCCATTAAGCACGACGTGTACCGCCTCCTGCCGCCGACCTCAACGGCGACGGCCGCCGTGAGGTGCTGCTCCCCATGCATGATGCCAAGCTCCAGGACCTGCAACTCCCGGCCCACACCGGGCTGGCCAACGCGGCCGCCTTCGATGGCTTCCACGAGGCACGCGTCATGGCCGAGATCTCCTTGCATGATTGACAGCACGCACGGGGTCGAGATTTTTTTTGGTTTTTCAAATTAATAGTAGTAGTGTGGGTCACAGACACGCGCTACAGATAGTTAGTAGTAGCGCATGTCGAACCCACGCTACTACTAACACACGTACTAGTAGCGCAGGATGCACCGCGCTACTACTAACACACGTACTAGTAGCGCGGGATGCACCGCGCTACTACTACTAGTTAGCTGTAGCGCCATAGTAGCAGCGCAGGCACCCGTGCTTCAACTAGCTTTTAACCCACGCTACTACTAGGCTTTTTCCTAGTAGTGGGCCTAAGGGAACTCATTGTGGAGTAGTAATTGCTGCTTGTGAACTGCATTGGATTTTTGTCCCCGAAGAGGAGAGGATGATGTAGTAAAGTAGAGTAAGTATTTCCCTCAGTTATGAAACGAAGGTATCAATCCAGTAGGAGAACCAAGCAACACCACGTAAACAATACCTGCACACATAACGCACACCTTCGCAACCAACACGAACGAGAGGTTGTATAGATCGATGGATTGATAAGTAAAGAAAAGATAAAATAAAATAGCAAGTATTTTTTGGTATTTTTGTATAAGTAAACGGAATAGATCTTATGATTAAAGTGGACCCGGGGGCCGTAGGATTCACTAGTGGCATCTCTCTCAAGAAAATAGCATACGGTGGTTAAACAAATTACCGTTGAGCAATTGATAGAAAAGGAAATAATTATAACACTATCCAAGGCAATGATCATGATATAGGCATCACATCCAAATCAAGTAGACCGACTCCTGCCTGCATCTACTACTACTACTTCACACATCGACCGCTATCCAGCATGCATCTAGTGTATTAAGTCCAAAAGAACGAAGTAATGCATTAACAACGATGACATGATGTAGTCAAGACAAAAGCATATAAGTATTCATCCCAACTTGTTATCCTTAATGGCAACAACACATGCATATCAATTCCCCTTCTGTCACCAGGACTGAACACCGCAAGATTGAACCCATTACCGAGCACTTGTTCCCATTTCAAGAAGATCCAATCTAGTTGGCCAAACTAAACCAAAACTTCGGAGAAGAAATACAAAGCTATACTAAATCATGCATAAAAGAGATCAGAAGAGAACTAAAAAAACAAGGATAGATCTGATCATAAACTCACAATTCATCGGATCTCAACAAACACACTGCGAAAAGTCATTACATCAAATGGATCTCTGTGAAGATCACGGAGATCATTGTATTGAGATACAAAGAGAGAGAGAGAGAGAGAGAGAGAGAGAGAGAGAGATCTAGCTACTACCTACGGACCCGTAGGACTGTGGTGAACTACTCACGCATCATCGAGAGGCGGCAACGATGATGTAGAGCCCCTCCGTGATGAGTTCCTCCTCTGTCGGAGTGCCAGAAAAGGCCCCCAGATTGGATCTGGCGAAAACAGAGACTTGTGGCGGCGGAGAAAATATTTCGTGTGCTCCCCTAGGGTTTTATAGTGGTGGAAGTAGGTCGGTTGGCCCAGGGAGGGGCCCACACAGCATCAGGGAGCGCCCCAGCCCTAGGGCGCGCCCAAATGCTGTGTGGGGCCCTCCAGCACCTTCTGCCTTGGCTCCCAAGTTCCTGGTGATCATTATCCCATATATAAAAAATCCTCAATAAGTTTTGGGACGTTTGGAGTTTATCTGATATGGTTTTCCTGCGAAATAAAAACAAGGCAGAAAACAGGAACTGACACTAGGCACAAAGTTAATAGGTTATTCCCCAAAAATGATATAAAATGATAATAAAAACATCCATGAACAGTAACATCATAGCATAGAAGAAGTACAAATAATAGATATGTTGGAGACGTATCAGTAATTAGATGATGGGTATCTAGAGTGATAGAAGCTTAAACCCCAATTATGCGCTATTCCCTAAGGGGCTGATTTGGATCCACATGTTTAAAGCTATTGTCAGACTTTATCTTAATTCTTCTTTCTAGTTGCTGATGCTTGCGAGAGGGGATAATCATAAGTGGGAGGCTTGTTCAAGTAAGAACAGCACCCAAGCACTGGTCCACCCACATATCAAATAATCAAAGTAGCGAACGCGAATGGAATGAACATGGTGAAAGTGACTAGATGAAATTCCCGTGTGTCCTCAAGAACACTTTTCTCATTATAAGTACTTGTTCCGGCATGTCCTTTGCAATAAAAAGGCTTGGGATACCTTGCTGCACCTTATTTACATTTGTCATTTGTTACTCGTTACGAATCATCTTTCTATCAACTGCCCGCTACGGCTTGTTTCAGTGTTTCCAGGAATATCCTTATTGAAAACCGCTAGCCATTTCCTTCTGCTCCTCGTTGGGTTCGACACTTTTACTTATCGAAAGGACTACGATTGATCCCCTATACTTGTGAATCAGCAAGATGCTTCTGGACAATGCCTTAAAGAGTACCTGCCTACGGAGAAAGGAGAACATCAAGCTTCCAACCGGACTCACCGGAGGAGGCCCTCAGCAAGCTCCGCTACCTCATTCATCTCCGGTGCGTCGGCTGTCTCTGCCGCCTCAGCTGTCTCCGTCGCGTTAGCCGACTCCCATAGAGGAGGCCCCTCAGGAGAATCCTCCTTCGCCTCCTCCGCGGCGTCAGCGGACGCCGCCTCCTGCGCCGCGTCAGTGGACTCCACCTCCTCCATCGCGGCAACCGCAGAACAGAGCCGCCGCCGCTCCGGCGGCTAGCAGTACAAGGGGTGGCGGAAGAAATTCAAATTTTGTCCAAGCCTCAAGCCTCTTGCCAAGTTACCATATCAGACGACTGACGAGGAAAACAAGGACATCAGTGATGCTGAAGTGCGGGCCCGTTTTGAACGGAAACGTCCAGAAAATAAGGAAATAGTAGATCTGAAGAAAGCGAAGCGCACTCTGTATGCCTTTCAGCGACCACCACCGCCTCCGCCGCAATCCCACTATAACCAATGTATTGAAAATACATACGATGAAGCATGGCGGTCGGGAAGTACTACCAGTGCTACAAGACGACGAGGTGGGAAAACAATTCCCCAGCTCGGCGAATAGGAGAAGCAATCGTGCCCCCCCCCCCCCGCTCAAGGTCTCTAGAGGTATCTCCAATCATCTGGGACTACTGCCCGGTACCACTCTTGCTGATTACGTGGGTGATGATGTACAGTTTGAAAAGGCCGAGGTAGTAGCTCCCTTTATATATGAGCACGGGAAGCCTCTCGTCAAAAGTGATGATGAGCTAAAGCAACTGCCAACGATGATGCGAAGATTGCATGCCTGGTACATGAAAACCTGCAGCAAGTCTGGGACCGACAGTATATTGCTGTGAATTAAAGATGAGGACGACTTCATTGGAGTTGATTTGATGCCTTTTGATTTGTGGAATTATTTCAGTTATTCAATCAAGACGCCCTGGACAAACAACTCATGTCTTGCTACTGCCTGTAAGTATTATGTCTGTAATTAAGTCTCTAGCTCAGCTCATTCATTGCATGTATATATAATTATCCTCACTATATTACGGAGATTAAAGATGGAAGAATGCAAGAGAGATCATATCTATTACATTGGGTTCATTAGCCCAAATACCATAAATTAATGGACGGTAGCAAACAGAGTTGAAGATACCGAGGGAACCTTGCTAAAAGCATTCCTTCGAAATCAGAACAAAAGGGAAATACTCTTTCATTAAAACTTCAAGTGAGTGTTACTGTCTCGTGCATATTCGGTTTCGCTTATTCAAGGTTAAGTACTGTAATTGATGAGCTATGCGTGCGCAGGTTCCACTTTATTCTACTATCCATTAAGCTTGACGCGGGAGTAGTAACTGTATTAGACTCGACACGTAATGATCCACAGGAGTATGCGAACATGAGTGAAATGCTCCAGAAGTAAGTTCAATCATTATCGCACCATATCGGCAACTTTCAGTCATTTGCAGATATGAAGTAATTATTTTCTTTGCCGGGCAGGGTTTAGAAAAAGTTCACTGGAATGGTCCCAGGTCTCAAGAAGGAGCTGCGATTCACACACCAAAGTAAGTAGTACTAGCTAGTTCCATGCTTGATTATCAGTTTGATTGAACTCTATTCTCGTAAAGTGCATGTGGATACTATGTTTGCGAGTTCATGTGCCACTCGACCTCTGAGTGGGCCTACTCTGACAAATAATTTCAAGTACACAAACAATATTCACAATTTTATTTTATTACCATAAATTGTGTTGAGTTTCATTCATATATATGATCGACCCCTTCTTTAAATCAGATGTGGAAGATACTGGATGAACTCCTATCACATGATCGCATATGAGTAATTTGAGAGGAATTGGCGGGATTCTTTCTTGACCACGTCATACATGAAAAGGGAGAATACCATGTGAAAATTCAAATGGATTTTTGGTAGATGATGTCAGGGATCGTAAGAGATGTTATATTGTATATATGTAGTAGCTTCTGATATATATACAAAAACATGTTGTTCGACCAAACAAGAAGAAAGAGAGGTCTTCTCTCTATATATGTTAATGACGATCTTGTGTAATTAATACTTCCTTTATTTGCTTACTAGCTAGTGTCGAGTTCTCTCTATATTTAGTAGCTAGCGTCGACAAAGGACGGAGAAAGAGAGGTCACTTCTTTCTATATGTATTAGCTAGCTAGCACAATATGAAACCCCTAAACCCTCCAAAACCCCTACGCCCCTTAAAAAACAAAAACCCCAGTGCCTGGGATCTGCTGACGCATGGCTACCTTTTCGTCCTGGTTGGTGTTACCAACCGAGACTAAAGGTCCCCTGCTTGGGCGCCCCACAGCGGCCACGTGGAGCTCATTTAGTCCTGGTTCATAAGCTAACCGGGACTAAAGGTGAGGGGCATTAGCTAGTCCAAATCGTTAGTCCCAGTTCCAGAACCGGGACTAAAGGCCCCCTGAAACCGGGACAAATGCCATGTTTTCCACTAGTGAGTGGAAGACATGACTAGTAGAAAACAGGGCTATGGTTCCGGGCCAATATCCACATTAGTCCCAATTCAATCACGAACCGGGACTAATGTGAGCATTTATCCCGGTTCGTGCGGCTAAGGCATTAGTCCCGGTTCACCTGTGCCCTTTAGTGCCGGTTTGTGCCTCAAACCGGGACTAAAGCAGGCGATGTTGATTAGTTATCGGTTCATGCCTCAAACCGGGACTAAAGATTAGACCTTTAGTCCCGGTTTGAGGCACGAACCGGTGCTAATGGTTGAAATCTTAGTCCCGGTTCGTGCCACGAACCGGTACTAAAGGTCCCATTTTCAAACTCTACCCCCCACGTGGATCGCCTTTTCAGTTTAAAAAAATAAAAGAAAATGATGGAAATGTGAAAAAAATAAAAGAAAATAAGTTTCCCATGTGATATGTGGTCTAGTTGTTGGAAAAATTTCCAAATGTGAATTTGGACTTTATTTGCAAAATATCTCTGGAATTTGTAAATATGGGCATAACTTTTGCATACTAACTCGGATGAAAAAGTTTTTAATATGAAAAATCATCTACTAGAAGTTACATCCAAATTTAACAAAAAAAAAGTTACGGGGCTTTTAAGATCTGGAGAGGCAAAAAAATTCAAAAAAATTCAAACTGTGGTCAAACAATGGTCAAACAATGGTCAAACTAATTATTCTAGAATATTAGTGTTACTAAATAATTTGTTCAATTATTTTGAATTTTGGTCAAATCTGGTCAAACTGTGGTCAAACTATGGTCAAACTAACTATTCTAGAATATTAGTGTTACTAAATAATTTGTTCAGTTATTTTGAATTTTGGTCAAATCTGGTCAAACTGTGGTCAAACTATGGTCAAACTATGGTCAAACCAGTTATTCAAAATAACTATTGTTTTCTAAATAATTATTGTTTTTTAAAACAATAGTTTGAAACTCAAACAGTGAAATGTGTCACTTCATGCTCAAGCAAAATTCTTGAGGGTTAATAGGATTGACATCTTACTATTGTCAGGAAAACAACAAGTGCAGATTTGGAAACGAGGGAGAATAGAACCCGGAAGTTAAGCGTGCTCAGGCTGGGGGAGTGGGAGGATGGGTGACCGTTCGGGAAGTTAGATGATTTGGTATGATGAGGGTCATTAGAGATTAGAGGATAAATTGAGCAGTGATGAGGGGTGCTGATTAGAGATTAGAGGTTAAAATAATTTAGAAATTTGAAAACAAAAAAAATTCAAAAAAAAATGAATTTTTTTTTCATAAAATTTCCTTTAGTCCCGGTTGGTGTTACCAACCGGGACTAAAGTTGGAGCTCCACGTGGCCGCGGCCTTTAGTCCCGGTTCTAGATTGAACCGGGACTAAAGGGGGGAGGCATTAGTACCGACCCTTTAGTCCCGGTTCACCAACCGGGACTAAAGGCCCTTACCAACCGGGACAATAGGCCCTTTTTCTACTAGTGCATGGGGCCCGATACTTCATAAGAGCAACTACAATAGTGGGCTATAAGCCGGACGCAGATTTTTAGGACATGGTGGCGCGCGAGGATGAAATCTGGACGGTCTATCTATGCTATAAGATTGGCAATTAATATAGTGATTGAATGAATACCCAAACAATACACCAGGTTAATTCAGCAAATACGTGTACATGGGTTGGTGCTAGACATCTTAAATGGAATTGGATACAAGCGCATATTAATGGAAAATACGGTCTTGACACTTCTGCCATGTTAATGTGGTGCAGGCCATTTAAAACACTGATCTGCAACGTTTAAATGTGGCTGTCTCAAACCTGTATGCCTTGAATACATAGAAGTGAGTGGGCCATGCCACTTTAAATTTGTATGCACTTTGTCCGGTAGTTGACTTTAGGCACTATGTTAGATGTGTTGGACTTAAATCCTGGTGGGTACTTGATGGCCTTCATGTCATTTAGTGTTTATACAGCTAGTATGAATTAATTGGGGTGGCTTGTGCGGGGCATGTATTTTAGATATACTTCATGCAAATGGGTGTATGAAGAACAGTGTTGAATCTTATCATCAGAATTGCTAGGTAGAGGGCAAATTTATTTACACGATTACTTGAAGTGTGAGCTACGATTCAGCCAAGTAAACTCCATCCGGGAAGTTAGATGATTTGGAATGATGAGGGTGATTAGATATTAGAGGATAAATTGAGCAGTGATGAGGGGTGCTGATTAGAGATTGGAGGTTAAAATAATTCTGAAATTTGAAAATAAAAAAAATTCAAAAAAAAATTCAATTTTTTTTCATAAAATTCCTTTAGTCCCGGTTGGTGTTACCAACCGGGACTAAAGGTGGAGCTCCACGTGGCCGCGGCCTTTAGTCCCGGTTCTGGATTGAACCGGGACTAAAGGGGGGAGGCATTAGTACCGACCCTTTAGTCCCGGTTCACCAACCGGGACTAAAACCTACCAACCGGGACAATAGGCCCTTTTTCTACTAGTGCATGGGGCCCGATACTTCCTAAGAGCAACTACAACAGTGGGCTATAAGCGGACGCAGATTTTTAGGACATGGTGGCGCGCGAGGATGAAATCTGGACGGTCCATCTATGCTATAAGATTGGCAATTAATATAGTGATTGAATGAATACCCAAACAATACACCAGGTCAATTCAGCAAATACGTGTACATGGAAAATGGAATTGGATACAAGCGCATATGCATGGAAAATACGGTCTTGACAGTTCTGCCATGTTAATGTGGTGCAGGCCATTTAAAACACTGATCTGCAACGTTTAAATGTGGCTGTCTCAAACCTGTATGCCTTGAATACATGGCAGTGAGTGGGCCATGCCACTTTAAATTTGTATGCACTTTGTCCGTAGTTGACTTTAGGCACTCTGTCAGATGTGTTGGACTTAAATCCTGGTGGGTACTTGATGGCCTTCATGTCATTTAGTGTTTATACAGCTAGTATGAATTAACTGGGGTGGCTTGTCCGGGGCATGTATTTTAGATATGCTTCATGCAGATGGGTGTATGAAGAACAGTGTTGAATCTTATCATCAGAATAGCTAGGTAGAGGGCAAATTTATTTACACGGGATTACTTGAAGTGTGAGCTACGATTCAGCCAAGTAAACTCCATCCGGGAAGTTAGATGATTTGGAATGATGAGGGTGATTAGAGATTAGAGGATAAATTGAGCAGTGATGAGGGGTGCTGATTAGAGATTCGAGGTTAAAATAATTCTGAGATTTGAAAATAAAAAAAATTCAAAAAAAAATTCAAATTTTTTTTTCATATAATTTTCTTTATTCCCGGTTGGTGTTACAAACCGGGACTAAAGGTGGAGCTCCACGTGGCCGCGGCCTTTAGTCCCGGTTCTGGATTGAACCGGGACTAAAGGGGGGAGGCATTAGTACCGACCCTTTAGTCCCGGTTCACCAACCGGGACTAAAGGTGGAGCTCCACGTGGCCGCGACCTTTAGTCCCGGTTCTGGATTGAACCGGGACTAAAGGGGGGAGGCATTAGTACCGACCCTTTAGTCCCGGTTCACCAACCGGGACTAAAGGCCCTTACCAACCGGGACAATAGGCCCTTTTTCTACTAGTGCATGGGGCCCGATACTTCATAAGAGCAACTACAATAGTGGGCTATAAGCGGACGCAGATTTTAGGACATGGTGGCGCGAGGATGAAATCTGGACGGTCTATCTATGCTATAAGATTGGCAATTAATATAGTGATTGAATGAATACCCAAACAATACACCAGGTTAATTCAGCAAATACGTGTACATGGGTTGGTGCTAGACATCTTAAATGGAATTGGATACAAGCGCATATGCATGCAAAATACGGTCTTGACAGTTCTGCCATGTTAATGTGGTGCAGGCCATTTAAAACACTGATCTGCAACGCTTTAAATGTGGCTGTCTCAAACCTGTATGCCTTGAATACATAGAAGTGAGTGGGCCATGCCACTTTAAATTTGTATGCACTTTGTCCGTAGTTGACTTTAGGCACTCTGTCAGATGTGTTGGACTTAAATCCTGGTGGGTACTTGATGGCCTTCATGTCATTTAGTGTTTATACAGCTAGTATGAATTAATTGGGGTGGCTTGTGCGGGGCATGTATTTTAGATATGCTTCATGCAGATGGGTGTATGAAGAACAGTGTTGAATCTTATCATCAGAATAGCTAGGTAGAGGGCAAATTTATTTACACGGGATTACTTGAAGTGTGGGCTACGATTCAGCCAAGTAAACTCCGTTCGGGAAGTTAGATGATTTGGAATGATGAGGGTGATTAGAGATTAGAGGATAAATTGAGCAGTGATGAGGGGTGCTGATTAGAGATTAGAGGTTAAAATAATTCAGAAATTTGAAAATAAAAAAAATTCAAAAAGAAATTTCAAAAAAAATTTCAAAAAAAATTCATAAAATTTCCTTTAGTCCCGGTTGGTGTTACCAACCGGGACTAAAGGTGGAGCTCCACGTGGCCGCGGCCTTTAGTCCCGGTTCTGGTGGGGGAGGCATTAGTACCGACCCTTTAGTCCCGGTTCACCAACCGGGACTAAAGGCCCTTACCAACCGGGACAATAGGCCCTTTTTCTACTAGTGCATGGGGCCCGATACTTCATAAGAGCAACTACAATAGTGGGCTATAAGCCGGACGCAGATTTTTAGGACATGATGGCGCGCGAGGATGAAATCTGGACGGTCTATCTATGCTATAAGATTGGCAATTAATATAGTGATTGAATGAATACCCAAACAATACACCAGGTTAATTCAGCAAATACGTGTACATGGGTTGGTGCTAGACATCTTAAATGGAATTGGATACAAGCGAATATGCATGCAAAATACGGTCTTGACAGTTCTGCCATGTTAATGTGGTGCAGGCCATTTAAAACACTGATCTGCAACGTTTAAATGTGGCTGTCTCAAACCTGTATGCCTTGAATACATAGAAGTGAGTGGGCCATGCCACTTTAAATTTGTATGCACTTTGTCCGGTAGTTGACTTTAGGCACTATGTTAGATGTGTTGGACTTAAATCCTGGTGGGTACTTGATGGCCTTCATGTCATTTAGTGTTTATACAGCTAGTATGAATTAATTGGGGTGGCTTGTGCGGGGCATGTATTTTAGATATGCTTCATGCAAATGGGTGTATGAAGAACAGTGTTGAATCTTATCATCAGAATTGCTAGGTAGAGGGCAAATTTATTTACACGGGATTACTTGAAGTGTGAGCTACGATTCAGCCAAGTAAACTCCATCCGGGAAGTTAGATGATTTGGAATGATGAGGGTGATTAGATATTAGAGGATAAATTGAGCAGTGATGAGGGTGCGGATTAGAGATTGGAGGTTAAAATAATTCTGAAATTTGAAAATAAAAAAAATTCAAATTTTTTTTTCATAAAATTTCCTTTAATGCCGGTTGGTGTTACCAACCGGGACTAAAGGTGGAGCTCCACGTGGCCGCGGCCTTTAGTCCCGGTTCTGGATTGAACCGGGACTAAAGGGGGGAGGCATTAGTACCGACCCTTTAGTCCCGGTTCACCAACCGGGACTAAAGGCCCTTACCAACCGGGACAATAGGCCCTTTTTCTACTAGTGCATGGGGCCCGATACTTCATAAGAGCAACTACAATAGTGGGCTATAAGCCGGACGCAGATTTTTAGGACATGGTGGCCATGAGGATGAAATCTGGACGGTCTATCTATGCTATAAGATTGGCAATTAATATAGTGATTGAATGAATACCCAAACAATACACCAGGTTAATTCAGCAAATACGTGTACATGGGTTGGTGCTAGACATCTTAAATGGAATTGGATACAAGCGCATATTAATGGAAAATACGGTCTTGACACTTCTGCCATGTTAATGTGGTGCAGGCCATTTAAAACACTGATCTGCAACGTTTAAATGTGGCTGTCTCAAACCTGTATGCCTTGAATACATAGAAGTGAGTGGGCCATGCCACTTTAAATTTGTATGCACTTTGTCCGGTAGTTGACTTTAGGCACTATGTTAGATGTGTTGGACTTAAATCCTGGTGGGTACTTGATGGCCTTCATGTCATTTAGTGTTTATACAGCTAGTATGAATTAATTGGGGTGGCTTGTGCGGGGCATGTATTTTAGATATACTTCATGCAAATGGGTGTATGAAGAACAGTGTTGAATCTTATCATCAGAATTGCTAGGTAGAGGGCAAATTTATTTACACGGGATTACTTGAAGTGTGAGCTACGATTCAGCCAAGTAAACTCCATCCGGGAAGTTAGACGATTTGGAATGATGAGGGTGATTAGATATTAGAGGATAAATTGAGCAGTGATGAGGGGTGCTGATTAGAGATTGGAGGTTAAAATAATTCTGAAATTTGAAAATAAAAAAAATTCAAAAAAAAATTCTATTTCTTTTCATAAAATTCCTTTAGTCGGTTGGTGTTACCAACCGGGACTAAAGGTGGAGCTCCAATGGTCACAGTTTTTAGTCCCGGTTGGATTGAACGGGACTAAAGGGGGGAGGCATTAGTACCGACCCTTTAGTCCCGGTTCACCAACCGGGACTAAAGGCCCTTACCAACCGGGACAATAGGCCCTTTTTCTACTAGTGCATGGGGCCCGATACTTCCTAAGAGCAACTACAACAGTGGGCTATAAGCCGGACGCAGATTTTTAGGACATGGTGGCGCGCGAGGATGAAATCTGGACGGTCCATCTATGCTATAAGATTGGCAATTAATATAGTGATTGAATGAATACCCAAACAATACACCAGGTCAATTCAGCAAATACGTGTACATGGAAAATGGAATTGGATACAAGCGCATATGCATGGAAAATACGGTCTTGACAGTTCTGCCATGTTAATGTGGTGCAGGCCATTTAAAACACTGATCTGCAACGTTTAAATGTGGCTGTCTCAAACCTGTATGCCTTGAATACATGGCAGTGAGTGGGCCATGCCACTTTAAATTTGTATGCACTTTGTCCGGTAGTTGACTTTAGGCACTCTGTCAGATGTGTTGGACTTAAATCCTGGTGGGTACTTGATGGCCTTCATGTCATTTAGTGTTTATACAGCTAGTATGAATTAACTGGGGTGGCTTGTCCGGGGCATGTATTTTAGATATGCTTCATGCAGATGGGTGTATGAAGAACAGTGTTGAATCTTATCATCAGAATAGCTAGGTAGAGGGCAAATTTATTTACACGGGATTACTTGAAGTGTGAGCTACGATTCAGCCAAGTAAACTCCATCCGGGAAGTTAGATGATTTGGAATGATGAGGGTGATTAGAGATTAGAGGATAAATTGAGCAGTGATGAGGGGTGCTGATTAGAGATTCGAGGTTAAAATAATTCTGAGATTTGAAAATAAAAAAAATTCAAAAAAAAAATTAAATTTTTTTCATATAATTCTTTATTCGGTTGGTGTTACCAACCGGCACTAAAGGTGTAGCTCCACGTGGCGGCGGCCTTTCGTCCCGGTTCTGGATTGAACCGGGACTAAAGGGGGGAGGCATTATATCGATTTTTAGTCCCGGGTTCACCAACCGGAACTAAAGGTGGAGCTCCACGTGGCTGCGGCCTTTAGTCCCGGTCCTGGATTGAACCGGGACTAAAGGGGGGAGGCATTAGTACCGACCCTTTAGTCCCGGTTCACCAACCGGGACTAAAGGCCCTTACCAACCGGGACAATAGGCCCTTTTTCTACTAGTGCATGGGGACCGATACTTCATAAGAGCAACTACAATAGTGGGCTATAAGCCGGACGCAGATTTTTAGGACATGGTGGCGCGCGAGGATGAAATCTGGACGGTCTATCTATGCTATAAGATTGGCAATTAATATAGTGATTGAATGAATACCCAAACAATACACCAGGTTAATTCAGCAAATACGTGTACATGGGTTGGTGCTAGACATCTTAAATGGAATTGGATACAAGCGCATATGCATGCAAAATACGGTCTTGACAGTTCTGCCATGTTAATGTGGTGCAGGCCATTTAAAACACTGATCTGCAACGTTTAAATGTGGCTGTCTCAAACCTGTATGCCTTGAATACATAGAAGTGAGTGGGCCATGCCACTTTAAATTTGTATGCACTTTGTCCAGTAGTTGACTTTAGGCACTCTGTCAGATGTGTTGGACTTAAATCCTGGTGGGTACTTGATGGCCTTCATGTCATTTAGTGTTTATACAGCTAGTATGAATTAATTGGGGTGGCTTGTGCGGGCATGTATTTTAGATATGCTTCATGCAGATGGGTGTATGAAGAACAGTGTTGAATCTTATCATCAGAATAGCTAGGTAGAGGGCAAATTTATTTACACGGGATTACTTGAAGTGTGGGCTACGATTCAACCAAGTAAACTCCGTTCGGGAAGTTAGATGATTTGGAATGATGAGGGTGATTAGAGATTAGAGGATAAATTGAGCAGTGATGAGGGGTGCTGATTAGAGATTAGAGGTTAAAATAATTCATAAATTTGAAAATAAAAAAAATTCAAAAAAAAATTCAAGAAAAAAATTCATAAAATTTCCTTTAGTCCCGGTTGGTGTTACCAACCGGGACTAAAGGTGGAGCTCCACGTGGCCGCGGCCTTTAGTCCCGGTTCTGGTGGGGGAGGCATTAGTACCGACCCTTTAGTCCCGGTTCACCAACCGGGACTAAAGGCCCTTACCAACCGGGACAATAGGCCCTTTTTCTACTAGTGCATGGGGCCGATACTTCATAAGAGCAACTACAATAGTGGGCTATAAGCCGGACGCAGATTTTTAGGACATGATGGCGCGCGAGGATGAAATCTGGACGGTCTATCTATGCTATAAGATTGGCAATTAATATAGTGATTGAATGAATACCCAAACAATACACCAGGTTAATTCAGCAAATACGTGTACATGGGTTGGTGCTAGACATCTTAAATGGAATTGGATACAAGCGAATATGCATGCAAAATACGGTCTTGACAGTTCTGCCATGTTAATGTGGTGCAGGCCATTTAAAACACTGATCTGCAACGTTTAAATGTGGCTGTCTCAAACCTGTATGCCTTGAATACATAGAAGTGAGTGGGCCATGCCACTTTAAATTTGTATGCACTTTGTCCGGTAGTTGACTTTAGGCACTATGTTAGATGTGTTGGACTTAAATCCTGGTGGGTACTTGATGGCCTTCATGTCATTTAGTGTTTATACAGCTAGTATGAATTAATTGGGGTGGCTTGTGCGGGGCATGTATTTTAGATATGCTTCATGCAAATGGGTGTATGAAGAACAGTGTTGAATCTTATCATCAGAATTGCTAGGTAGAGGGCAAATTTATTTACACGGGATTACTTGAAGTGTGAGCTACGATTCAGCCAAGTAAACTCCATCCGGGAAGTTAGATGATTTGGAATGATGAGGGTGATTAGAGATTAGAGGATAAATTGAGCAGTGATGAGGGGTGCTGATTAGAGATTGGAGGTTAAAATAATTCTGAAATTTGAAAATAAAAAAAATTCAAATTTTTTTTTCATAAAATTTCCTTTAATGCCGGTTGGTGTTACCAACCGGGACTAAAGGTGGAGCCCCACGTGGCCGCGGCCTTTAGTCCCAGTTCTGGATTAAACCGGGACTAAAGGGGGAAGGCATTAGTACCGACTCTTTAGTCCCGGTTCACCAACCAGGACTAAAGACCCTTACCAACTGGGACAACAGCCTTTTTCTACTAGTGCATGGGGCCCGATACTTCATAAGAGCAACTACAATAGTGGGCTATAAGTCGGACGCAGATTTTAGGACATGATGGTAGCGAGGATGAAATCTGGACGGTCTATCTATGCTATAAGATTGGCAATTAATATAGTGATTGAATGAATACCCAAACAATACACCAGGTTAATTCAGCAAATACGTGTACATGGGTTGGTGCTAGACATCTTAAATGGAATTGGATACAAGCGCATATGCATGCAAAATACGGTCTTGACAGTTCTGCCATGTTAATGTGGTGCAGGCCATTTAAAACACTGATCTGCAACGTTTAAATGTGGCTGTCTCAAACCTGTATGCCTTGAATACATAGAAGTGAGTGGGCCATGCCACTTTAAATTTGTATGCACTTTGCCCGGTAGTTGACTTTAGGCACTCTGTCAGATGTGTTGGACTTAAATCCTGGTGGGTACTTGATGGCCTTCATGTCATTTAGTGTTTATACAGCTAGTATGAATTAATTGGGGTGGCTTGTGCGGGGCATGTATTTTAGATATGCTTCATGCAGATGGGTGTATGAAGAACAGTGTTGAATCTTATCATCAGAATAGCTAGGTAGAGGGCAAATTTATTTACACGGGATTACTTGAAGTGTGGGCTACGATTCAGCCAAGTAAACTCCGTTCGGGAAGTTAGATGATTTGGAATGATGAGGGTGATTAGAGATTAGAGGATAAATTGAGCAGTGATGAGGGGTGCTGATTAGAGATTAGAGGTTAAAAAAATTCATAAATTTGAAAATAAAAAAGATTCAAAAAAAATTCAAGAAAAAAATTCATAAAATTTCCTTTATTCCCGGTTGGTGTTACCAACCGGGACTAAAGGTGGAGCTCCATGTGGCCGCGGCCTTTAGTCCCGGTTCTGGATTGAACCGGGACTAAAGGGGGGAGGCATTAGTACCGACCCTTTAGTCCCGGGTCACCAACCGGGACTAAAGGCCCTTACCAACCGGGACAATAGGCCCTTTTTCTACTAGTGCATGGGGCCGATACTTCATAAGAGCAACTACAATAGTGGGCTATAAGCCGGACGCAGATTTTTAGGACATGGTGGCACGCGAGGATGAAATCTGGATGGTCTATCTATGCTATAAGATTGGCAATTAATATAGTGATTGAATGAATACCCAAACAATACACCAGGTTAATTCAGCAAATACGTGTACATGGGTTGGTGCTAGACATCTTAAATGGAATTGGATACAAGCGAATATGCATGCAAAATACGGTCTTGACAGTTCTGCCATGCTAATGTGGTGCAGGCCATTTAAAACACTGATCTGCAACGTTTAAATGTGGCTGTCTCAAACCTGTATGCCTTGAATACATAGAAGTGAGTGGGCCATGCCACTTTAAATTTGTATGCACTTTGTCCGGTAGTTGACTTTAGGCACTCTGTCAGATGTGTTGGACTTAAATCCTGGTGGGTACTTGATGGCCTTCATGTCATTTAGTGTTTATACAGCTAGTATGAATTAATTGAGGTGGCTTGTGCGGGGCATGTATTTTAGATATGCTTCATGCAGATGGGTGTATGAAGAACAGTGTTGAATCTTATCATCAGAATAGCTAGGTAGAGGGCAAATTTATTTACACGGGATTACTTGAAGTGTGAGCTACGATTCAGCCAAGTAAACTCCCATGGAAAGAGCTGGAGAAGATGTAGAATATTGATGAACACATACATGGCACTAGGACAGAACTAAAATGCTGGTGTTGTAGAAGCTAATGGACATAAAAAATTGTTGGCACGATTGAGAGGATTGAGGGAAAGAGAGGGTGAGGAATATGGACTGCTCTTAGACAGTCATTGAGTGACACATGGCCATCAAAGCTGAGAGAAAGAGAGAGAGAGACGGACTGCTGCAACTACAATTCCACATCTTCATTTTTCCCGAAAAGAAACTTTAAATCTCCATGTATGAGTTCTAGCTAGCCATGCCATGAACGAAGAGCGAGAACTAGAAAAACAAGATGAGTGAGAGAGGAGCTGCAGTATGAACAAGGGATGGGGAGAAAATGCATGCGATGGTGCAGGTTGCCGTTATTGTACGCTGCAAATCACTGAGAATGACTCCTCTAATCAATAGTGTGGGATCAATGTGGTCATAAATGCTCGCCAGCAATTTAAATGCTCGCGCTGCCTTGTGAGCGATAATACTGTGTGAATACTGAGTGCTACACAAATAAATGAACTGATTATACAGCCGAAGCGTATTAATGTTGCACGAATCTCACGGCGTCGTGCGGTATGGATATCGGCAACGCGTGATGGCATGTCCATCCGCGATTTATCGGCTATAAGCCCGCTTACATGTCATTTTTATATGTAAAGGAGAGAGACGTGCTGCTAGGAAAAGAATAAATGAGGGAGACAAAGAGTAAAAAAATCACTAGCTCAAGAGCCAATCTTATATAGCTAGCTGTCAGCTACTTTATATTATTTACCATGCTCTAGATCCGGTTCGAATATCTATCTAGTCTTGTACTGCTCACAACAAACAGTCCATTCTTACCCTTGAGTTGCATTGAGTTGAGTTGGACGTGAGTTTCCACCGGAACGTGCGCGCGTACTGGTACAACTCAAAGCGACTCACCAGCGACGTTCGATGCCATGTCTCGATCTTGTTGTCGAGGTAGCAAGTTGCCCGTCGGCGTTGGGAGGTGCTGCTAACTTCGTTGTCCATTAACTCAACTCCGGCATTGGATCACGGGCGAGCCTGTGTATTAACTCCGGCATTGGATCAAGGCCATGCCTGTGTATTAACTCCGGCATTGGATCACGGGCGAGCGTGTGTATTAACTCCCGCATGCAGGTTTGGTTTGAAATTCACATGGATCAAGGCGAAGCAAGCATAGGTTGGTCGTAGTGGAGAGTATCATATACTAGTATCATGCATATGATAGTAGTGTTTGATACAACATTCGTAATGCAAAGTATTATAGATTTGTATCATAGATGACCTCATTTATTGCCATGCATGACACATAGTAATATATAATTTATTATGGTACGGTATCATAATATGATACTACTTAATCCTTCCTTTCTTCATTCAATTCTATGCCACCTCATTTATTGCTATGCATGACACATAGTAATATAGTATTAAATAATATAATTTTGACTCAACTGATCATAATTATTCTAAACTAGATAATTGCTTAGGCTGGTTGTATTGGGGAGTATCATATACTAGTATCATGCATATGATACTACCTCCCTAATGCATAGTATCATACATTAGTATCATGTAGTACTTTATTTATTGCCATGCATGACACATAGTTGTTGGGGAACGTAGCAGAAATTTAAAATTTTCCTACGTGTCACCAAGATCTATCTAAGGAGAAACTAGTAACAAGAGAGAGAGGAGTGCATCTACATACCCTTGTAGATCGCTAAGCGAAAGCGTTCAAGTGAACGGGGTTGAAGGAGTCGTACTCGTCGTGATCCAAATCACCGGAGATCCTAGTGCCGAACGGACGGCACCTCCGCGTTCAACACACGTACAGCCCGGTGGCGTCTCCCATGCCTTGATCTAGCAAGGAGAGAGGGAGAGGTTGGGGAAGACTCCATCCAGCAGCAGCACAACAGCGTGGTGGTGGTGGAGGAGCGTGGCAATCCTGTTGGGCTTCGCCAAGCACTGCGGGAGAGGAGGAAGGAGAGAGGTAGGGTTGCGCCAGGGAGAGGTGAAACTCATCTATTGGCAGCCCCAAAGTCCTCAAGTATATATAGGGGGAGAGGGGGGGCTGCGCCCCCACCTAGGGTTCCACCCCTAGGGGCGGCGGCCAGCCCTAGATCCCATCTAGGGGGGCGGCCAAGGGGGGGAGAGGGGAAACTTGCCCCCCAAGTTAGGTGGGTGCGCCCCCTCCCCAAGCACTAGGCGCCTTGGGCCCTTGTGGTGGGGGGGCGCACCAGCCCACCTGGGGCTGGTCCCCTCCCACACTTGGCCCATGAAGCGCTCCGGGGCCGGTGGACCCACTTGGTGGACCCCCGGGACCCTCCCGTTGGTCCCGGTACGTTACCGATAAAACCCGAAACTTTTCCGGTGACCAAAACAGGACTTCCCATATATAAATCTTTACCTCCGGACCATTCCGGAACTCCTTGTGACGTCCGGGATCTCATCCGGGACTCCGAACAACATGCGGTAACCACATACAAACTTCCTTTATAACCCTAGCGTCATCGAACCTTAAGTGTGTAGACCCTACGGTTACAGGAACCATGCAGACATGACCGAGACGTTCTCCGGTCAATAACCAATAGCGGGATCTGGATACCCATGTTGGATCCCACATGTTCCACGATGATCTCATCGGATGAACCACGATGTCAAGGACTCAATCGATCCCGTATACAATTCCCTTTGTCTAACGGTATTGTACTTGCCCGAGATTCGATCGTCGGTATACCGATACCTTGTTCAATCTCGTTACCGGCAAGTCTCTTTACTCGTTCCGTAACACATCATCCCGTGATCAACCCCTTGGTCACATTGTGCACATTATGATGATGTCCTACCGAGTGGGCCCAGAGATACATCTCCGTTTACACGGAGTGAAAAATCCCAGTATCGATTCGTGCCAACCCCACAGACACTTTCGGAGATACCTGTAGCGCACCTTTATAGCCACCCAGTTACGTTTTGACGTTTGGTATACCCAAAGCATTACTAAGGTATCCAGGAGTTGCACAATCTCATGGTCTAAGGAAAAGATACTTGACATTAGAAAAACTTTAGCAAACGAACTACACGATCTTTGTGCTAGGCTTAGGATTGGGTCTTGTCCATCACATCATTCTCCAAATGATGTGATCCCGTTATCAACAACATCCAATGTCCATGGTCAGGAAACCGTAACCATCTGTTGATCAACGAGCTAGTCAACTAGAGGCTTACTAGGGACGTGGTGTTGTTTATGTACCCACACATGTATCTGAGTTTCCTATCAATACAATTATAGCATGGATAATAAACGATTATCATGAACAAGGAAATATAATAATAACTAATTTATTATTGCCTCTAGGGCATATTTCCAACAGTCTCCCACTTGCACTAGAGTCAATAATCTAGTTCACATCGCCATGTGATTAACACTCACAGGTCACATCACCATGTGACCAACATCCAAAGAGTTTACTAGTGTCACTAAACTAGTTCACATCATAATGTGATTAAGACTCAATGAGTTCTGGGGTTTGATCATGTTTTGCTTGTAAGACAGGTTTTAGTCAACGGGTCTGCAACATTCAGATCCATATGTACTTCGCAAATCTCTAGGTCATATTGTAAATGCTGCTTCCACGCTCCACTTGGAGCTATTCCGAATGGTTGCTCCACTATACGTATCCGGTTTGCTACTCAGAGTTATTCGGGTAGGTGTTAAAGCTTGCATCGACGTAACCCTTTACGTCGAACTCTTTATCACCTCCATAATCGAGAAACATATCCTTATTCCTCTAAGGATAATTTTGACCGCTATCTGGTGATCCACTCCTTGATCACCCTTGTACCCTCTTGCCAGATATGTAGCAAGGCACACATCAGGTGCGGTACATAGCATAGCATACTTTAGAGCCTACGTCTAAGCCATAGGGGGCGACCTTCGTCCTTTCTCTCTCTTACGTCGTGGTCGAGCTTTAAGTCTTAACTTCATACCTTACAACTCAGGCAAGAACTCCTTCTTTGACTGATCCATTTTGAACACCTTCAAGATTATGTCAAGGTATGTGCTCATCTGAAAGTATTATTAATCATTTTGATCTATCTTATAGATCTTGATGCTTATTGTTCAAGTAGCCTAATCCAGGTTTTCCATTGAAAAACACTTTTCAAACAACCCTATATGCTTTGTAGAAATTCTACATCATTTCTGATCAACAATATGTCAACATCATATACTCATCAGAAATTCTATAGTGCTCCCACTCACTTCTTTGGAAATACAAGTTTCTCATAAACCTTTGATCATATCATCAAAGTGTACATTCCAACTCCGAGATGCTTACTCCAGTCCTTAGAAGGATTGCCGGAGCTTTGCATACTTGTTAGTGTCTTTCGGGATTGTCAAAAACCTTCTGGTTGTATCACATACAACATTTCCTCAAGAAAACTATTAAGGAAACAATGTTTTGACATCCTATATGCAAGATTTCATAAATAATGCAGTAAATGCTAATCCAATTCCAACAGACTCTTAGCATCGCTACGAGTGAGAAAGCCTCACCATAGTCAACTCCTTGAACTTGTCGCAAAACATCTTTAACGACAAGTCAAGCTTTCTTAATGGTGATACTTACCATCATTGTCTGTCTTACTCTTAAAATCCATCTGTACCCAACAGCCTGACGACCATCAAGTATTTCTTCCGAAGTCATGCATCCTCTCTCGGATTTTATGGCGTCGAGCCATTCGTCGGAATTCGGGCCCACCATCGCTTCTCCATAGCTCGTAGGTTCATTGTTGTCTAGCAACATGACCTTCAAGACAGGATTACTGTACCACTCTGAAGTAGTACGCATCCTTGTCACCCTACGAGGTACGGTAGTGACTTGATCCAAAACTTCATGATCACTATCATCAGCTTCTACTTCAATTGGTGTGGGTGCCACAGGAACAACTTCATGTGCCCTGCTACACACTAGTTGAAGTGACGGTTCAATAACCTCATCAAGTCTCCACTGTCCTCCCACATAATTCTTTCGAGGGAAACTTTTCCTCGAGAAAGGACCCGTTTCTAGAAACAATTACTTTTGCTTCCGGATCTGAGATAGGAGGTGTACCCAACTGTTTTGGGTGTCCTATGAAGATGCATTTTTATCCGCTTTGGGTTCGAGCTCATCAACCTGAAACTTTTTCACATAAGCATCGCAGCCCCAAACTTTTAAGAAACGACAACTTAGGTTTCTCCAAACCATAGTACAAATGGTGTCGTCTCAAGGGCATTACGTGGTGCCCTATTAAAGTGAGTGCGGTTGTCTCTAATGCCTAACCCATGAACGATAGTGGTAATTCGATAAGAGACATCATGGTACGCACCATATTCAATAGGGTGCAACTATGATGTTCGGACACACCATCACACTATGGTGTTCCAGCGGTATTTATTGTGAAACAATTTCCACAATGTCTTAATTGCGTGCCAAAGCTCGTAACTCAGATACTCATCTCTATGATCATATCATAGACATTTTATCCTCTTGTCACGATGATCTTTAACTTCACTCTGAAATTACTTGAACCATTCAATAATTCAGATTTGTGTTTCATCAAGTAAATATACTCAACATCTACTCGAATCATCTGTGAAGTAAGAACATAACGATATTCACTGCATGCCTCAGCACTCATTGGGCTGCATGCATCAAAATGTGTTACCTCCAACAAGTTGCTATCTTGTTCCATCTTACTGAAAACGAGACTTTTCAGTCATCTTGCCCATGTGGTATGATTTGCATATCTCAAGTGATTCAAAACCAAGTGAGTCCAAACGATCCATCTGCATGGAGTTTCTTCATGCGTATATACCAATAGAAATGGTTCGCATGTCTCAAACTTTTCAAAAACGAGTGAGTCCAAAGATCCATCAACATGGAGCTTTTTCATGCGTTTTACACCAATATGACTTACATGGCAGTGCCACAAGTAAGTGGTACTATCATTACTATCTTATATCTTTTGGCATGAAAATGTGTATCACTACGATCGAGATTCAATAAACTATTCTTTTAGATGTAAGACCATTGAAGGTATTATTTAAATAATTAGAGTAACCATTATTCTCCTTAAATGAATAACCGCATTCGAACAGACATAATCCAATCATGTCTATGCTCAAGGCAAACAACAAATAAAAATATTCAGGTTTAGCACCAATCTCGATGGTAGAGGGAGCGTGCGATGCTTGATCACATCAACCTTGGAAACACTACCAACACATATCGACAGCTCACCTTTAGCTAGTCTCCATTTATTCCGTAGCTGTTATTTCGAGTTACTAACACTTAGCAACCGAACTGGTATCTAATACCCTGGTGCTACTAGGAGTACTAGTAAAGTACACATTAACATGATGTGTCGCGACCGGTTTTTCCGGGTATTAAATTTCCAGAAAATGGCCGTCGTGCTCATCAGCCCCAGGATTACAGTTAGCTGATGAGGCATCAACTTGGTACAGAAAATCCAAGCAAAAATACAGGTTATGTGGTACAAGACCATTCTGGCCTGCGAGTACAAGAAAAAAAATGGTTTCTTGTGGTTGATGGCGGAAGCGGTTTGTGGATCATCAGTGGAACTCCATTTCCCACGGGAACAACTGACCAGGTTAACTCCTATCTTCACGAGGCTGCTATCACTGTTGCTTAGGTTCCGGGGCGGTCGTCGCAACGCTCCTCTCCACGCAAGAAATCTGGCCAAGACAATAGCCAGGGACAAGCCAGTGAGTACTTTGAATGTACGCGCAAACATTATGAACACAGGTATAATATAACAATCAAAAATCATGCCTTGAGGAATATTTTATGATCACAACGTCATTCATAAAGAAATGAAATCCTTGGTGCATACATGTGGATTATTAATAAGTGACCACAAATATGTAATGACGGAGCAGCAATAAATGCCACAGTCGGGCGTCTTAGCAACACCACATAAAGGGCTTATAAATAAACAGAAGCAATGCCACAGTCGGGCGTCTGAGCGACCCGACATAAAGGGCTTATAAATAAACAGAAGCAATGCCACAGTCGTGCGTCTGAGCGACACCACATAAAGGGCTTATAAATAAACAGAAGCAATGCCACAGTCGGGCGTCTGAGCGACACCACATAAAGGGCTTATAAATAAACAGAAGCAATGCCACAGTCGGGCGTCTGAGCGACACCACATAAAGGGCTTATAAATAAACAGAAGCAATGCCACAGTCGGGCGTCTGAGCGACACCACATAAAGGGCTTATAAATAAACAGAAGCAATGCCACAGTCGGGCGTCTGAGCGACACCACATAAAGGGCTTATAAAATGAATACAGTGAATATCCAGGAGGTAGAACCGTCCCAGGGATACTCAATAATTCAAATAATATAAACGGGTTAGTCCATAATAATAATCATCATCATCATCACAAGTCACGAATCATAAACCAAGTTCTGGTTTAGTAGTTGTCCTCCGGAAACTGACACTAAGACCGACACTTGACCCATCCCAGACTGTAGTCCTGAACCTTGGACACTGCTATTCGAGTAGGTTTAATCTCTGCAGAGGGTGTACTCTTTACCCACGAGTAACGGATTCCTTTAGTCCTTCGGGACTAATTCCGTCTACGGTCTTTTAATCGAAAACACACCTGACTTGCACACACCAGCTTAACTTACCGGTGCCTGGAAATCACCCATGACACTTGTTAAGCAAAACTCTAAGTGGGGAGGCTACAACCTCGCGTAGCATGGGATCAAATTTATATCGCGCTCTCTAAGGGGTGGCCTCCCCTCTCGGTCTCAACCGGATACACCCATGCCCCCGGACAAGGTGGCGTGACCATCGGCTTCAACCGATATCTTCCACCATGGCCTCTCTGTACGGTGTGTGCTTGAAAGGGGTTGACAACTGACTGAACCGTACCCCACGTATGGCAGGGACAAGTGGTAGTACGGGCAAGTATGGAATTACTAGAATAAGACTCGATCTGGGGTCGACTCAGGAGGTTTATAAACGTCCCTGCATGACATATATAACAAAGTATTTCAACCAACACATCAATACTCATTATACCTTACTATGCCATACCGGACATAACCGTCCCGGCGAAGGCCGGTGACAAGCTCACGCCTACCCAAGGCAGAGGCTTTTCCAGACACCTTTCCGGTATGCATGCAAGGCACATGAGGATGATCACCAACACAAGTGTGTTCATTTCCAACAGCATGGAAATCACTAATATGCATCCGTGCAAATGATCATATCACATGAAAGAACGAGCTCTTCGAAATGAGGTGGTGTTATAAACGTGTCGAATAACACACCAAAATTTCTTATGCCGGGGTTCAGAATGCTTGCCTTCAAGTTGTGGAGGGGTGAGGTGCTCTTCAAAACTTTTGAAAGTCTTCTCCCCTCTCTTCAAAACCCTAATTGAAATATATTTGAATTAACACACATTTTCAAAACAGCACAAAAAAGTTGTCTGATTTTTTTTTGAAATAAATCTTAAAATAAACTAGACAATATTTTTGAGTGGTAGGAAAAAGAATCAACTCATTCGGAGTTTTATTTAAAAAGTTACAGCCAGTCAAAGTTTAGTCAAAACTTTTATTTAAAAAGAAGCAGAAAAGAAAACATTTCAATAAAACACGTACACGTCGAAAGCGTATTTTAGGTATACGCTTCCACTTACTCCAGCCTGGACGGTACGTGAGTCACTGACAGTGGGCCCGCCTGGCCCACTGGTCAGGTTTGACTGGTCCACCGCCCCTCTTCTTCCTCTGTCCCGAGCGGAGGCGGGACTCCGGCGACCATCGCCGCGTAACAGCGGTCCTTGTGGGGAGCTGAGGCGGGATGGATCCGCGGATCTAGGGAGATCCTTCCGTGGTTGCAGGGTTATGCGAGGTGGAGGGATTCGCCGCCGACGAAGCTTGGGCGGCCGGTGGTTTCGGGAGTGAAGTGAGTTTGTGGTTATGGTGGCTCTCCGTCGCAGCTGGGGGTCTGGGTGGCACCGCAAGAAGGAGTGGAGTCGTTTGGTGACGATGGGAGGGCCGGGGAGGCTCTGGTTGTGCCGAACGGAGCTAGGAGGTGGCGGTGGCCGAACTGGTCGGAGTTGGTGAAGATGGCCTCTTCCCCCTCAATTGACGGCAACGGGGGCACTAGGATGATGGTGTGATGCGGCCCGAGTGCTCGTATGGGCTCGGAGCTTCTTAAATAGGAACGCCAAGGCGGTTCCGCGGCGGTGGGGATAAGATCGCCGGCGACCGACGTTCTGTAGCGGCAGGGGGACGTGGCGGGGCTGAGGATGGCTGTAGGAGCTAGCGGACGAGCGGAGCACTGCTCCAGGGCGAGCTGGCGAGCGGGAGTGGCTCGGGCGGCCGACACGTTCGGGGCCTGCATGCGGCCGTCAGCTAGCCGCCACGGCCGTCCGGACGGTGGCGCTGTGGAGTGCCAGGGGTGGTCGGGGTGGCGTGGCGGTGCAGGGGATACATGGCGTGCTAGCAGTTGTTGGCCAAGGGCCGGAACGGGTGCGGGGCGAGACGCGGTGGCTCGGGCGCACGTGCGTGCCAAACGCACGCTCTGGGCGCGCCCAGAGCACGCCCGGGACGTGTTCGATGAAATGCCAGTGCCTGCTAGAGGGCGCAGGAGAGGCTGGCAAGACACGGGGATAGGGTAGGGTTAGTCAGAAGGTAAATGGGCATGGTGGTTAGGTCAGGTGGCCAAGTTCATAATGAAAACTTGAAATCATGCCAAATCTGGCTATGCACTCAGGGTGTTTGTCAAAATGCCAAGGGCATCTAGGCAGTACTTGGGGTGGCCGAATCTTCCAGATCAGGGTCTCTTTGGATGAAAGAGAGGGTGGTGAGGATAGTTTGTCCAAAGCTCAAACTTGCTTGTGCAAGTTTTGCAAAACTTCAAATCTGGACATGAAGTAAATGGCATTACCTCATGAACCAAAAATGATCCAATGGGTGCATGTTCTTGGACTTAGAGGTTTAACATGGGGGACTATAAGTAGGGAAAAGAATCAAGGATAAAGGGGCAACTAAAAATGTGGTTGCTGTACAAATCCTCAAGTTGAACCAAAATAGAAAAGAGGTTATTTACTCAATTTTTCCAAAGAACATCACTAGGTTTTTGCAAAAATTTGAATTGCATGCTATTACTGACATCCCATAATTTTGGTAGAAGTTTTAAAGAAATATATGAATAGGTTGTAGTGTAAAAATGCTCTCTGGACCAGATTTGAAAATATGGTGTAGAGCTCAAAATATTCAATGGGCAGAAGATATTTTTGCACAAAAGTGGTTCAAATACTCCATATGACATCTCCAATTTTTGGTGATATTATTGAATGAATTTATAAAAGGGTTGTAGTACAAATGGGGCCAATAAACTGTGGGAAAACATTTTTCAAGAAAATAAAGATCAGGGAGAGATATTATATACTTAATTTTTCTGATAAAGAAAAGATTTACTTGAGAGGGTAAACAACTCCAAAATCATAAATGAAAGGTTTTCATTTTAGGGAACAACTTCAAGATAACCAAGAAAAGAATGGTTTTTGAAATCCAGATAAACCAAGAAAAGGAAAGTTAAATTTCCTGGCAAGATTTTAATTAACAAAACAGGGTTAAAAATTTTGGGGTGTCACATGATGTATATCATATATACTTCTATCGACCTTGCCTGCCTTCTTATCTACCAAGTATCCAGGGTGGTTCTGCTTCAGTGTTCGTTCCTCTCATTACAGAAGCACTTAGTCTCGGGTTTGGGTTCAACCCTGGGTTTCTTCACTGGAGCAGCAACTGATTTGCCGTTTCATGAAGTACCCCTTCTTGCCCTTGCCCTTCTTGAAACTAGTGGTTTCACTAACCATCAACAATTGATGCTCCTTCTTGATTTCTACATTCACGGTGTCGAACATTGCGAATAGCTCAAGGATCATCATATCTATCCCTGATATGTTATAATTCATCACGAAGCTTCTAGCAGTTTGGTGGCAGTGACTTTGGAGAAACATCACTATCTCATCAGGAAGATCAACTCCCACTCGATTCAAGTGATTGTTGCACTCAGACAATCTGAGCACAAGCTCAACGATTGAGCTTTTCTCCCTTAGTTTGCAGGATAAGAAAATCGTCGGAGGTCTTATACCTCTTGACGTGGGCACGAGCTTGAAATCCCAATTTCAGCCCTCGAAACATCTTATATGTTCCGCGATGTTTCGGAATCGTCTTTGGTGCCTCAACTCTAAACCGTTCAACTGAACTATCACGTAGTTATCAAGACGTGTATGTCAGATGTTCGCAACATCCATAGACGATGTTCGAGGTTCAGCACACCGAGCGGTGCATTAAGGACATAAGCTTTCTTCTGTCCGCATAATCGCTACTATCAACTTTCAACTATATTTACTCTAGGAACATATCTAAACAGTGGAACTAAAGCGCGAGCTTATGACATAATTTGCAAAGGGCTTCTGACTATGTTCAGGATAATTAAGTTCATCTAATGAACTCCCACTCAGATAGACATCCCTCTAGTCATCTAAGTGATTACATGATCCGAGTCAACTAGGCCGTGTCCGATCATCACGTGAGACGGACTAGTCATCATCGGTGAACATCTTCATGTTGATCGTATCCTCCATACGACTCGTGCTCCACCTTTCGGTCTCTTGTGTTCCGAGGCCACGTCTGTACATCCTAGGCTCGTCAAGTTAACCTAAGTGTTTCACGTGTGTAAATCTGGCTTACACCCGTTGTATGTGAACATAAGAATCTATCACACCCGATCATCACGTGGTGATTCGAAACGACGAACTTCGCATAGCGGTGCACAGTTAGGGTGAACACTTTCTTGAAATTTTAATGAGGGATCATCTTATTTACTACCGTCGTTCTAAGCAAATAAGATGTATAAACATGACAAACATCACATGCAATCAAATAGTGACATGATATGGCCAATATCATATTGCTCCTTTTAATCTCCATCTTCGGGGCTCCACGATCATCACCATCACCGGCATGACACCATGATCTCCATCATCATGATGTCCATCATCGTGTCTCCATGAAGTTGTCTCGCCAACTTATTACTTCTACTACTATGGCTACCGGTTAGCAATAAAGTAAAGTAATTACATGGCGTTGTTCAATGACACGCAGGTCATACAATAAATAAAGACAACTCCTATGGCTCCTGCCGTTGTCATACTCATCGACATGCATGTCGTGATTCCTATTACAAGAACATGATAAATCTCATACATCACATATCATTCATCACATTCTTTTGGCCATATCACATCACATAGCATACCCTGCAAAAACAAGTTAGACGTCCTCTAATTGTTGTTTGCATGTTTTACGTGGCTGCTATGGGTTTCTAGCAAGAACGCTTTCTTACCTACGCATAAAACTACAACGTGATATGTCAATTGCTATTTACCCTTCATAAGGACCCTTTTCATCAAATCCGATCCGACTAAAGTGGAGAGATCGACACCGCTAGCCACCTTATGCAACAAGTGCATGTCACCGGTGGAACCTGTCTCACGTAAGTGTACGTGTAAGGTCGGTCTGGGCCGCTTCATCCCACAATGCCGCCGAATCAAGATTGGACTAGTAACGGTAAGCATATTGAAAAAAATCAACGCCCACAATACTTTGTGTTCTACTCATGCAAAGAATCTACGCAATAGACCTAGCTCATGATGCCACTGTTGGGGAACGTAGCATAAATTCAAAACTTTCTTACGTGTCACCAAGATCTATATAAGGAGAAACTAGCAACGAGAGAGAGAGGAGTGCATCTACATACCCTTGTAGATCGCTAAGCGGAAGCGTTCAAGTGAACGGGGTTGAAGGAGTCAGACTTGCCGTGATCCAAATCACCGGAGATCCTAGTGCCGAACGGACGGCACCTCCGCGTTCAACACACATACAGCCCGGTGACGTCTCCCATGCCTTGATCCAGCAAGGAGAGAGGGAGAGGTTGGGGAAGACTCCATCCAGCAGCAGCACAACGGCGTGGTGGTGGTGGAGGAGCGTGGCAATCCTGCAGGGCTTCGCCAAGCACCGCGGGAGAGGAGGAAGGAGAGAGGTAGGGCTGCGCCAGGGAGAGGTGAAACTCATCTATTGGCAGCCACAAAGTCCTCAAGTATATATAGGGGGGGGGGAGGGGGGGCTGCTCCCCCACCTAGGGTTCCACCCCTAGGGGCGGCCGCCAGCCCTAGATCCCATCTAGGGGGGCGGCCCAGGGGGGGAGAGGGGACACTCCCCCCAGTTAGGTGGGTGCGCCTCCCCAAACCCTAGGCGCCTTGGGCCTTGTGGGGCGCACCAGCCCACCGGGCTGGTCCCCTCCCACACTTGGCCCATGCATCCCTCCGGGCCGGTGGCCCCACTTGGTGGACCCCGGGACCCTCCCGGTGGTCCCAGACGCTACCGATAAAACACGAAACTTTTCCGGTGACCAAAAAAGGACTTCCCATATATAAATCTTTATCTCCGGACCATTCCGGAACTCCTCGTGACGTCCGTGATCTCATCCGGGACTCCGAAAAACATTCGGTAACCACATACAAACTTCCTTTATAACCCTAGCGTCATCGAACCTTAAGTGTGTAGACCCTACAGGTTCGGGAACCATGGAGGCATGACCGAGACGTTCTCCGGTCAATAACCAAAAGCGGGATCTGGATACCCATGTTGGCTCCCACATGTTCCATGATGATCTCATCGTATGAACCACGTTGTCAAGGACTCAATCGATCCCGTATACAATTCCCTTTGTCTAACGGTATTGTACTTGCCCGAGATTCGATCGTCGGTATACCGATACCTTGTTCAATGTCGTTACCGGCAAGTCTCTTTACTCGCTCCAGAACACATCATCCGTGATCAACCCCTTGGTCACATTGTGCACATTATGATGATGTCCTACCGAGTGGGCCCAGAGATACCTCTTCGTTTACACGGAGTGACAAATCCCAGTCTCGATTCGTGCCAACCCAACAGACACTTTCGGAGATACCTCTAGTGCACCTATATAGCCACCCAGTTACGTTGTGACGTTTGGTACACCCAAAGCATTCCTAAGGTATTCGGGAGTTGCACAATCTCATGGTCTAAGGAAAAGATACTTGACATTAGAAACGCTTTAGCAAACGATCTACACGATCTTTCTGCTAGGCTTAGGATTGGGTCTTGTCCATCACATCATTCTCCAAATGATGTGATCCCGTTATCAACGACATCCAATGTCCATGGTCAGGAAACCGTAACCATCTGTTGATCAACGAGCTAGTCAACTAGAGGCTTACTAGGGACATGGTGTTGTTTATGTACCCACACATGTATCTGAGTTTCCTATCAATACAATTATAGCATGGATTATAAACGATTATCATGAACAAGGAAATATAATAATAACTAATTTATTATTGCCTCTAGGGCATATTTCCAACAGTCTCCCACTTGCACTAGAGTCAATAATCTAGTTCACATCGCCGTGTGATTAACACTCATAGGTCACATCACCATGTGACCAACATCCAAAGAGTTTACTAGTGTCACTAAACTAGTTCACATCATCATGTGTTTAAGACTCAATGAGTTCTGGGGTTTGATCATGTTTTGCTTCTAAGAGAGGTTTTAGTCAACGGGTCTGCAACATTCAGATCCGTATGTACTTCGCAAATCTCTAGGTCATATTGTAAATGCTGCTTCCACGCTCCACTTGGAGCTATTCCAAATGGTTGCTCCACTATACGTATCCGGTTTGCTACTCAGAGTCATTCGGATAGGTGTAAAAGCTTGCATCGACGTAACAATTTACGTCGAACTCTTTATCACCTCCATAATCAAGAAACATATCCTTATTCCTCTAAGCATAATTTTCACCGCTATCTGGTGATCCACTCCTTGATCACCTTTGTACCCTCTTGCCAGATATGTAGCAAGGCACACATCAGGTGCGGTACATAGCATAGCATACTTTAGAGCCTACGTCTAAGCCATAGGGGGCGACCTTCGTCCTTTCTCTCTCTTCTGTCGTGGTCGAGCTTTAAGTCTTAACTTCATACCTTACAACTCAGGCAAGAACTCCTTCTTTGACTGATCCATTTTGAACACCTTCAAGATTATGTCAAGGTATGTGCTCATCTGAAAGTATTATTAATCATTTTGATCTATCTTATAGATCTTGATGCTTATTGTTCAAGTAGCCTAATCCAGGTTTTCCATTGAAAAACACTTTTCAAACAACCCTATATGATTTCTAGAAATTCTACATCATTTCTGATCAACAATATGTCAACATCATATACTCATCAGAAATTCTATAGTGCTCCCACTCACTTCTTTGGAAATACAAGTTTCTCATAAACCTTGTATAGACCCAAAATCTTTGATCATCTCATCAAAGCGTACATTCCAACTCCAAGATGCTTACTCCAGTCCTTAGAAGGATTGCTGGAGCTTTCCATACTTGTTAGCGTCTTTCAGGATTGTCAAAAACCTTCTGGTTGTATCACATACAACCTTTCCTCAAGAAAATTGTCAAGGAAATAATGTTTTGACATCCTATATGCAAGATTTCATAAATAATGCAGTAAATGCTAATCCAATTCAAACAGACTCTTAGCATCGCTACGAGTGAGAAAGCCTCACCGTAGTCAACTCCTTGAACTTGTCGGAAAACATCTTTAACGACAAGTCGAGCTTTCTTAATGGCGATACTTACCATCATTGTTTGTCTTACTCTTAAAATCCATCTGTACCCAACAGCCTTACGACCATCAAGTATTTCTTCCAAAGTCATGGATCCTCTCTCGGATTTTATGGCCTCGAGCAATTCGTCGGAATTCGGGCCCACCATCGCTTCTCCATAGCTCGTAGGTTCATTGTTGTCTAGCAACATGACCTTCAAGACAAGATTACGGTACCACTCTGAAGTAGTACGCATCCTTGTCACCCTACGAGGTACGGTAGTGACTTGATCCGAAACTTCATGATCACTATCATCAGCTTCTACTTCAATTGGTGTGGGCGCCATAGGAAAAACTTCCTGTGCCCTGCTAGACACTAGTTGAAGTGACGGTTCAATAACCTCATCAAGTCTCCACCTTCCTCCCACTTAATTCTTTCGAGAGAAACTTTTCCTCGAGAAAGGACCCGTTTCTAGAAACAATTACTTTTGCTTCCGGATCTGAGATAGGAGGTGTACCCAACTGTTTTGGGTGTCCTATGAAGATGCATTATTATCCTCTTTGAGTTTGAGCTCATCAACCTCAAACTTTTTCACATAAGCATCGCAGCCCCAAACTTTTAAGAAATGACAACTTAGGTTTCTCCAAACCATAGTTCAAACGGTGTCGTCTCAACGGAATTTCGTGGTGCCCTATTAAAGTGAGTGCGGTTGTCTCTAATGCCTAACCCATGAACGATAGTGGTAATTCGATAAGAGACATCATGGTACGCACCATATTCAATACGGTGCAACTATGATGTTCGGACACACCATCACACTATGGTGTTCCAGGCGGTATTTATTGTGAAACAATTTCCACAATGTCTTAATAACGTGCCAAAGCTCGTAACTCAGATACTCATCTCTATGATCATAACATAGACATTTTATCCTCTTGTCACGATGATCTTTAACTTCACTCTGAAATTACATGAACCATTCAATAATTCAGATTTGTGTTTCATCAAGTAAATATACTCAACATCTACTCGAATCATCTGTGAAGTAAGAACATAAGAATATTCATCAGATGCCTCAAAGACTCATTGGACTGCACACATCAAAATGTGTTACTTCCAACAAGTTGCTATCTTGTTCCATCTTACTGAAAACGAGGCTTTTCAGTCATCTTGCCCATGTGGTATGATTTGCATATCTCAAGTGATTCAAAGTCAAGTGAGTCCAAAATATCCATCTGCATGGAGTTTCTTCATACGTATATACCAATAGAAATGGTTCGCATGTCTCAAACTTTTCAAAAACGAGTGAGTCCAAAGATCCATCAACATGGAGCTTCTTCATGCGTTTTACACCAATATGACTTACATGGCAGTGCCCCAAGTAAGTGGTACTATCATTACTATCTTATATCTTTTGGCATGAAAATGTGTATCACTACGATCGAGATTCAATAAACCATTCTTTTAGGTGTAAGACCATTGAAGGTATTATTTAAATAATTAGAGTAACCATTATTCACCTTAAATGAATAACCGCATTGCAATAGACATAATCCAATCATGTCTATGCTCAACGCAAACACCAAATAACAATATTCAGGTTTAGCACCAATCTCGATGGTAGAGGGAGCGTGCGATGCTTGATCACATCAACCTTGGAAACATTTCCAACACATATCGACAGCTCACCTTTAGCTAATCTCCATTTATTCCGTAGCTGTTATTTCGAGTTACTAACACTTAGCAACCGAACCGGTATCTAATACCCTGGTGCTACTAGGAGTACTAGTAAAGTACACATTAACATAATGTATATCCAATATACTTCTATCGACCTTGCCTGCCTTCTTATCTACCAAGTATCCAGGGTGGTTCTGCTTCAGTGTCCGTTCCTCTCATTACAGAAGCACTTAGTCTCGGGTTTGGGTTCAACCCTGGGTTTCTTCACTGGAGCAGCAACTGATTTGCCGTTTCATGAAGTACCCCTTCTTGCCCTTGCCCTTCTTGAAACTAGTGGTTTCACTAACCATCAACAATTGATGCTCCTTGATTTCTACATTCATGTGTCGAACATTGCGAATAGCTCAAGGATCATCATATCTATCCCTGATATGTTATAGTTCATCACGAAGCTTCTAGCAGCTTGTTGGCAATGACTTTGGAGAAACATCACTATCTCATCAGGAAGATCAACTCCCACTCGATTCAAGTGATTGTTGCACTCAGACAATCTGAGCACAAGCTCAACGATTGAGCTTTTCTCCCTTAGTTTGCAGGCGAAGAAAATCGTCGGAGGCCTTATACCTCTTAACGTGGGCACGAGCTTGAAATCCCGATTTCAGCCCTCGAAACATCTCATATGTTCCGCGACGTTTCAAAATCGTCTTTGGTGCCTCAACTCTAAACCGTTTAACTGAACTATCACGTAGTTATCAAGACGTGTATGTCGATGTTCACAACATCCACGCATCGACGCTCGAGGTTCAAAGACACCGAGCGGTGCATTAAGGACATAAGCTTTCTTCTGTCCGCATAATCGCTACTATCAACTTTCAACTATATTTTCTCTAGGAACATATCTAAACAGTGGAACTAAAGCGCGAGCTTATGACATAATTTGCAAAGGGCTTTTGACTATGTCCAGGATAATTAAGTTCCTCTAATGAACTTCCACTCAGATAGACATCCCTGTAGTCATCTAAGTGATTACATGATCCGAGTCAACTAGGCCGTGTCCGATCATCACGTGAGACGGACTAGTCATCATCGGTGAAAATCTTCATGTCAATCGTATCCTCCATACGACTCATGCTCGACCTTTCGGTCTCTTGTGTTCCGAGGCCATGTCTATACATGCTAGGCTCGTCAAGTTAACCTAAGTGTTTCGCGTGTGTAAATCTGGGTTACACCCGTTGTACGCGAACGTAAGAATCTATCACACCCGATCATCACGTGGTGCTTCGAGACGACGAACTTTCGCAACGGTGCACAGTTAGGGGGAACACTTTCTTGAAATTTTAATGAGGGATCATCTTATTTAGTACCGTCGTTCTAAGAAAATAAGATGTATAAACATGACAAACATCAGATGCAATCAAATAGTGACATGATATGGCCAATATCATATTGCTCCTTTTGATCTCCATCTTCGGGGCTCCACGATCATCATCGTCTCCGGCATGACACCATGATCTCCATCATCATGATGTCCATCATCGTGTCTCCATGAAGTTGTCTCGCCAACTTATTACTTCTACTACTATGGCTACCGGTTAGCAATAAAGTAAAGTAATTACATGGCGTTGTTCAATGACACGCAGGTCATACAATAAATAAAGACAACTCCTATGGCTCCTGCCGGGTTGTCATACTCATCGACATGCAAGTCGTGATTCCTATTACAAGAACATGATCAATCTCATACATCACATATCATTCATCACATTCTTTTTGCCCATATCACATCACATAGCATACCCTGCAAAAACAAGTTAGATGCCCTCTAATTGTTGTTTGCATGTTTTACGTGGCTGCTATGGGTTTCTAGCAAGAACGTTTCTTACCTACGCAAAACCACAACGTGATATGTCAATTGCTATTTACCCTTCATAAGGACCCTTTTCATCGAATCCGATCCGACTAAAGTAGGAGAGACTGACACCGGCTATCCACCTTATGCAACAAGTGCATGTCAGTCGGTGGAACCTGTCTCACGTAAGTGTATGTGTAAGGTCGGTCCGGGCCGCTTCATCCCACAATGCCGCCGAATCAAGATTGGACTAGTAACGGTAAGCATATTGAACAAAATCAACGCCCACAACTACTTTGTGTTCTACTGCTCAAAGAATCTATGCAATAGACCTAGCTCATGATGCCACTGTTGGGGAACGTAGCAGAAATTCAAAATTTTCCTACGTGTCACCAAGATCTATCTAAGGAGAAACTAGCAAGGAGAGAGAGAGGAGTGCATCTACATACCCTTGTAGATCGCTAAGCGGAAGCGCTCAAGTGAACGGGGTTGAAGGAGTCGTACTCGTCGTGATCCAAATCACCGGAGATCCTAGTGCCGAACGGACGGCACCTCCGCGTTCAACACATGTACAGCCCGTTGACGTCTCCCATGCCTTGATCCAGCAAGGAGAGAGGGAGAGGTTGGGGAAGACTCCATCCAGCAGCAGCACAACGGCGTGGTGTTGGTGGAGGAGCGTGGCAATCCTACAGGGCTTCGCCAAGCACCGCGGGAGAGGAGGAAGGAGAGAGGCAGGGCTGCTGCAGGGAGAGGTGAAACTCATCTATTGGCAGCCCCAAAGTCCTCAAGTATATATAGGGGGAGAGGGGGGGCTGCGCCCCCACCTAGGGTTCCACCCCTAGGGGCGGCGGCCAGCCCTAGATCCCATCTAGGGGGGCGGCCAAGGGGGGGAGAGGGGAAACTTGCCCCCCAAGTTAGGTGGGTGCGCCCCCTCCCCAAACCCTAGGCGCCTTGGGCCCTTGTGGGGGGAGGGGGGGCGCACCAGCCCACCTGGGGCTGGTCCCCTCCCACACTTGGCCGATGCAGCCCTCCGGGGCCGGTGGCCCCACTTGGTGGACCCCCGGGACCCTTCCGGTGGTCCCGGTACGTTGCCGATAAAACCCGAAACTTTTTCGGTTACCAAAACAGGACTTCCCATATATAAATCTTTACCTCCGGACCATTCCAGAACTCCTCATGACGTCCGGGGTCTCATCCGGGACTCCGAACAACATTCGGTAACCACATACAAACTTCCTTTATAACCCTAGCGTCATCGAACCTTAAGTGTCTAGACCCTACGGGTTCGGGAACCATGCAGACATGACCAAGACGTTCTCCGGTCAATAACCAACAACGGGATCTGGATACCCATGTTGGCTCCCACATGTTCCACGATGATATCATTGGATGAACCACAATGTCAAGGACTCAATCGATCCCGTATACAATTCCCTTTGTCTAACGGTATTGTACTTGCCCGAGATTCGATCGTCGGTATACTGATACCTTGTTCAATCTCGTTACCGGCAAGTCTCTTTACTCGTTCCGTAACACATCATCCCGTGATCAACCCTTGGTCACATTGTGCACATTATGACGATGTCCTACCGAGTGGGCCCAGAGATACCTCTCCGTTTACACGGAGTGAAAAATCCCAGTATCGATTCGTGCCAACCCCAAAGACACTTTCGGAGATACCTGTAGCGCACCTTTATAGCCCCCCAGTTACGTTTTGACGTTTGGTATACCCAAAGCATTCCTAAGGTATCCGGGAGTTTCACAATCTCATGGTCTAAGGAAAAGATACTTGACATTAGAAAAGCTTTAGCAAACGAACTACACGATCTTTGTGCTAGGCTTAGGATTGGGTCTTGTCCATCACATCATTCTCCAGATGATGTGATCCCGTTATCAACGACATCCAATGTCCATGGTCAGGAAACCGTAACCATCTGTTGATCAACGAGCTAGTCAACTAGATGCTTACTAGGGACATGGTGTTGTTTATGTACCCACACATGTATCTGAGTTTCCTATCAATACAATTATAGCATGGATAATAAACGATTATCATGAACACGGAAATATAAGTAATAACTAATTTATTATTGCCTCTAGGGCATATTTCCAACAGTCTCCAGCTTGCAATAGAGTCAATAATCTAGTTCACATCGTCATGTGATTAACACTCACAGGTCACATCACCATGTGACCAACATCCAAAGAGTTTACTAGTGTCACTAAACTAGTTCAGATCATAATGTGATTAAGAATCTATGAGTTCTGGGGTTTGATCATGTTTTGCTTGTAAGAGAGGTTTTAGTCAACGGGTCTGCAACATTCAGATCCGTATGTACTTCGCAAATCTCTAGGTCATATTGTAAATGCTGCTTCCACGCTCCACTTGGAGCTATTCCAAATGGTTGCTCCACTATACGTATCCGGTTTGCTACTCAGAGTCATTCGGATAGGTGTTAAAGCTTGCATCAACGTAACCCTTTAGGTCAAACTATTTATCACCTCCATAATCGAGAAACATATCCTTATTCCTCTAAGGATAATTTTTACCGCTATCTGGTGATCCACTCCTTGATCACCTTTGTACCCTCTTGCCAGATATGTAGCAAGGCACACATCAGGTGCGGTACACATCATAGCATACTGTAGAGGCTACATCAAAGGCATAGGGGACGACCTTCGTCCTTTCTCTCTCTTCTGCCGTGGTCGAGCTTTAAGTCTTAACTTCATACCTTACAACTCAGGCAAGAACTCCTTCTTTGACTGATCCATCTTGAACACCTTCAAGATTATGTCAAGGTATGTGCTCATTTGAAAGTATTATTAATCATTTTGATCTATGTTATAGATCTTGATGCTTATTGTTCAAGTAGCCTAATCCAGGTTTTCCATTGAAAAACACTTTTCAAACAACCCTATGTGCTTTCTAGAAATTCTACATCATTTCTGATCAACAATATGTCAACAACATATACTCATCAGAAATTCTATAGTGCTCCCACTCACTTCTTTGGAAATACAAGTTTCTCATAAACCTTGTATAGACCCAAAATCTTTGATCATCTCATCAAAGTGTACATTCCAACTCCGAGATGCTTACTCCAGTCCTTAGAAGAATTGTTGGAGGTTTGCATACTTGTTAGCGTCTTTCAGGATTGTCAAAAACCTTCTGGTTGTATCACATACAACCTTTCCTCAAGAAAACTGTCAAGGAAACAATGTTTTAACATCCTATATGCAAGATTTCATAAATAATGTTGTAAATGCTAATCCAATTCCAACAGACTCTTAGCATCGCTACGAGTGAGAGAGCCTCACCGTAGTCAACTCCTTGAACTTGTCGGAAAACATCTTTAACGACAAGTCGAGCTTTCTTAATGGTGATACTTACCATCATTGTCTGTCTTACTCTTAAAATCCATCTGTACCCAACAGCCTTACGACCATCAAGTATTTCTTCCAAAGTCATGGATCCTCTCTCGGATTTTATGGCCTCGAGCCATTCGTCGGAATTCGGGCCCACCATCGCTTCTCCATAGCTCGTAGGTTCATTGTTGTCTGGCAACATGACCTTCAAGACAGGATTACTGTACCACTCTGAAGTAGTACGCATCCTTGTCACCCTACGAGGTACGGTAGTGCCTTGATACGAAACATCATGATCACTATCATCAGCTTCTACTTCAATTGGTGTGGGCGCCATAGGAACAACTTCATGTGCCCTACTACACACTAGTTGAAGTGACGGTTCAATAACCTCATCAAGTCTCCACCATCCTCCCACTTAATTCTTTCGAGAGAAACTTTTCCTCGAGAAAGGACCCGTTTCTAGAAACAATTACTTTTGCTTCCGGATCTGAGATAGGAGGTGTACCCTACTGTTTTGGGTGTCCTATGAAGATGCATTTTTATCCGCTTTGGGTTCGAGCTCATCAACCTGAAAAATTTTCACATAAGCACCGCAGCCCCAAACTTTTAAGAAACGACAACTTAGGTTTCTCCAAACCATAGTTCAAACGGTGTCATCTCAACGGAATTACATGGTGACCTATTAAAGTGAGTGCGGTTGTCTCTAATGCCTAACCCATGAACGATAGTGGTAATTCGATAAGAGACATCATGGTACGCACCATATTCAATAGGGTGCAACTATGATGTTCGGACACACCATCACACTATGGTGTTCCAGGCGGTATTTATTGTGGAACAATTTCCACATTGTCTTAATAGCGTGCCAAAGCTCGTAACTCAGATACTCATCTCTATGATCATATCATAGAGATTTTATCCTCTTGTCACGATGATCTTTAACTTCACTCTGAAATTACTTGAACCATTCAATAATTCAGATTTGTGTTTCATCAAGTAAATATACTCAACATCTACTCGAATCATCTGTGAAGTAAGAACATAACGATATTCATTGCATGCCTCATCACTCATTGGACTGCACACATCAAAATGTGTTACCTCCAACAAGTTGCTATCTTGTTCCATCTTACTGAAAACGAGGCTTTTCAGTCATCTTGCCCATGTGGTATGATTTGCATATCTCAAGTGATTCAAAATCAAGTGAGTACAACCGATCATTCTGCATGGAGTTTCTTCATGCGTATATACCAATAGAAATGGTTCGCATGTCTCAAACTTTTCAAAAGCGAGTGAATCCAAAGATCCATCAACATGGAGCTTCTTCATGCATTTTACACTAATATGACTTACATGGCAGTGCCACAAGTAAGTGGTACTATCATTACTATCTTATATCTTTTGGCATGAAAATGTGTATCACTATGATCGAGATTCAATAAACCATTCTTTTAGGTGTAAGACCATTGAAGGTATTATTTAAATAATTAGAGTAACCATTATTCTCCTTAAATGAATAACCGCATTGCAATAGACATAATCCAATCATGTCTATGCTCAACGCAAACACCAAATAACAATATTCAGGTTTAGCACCAATCTCGATGGTAGAGGGAGCGTGCGATGCTTGATCACATCAACCTTGCAAACACTTCCAACACATATCGAAAGCTCACCTTTAGCTAGTCTCCATTTATTTCGTAGTTGTTATTTCGAGTTACTAACACTTAGCAACCGAACCGTTATCTAATACCCTGGTGCTACTAGGAGTACTAGTAAAGTACACATTAACATGATGTATATCCAATATCCTTCTATCGACCTTGCCTGCCTTCTTATCTACCAAGTATCTAGGGTGGTTCTGCTTCAGTGTCCGTTCCTTTCATTACAGAAGCACTTAGTCTCGGGTTTGGGCTCAACCCTGGCTTTCTTCACTGGAGCAACAACTGATTTGCCGTTTCATGAAGTACCCCTTCTTGCCCTTGCCCTTTGTCGGTGTGAAAACCGGCGGATCTCGGGTAGGGGGTCCTAAACTGTGCGTCTAGGCGGATGGTAACAGGAGACAAGGGACACGATGTTTTTACCCAGGTTCGGGCCCTCTCGATGGAGGTAATACCCTACTCCTGCTTGATTAATATTGATGATATGGGTAGTACAAGAGTAGATCTACCACGAGATCGTAGAGGCTAAAACCTAGAAGCTAGCATATGTTATGATTGTTGTTCGTCTCTACGGACTAAAACCCTTCGGTTTATATAGACACCGAATAGGGTTAGGGTTACACAATCGGTTACAATGGTAGGAAATCTACATATCCGTATCGCCAAGCTTGCCTTCCACGCCAAGGAAAGTCCTATCTGGATACAGGATGAAGTCTTCAATCTTGTATCTTCATAGTCCAGGAGTCCGGCCAAAGATGATAGTTCGGCTACCAGGACTCCCTCAGTAGCCCCTGAACCAGGCTTCAATGACGACTAGTCCGGCGCGCATATTGTCTTCGGCATTGCAAGGCGGGTTCCTCCTCCGAATACTTCATTGAAGGTTTTGAACACAAGGATAGTGTCCGGCTCTGCAAAACAAGTTCCACACACCACCGTAGATAGAATAATTTTTTGCACAGATCTGCTGACGTATTCCGCGGCGTGACATCACACCACGGCCAGGCCTTTATTCGAATCGTTTTTTTACTATCCCACCTCAGCGCGTTTAGCGAGGCTGTTTCCTTGGCACGTCTTATCAAAGCGTAGATCGTGCCCCCTTATTCCGGGATTCTCATCAATACGGACGTAGAATCCAACCGTTCGCTGGCACGCCTCCTCTATCGAAGGCGAGTCCCAATCGACCACGGGGAGGGCTCTTGGTATTCAACCTCTTTATAATGAGACCAGCCCTATTCTTTTTTCCACCCTCCATCGAATTCGCCTCACGCTTCGAATTCTAACACCCAAAGCTTCAGATTTAGGCGCTTCGGACCTTCGACGATGTCCGGCTCCGACCAGCTCGGCCGATGGATGTCTTCTTACGTCACAGAAGAAGATGTGCTAAAGTTGCGAGACGCCAGGTATCTAACCGGCGAGATTTTGCATAGGCTGGCTGTTCCAGGGCAGGTCATTCCCACTCCCGAGCCCGGCGAGAGTGTGGTGTTCGTGTCTCACTTCCTTCGGGGTTTAGGCTTCCCGACGGATCCCTTTGTGCGGGGGCTCATGTTTTATTATGGGCTGGATTTCCATGACTTGAATCCGAGTCCATCCTCCACATCTCGTCATCCATTGTCGTATGTGAAGCCTTCCTCCATATTACCCCTCACTTTGGATTGTGGCTCAAGACCTTCAAGGTGGAGCCGAAGATGATCGAGGGGCAACAAGCAGAGTGCGGAGGGGCGGTCATAAGCAAGTGTGCTGATGCTCCGTGGCCTGAGGGCTCTTTTCAAGAGGAGCTTGGTTTGTGGCAACGGGAGTGGTTTTATATCACCGCTCCCAGGGGCACCAAATGGATGGCGCCACCCGCCTTCCGCTCAGGTCCAGCACATCGGTTGGCATCATGGGTCAACCGGGGGCTCGACTGGGGGCTATCCAAGGACATTCCTCTGTTGCAGGGCCGTATTCGAGACCTCCAAGAAAGAGAGATCAATCTGGTCGTGGCGGCGCAGGTTATGCTGATTCGGCACCTTCTGCCCTGCAAACGTCGCCCCCTCCGTCTGTGGGAGTTTAATCCGGAGGGACCACGAGCTCTCCAACATTTTATGGGCGCGACGCCCAAGGAGATGTACAAACTGTTCTTCGGGTCACAAGAGAAGTGTCCGGACTTGACCGAGGACGCAGGTCTAAGCTGCAATCACCCAGATACTCAAGTAAGTAACCCTGTAACCGGACAGGCTGTTCATTCATTTATCATATATATATGCCCTTTAAGGGAGCCGTTTCTTGAACAGGAGTGGATAGCCAAGGCAAAGTTGATAAGGTGTCCGGCTCCCCTCCCAGAGACCACGCCGGATCCCATGCTGACCAAGATGTTGAAGGCCGCGCCTTTAAAGAAGGCGAAGGGGGGAGCAGGGAAGCAACTGCCTCCACGAAGGAGGCTTTCAAGGAAGAGGGGATCAGGGATCCTCCCCTCCAAGGGGAGAAGAGGACCGCTTCCGAAGGCCCGGAAGCCAAGGCCTCAAAACGGGGAAAGAAGTCTTCGCCAGAAAGTCCGGCGCCGGGAAGTAACCCAGCCGCACTATTTCCCCAAGAGGATCAGCCCTCCAGCAAGCCGTAATTAAAAAGAAGGGGTCCTGTGAATAAAGAACATCCCTGTATTTATTTCTGAAGATAATCGAAATTGTACCTTGTAGTTCGGATCTCAGCCCTTCTCAGCAGAGCTCGTCTTCGAGGAATCTTCGTCCGGAGATGATAGAGAGCGAAACGCCTCCACCTATCACGCCTTCGTGCGAGGCGGGCGACCCTGAAGTGCCGTCACGGAGAGTTTCACCGAGTCCGGCGGGGCCGGACGGTCCGGCGCCAACTGGCGTGCGGTCGGAGGAGCAGAAGGACCTGCTTTCGGGCGAAGCGATATCTCGTAAGATCACCGTGCACTAATGGCTACGGTAATTGAAAGAATTGCATCCGCTATGAGCGGATTGCATGAAGCCGCCAGAAGTTTACTGAGGGGGTGTGAGGTACAAAAAAATGATGTACCTTCTGACAGTTATGCATATAGAATGCGCCCTGTATAGATAGTAGCCCCTGAGACTCGGTATGCTGTCACAACTGACAGCGTGCCGAGGATCATAATCTCAGTACAAACATGTCGCCGTTCCTATGTAGGTGGCGGGGCGTCCGGTGGCTAGCCGGACTGAAGAATTTGCCGAACTAAAGCGGCAACTTGACGAGGCGGATGCGGACATCGCGCTGCTCAATAAACAATTTGACGAGTCACTAGGTATGCGACTTCTCCACGGACACCTGGTAAGGGAGGTTGACGCCCATGCCTTACTACTTGTATGCTTTGATGCAGACGGTGCCGCTGCTGTGGAGAGGCTGCGGGTGGAACTTGCCCGAGCTAAAGAGCAAGCCCGAAAGAGTAATGCGGCGCTTTAAAGGCGGCTGAAGAGCTGAAAGCCGAATGGGCTTCTCACTGCCGAAGCAAAGAGGAAATGGCCGATTTGGCCCTGAAACTGAAGAATACTACCGATCGCTGCGAGATTCTTGAAAATGAACGTCAAGAGGAACAAGAGGACCTGAAAAAGGCCACCGCCGAATCCAAGGATGCCCGTTCCGCTATGAGATCTGCCAAGGAGGAGCTGAGTCAGGCCGGGGATATTGCGGGCCGGAAAACCGCTTTCGCTGGAGGAAATATAAGGATCTGAAGTATGCTCAGTTGGACAAGCTGTGGAGTTCGGAGGATGCTTATCTGGACTTAGCGGCGAGCACTGCGGACGCGATTGAGCACTTCTGAGGCCGGAAGGGGCACAGAAGGGAAGAGCTATTTTGGTTGCAATTCAATAGTCCGGAGCATCCTCTTCCGTTGACCGATCTGTTGGTCGAATGGGCCAAGCTGAATCGATTATCCGGACTTGCCATGAAGCATGTCATGACTCATTTGTGGCCAGGCGGACCCCAGCCGAAGAGTTATTTTGGCTTAGTGCAGCAGTTCCTTGGTGCGGTACCGCGTATCAACGTAATGAAGCGGTCGGCGTGTATTGAGGGGGCGCGGATGGCTCTTGCCCGTGTCAAGGCATACTAGGCTGAAATGAAGGCCACCGATATTGCGTCCCCAGATTCGGACGGCAGACGAGTACCAGTCGAGCACTATTTTGAGGAAGTTCTTCCGGGCGCTCGTTTAATAGAGACGCAGTGCTCGAAGGATGTTATGTTTGAATGACATGTATAATTTTATGAAACAACGTTTCAATTTAATGTAAGAGCTTTTTATACTTGTGCCTTCAAGTAGGAAACTACCTCTGTCTGGCGTTGATGTATATATGTATATAACCTGAAAGATGGCAGTCTTTGGCTTCAGCCCCCACGCACATAGTGTGGGGGTGTTTGCAAAGAAGTCGCGCTTTCACACTTAATCCAACGTCTTGGTCCTATAAAGGAGGTGGTAGCATAGAAAACTAGGCAACCTGACTATAATGCTTTATCACTTTCACTTAGCCATAGGAGTTCGATGGTTGGGCTACTATATAGCCCCTGGGGGCACCGCACTCCCCTGAATTCGGGGTGCGTATGTGCCTGACCGGAAAACGGTCCTTCGTTAATGCGGAGGAATTCTAAACATTCCGGTGAGTCATCGAGTGGTTGACCAGTCTCTCGCTATATCATGGCAGTGAGTTTTTGGCTTTCTCTACTGAGGTGCTCGCCCGGCCGAACCGGGGCACAATCGCAGTAGTTCTCCTGGTGTCGCGTTAGCCGATAGAACGAAACGTAAGGCAGCAAAACACAGGAGCCGGGAAAAGCCAACATTTGACCAAAGACATGATTCGGACCTGATGCATATAAGGCCTAACTCGAGACACCAAACACACCCTAAGGTATTCGGTCTTTTATAAAGCGGGCCGAACAATGCCCTTGGTAACAAGCCCCTGGTGTCCAGGTACGTGCAAACTTCTGACGCGGCCGATGCCAAAACGCCAGCCTCCTCCTCGGTTATAATAAGAGACCGGGGGATGAGTAACAACAAGAGACAGTGAAAATGGTTTACGCAGGGTCTTAATCTGAAAAGAATCCTGGCAATGGGTCCCTACTGCACGCGCATACCGTGTGTCTCCGCAGTCAGATCCTCGACGGGTATAGAAAGGCGTTCATCTGTAAAAGAGAGGAACTTATTTTGAAAAAGATCATGCTTAAATGTATTTGGAAATAAAATAGATTATTATTCAAAAATGAGTAAAATTGAGCTTTATTGTCTCTTGTTGTACATGCGTGGAGCCCTTGTAAGGGAGGTACGCGGCTAGTAAGCATCATGTTTATTTATGCCGGACTCGCCTAACCGTGTCCGGGGTCTGAACGACCTGCTTTAGACGCTTTTGGCCAGCAAGGCCGTATTAGTGTGAGGCTGTTAAGGCAGTCTCATTTTTCCTTGTGAGACACGCGCAACTTCCCTTTAATGAAATGATGCCTCGTGGACCGGGCATTTTAAGTTTAAGAGATGCATAATGTGGTATTGCGTTAAAGCGGGCGAAAGCTTCGCGTCCCTGTAGTGCTTGATGGCTACTTTTAAATGGGGCGATGTGGAAGACCAACTTTTCCTGACGGAAGTTGTCGGGTGAGCCAAACATAACTTCCAATAGCAGGAGCCCGCATAATGGGCATATGTGCCTGGCATTATTCCTTGGAAGGAAGTGTTGCTATGGCTAATCCTGTCTGGGTTTATCCCCATGTTGCAGATTGTGTACTGACATAGCAGGTTTAAATCACTGCCGCTGTCCATTAGGACTTGCGTAAATTGAAGACCGTCGATTATAGGTTCTAGTATCAAGGCAGTCCATCCAGCGTTCCGGATACTTTCTGAGTAGTCCTGATGGTCGAAGGTCATTGGTTTTGACAACCAGTGTTGGTACTCCGCTAGGGTAGATTGTGTGGCGCGTAATTCAATGGGTGCCGCTCTGTTTTCCCCTTTTGTTACTTGAAGTAAGTTTACTGTTTTGACCTCTTGTGGGGAATTCTTTTGTTTTTCGGGGCTCTGCTTGTGGTGCTCGTCTTCATGCTCACTTGGTGTGTCAAGCCCCTTGTGTTCATCGTTGAGTCTGCCGGACTGCTTGAAGACCCAATAATCTCTGTGGGTATGGTTTGCAGGCTTCCCGGGAGTACTGTGGATTTGGCATATCTTGTCCAAGATTTTGTTTAAGTTGGATAGCTCATCGCTATTGTCCTTAAGGGGCAGTTTTTTATTGTTCTGTCGTGAGCTTTTGAATCCGGCGTTGACTACCGCCCTCTTTGGACCGTTCCCCTTAATCAGGCGCTGGTCCTTGCTGCGTCGTGGTTTCCCATTCCCATCCCTGACTTCGGATGTACTTGGGTCGCTGGTACTGCATCTTGCTAGCCAGCTATCCTTTCCCGCGCAAAAGCGGCTCATGAGGCTTGTTAGTGCGGCCATTGTTCTTGGTTTTTCCTGGCCAAGGTGTCTGGCGAGCCATTCGTCTCGGACGTTGTGTTTAAAAGCTGATAAGGCTTCGGCGTCCGGACAGTCGACTATTTGGTTCTTTTTGGTGAGGAACCTGTTCCAGAATTTTCGAGCTGACTCTCCGGGCTGTTGGGTTATGTGACTTAGATCGTTCAAGGCCCCGGAGGTCGGACATAAGTTCCCCGAAATTGGCGGAAAAGCATCCTCAAGCTCTTCCCAACTACCAATGGTGTTTTCGGGGAGGCTTTTAAGCCAATGCCGGGCTGGCCCTTTGAGCTTGAGGGGTAGGTATTTTATGGCGTGGAGATCATCTCCTCTGGCCATGTGTATGTGAAGGATATAATCCTCAATCCAAAGTCCAGGGTCTGTCGTTCCATCGTATGCCTCTATGTTTACGGGCTTGAATCCCGCTGGAAATTCATGATCCAGTACCTCATCGGTGAAACATAGAGGGTGCGCGGCGCCCCTGTATTTGGGTGTGCCGTGATGTTCGGATATTTGACGTGTTGCATTGCTCGCCAGAACTTGTTTCATTGGCACGTAGATAGATCTAACTGGTCCATCCTTTGGTGCGAATCCTTATGCGGATCGCGTGCGGCTTGTGTGCGGCACCGCTTGCCGCTCTACGTTTGCCATGTGGTCGTCTATCCGACCTGGCGGGCCTCTTTGTTTTTTGATCGTGGGGGCTCTACGGCCTCCTCATCGAATTCGGGCAGTAGTTTGCGCTTTGGGTAGCTCTTCGCTTGGCGGCTGTCGCCATATTTGTCTGCAGTGTTGAGTAATTTACTCCATCTCATTCGGAGTGCGTCTTCCGCTGTTATGAGCCTCTGTTTCTGCTTTTTCAAGCGACGTGCAGTAGCGAGGAGCTCTTTGTGGAGGTTCTTCTGATCCAACGACCTGTCCGGCGTGAGATCGTCCGGACTGTTGTCCCTGCCCGGGACGGGTTGTTTGTCCAAGTTGGCCTGTTCGGCTGGTTGCTCAATGGCATGTTCATCGTCGGCCGGCTCACCCTGCTCTATGGTTGGGTCTGTGTGGGCGCTATCTTTGTCGAGGTTGGGTTTTGAGCGGCGCTTACGCCGCCGCTTTGACTGCTTCCCGAGGGAAAAAAAATCGCAGCGTCTCGTCGTTCCTCATTATCGCTTCCCTTAGTTGTGTCCACCATATATATATCGTAAGTTGAGGTGGCCATCCAGTGCCTTGTGGGCGCTGGTTCTTGGTCGTCTCCGGTGTCATCGTCCATATCGTCGAGGACCTCGGAGTCGAAGTCGAGCATGTCTGTTAAGTCATCGACAGTGGCTACAAAGTGGGTGGTGGGTGGGCGTTGAATTTCTTCGTCGTCCGAATCCCAACCTTCCTGACCGTAGTTCGGCCAGGGCTCCCCTGAAAAAGAGAGAGACTTTAATGAGTTCAGGATATCGCCAAAGGGCGAGTGCTGAAAGATGTCCGCGGCGGTGAACTCCATAACTGGCGCCCAGTCGGATTCGACTGGCAGGGGCGCGGGAGGTTCGTAGTCCGGAAAGGAGTCCGGCACCTGGGAGTCACGAGCTTTGCAAAGGACAGGGATGGTCTTCGGCTCAATCGCCGTAGAGATTTCAGCCCCCGAGGCGGTGTCCAACCAACCGTCCTCGATCGGCGAAACCGGCTCCGGATTAAGGGTCGGAGCAGGCACTAGTGCGGCCTCTGTGGCAATCGCTCGTGGCAGAGCTAGATCGCACCCATCGAGACAGTGCGGCACGCTCGGCTGTGGCTCGAATCGGTCGAAGATCAAGTCTCCGCGGACATCGGCCGTATAGTTCAAGCTTCCAAATTTGACCTGATAGCCAGGGGCGTAGCTTTCGATCTGTTCCAGATGGCCTAGCGAATTGGCCCGCAGTGCAAAGCCGCCGAATACGAAGATCTGTCCGGGGAGAAAAGTCTCACCCTGGACTGCGTCGTTGCTGATGTTTGAAGGAGCCATCGGGCCTATAGGTGACGACACAGAGGAACTCTGAATGAAAGCACCAATGTCGGTGTCAAAACCGGCGGATCTCGGGTAGGGGGTCCCGAACTGTGTGTCTAGGCGGATGGTAACAGGAGACAAGGGACACGATGTTTTACCCAGTTCGGGCCGTCTCGATGGAGGTAATACCCTACTCCTGCTTGATTAATATTGATGATATGGGTAGTACAAGAGTAGATTTACCACGAGATCAGAGAGGCTAAACCCTAGAAGCTAGCCTATGGTATGATTGTTGTTCGTCCTACGGACTAAAACCCTTCGGTTTATATAGACACCGAATAGGGTTAGGGTTACACAGAGTTGGTTACAATGGTAGGAAATCTACATATCCATATCGCCAAGCTTGCCTTCCACGCCAAGGAAAGTCCTATCCGGACACGGGACGAAGTCTTCAATCTTGTATCTTCATAGTCCAGGAGTCCGGCCAAAGATGATAGTTCGGCTATCCGGACACCCCCTAGTCCAGGACTCCCTCACCCTTCTTGAAACTAGTGGTTTCACTAACCATCAACAATTGCTGCTCCTTCTTGATTTCTACATTCGCGGTGTAGAACATTGCGAATAGCTCAAGGATCATCATATCTATCCCTGATATGTTATAGTTCATCACGAAGCTTCTAGCAGCTTGGTGACAATGACTTTGGAGAAACATCACTATCTCATCAGGAAGATCAACTCCCACTCGATTCAAGTGATTGTTGCACTCAGAAAAGCTGAGCACAAGCTCAACGATTGAGCTTTTCTCCCTTAGTTTGCAGGCTAAGAAATTCGTCGAAGGTCTTATACATCTTGACGTGGGTACGAGCTTGAAATCCCAATTTCAGCCCTCGAAACATCTCATATGTTCTGCGACGTTTTGAAATCGTCTTTGGTGCCTCAACTCTAAACTGTTTAACTGAACTATCACGTAGTTATCAAGATGTGTATGTCAGATGTTCGCAACATCCACAGACGACGTTCGAGGTTCAGCACACCGAGTGGTGCATTAAGGACATAAGCTTTCTTCTGTCCGCATAGTCGCTACTGTTAACTTTCAACTATATTTTCTCTAGGAACATATCTAAACAGTGGAACTAAAGCGCGAGCTTATGACATAATTTGCAAAGGGCTTTTGACTATGTTCAGGATATTTAAGTTCATCTAATGAACTCCCACTCAGATAGACATCCCTCTAGTCATCTAAGTGATTACATGATCCGAGTCAACTAGGCCGTGTCCGATCATCACGTGAGACGGACTAGTCATCATCGGTGAACATCTTCATGTTGATCGTATCCTCCATACGACTCATGCTCGACCTTTCGGTCTCTTGTGTTCCGAGGCCATGTCTGTACATTCTAGGCTCGTCAAGTTAACCTAAGTGTTTCGCGTGTGTAAATCTGGCTTACACCCGTTGTATGTGAACGTAAGAATCTATCACACTTGATCATCACGTGGTGCTTCGAAACGACAAACTTTCGCAATGGTGCACAGTTAGGGGGGACACTTTCTTGAAATTTTAATGAGGGATCATCTTATTTACTACAGTCGTTCTAAGAAAATAAGATGTATAAACATGACAAACATCACATGCAATCAAATAGTGACATGATATGGCCAATATCATATTGCTCTTTTTGATCTCCATCTTCGGGGCTCCACGATCATCATCGTCACCGGCATGACACCATGATCTCCATCATCATGATGTCTATCATCGTGTCTCCATGAAGTTGTCTTGCCAACTTATTACTTCTACTACTATGGCTACCGGTTAGCAATAAATTAAAGTAATTACATGGCGTTGTTCAATGACACGCAGGTCATACAATAAATAAAGATAACTCCTATGGCTCCTGCCGATTGTCAGACTCATCGACATGCAAGTCGTGATTCCTATTACATGAACATGATCAATCTCATACATCACATATAATTCATCACATTCTTTTTGGCCATATCACATCACATAGCATACCCTGCAAAAACAAGTTAGACGTCCTCTAATTGTTGATTGCATGTTTTACGTGGCTGCTATGGGTTTCTAGCAAGAACGTTTCTTACCTACGCAAATCCACAACGTGATATGCCAATTGCTATTTACCCTTCATAAGGACCCTTTTCGTCGAATCCAATCCGACTAAAGTGGGAGAGACTGACACCCGCTAGCCACCTTATGCAACAAGTGCATGTCAGTCGGTGGAACCTGTCTCACGTCGATTATCGTGTAAGGTCGGTCCGGGCCGCTTCATCCCACAATGCCGCCGAACCAAGATTGGACTAGTAACTGTAAGCATATTGAACAAAATCAACGCCCATAACTACTTTGTGTTCTACTTGTGCAAAGAATCTACGCAATAGACCTAGCTCATGATGCCACTATTGGGGAACGTAGAAGAAATTCAAAATTTTCCTACGTGTCACCAAGATCTATCTAAGGAGAAACTAGCAACAAGAGAGAGAGGAGTGCATATACATACCCTTCTACATCACTAAGCGGAAGCGTTCAAGTGAACGGGGTTGAAGGAGTCGTACTCGTTGTGATCCAAATCACCGGAGATCCTAGTGCCGAACGGACGGCACCTCCGCGTTCAACACACGTACAGCCCGGTGACGTCTCCCATGCCTTGATCCAGCAAGGAGAGAGGGAGAGGTTGGGGAAGACTCCATCCAGCAGCAGCACAACAGCGTGGTGGTGGTGGAGGAGCGTGGCAATTCTGCAGGGCTTCGCCAAGCACCGCGGGAGAGGAGGAAGGAGAGAGGTAGGGCTGCGCCAGGGAGAGGTGAAACTCATCTATTGGCAGCCCCAAAGTCCTCAAGTATATATAGGGGGAGAGGGGGAGGGGGGCTTCGCCCCCACCTAGGGTTCCACCCCTAGGGGCGGCGGCCAGCCCTAGATCCCATCTAGGGGGGCGGCCAAGGGGGGGGGAGAGGGGAATAAACTTGCCCCCCAAGTTAAGTGGGTGCGCCCCCTCCCCAAACCCTAGGCGCCTTGGGCCCTTGTGGGGGGGCGCACCAGCCCACCTGGGGCTGATCCCCTCCCACACTTGCCCCATGCAGCCCTCCGGGGCCGGTGGCCCCACTTGGTGGACCCCCGGGACCCTCCCGGTGGTCCCGGTACGTTACCGATAAAACCCGAAACTTTTCCGGTGACCAAAACAGGACTTCCCATATATAAATCTTTACCTCCGGACCATTCCGGAACTCCTCATGACATCCGGTATCTCATCCGGGACTCCGATCAACATTCGGTAACCACATACAAACTTCCTTTATAACCCTAGCGTCATCGAACCTTAAGTGTGTAGACCCTACGGGTTCGGGAACCATGCAGAGATGACCGAGACGTTCTCCGGCCAATAACCAACAGCGGGATCTGGATACCCATGTTGGCTCCCACATGTTCCATGATGATCTCATCGGATGAACCACGATGTCAAGGACTCAATCGATCCCGTATAAAATTCCCTTTGTCTAACGGTATTGTACTTGCCCGAGATTCGATCGTCGGTATACCGACACCTTGTTCAATCTCGTTACCGGCAAGTCTCTTTACTCATTCCGTAACACATCATCCCGTGATCAACCCCTTGGTAACATTGTGCACATTATGATGATGTCCTACCGAGTGGGCCCAGAGATACCTCTCCGTTTACACGGAGTGACAAATCCCAATCTCGATTCGTGCCAACCCAACAGACACTTTCGGAGATACCTGTAGTGCACCTTTATAGCCACCCAGTTACGTTGTTACGTTTGGTACACCCAAAGCATTCCTACGGTATCCGGGAGTTGCACAATCTCATGGTCTAAGGAAAAGATACTTGACATTAGAAAAGCTTTAGCAAACGAACTACACGATCTTTGTTCTAGGCTTAGGATTGGTTCTTGTCCATCACATCATTCTCCAAATGATGTGATCCCGTAAGCAACGACATCCAATGTCCATGGTCAGGAAACCGTTACCATCTGTTGATCAACAAGCTAGTCAACTAGAGGCTTACTAGGGACATGGTGTTGTTTATGTACCCACACATGTATCTGAGTTTCCTATCAATACACTTATAGCATGGATAATAAACGATTATCATGAACAAGGAAATATAATAATAACTAATTTATTATTGCCTCTAGGGCATATTTCCAACAATAGTAGCATAGCATTTATTATGATACGGTATCATGATATGATACTCAATCCTCTCTTTCTTAATTTAATTCTATGACACCTCATCAAAATTGCCTAATTGGCATGCATGATACTAGCTATGATACTACAATTACGACCTGCCTTATGTGTTGTAATGGGGTATTATCTAGTAGTAGGTCACATGATGATAAAATATCAATGCATCCCACATTTTTACATTTATATTATTTAATTTTCTTACACATGTATAAATTCTCCAATGGTCAATTACATTTGACTCTACACAAAATTTCGACTACTACACATCAAACATGAGAAATAAGATCATTATACTTTACCAGAACAAAAATAGGATGAAATTCTGTTGCTGATGATACAATTCTGTTGCTGCCTGCTGATGAGTCCCAATTGCTTGATGTCAAGGATATGTTACATGTCTTCCATGCCTCAACTGGTTTGCAAGTTAATTTCCATAAATATATGATGGCCCTCTCAATGTTAGTGATGATGAGGCACCCAGGCTGGCTTCAGTTTTCGGTTGCTCCATTGGCACTCTCCCTTTTACATACCTTGGTCTGCCAATGGGGACAACTAAGCCCAGGATTAAGGATCTTATGCCTCTGGTTGGTCAATTGGAAAGGCGGCTAACTGCTAGTTCTGCTATGTTAAACCAAGGCTCCAGACATCAGCTTTTAACCCCTGTTCTTTCTTCCATGCCTATTTATTTCTTATGCTCTCTGGATATACCTTTGGGTATTATAAAGCAGCTAGAAAGGATTGAGAGTCAATGCCTTTGGAGAGGTAACTCTGATACACCTAGGCAATCCCTTGCTGCATGGGACATGGTATGCAGACCTAAGCAAAATGGTGGTCTTGGAGTGATTAACCTCCACCTTCAGAACCAGGCTCTTTTGATTAAGCACCTCCATAAATTCTTTAACAGAGCTGATATTCCTTGGGTGTCTCTGATTTGGGATTCTTTTTATCATGGAGTAGTGCCACAAGCTACAGTTCTATGTGGTTCTTTCTAGTGGAAAGATGTGTACAGATTGGTTGATAATTATAGAGCAATAGCCACTGTTTCTGTCAACTTTGGTAATTCGGTGCTGTTCTAGTCTGATGGTTGGTATGTGGGTGACTCTGCACATCCTCTTCGTGATAGATTGCCTCAGTTATTCTCTTATGCTATTGACGATAAGATCTCTGTGGCAGAGTTCTTTTCAACTGACGAGGTCTCTTCCTTGTTCAACCTGCCCATTTCTCAAATTGCTGCTGCCCAACTGTATTGTCTTCATGGGTGGATATCTGACCGGCAACATGATCCTTTGGGAAATGATGTTTGGTCTTGGATGGACAAGGGGGAGTATTATGCAAAGAGTTACTACGCTCTCATGCATTCTCACTTGCATGTCATTCCTCCATGCAAATGGCTTTGGAAGAGTAGATGCACAATGAAGATCAAATGTTTTGCTTGGATGTTGTTCTTTGATCGTTTGAACACAAAGGATTTGCTAGTTCGTGTCACTGGAGGAGCAATGAGGAGGATAATCTTCGTGTCATGTGCCCAGCCAGGACCTATCAGGAAAGAATCCACCTGTTCTTCACATGTAATTCCAGTATCAGAGTTTGGAACTATCTGCCAATTGATTGGTCACATCAGGGAGATATTGGTAACTGCTTACTTCATGCCAAGACTAGTTTTGGGCACCCTTTCTTTTTCGAGGTTTTCCTCACTTCTTCTTGGTGCATTTGGATCACACACAATGGGAAAGCTTTCAGGCAGGCTAGGCCCTCTTTTAGCTCTTGGAGATGTTTGTTTATTCATGATATCTACCTGTTAGTGCATAGGGTTAAGGATAGCATCAAGCCAAAGCTTATTGGCTGGATTCAGACCCTTCCATAGGCTTGTGTATATGTTGGTATATAGGTGAGTTTCTAGAAGTTTTTAGGTAAGTTTTGCTGCTTTGTAAATATTTTGTAACTTTATCTTTGAACTATGAGAGATGAATAAAGGACTATGGGGCTGTTGCCTCACAATAAATAGTCAAAAAAATAGGATGAAATATCTCAAGATTGCGATACATAAATATTATATATTTCTTCTAGGGGAGCTTTTTCTCACGTACAAAATTCCTTGATGACAATAGTTCATGTCCGTAAATTAAACTAACTACCGCTTAGACCAAGCCTTTTCTTTGACAGCGCAAACTTGTACATATTGGTACAAGATTTTTCTGGATAATTCTATATGTGAAAAAAAAGATTAAATACCCATGGGGCATCCCGCAGAATGGTCACACCCTGCAGGAATCTCCTCGGAGAGATGGACGCGGCACCTGATGACAGCACAATATCCAGGCGCAAGTGGGCCGAGAACCTCGACCGACCACTACCAGGGAAAACCTTATAGGTAGAACCTTAGCAATAGCGTTGGGTAATGGGCCGACGCTACTGCTACATAGCAGTACCGTGGCCCAAGAAACAATGCTACAGGTAAATATTAGTAGCAGCGTGGGCCTTCTTGCACACCGCTACTATTATGTGCCCACACCGTGTCCCCCAGTTTTGGCAATAGCAGCAGCGCGGGCCCTAAATGCGCACTACAAGTAATTCTTTAGCAGCACCACAGGGTTTTCTACCGGCGCTGCTACTGTTTTTACCGTGATCCAGCTTCAGACAGTGGGCTTAATAGCAGCGCTGGGCCCATACCCGTGTTACTACTATGGGCTCCTTATCCTCTGCCTCACTCCCCCTTCTCGTCACTCTATCTCCCCCAGCCGTTTCACCGTCGCGGCCGCCTCCTCCCGCCATCACCGCCACCACCGAATTATCGCCATCGCCGCGGTCACTGGCCTCGGTAAGCCTCCCCCTCCACCCTCCTTCTTGCCCTTCTTCCCTCCTTCCTATCCCCTTCCCCCTCCTCTATACGCCGCAATCGTCCCTCCTCCTTTCTCCTCCCTCCTCCCTCCTCCAGTCGCCTCTCCTCCTCCCTCCTCCTTCCTCCATCCACAACACCTCCTCCTTGCTAAATATTGATTTATTAGGCTAGTTGATGGTTCCTTATTGATATGTAAAACTTGTATTTAGTTAATAGTTTCTAGTTGGTATATAAAACTTTTAATTAGGTCATTTGAGTAAATGTATATATTTTAACTATTTTAGGTCTTTTGAGTAGAATAGAAATTTTAGGTCTTTTGAATTGTCATTGTATATATTTTAAATATTTTAGCTTTTATGAATAGAATAGAAAATTTTAGGTCTTTTGAATAAAATAGATTTTTTTAGGTCTTTTGAATAGAACAGAAAAATTTAGGTCTTTTGACTATTTTAGGTGTTTTGAGTAGAAATTTTTAGGTCTTTCGAATAGAATCGTCAATTTTAGGTATTTTGAATAGAAAAGAACTTTTTTAGGTCTTTTGAATATAAAATTTTACGTCTTTTCAATAGAAAAACTAGAATCTATCCTCATATTTGAAAAGTTGGTACTTATGTTGATGCTTTTTGGTGATGATGCAAATGTTGGTACTTAGTACTATTTGGACCTGTGTATGTGTATGGACATGTTGATCTTTTATAGGGAAACTATGAGTGGCCTATGTTTTTCCGGCATGTTGATTCATTTTCATTCCGGCAAAATTTCAGGTGCTCGATATGTCGTGTTTTTAGCAAAGGTAATGCCAAAAAAATTCCATGAATTTAAGCATGATTTGTGTTAGAATGTAGGACATATCGAGTGCTTGTGATTGGTGATACGTCTCCATCGTATCTACTTTTCCAAACACCTTTGCCCTTGTTTTGGACTCTAACTTGCATGATTTGAATGGAACTAACCCGGACTGACGTTGTTTTCAGCAGAATTGCCATGGTGTTATTTTTGTGCAGAAATAGAAGTTCTCGGAATGACCTGAAACTTCACGGAGAATATTTCTGGAATATATAAAAAATACTGGCGAAATAATAAAGACCAGGGGCCCACACCCTGTCCACTAGGGTGGGGGCGCGCCCTACACCCCTGGGCGCGCCTCCCTGCCTCGTGGGCCCCCTGTTGCTCCACCGACCTCAACTCCAACTCCATATATTCACGTTCGGGGAGAAAAAAATCAGAGAGAAGGATTCATCGCGTTTTACGATACGGAGCCGCCGCCAAGCCCTAAAGTTTCTTGGGAGGGCTGATCTGGAGTCCGTTCGGGGCTGCGGAGAGGGGAATCCATCGCCGTTGTCATCATCAACCATCCTCCATCACCAATTTCATGATGCTCACCGCCGTGTGTGAGTAATTCCATCGTAGGCTTGCTGGACGGTGACGGGTTGGATGAAATTTATCATGTAATCGAGTTAGTTTTGTTAGGGTTTGATCCCTACTATCCACTATGTTCTGAGATTGATGTTGCTATGACTTTGCTATGCTTAATGCTTGTCACTAGGGCCCGAGTGCCATGAACACAGATCTGAACCCTTTATGTTTCCATCAATATATTTGTGTTCTTGATCCGATATTGCAAGTTATAGTAACCTACTATGTGTTATGATCCGGCAACCCGAAGTGACAATAATCGGGACAACTCCCGGTGATGACCATAGTTTGAGGAGTCCATGTATTCACTATGTGTTAATGCTTTGGTCCTGTACTCCTATTAAAAGGAGGCCTTATTGTCCCTTAGTTTCCAATAGGACACCGCTGCCACGGGAGGGTATGACAAAAGATGCCATGCAAGTCCTTTTCCACATCATTAAGATGTGGTCCCTCTATGATTTTTGTGCGGTTTGCAAGTTGCCCTTTACGGGCAGCGTAGAGGAACCACATCTTAATGATGTGGAAGAGTTTATTAATGAAATTTCTGTAGGGGAAACAAGGAAAGTTTCAGGTGCAAGAATTACTAGCATACATTTTCCTGTCCTACGTTACTTTGCAATATTTGCTAGTAGATGCTTAATTGGTTGTGGTAACTGTGGGAATCTTAGTGGTCCTGATATTTTTATTTTGCGCCATGCTTTGTTTCGTGATACAACTTTCAGTTTGGGCGCTATTGTTGTTAAACGTTTAAGTCTGAACCGTGCAAAGGGCCCCATTCTTGGTGGCATCTTTGCTTCACGCCTTGCTTCACACTTTAATATACCTATTAGGCATTGTGAGAAAGAAGAAAAGTAGTTGCCCTCTGTATTACTAGATTATAAGAGTATGGTAGCGCATGAGTTTATTGTGAAAAATAAAGAGAAACTGCTTATGTATAATTTGATATTCGATAAAAGATATTATGAGGCTATTACTCTACCTGCACCCTCTTTGTTCAACTAATCTGCAGGCAAGTACCTTGTTCCGCCGGAGGCCGTTCGTGCCTACAGGAACCAAATACCAGCTCCAGAGCCCGAGCCGGAGCCACCACTCGATCCTCACCGCCAGTCTATTTATCACTGGGATCCGGAGGAGATCGCCAACCAGTGGCAATCCGAGGATGCTCCTCAGTATGACCCCAGCTACATCTTTGGATATCAGCCGTGGCCATACACCAACTTACGCCAAAAGCCTAAGCTTGGGGGAGTACGTATCTCTCACCGACATTACATTCATGTTCACACACTCATTCCAGTTGTCGGTGCTCATAGTTTTTCATTGTACTATCCATGCTAGTTTATTTTCTTTTCTATGCCTTCTTCTTGTGTGTTTGGAAAACCTTAGAAAAACTAAAAAAAATAGTTGTAGCTTCTAGCTGGTTTACTTTCCATGCTTGTAGTAGTAATAATTAAGAGAAAACCCCAAAAAAATTATTGTTCTTCTTTTGCTTGTTGGGAGCTTTCCCGTGTAAATAATTTTTATTTCTTTTCTTTCCTTTGGGGGTCGAGAGGAGAAGACCATGATGAAAATGTTGTAGTGGCTCTCATATGCATTATTGTTGAATTAACCATGAGTCCATATTCCATTGTCTTCTCCCTTGAATTAGATGATTGTAGATTCCAGCTTAGTCCAATGCACGTGCACTATTATTATTATACACACCGTTCGGTCGTGCGAGTGAAAGGCAATAATGACGATATATGATGAGTTGACTGAGATGACAAAAGCTGGTATGAACTCGACCTGTCTTGTTTTTGTAAATATGATTAGTTCATCGTTCCTGATTCAGCCTATTATGAATAAATATGTTTGCAATGACAATTAGAGATTATAGTTGCTTATGCCATGGTTGATTAGCTATGTGTTTATAATGGTTTACCTTGCATGCCAACATGCTATTAAGATGGTATAGTGGGGTGGTATCCTCAATTGAACGATTTAAGTGGCTGGACTTGGCATATGTTCACGCATGTAGTTGAAACAAAATCAACATAACCTCCACGATATTTATGTTCATGGTGAATTATATCCTACTCATGCTTGCACTCACTGTAAATTAATTTTAATGCATTTCATGACTGTTGTCGCTCTCTAGTTGGTCGCTTCCCAGTCTTTTTCTAGCCTTCACTTGTACTAAGCGGGAATATTGATTGTGCATCCAATTCCATCAACCCCAAAGTTATTCCATATGAGTCCACCAAACCTTCATATATGTGGTATCTACCCGCCGTTCCAAGTGAATTTGTATGTGCCGAACTCTAAACCTTCAAATGAAATTCTGATTTGTATGCTCGAATATCTCATATATCAACTAGGACTGTCTGTATCTTCCATGTTAGGCGGGTTATTGTAGCAACCAGACCCGAATGGATCAAGTCTCTGTGCTCAGTGTCATCCCTGGATCAGTAATGCTGACACCACACAGTACTTCGAAGGATTTATAGCAGAGTAGCAATCACACACTTATTACATCGTTGTCCACAAGGGAACTTAATACAATAATATGGCTTAAGGCCATCTAATAATAACAGCGGAAGACTTGGAAGAATAGTGAGTCCATCAACTCCATCGGCATCACTGAGTATAGAACCACAACCTAAACACCTTACTCGTCGTCTGAAAAGTCTGCAACATGAAAGTTGCAGCCCGAAAACGGGTCAGCACATGGAATATGCTGGCAATGTAACACATAGAGAGCAAAGAAGGAATAAGCCTGTACTACATGCATATATGGCTGGTGGAAAAGCTCTACGGTTACATTTTTGCATAAAGCTAGTTTTTCCCTACAACAAAGGAATAATTTTATTTAACTATCATGGTGGTTGTTAAACATTGAGAATGGTTGACAACATCCTCAATCCCAATTAAAAGTACTCATCAAAACCCAATAACATTTATTAGAAGTAACATGTTGAGATTCACATGATATTCAAGTACTAGATACTCAAAGCGTCCATAACCGGGGACACGGCTAATCATGATTAGTTTGTACACTCTGCAGAGGTTTATGCACTTTTCCCCACAAGACTCGATCGCCTCCGTTTGGTTCTCGCACTACATGGTGTTTGAGAGACGGATGACTGAGACACAGTCTTTCAGAAGCGCTAGCACCTTACGATGGGTGGACCGGTACACCTACATCCCCTACATCTGCTAGTCCACCACTATAAGAGTTCGCACGACTTACTCAACTATGCCAGAGCCCATAATGTCTTGTGGCTGCACACGGAAGTTTCTAGTTTGAACAATCTTATGATCCCTTAGAGCCTGGGTGGCGGTCCATAGGAAGATCACACGGGTACCCCGGGATTTCCAAAAAAACTGACAACACTGGGTTCCCGAGGTGCCTCAATCCACCCAGATGTGTGTTTAAGTTGCCACCTTAAATAAACCATTAATTAACAATCCCACATCTGTCATGGATATTCACTCACCCAATCCACGTCTACTAGCATAGCATGGCATAATAAGCAAACGCAGAAGTAACTCCCAAGGTTTCATAAGTAAAACAGGTAATAGGTACTACCTCAATCTACTTCCCATCCCATAATTTAATTAGATCCTAATCATGCAAGTGTTTGAGGGCTTGGTCTAATGCAATAAAACTGAGTAGTAGAAAAGGTATGATCAAGTGTTACTTGCCTTGCTGATGATCCGCGAGACCTAGAGATTCGAAGTAACAAGCGGCGCACTCCGGGTGATCTAACGAAGACAAACAACAAGCATACAATAAGTACTCATCTAATGCACGGGGAAATCTCGAATAAAAGATCTAACCAGAGAGTTCAACTTAAGAACCCTGGTTGCAAAAGAATCGAATCAAATAAAGCTTGAAAGTCGAAACTCGAGAGAGAACGACTCGATTTAGCAATCTGAAACTAGGTCAAAATTTTACAGTAGCAAAACTCTGTGTAAGTAGGTTAGTCGAACGGCGGTTTCAGAATATGAAACTCCAGGTGCTTGAATCACCTGATTCCGATAAACGAGCGAGAAATTAAACAGATTTGAAAATCGAATCAGAAATCAAAATCAGAAAATAACGGATTAAATCTGATTAAAAGAAAACGACGAACGAATTAAACAGCGGACGTTCGTTAACAGAACTAATCCAACGAACACGTTCATTGAAACGAACGGGTCGGTGAACGTTCACTAAATAAGAAAACCGAAAAAAATTAAAAAAACAACTAGGGTTTTGAAAAAAAACCGAACATCTCGAGAAAAAACGGATCGGGTTTTCTAACAAAACCGGATCGGGCGGCGGCGAGGTGGCTACCTCGGCGGCTCGCCGGCTGGGGGCTTCGCCTCCCGCGGGTCGGGCGACGGGCGGTGGGTGGCGGCGGGTCGACTGGGTGGCGAGGCGACGGTGGCGACGGCGGCGGCGGGCGTCCTTCGGGCGGCGGCCTCGGGTGGCGGGCGGCGGCTCGGGGTGAGGGGAGAGGAGGGGGGACGGCGGGGTTAAATAGGAGGGGGGTCCGGTTGCCTTGGGAAGGGCGGCGGCGGCGCTGTCCGAGCCGGACACGGCGGGCGTGGGATGGCCAGGCAGCGTGGAGTCCGCGAGGGGGAGGGGCGGCTGGGCCGGGGCGGCGGCGGTTGGGCCGGCTGGGCCCTTGGCCCAGGCGGGGCGCGGATTTTTTTTAAAAAACAAAACTAAACGAATTTAAAATAAAACCAAACGAACTCCAAATTAAATAAAATTAATTTTCCCCGACTCCTAAAAATGAGTCGAACAAAATGAACTTTAAAACGGGGCAAAATGCATATTTTTAAAATACTCATTTTCATTTTTTTTCCTAAAGCAAATAAATCTTTCAAAACCAAATTTGATTTATTTATAAAATCTTCATTTTTCCTAAATGCTGGGAAAGTCATATTATTCCCTCTCTTAATTTTTTTTGGAAAAACTTTATGAAGATAATTAAATAAATCCAATGATCCTATTTTCAAAATTTGAGAAATCCCAAATATGAAAATAACGAAATCTCCAACTCTCTCCGGGGGTCCTTGAGTTGCGTGAAATTTTCTAGGATCGGAAAAATGCGAGAAAACATGATATGCTTGATGACCTAATGTATAACATTCCAAATTGAAAATTTGGGATGTTACAGTTATTCTCAAGAGGATTGGACTCCGCTCCTCACTCACGAGAAAATGGTTGGTCACCGGGATGCCCAGTCCCATGGTTTAAGCAAATCAAATTGAAATAGTTTCAAACAAAACTTCCCCAGGGCTGTTGCTAGTTGGAGGCACTCATTGTTCCGAGCGCGCCATGGATTGATGCTTTTTGGTGGTGGGGGAGTATAAACTTTACCATTCTGCTTGGGAACCGCCTATAATGTGTGTAGCATGGAAGATATCGAGATCTCTTGGTTGTTATGTTGACAATGAAAGTATACTGCTCAAAATATTATTTATCTCTATTTCAAAATCGAGCTCTGGCACCTCTACAAATCCCTGCTTCCCTCTGCGAAGGGCCTATCCATTTACTTTTATGTTGAGTCATCACCCTCTTATTAAAAAGCACCAGTTGGAGAGCACCGCTGTCATTTGCGTGTATTACTATTAGTTTATATCGGGTATGACTATGAATGGATATCTTTTACCATGAATTACAATGTCTAGTCACTCCTTGATATTGAAAGGTGCTCTGCATTTATGTTTTGCGGTCTCAGAAAGGGCTAGCGAGATACCATCTTGTTATATCATGTTATGATTATTTTGATAGAGTGTTGTCATCTGAGATTTAGTATCATTGCTCGCTAGTTGATTATGCCATTGATATGAGTAAACATGAGACCTAAATGTTATTGTGAATATGGTTAGTTCATAATCTTTGCTGAAAACATGAATGCTGGCTTTACATATTTGCAACAACAAGAGCATACAAAGTTTGTAAAAGTTTTTCTTTATCACTTTCAGTTTGTCAACTGAATTGCTTGAGGACAAGCAAAGGTTTATGCTTGGTGGACTTGATACGTCTCCATCGTATCTACTTTTCCAAACACTTTTGCCCTTGTTTTGGACTCTAACCTGCATGATTTGAATGGAACTAACCTAGACTGACGTTGTTTTCAGCAGAATTGCCATGCTGTTATTTTTGTGCAGAAATAAAAGTTCTCGGAATGACCTGAAACTTCACGGAGAATATTTATGGAATATATAAAAAATACTGGCGAAATAATAAAGACCAGGGGGCCCACACCCTATCCACGAGGGTGGGGGGCGCGCCCTACCCCCCTGGGCGTGCCTCCCTGCCTCGTGGGCCCCCTCTTGCTCCACCGACCTCAACTCCAACTCCATATATTCACGTTCGGGGAGAAAAAAAATCAGAGAGAAGGATTAAATGGCGTTTTTATGATACGTAGCCGCCACCAAGCCCTAAACTCTCTTGGGAGGGCTGGTCGGGAGTCCGTTCAGTGCTCCGGAGAGGGGAATCCGTCGCCGTCGTTATCATCAACCATCCTCCATCACCAATTTCATGATGCTCACTGCCGTGTGTGAGTAGTTCCATCGTAGGCTTGCTGGACGGTGATGGGTTGGATGAGATTTATCATGTAATCGAGTTAGTTTTGTTAGGGTTTGATCCTAGTATCCACTATGTTACGAGATTGATGTTGCTATGACTTTGCTATGCTTAATTGCTGTCACTAGGGCCCGAGTGCCATGAACTCAGATCTGAACCCTTTATGTTTCCATCAATATATTTGTCTTCTTGATCCGATACTACAAGTTATAGTCACCAACTATGTGTTATGATCCGGCAACCCTGAAGTGACAATAATCGGGACCACTCCCGGTGATGACCATAGTTTCAGGAGTCCATGTATTCACTATGTGTTAAGGCTTTGGTCCGGTACTCTATTAAAAGGAGGCCTTATTGTCCCTTAGTTTCCAATAGGACACCGCTGCCACAGGAGGGTAGGACAAAAGGTGTCATGCAAGTCCTTTTCCATTAGCACGTATGACTATATTCGGAATACATGCCTACATTACATTGATGAATTGGAGCTAGTTCTGTGTCATCCTATGTTATAACTGTTGCATGAGTAATCGCATCCGACATAATTATCCATCACTGATCCATTGCCTACGAGCTTTTCACATATTGATCTTTGCTTAGTTACTTTACTGTTGCCACTGTTACAATTACTACAAAACTGCTACTATTACCTTTGCCACCGTTACCGTTACTTCCTTACTACTTTGCTACTAAATACTTTGCTGTAGATATTAAGTTATCTAGGTGTGGTTGAATTGACAACTCAACTGCTAATACTTGAGAATATTCTTTGGCTCCCCTTGTGTCGAATCAATAAATATGGGTTGAATACTCTATCCTCGAAAACTGTTGTGATCCCCTATACTTGTGGGCTATCAATTGGCGTTAACGGAAATTCGATGACATTCCAGCAAAACATAGGCCATTTTTATGTCATTACTCGATATATGCAACGGGTTGACTTTGAATCTATTGCGGCTCCTTGTGTTACTTTCGGTCAGGGAGTGTCCACCATATATGAGAGAGGAAGAATCCCGACTGTTGTCATCGGGGTTGCTTCTCCTTTGTTTCCCTGTGCTAGACATTTTGATGTAATGCACTCGGGAACGAAGGGAGGAGCGACCATCACCGACGGTCGAGTATATCAGAGAGGAAGAATCCCCACTATTGTCGTGGTGGTCGCTTCTCCTTCCTTCCCGTAGTTTAGACATTTTGGTGTAATGCACTTTGGAAATAAAGGAAGATCGATCATCACCGATGGTCAAAATATTAGAGAGGGAGTGCCCACCATGTACACCACGAGAAATGAGAGTTTTTCATGGAAGATTGTGACAGACCGAATGTCAACCCCTGATGAGTAATGATTTGTGTGTTGAGTTCCTATTATTTATTGTCAATTTTTATTATTTGACTTATGAACACAGGAAATGTCTGACATTGATAGGATCCCTGAGTGTGATTACTGCAGCGACGACCGGGGGATGTGCAATAGGTATCCTCACCTAGAAAACGGTAGGTTCTTCACCATCAAGCTGGACGTGACCTTCGATATTTTTACGGTATGTAAGGACGACAAGTATTTCTTTCATAATTAAGCATGACTTGTGCTTCTTTGCTTCAATGTGTAATTACTGTCTTTTACAAATCGAGTAGTGCATCCCATGCCATGCAAGATGGTATATCTTAGAGAAGCTCGGTTTTCAAGATAGTGACAATATGGAGATGAGGAAAGCTAACCTTAGGACTAAACATGGTTACACTTTTCGGGTTAAGCTATACAATGGGGTTAATCACTCGCATTTTGGTTGCTCAAATTGCGAAGCTCTATGCAAAGCCTATGGATTTGAGGAGGACATGAAAATAACCTTTGATATTCGTCCCGAAAATGAGATTGAAGATAATATCGACATTTGGGTGGATGTGGATATGCTTCTAGTTCTACCTCTATGTGAGTTTGTCAAAAAAACTTGTTAAGTAATTTATGTGGTTTATTGAAAAATAGTTCGTGTTCATCCCTACTAAACTTGTTTATATTTAATCGATAGCTTATTTATTTTCTCCAAAAAATACACGAAAGGCTGTAGACAAGACGTACTACAGTTATGATTCCAAGCTAACTTGAGAAGAGAAAGGATCGCTTGTCTCTTTTATAAATGATGTTGAGACTTTTAAGGTCGATTATCAAATTAGCCCAAATTATAGTGGATACGTGCCACTAGACAACGAGTTGCGTGAGGGAACTTCATTGCAAAAACATGGTATGATTTTGTTATCTATGGTTGTACAGATTCTTCCTAAGTAAACTACATTGCTAACTATATATGTTACTATTCTGTTCTTCAATAGAATCTCCCGATGCATATGGTTAACTTACGACCAACTCTTCCAAGGCTCACCACACTACATACTCAATTTATCTAAAGGATGAAAGGCTCGATATAAAAGAATGGAGCAAACTAATGATTGAGCACATGCAACCAATTGGAGACAGATGAATCTCTATTATCCATTTTGGACATAGACCAGTTTACCTATTTTATGATATTCTACTTAAGAGAGAGGATTAGGTCTTAGATAGTATAATTGTCCCATGATGAGCCCGATTCATCCATAAATTTGGACACTTTGGTCATTCCATGCACATACTCTTGTCCAAGCGGCTTCAGATTTACTTTCCTTGGAATCCAGTTGTCGTGATCAATCAAAACCTTTGAACCATCACCAATCCTCCAGATGAGGCCATTCCGCAGCAAGTCTCTCCCATGCAACACACTCCTGAAAGTGTAGGAAACATTAGAGGGACAAGTGGCTGTTAGTATTAAGTTATCCTTGAAATATCTAGCCTTGAGAACCCTTGCCACCAAGGACTCTGGCACCGTCAGAATCCTCCATGCTTTCTTTGCCAACAGTGATTGGTTGAAGGCCACCGGGTATCTAAAGCCAAGCCCTCCATCTCGCTTTGGTGCGCACATTTTCTCCCAAGAGATCCAATGCACTTTCCTTTTGCTATTTATTGCACACCACTAGAATTTCGACGAGATCGAAGTCAGGTTTCGGCATGTTTTCGGTGTGAGGTGAAAACAACTCGTGGTGAAAGTAGGTGTTGCCTGGAGACGAGACTTAACAAGCACCTCTCTTGCTGCCTTCGACAATCCTTGTCCCTTCATTCCTGTCACTTTTCCTTTTGCACTTCCTGTTACATACTTAAAGTTCCCTCCTTGGATCTCGCCAACGGTGTTGGAAGTCCAAGGTACTTCTCACTTAGAGATTCAGACTGAACTCCTAAAACACTTTTCAATTCAGATTTAACACCATCCTGGAACCCCTTTCCAAAGAAGATAGAAGATTTATCCAAATTAACTTTTTGCCCTGAAGCTCTCTCATAGGTAACCAAAATCTCCTTTAGAGCCTCCATGTTCTCCTTGGATCCCTGTAAGAAGACTATACTATCATCCGCAAATAAAAGATGTGTGACATGGGGGCCAGTGCTCCCAAAAGAAACACCTTTGATCATACCATCCGTTTGAGCCTTCTTGAGCAGGGAAGAGAAGCCTTCAACACAAAAAAAAAATAGGTAGGGAGAAAGCGGATCACCTTGTCTCAGACCGCGAGACGGAACAAAACCCCTAGAACATCCTCCATTAAGCTTGACTGAAAAACTCGCGGTAGTGACACATCGCATAATCATCGCTATCCAGGATGGAGCAAAGCCATATCGAGCCAAGATCTTATCTAGAAACTCCCACTCAACCCTGTCATATGCCTTCATCATATCCAACTTGACCACACACAAGCTCTTATTCCTCTTCCTGGTCCTTATCGCATGAACACATTCGTAAGCAACTATACCATTATCCGTAATTAGGCGTCCTGGCACAAAAGCATTCTGCTCCTCAGAAATCAACACAGGTAGCAAAACTTTAAGCCTATTTGCGAGGACCTTCGTGGCAACCTTGTATAGCACATTACAAAGACTGATTGGTCTGAATTGAGACAGTAACTCTGGTGAGTTAATCTTGGGGTGGTTACGACGACAGTCGCGTTAAAAGCTTCCGGTGTCGCTACCCCATTCAAAAAATCTCGAACCGCAGAGCAAACATCATTGCCTACCAACGACCATTGTCCTTGGTAGAATAACGCCACCAACCTGCCTGGCTCTGGAGCTTAGTTGGTCCCATTTCAAAAAGAGCACACCTAATTTCCTCATCTGTAATAGGAGCAGTTAGCTTTGCATGCATCTCATCAGTGATTGTTGGGGAACATAGTAATGCAAAAAGTTAGCTACGATCATGCAAGATCTATCTAGGAGAATCATAGCAACGAGCGGGCAGAGTGTGTCCACATAACCTCGTAGACCGAAACTGGAAGCGTTTAGTAACGCGGTTGATGTAGTCGAACGTCTTCACGATCCAACTGATCCAAGTACCGAACGTACGGCACCTCCGTGTTCACCACACGTTCAGCACGATGACGCCCCTCGAGCTCTTGATCCAGTTGAGGACGAGGGAGAGTTTCATCAGCACGACGGCGTGGTGACGGTGATGATGAAGTTACTGGCGCAGGGCTTCGCCTAAGCACTACGACGATATGACCGAGGTGTTAAACTGTGGAGGGGGGCACCGCACACGGCTAAGAAACAACTGTTGTGCTTTGGGGTGCCCCCTACCCACGTATATAAAGGAGGGGGGAGGAGGAGGCCGGCCCTAGAGTGGGCGCGCCAAGGGGGGGGGGAGTCCTACTAGGACTTCCTTCCTAGTAGGATTCGCCCCCCTTCTTCCATCTAACGGAGAGGGGAAAGGGGAAAGGGGGAGAGGGAGAAGGAGAAGGAAAGGGGGGGGCGCCCCCACCCCTTGCTAAATTCGGTTTGGGCAGGGGGGAGGCGCGCACCACCTCGTGGCCCTTCTCCCCTCTTTCCACTAAAGCCCAATAAGGCCCATTAACTTCCCAGGGGGGTCCGATAGCCTTCCGGTACTGCGATGATTCCCCGAACCTTATCGGAACCACTCCGATGTCCGTATATAACATTCCAATATATGAATCTTTACCTCTCGACCATTTTGAGACTCCTCTTCATGTCTGCGATCTCATCCGGGACTCCGAACAAACTTCGGTCATCAAATCACACAACTCATAATACAAATCATCATTGAACATTAAGCGTGCGGACCCTAGGGGTTCGAGAACTATGTATACATGCCCGAGACACATCTCTGGTCAATAACCAATAGCGGAACCTGGATGCTCATATTGGCTCCTACATATTTTACGAAGATCTTTATCGGTCAAACCACATAACAACATACGTTGTTCCCTTTGTCATCGGTATGTTACTTGTCTGAGACTCGATCGTGGTATCATCATACCTAGTTCAATATCGTTACCGGCAAGTCTCTTTACTCGTTCCATAATGCATCATCCCGCATCTAACTCATTAGTCACATTGCTTGCAAGGCTTATAGTGATGTGCATTACCGAGAGGGCTCAGAGATACCTCTCCGATACTCAGAGTGACAAATCGTAATCTCGATCTATGCGAACTCAACAAACACCTTCGGAGACACTTGTAGAGCATATTTATAATCACCCAGTTACGTTTTGACATTTGATAGCACACAAGGTGTTCCTCCGGTATTCGTGAGTTGCATAATATCATAGTCAGAGGAACACGTATAAGTCATGAAGAAAGCAATAGCAATAAACTAAACGATCATAGTGCTAAGCTGACGGATGGGTCTTGTCCATCCCATCATTCTCTAATGATGTGACCCCGTTCATCAAATGAACACACATGTCTATGGTTAGGAAACTTAACCATCTTTGATTAACGAGCTAGTCAAGTAGAGGCATACTAGGGACTCTCTATTTGTCTACATGTACTAAGTTTCCGGTTAATACAATTCTAGCATGAATGATAAACATTTATCTTGATATAAGGAAATATAAATAACAACTTAATTATTGCCTCTGGGGCATATTTCCTTCAGTCTCCCACTTGCACTAGAGTCAATAATCCAGATTACATAGTAATGATTCTAACACCCATGGAGTCTTAGTCAACGGGTGTGCAACATTCAGATCCGTATGTATTTTGCAAATCTCTATGTCTCCCTCTTTTACTTGATCGCGGATGGCATTGAAGCGTCTCGTGATGTGTTTGGTTCTCTTGTGAAATCTGGATTCCTTCACCACGACAATTGCTCCAGTATTGTCACAAAAGATTTTCATTGGACCCGACGCACTAGGTATTACACCTAGATCGGATATGAACTCCTTCATCCAGACTCCTTCATTTGCTGCTTCTGAAGCAGCTATGTACTCCGCTTCACACGTAGATCCCGCCACGACGTCTGCTTTGAACTGCACCAACTGACAACTCCACCATTCAATATAAATACATATCCGGTTTGCGACTTAGAGTCATCCGGATCAGTGTCAAAGCTTGCATCGACGTAACCATTTACGACGAGCTCTTTGTCACCTCCATAAACGAGAAACATATCCTTAGTCATTTTCAGGTATTTCAGGATGTTCTTGACCGTTGTCCAGTGATCCACTCCTGGATTACTTTGGTACCTCCCTGTTAAACTAATAGCAAGGCACACATCAGGTCTGGTACACAGCATTGCATACATGATAGAACCTATGGCTGAGGCATAGGGAATGACTTTCATTTTCTCTATATCTTCTGCAGTGGTCGGACATTGAGTCTGACTCAATTTCACACCTTGTAACACATGCTAGAACCCTTTCTTTGACTGATCCATTTTGAACTTCTTCAAAACTTTATCAAGGTATGTGCTCTGTGAAAGTCCTATTAAGCGTCTTGATCAATCTCTATAGATCTTTATGCCCAATATATAAGCAGCTTCACCGAGGTCTTTCATTGAAAAATTCTTATTCAAGTATCCTTTTATGCTATCCAGAAATTACGTATTATTTCCAATCAACAATATTTCCTCCACATATAATAATAGAAATGCTACAGAGCTCCCACCCACTTTCTTGTAAATACAGGCTTGTCCAAAAGTCTGTATAAAACCATATACTTTGATCACATTATCAAAGCGTATATTCCAACTCCAAGAGGCTTGCACCAGTCCATAAATGGATCGTTGGAGCTTGCACACTTTGTTAAAACATTTAGGATCGACAAAACCTTCTGAATGCATCATATACAACTCTTCTTTAAGATATCCATTAAGGAATGCATTTTTGACATCCATTTGCCAAATTTCATAATCATAAAATGCGGCAATTTCTAACATGATTCGGACAGACTTAAGCATCACTACAGGTGAGAAGGTCTCATCGTAGTCAACTCCTTGAACTTGTCGTAAACCTTTCGTAACAAGCCGAGATTTGTAGACAGTAACATTACCGTCAGCATCAGTCTTCTTCTTGAAGATCCATTTATTCTCTATGGCTCGCCGATCATCGTACAAGTCAACCAAAGTCTACACTTTGTTCTCATACATGGATCACATCTCAGATTTCATGGCCTCAAGCCATTTCGCGGAATCTGGGCTCATCATCACTTCGTCATAGTTCGTAGGTTCGTCTTGGACTAGTAACATGACTTCCAGAACAGGATTACCGTACCACTCTGGTGCGGAACATACTTTGGTTGACCTACAAGGTTTGGTAATAACTTGATCTGAAGTTTCATGATCATCATCATTAGCTTCCCCACTAATTGGTGTAGGAATCACTGGAACTGATTTATGTGATAAACTACTTTCCAATTCGGGAGAAGGTACAATTACCTCATCAAGTTCTACTTTCCTCCCACTCACTTCTTTCGAGAGAAACTCCTTCTCTAGAAAGGATCCATTCTTAGCAACGAATATCTTGCCTTCGGATATGTGATAGAAGGTGTACCCAACAGTCTACTTTGGGTATCCTATGAAGACGCATTTCTCTGATCTGGGTTCGAGCTTATCAGGTTGAAGCTTTTTCACATAAGCATCGCAGCCCCAAACTTTAAGAAATGATAACTTAGGTTTCTCTCCAAACCATAGTTCATATGGTGACGTCTCAACGGATTTAGATGGTGCCCTATTTAACGTGAATGCAACCGTCTCTAAAGCATAACCCCAAAACGATAGAGGTAAATCAGTAAGAGACATCATAGATCGCACCATATCTAATGAAGTGCGGTTATGACGTTCGGACACACCATTACGATGTGGTGTTCCATGTGGCGTGAGTTGCGAAACTATTCCACATTGTTTCAAATGAAGATCAAACTCATAACTCAAATATCCACCTCTACGATCAGATCATAGAAATTTTATTTTCTTGTTACAATGATTTTCCACTTCACTCTGAAAATCTTTGAACTTTTCAAATATTTCATACTTATGTTTCATCAAGTAGATGTACCCATATCTGCTCAAATCATCTGTGAAGGTCAGAAAATAATGATACCCGCCGCGAGCCTCAACACTCATCGGACTGCAAACATCAGTATGTATTATTTCCAATAAGTTTGTATCTCGCTCCATTGTTCCGGGGAATGGAGTCTTAGTCATCTTGCCCATGAGGCATGGTTCGGAAGCATCAAGTTATTCATAATCAAGTTATTCCAAAATTCCATCAGCATGGAGTTTCTTCATGCACTTCACACCAATATGACCTAAACTACAGTGCCACAAATAAGTTGCACTATCATTATTAAATTTGCATCTTTTGGCTTCAATATTATTAATATGTGTATCACTACTATCAAGATTCAACAAAAATAGACAACTCATCAAGGGTGCATGACCATAAAAGATATTACTCATATAAATAGAACAACCATTATTCTCTGATTTAAATGAATAACCGTCTCGCGTCAAACAAGATCCAGATATAATGTTCATGCTTAACGCTGGCACCAAATAACAATTATTAACGTCTAAAACTAATCCCGAAGGTAGATTTAGAGGTAGCGTGCCGACGGCGATCACGTCGACTTTGGAACCATTTCCCACGTGCATCGTCAGCTCGTCCTTAGCCAATCTTCGTTTAATCTGTAGCCCCTGTTTCGAGTTGCAAATATGAGCAACAGAACCACTATCAAATACCCAGGCACTACTACGAGCATTAGTAAGGTACACATCAATAACATGTATATCAAATATACCTTTCACCTTGCCATCCTTCTTGTCCGCCAAATAGTTGGGGCAGTACCGCTTCCAGTGACCAGTCCCTTTCAAGTAGACGCACTCAGTCTCAGGCTTAGGTCCAGACATGGGTTACTTCACTTGAGCAGCAACTTGCTTGCCGTTCTTCTTGAAGTTCCCCTTCTTCCCTTTGCCTTTTTTCTTGAAACTAGTTATCTTGTTAACCATCAGCACTTGATGCTCCTTCTAGATTTCTACCTCCGCGGCCATTAGCATCGCGAAGAGCCTGGGAATTGTCTTATCCATCCCTTGCATATTATAGTTCATCACGAAGCTTTTGTAGCTTGGTGGCAGTGATTGAAGAACTCTGGCAATGACACTATCATTAGGAAGATTAACTCCCAGTTGAGTCAAGTGGTTGTGGTACCCAGGGTTTCTGAGTATATGTTCACTGACATAACTATTCTCCTCCATTTTGCAGCTATAGAACTTATTAGAGACTTCATATCTCTCAATTCGGGCATTTGCTTGAAATATTAACTTCAACTCCTGGAACATCTCATATGCCCCATGACACTCAAAATGTCTTTGAAGTTTCGAGTCTAAGCCGTAAAGCATGGCACACTGAACTATCGAGTAGTCATCAGATTTTCTCTGCTAGACGTTCATAACGTCCGGAGTTGCTCCTGCGGTGGGTCCTGCACCTAGCGGTTCTTGTAGGACGTAATTCTTCTGTGCAGCAATGAGGATAATCCTCAAGTTACGCACCCAGTCCTTGTAGTTTCTACCATCATCTTTCAACTTAGCTTTCTCTAGGAACGCATTAAAATTCAAAGGAATGGTAGCACGGGCCATTAATCTACAACAACATAGACAAGCAAAAACTATCAGGTACTAAGTTCATGATAAATTAATGTTCAATTAATCATATTACTTAAGAACTCCCACCTAGATAGATGTCCCTCTAGTCATGTACATGATCACGTGATCCATATCAACTAAACAATGTCCGATCATCACGTGAGATGGAGTAGTTTTCATTGGTGAATATCTCTATGTTGATCATATCTACTATATGATTCACGTTCGACCTTTCGGTCTCATTGTTCCGAGGCCATATCTGCATATGCTAGGATCGTCAAGTTTAATCCGAGTATTCTGCACGTGCAAAACTGGCTTGCACCCGTTGTATGTGAACGTAGAGCTTATCACACCCAATCATCACGTGGTGTCTCGGCACAACAAACTGTAGCAACAGTGCATACTCAGGGAGAACACTTATACCTTGAAAATAGTGAGGGATCATCTTTTAATGCTACCGCCGTACTAAGCAAAATAAGATGCATAAAAGATAAACATCACATGCAATCAAAATGTGTGACATGATATGGCCATCATCATCTCGTGCCTTTGACCTCCATCTCCAAAGCACCGCCGTGATCTCCATCATCACTGGCTTGACTCCTTGATCTCCATCATAGCATCGTTGTCGTCTCGCCAACTATTTCTTCTACAACTATCGCTACCGCTTAGTGATAAAGTAAAGCAATTACATGGTGATTCCATTTAATACAATAAAGAGACAACCATAAGGCTCCTGCCAGTTGCCGATAACTTTAACAAAACATGATCATCTCATACAATAAATTATATCGCATCATGTCTTGACCAGATCACATCACAACATGCCCTGCAAAAACAATTTAGACATCCTCTACTTTGTTCTTGCAAGTTTTTCGTGGCTGCTACGGGCTTCTAGCAAGAACCGTTCTTACCTACGCATCAAAACCACAATGATTTTTCGTCAAGTATGGTGTTTTAACCTTCAACAAGGATCGGGCGTAGTCAATCTTGATTCAACTAAAGTTGGAGAAACTGACACCCGCTAGCCACCTCTGTGCGAAGCACGTCGGTAGAACCAGTCTCATGAAAACGGTCATCTAATGTCGTTCCGGGCCGCTTCATCCAACAATACCGCCGAACCAAAGTAAGACGTTGGTGGTAAGCATTATGACTATTATCGCCCACAACTTTTTGTGTTCTGCTCATGCATATAACATCTACGCATAAACCTGGCTTTGATAACGCTATTGGGGAACGTAGTAATTCAAAAAAAATTCCTACGATCATGCAAGATCTATCTAGCTAGGAGAAGCATAGCAACGAGCGGGGAGAGTGTGTCCACGCACCCTCGTAGACCAAAAGCGGAAGCGATTAGTACCGTGGTTGATGTAGTCGAACGTCTTCACGCTCCAACCGATCCAAGTACCGAACATACGGCACCTCCGTGTTCAACCATAGTAGTACGTGTCGGTACTAAACAAACGGTTTTTTATTCCTTTTTCGTGAAGGCATTTGGAACCGTCGCCAAGTGAGTGTGGGCGATAGAGGGGTCCTTCCCACATGACCCGGAAACCGTCGGGGATATGCCCTCTTGGCACACACGCTCGGCAAAATGAGGTCGTGTGCGACCGGCGAGCGCTCAAACACGGAAATACATATAGTAAAGCTAAAAAATAAAATTATATAGGCGAAATTGTTTCCGGTCGCAAGTACATCCCACATAGTCAGTCCACGTTAAACGTTTCCGTTCATAAGTACATCCCACATAGTCGCTCCAAGGAAAACGTTTCCGTTCACAAGTACATCACACATAATTTTTCCCGTTAAATCGTTTGTGATAGCATTTCTATTGCTCACGATATTAATACTTTTATCGTTTGCGTTATTGAATGCATCACACACTGTGCGTACACGAAACTGTGTGGCAAAGGCGGTCCATCACACACACTTTTTATGTGGTAAACGTTTGCGCAAGGTGGCCTAACGCAAACAGTTTTCAAGAGAAAGTCGTGTGTGTAGTGGAGATTGATCGCACACGTAGTGGATCCTAGAAACGTTTATACGTATATCGCATAGGTTTCTCTTTCACAAACCGTGTGCAGTCTAATCCCTAATTAATCAAATTAATCCCTAATTTAAAAATCACATGTTTTTAATTTGAAAGTAGGCAATCACTTATTTCATATTCAACCATGTTTATTACAAATATAGGTTCAACCATGAATCCATAAATCGATGCACATGTACATATACTGAAGAACTACAGAAGCACCAAGTAAAGAATGATGAACCACAGTTGTACTAAAGACTGTAAAGAGTGAGGCGAAAGACATTCTGGTTGCTCGAGAAGGTGAAGCGGAATGCCCATATTGTGCCCTCCTGCATGCGTAATGCGCGCATGACTCTAGGCCAACCCCTTGTGATGGCTGCCCGTCCGTCCTTCACTGTCTTCATTAGGACTTCTTGATGCTCATTGTAGTCTGGATGAAATACTTTAACCTTCATTGCGTGTCCACCAATCATGTACTTTGCAAGGTATTCTTGAGTGAACTGCTTCGGGAATCACTAGGAACAAAAATATTCAGACATTGTTGTCTAACAACTCATTATGGGCAGTAAAAATAGAAGGCTACAGAGTTTGTAGTTACCATCCTAAAGCTCACTGTTGTGTTGGATAGAGCATAAAAAAAATTCGCTTGCCAGCATTCGTATCTTTTTGCAAACAATCCTTATCAGTTTCCTCAGTTGATTCTTGTCCATCAATATCTCATTACCCCATATGCAAAAAAGGTCGATGAGTGGATCCTTGCCAAGGGCATATGTACCTACAAGCAACAAGTCAATATTAGAAGCTAACTAGTGTCCAGGCCTGGATCTATATGCACTACATTATGGAACGAAGGTGGGAGTACAAGCCGAGGGATGAAGCTAATCGCGGCGGAAAATGGTGGCCACTCTCGTTGTTGTCCTGCATAAGTAGTGGAAAGGGATGATAAGTACAGAAATCTTAACTTTAAACAAATATAGCTAAGGTAAACAACATCATCTCCAAATGATAGCTTGAATGTGTTGGTTTCAGCATGCTGTTAAAGCAGATATAAAATGGAAGGCAATGTTACCGACAGCAGGCTTAACAACCATGAAATATTGCAATTCGAACTGGTATTGTTGAAAATTAATAGAACGTAGGTAATGCTTAAACATCACACTGGATAAATGTGTAAAACTGAAATAAAGGGCATGTGTTAACTACACCAGGAATAACTGGAACCAAATATAGCCGTTCAAACTGGTATTGATGTAGTCGAGCGGCAAAGTTCCGACTTGCACATAATGAACAACACATTGTGAATGACTGAAATAAACAAGGCATAAATGACCAGTATAACAACCAAATATAGCCATTGAAAACTGGACAGAGTCTCACTGCAACCAACCTAACAAGCAAATACAGATAAATAGGGCATATGCTTGAAAACTGGACAAATGCTCACTACAACCAACCTAACAAGCAGATAAAGATAAACAAGGCATCTGCTTGATAACTGGACAATTAAACGCTAAAAAAAGCAACCTAACAACCAAATACAGATAAACAAGGCATCTGCTTGATAACTGGACAAATGCTAAAAAAAGCAACCTAACAACCAAATACAAATAAACAAGGCATCTGCTTGATAACTGGACAAATGCTCACTGCAACCAAACTAAGAACCAAATACAGATAAACAAGGCATCTGCTCGATAACTGGAAAAATGCTCACTCCAACCAACCTAACAACCAAATACAGATAAACAAGGCATCTACTCACTATAAACAACCAAATATAGCCATTCGTGAAACTAAAGTGGACAATTCATACTTAAACATCACATAGACCTATTGAACAATACTTTTTTGCATAACTGAAATAATTAAACACAGCACGGTTAAAGCACCGCACGACAAATGCTAAAACAACAAAGGGTATGGGTTGGCAAGCTAGAAAAGGTAAGTTTTGCTGATAGAATGTTGCCTCACATTTCATGGATGGGACCCTTCCAGTTGGAAAAGCACAGACCCATGGTGCGCTCTCTGATGTCACAGATGGGTTGTTTCACCTTGGAAGAACCTTCATGGGTGCCCTCCTTCTGGTCATGGTCGATGAGATCTGACTTGGCAATTGAGGATCCCAAGCCGCCGCCATAGAACATGTCCTTCAGAAGTGACAAAATGGGCTCGATGGCGTATAAAGCTCGCAAATCCTTGACCGCTTGACGGAGGAGATCAGCGGCAGGGCCATCGAAGAGATCGACGGCGATTGAACCAGAGGGGATGGAAATGGACCACTTAACATGTGACATGGCCCGCGTGAAGCCGTCGGTGTGGACAAGCTTGATGTCATAGCCAGCTTTCCCGAGATACAGTAATATGCTAGCCCGCTGACATGAGGCCTTAGGCATGGCAATGTAGTCAACGTCTTTGCCTTCTTCCGCAGCGACTTGTTGCTTCGGGATCGACATGTCGGGGTGAACGGTGGCCACCTCGCCAACGTCCGCCGGAAAGGCCATGATAAACCTCTTCTTGGCCGAGCGCTCGTCGGTCTCCCCGGGATACGTGGTCGAGCTAAGGCTGCGACATTCGATAGTAGGGGATGTGGATCGGGCGTGGAGGGACACCGCAAGCTCATCTAAAAACTCAGGGGAGTGGCGCGACGGTATGGGAATCTCTAGGTAACCTGAACTTTATTATCTAAGCTAGGAGGAACGGGCAGACCAGCAGGGTTGGCGGTGGCGCCGGCACCGGCCGTGAGCTAGGGTTCGAGGGGGGAGGGTGTCGGTGTCAAAACCGGTGGATCTCGGGTAGGGGGTCCCGAATTGTGCGTCTGCGGATCGAAGGTAACAGGAGACAGGGACACAATGTTTACCCAGGTTCGGGCCCTCTTGATGGATGTAATACCCTACTTACTGCTTGATTATCTTGGATGAATATGGGGGTTACAAGATTTTATCTACCCCGAGATCGTAATGGCTAAACCCTAGATGTCTAGCCTCTACGGACTAAACCCTCCGGTTTATATAGACATCGGAGGGGCCTAGGGTTGTACAGAGTCGGTTTATAGAGAAAAGAATCTTCATATCCGAATGCCAAGCTTTCCATCCAAGCAAAGGAGACTCCCATCCAGACACATGAGTGAGTCTTCTGTCTTGTATCTTTACGGCCCATCAGTCCGGACCACGTCAAATAGCCCGGACAGCCGAGGACCCCCTAATCCAGGACTCCCTCAGAGGGGGCGGGTGGGGGACTGCTACCTCTTGAGCACTGCGTTGGTTTTACTTGAAGAGGAAAGGATGATGCAGTAAAGTAGCGTAAGTATTTCCCTCAGTTTTTGAGAACCAAGGTATCAATCCAGTAAGAGGCCACACGCGAGTCCCTCGTACCTACACAAGTAAACAAACTCCTCGCAAACCATCGCGATAAAGGGGTTGTCAATCTCTTCACGGCCACTTGCGAAAGTGAGATCCGATAGATATGATAAGATAATATTTTTGGTATTTTTATAATAAAGATGCAAAGTAAAATAAAAGGCAATGAGAATAACAAAGTGTTGGAAGATTAATATGTTGGAAAATAGACCCGGGGGACATATGTTTCACTAGTGGCTTCTCTCGAGAGCATAAGTGTCGGTGTCAAAACCGGCAGATCTCGGGTAGGGGGTCATGAACTGTGCGTCTAGGCGGATGGTAACAGGAGACAAGGGACACGATGTTTTTACCCAGGTTCGGGCCCTCTCGATGGAGGTAAAACCCTACTCATGCTTGATTAATATTGATGATATGGGTAGTACAAGAGTAGATCTACCACGAGATCAGAGAGGCTAAACCCGAGAAGCTAGCCTATGGTATGATTGAAGTTCGTCCTACGGACTAAAACCCTCCGGTTTATATAGGCACCGAAGAGGGTTAGGGTAACACAGAGTCGGTTACAATGGTAGGAGATCTACATATCCGTATCGCCAAGCTTGCCTTCCACGCCAAGGAAAGTTCCATCCGGACACGGGACGAAGTCTTCAATCTTGTATCTTCATAGTCCAGAGTCCGCCAAAGGCTATAGTCCGCCATCCGGACACCCCTAATTCAGGACTCCCTCGGTAGCCCTGAACCAGGCTTCAATGACGCATTTAGTCCGGCGCGCATATTGTCTTCGGCATTGCAAGGCGGGTTCCTCCTCCAAATATTTCATAGAAGATTTTGAACACAAGGATAGTGTCCGGCTCTGCAAAATAGGTTCGATATACCACTGTAGAGAGAATAACATTTGCACAAGTTCAATATGCTGAAGCATTCCGTGGTGTGACATCACACCTCGGCCAAGCCTTTATTCGAATCGGTTTTACTGTCCCACCTCAGCGCGTTTAGCGAGGCGGTTTCCTTGGCACGTCTTGTCAAAGCAGAGATCGTGTCCCCTTATTCCGGGATTCTCATCAATACGGGCGTGGGTAACCCAACCGCGTAATTGATTACGGTGCTTGGGAGATAAGCGAGTTTTTATCAGGTTGGTGGGGACGCATAGCTTTGTCCGTCCATATAAGGGGATAAGGATCCACCTTTTCACATACGCCTTCTTCCTCCTTTGCTTATCCATTTCCGCGCACTCGAGCTCCAGCACCCAAGTCCACACATCCCACGTCAACCTTCTCCAACTATGTCCGGAGCGGGAGGCAAGTGGATGGCCTCCTCCGTCACGGAGGGGCACATAAAAAAGCTGCGGAAGGCCGGACGACATCGCGCATCGGCTCCCCAACAAGGGGCAGCTCATCCCCACCCCCAGGCCCCATGAGATGGTGGTGTTCCTCTCCCACTTCCTCCATGGACTAGGGTTTCCACTTCACCCATTTGTCCGGGGGCTCATGTTCTACTACGGCCTAGATTTCCATGATCTGGCCCCGAATTTCATCCTCAACATCTCGGCGTTTATCGTCGTGTGCGAGGCCTTCCTCTGCATCCAACCCCACTTCGGCTTATGGCTGAAGACCTTCAATGCCAAGCCGAAGGTAGTGGGCGGCCACCAAGCGGAGTGCGGAGGTGCCATGGCGGGCAATATGGCCAACGTCCTATGGCTCGAGGGCTCCTTTGTGGAGACCATAAAGGGGTGGCAATCGGGGTGGTTCTACATCACCGAGCCGCACGACTCTCAATGGGCGGCGGACCCCGAATTCCGATCTGGCTTCCCTTCACGGCTCACCTCATGGAAAGAGACAGGCCTGACGTGGGGTAATTCGGAAGAGCTGACCGGACTCCAAACCTGCGTCCGAAACCTGGTAGACAAGAAGCTCAAGCTCGTCAATGTAGTCCAGGTTATGCTCATCCGCCGGATCCTCCCATGCCAGCAACGGGCCTTCAACTTGTGGGAGTTTGATCCGGTACAACACTGAACCTTGAGCCGGCTCTTCGACACTACGTACGAAGATGCCTGGAAGGTGCTGTTCAAGGGCGCCGAAGCTCCCGCATCCGCTACCGAAGATCACGGATTCAGCTCGCAGCATCAAGCCAGCGAGGTAAGTTATTTTACCCTTTACGAACTCTTTTTTCATAGTTTGACTCTATGCGGGATCTAAAACTCCCTCACCTTTGACAGGACTAGCTGAAGACGTCCGGACAGATTGACTGTCCGGCTCCCTTGCCAGAAGACCCAGTGGACGCCCGATTGACGGGGCTGCTGGTTCTGGCACCTCACGTGGTGCCGAAAAAGAAGGCCAAGAAGAAGGCCATGGGAACTCGATGGAGTTCCCGGCACCAGGTGCTGTCGGTCTCATCGTCTGATGACGCCGAGGCGGACTCCTCCCGCGAAGACGAGGAGGAGGAAAAAGAGGCCTCTCCCCCAGCAGGGGGGGGGAGAAGAAAAGGAAGGCCGCCCCAACTGGGGAGGCCGAAGGGTCGAGAAGGCAAGGACCCTTCCTCTGGACTACACCGCCAATGCCGACGACGGCGAATAGGGGTGGGCTCCAAGGACCAAGCCCCTGGCGAAATCGTAAGTGTCCGGACACCAGAATAACTCATGGCGTTCCATTTGTCGCACAACATCTTATAACGCCGAATATAACCATGCAGCCCGCCCAAGGATGGGCTCGACGATTCGTCGAGCGGCTCCCTGGATTCGTCGAAGGTGAATAGCACCTCACTTCCAACCGCCTCGTCTCCTCCCGACGCGGATGACGCCGGGGTGGAGTCCCAAAAGTGACCCAGCCAGGAGGAGGTGGCTATGGAGGTGCCGCAAGGCGACCTCCCGGAACCCGGGCTTAAAGGGGATAAAACCCCAAAGGGCTTTTAGTCTGGTCCTGTGCCGGACTCTGTACCGGAACCTTCAGTGGTTCCGGAGTCCGACAGGCGACCCCTTCGTAAGAAGGGCAAGACTGCAACGACGGTGACCTCCGTCCAACCGGAGGCACCGGATGATTTGATGGAGGCGCTTAACAGCGCTTCCATCGACGAGGAGCACCGCACTGTTATGAGTGTGGTGATCCAGAAGGTTCAGTCCGCCAAGAGCGGGCTGATCGAAGCTCGTGCCAGCCTTCTAACGAGCTTTGAGGTATGTATTTAAGATATGTAAAAATATTACCGCATAGACAGTAGCCCCTGATGCTCAGTTTGGTGTTCGGAAAAGAAATAGCCGAACTGAGGATCTAAAAAGATATACGCAGGAGTCTAACATAAGTATGTCAATATGGAAATGCAGGCTCTTTCTTGACCTCTCTTTGTCTTGACTGCGGAGGTTGATGCATTAAAGCAGAGCCTCGAGCGGTCCGAGAACGAGCTCGGACTTGCCAAGAAGCAACTCGAGGACAAGGAAGGTAAGTAATACCTTATAGGAGTACTTAAAAGATGTGGTTGCAAAAGATCACAGGAATAACGTGGATACTGCAGGGGCCACGAACGAGGTGGCGACCCTGAAGGAAGCGGTGTCCAAGGCCGAAAGCAATGCGGCTGCGGAACGCACCGAGCGAGAGAAACAGGAGGCGCGGGTGGAGGAGGTGCGGTAAGAGCTCCAGGCTCTCGTGGAAAAACACGAGAGTTTGGAGCGTGACTCAAATACTGGAGAGTCCGAGCTCACCTCGGCCCTTGAGAGCGCCAAAGCCGCTAAGGCCGAAGCCCAAAAGCCCTCCAGGAAATTGAGGCGATGAAGAAGATAGCGGCGGGTAAGGCATTCTATATGCAAAGCAAGCATGTGAAAGTGAATTATTTGTTACTTACCCGAATCCGGAGCTCTCCAGGAGCATTCGCAGATCTGCCCTTGATGTGTCCGATGCTGCCGCATTCTCTTCGAGCCGAAGAGGGAAGCTCGACGGAGAAGGTGTTCTGGTCTCAGTATGCTGAGGCCGGACACCCGGTGCCCTTAAGCGACCAGTTGAAGCAGCTGGTCGAGCTCCATAAGGTGGCCGAACAGGCATGAAAGGCCTCATAGTTCGGCTGTGGCCTAAGGAAGCCATGCCTGGGAGCTACTTCGGGCTGGTGAGGCGGCTGGTGGACGCCTGTTCATGGGTTGAAGTCATCAAGTGCTCCGTCTGCATCGAAGGTGCCCGTAGGGCCCTTACCCTTGCTAAGGTGCACTGGGGCAAGATGGACGCTGACAAGCTTGTGACGGACGGACCACCACCGAAGAAGGAGCATCGCAATCCTGAAATGTATTATGAGGGCGTCCTGAAGGGTGCCCGCCTTATAGCGGATGAATGCTCCAAAGATATAATTTTTTAGTAGACTCGCATTTGTTATCCTGTACGCTGAAAACTTGTTCATATGCGCTAAGCAACACTTTTGAATTTAAAATATTACCTTCTGTGCGGCCGTTTATCAAATTTGAGAGATGGCAAGTCGTCGGCTTCAGCCCCCATGCCACGAGTGCTGGGGTGTTCGGGATAAATTTGAGCGCTCTTGTTCCCATTCTTGGGTCCTTCGAGGGAGGCGCTCAACGCAACGAACAAGGCAACCGGACTATAATGCTTGAACACTCTCACTTAGCCATAGAATTCTATAATTTTAAATTTCGGCGAAGCCGCTGGTATTCGGAAGACCGATTTCAGGGCGCTATCCACGCCTAGGCCGGACAGTGCTGACTCCTCGCTCTGAGCGGCATAAGTCTTTAGGGACTCGAAAACCTCTCGAACAGCGACCGACTCTCGCCCTGTCATGACGGTCAGTTTTAGCATTCGCCACTGAGGTGCTTAACCCAGCTCAACCGGGACACAATCGCAGTGGTTCTCCCAGCACTACCTTAGCCAATATAACGGAACATAAGGTACCAAAACATGGGACCAGGGAAAACCCAACTATTGACCCAAGACATGATTCGGAGCCGATGCATATAATGCTATAAGTTCGGGGTGCCGCACTTGTGAAAGTGTTCAGACTTATCACACCATATTGTGGGGTACTTAAGCCCCTGGTGTATTGCCCGTACCAAAGTGTACGGTTGCACAATGTCATAAATGAACATATATATATATATATATATATATACATATATATATAAGGGAATTCAATAATAGGCAGAAGCTATATATTGTTTATTCAAAAGGGCTGCAGTAAGAGCAGAACGATACAAATAGTGCGATAAGCAAGGGACGGGACTTTTTAACATGTCCCCCTCCAGGGGTAAGCCATGGGATGGTGTGTAAACAGATATATTGCTCGTAATAGAGACCACTGGAACTCGGCGTAGCTTTACGCTTCCTGGCTGTTGTATCATGTGTTCGGCGATTCCAATGCCGGACAGTGCTTCGTGAGAACGGAGTCTTGAAAGTAAAAAGAAAGAAGAAAATAATGACACAAACGGGAGCCCCTGGTGTGGTTGAGCCGCATTCTGGGAATGTCGTGGTCGTGCCTTCCCCTATGCCCATGGTATTTCCAGAGTGTAATTATGCGCGTAATCTGGTTTGCCAATTTCGCGAGCGAGGGCTGGGGCTTGGGCCGCATAGCTATGCGTGCTCGGAACGTGCCAGGCAGTCTTGTTGTAGGTTACTCCGGGCGCGCTTGACGGTGTCCGGACGTTTAAGAGCCTGACTCGAGAATTGCCTTAGGAGGCTGCATTGTACTTCCGCCGCGAGGGCCGCCGTATGCTCCTCCGTCCGAAGAGAGCGTTCGGTGTTTCCATTGACCGTAATGACTCCTCGAGGGCCTGGCATCTTGAGCTTGAGATATGCGTAGTGCGGCACCGCATTGAACTTTGCAAATGTGGTTCGTCCGAGCAGTGCGTGATAGCCGCTGCGGAACGGGACTATGTCGAAGATTAACTCCTCGCTTCGGAAGTTATCCGGGGATCCGAAGACCACTACAAGTGTAACTGAGCCTGTACAGTTGGCCTCTACACCTGGTATGACGCCTTTAAAGGTCGTCTTCGTGGGTTTAATCCTTGATGGGTCTATGCCCGTTTTGCGCATTGTGTCCTGATAAAGCAGGTTCAGGCTGCTGCCGCCGTCCATCAGGACTCTGGTGAGATGAAATCCGTCAATGATTGGGTCTAGAACCAATGCGGCGAATCCGCCATGGCAGATGCTAGTGGGGTGGTCCCTTCGATCGAAAGTGATCGGGCAGGAAGACCACGGGTTGAACTTTGGGGCGACTGGCTCCATCGCATATACGTCCCTTAGTGCACGCGTCCGCTCCCTTTTGGGTATGTGGGTTGCGTATATGATGTTCACCGTCCGGCGCTATGGGGGCTTCATCCTCTATTGTTCGGCCTGGCCTCCTCCTCGTCATTGCTATGCATCACATTGTAATTGTTTTCAGCATTTTACTTGCCTGACTGATTGAACACCCAACCATCCCTGTTGGTGTGATTGGCTGGCTTTTCGAAGTGCCATGTATCCGCACGGCGATCGAGTATTCGTTCCAAATTGGACGGGCCCGGAGTATTTCTTTTAAATGGCTTTTTCCACTGACCGGGTTTAGAGCCTCTGAATCCGGCATTGACTGCCGTATCCTCAGCATTATCGCCATTAATGCGGCGCTTGTGCTTGTTGCGACGCGACCTGCCATTGCTGTCCTTGGTATCCGAATTACCAGGGCTCTTGGTCATGTTGTTACTACGAGCTAGCCAGCTGTCCTCTCCCGCGCAAAAGCGGGTCATGAGTGTTGTGAGGGCTGCCATGGATTTTGGCTTTTCCTGTCCTAGGTGCCGGGCAAGCCACTCGTTGCGGATGTTGTGTTTGAAACCCTCAGGGATTTCATGATCCATCACTTCATCTGTGAAGCATAGTGGGTGTGCGGCGCCTCTGTATTGGGCTATATCACGACGCATCTCAAATGAGCTTTGTCTACTGTGTTCGGCCCGGCCGGAGTTGCCATATCCGGCGTGACGGTTATCGTCACGTGTCGTGGGGCGCCCACGCGATCCGTAGATTGATCTTGTTTGCCTTGCCTTGCCCTCAAATATCTCTCACAGGTCTGGCGCATTTCCCCGCGCCTTGGTATTTTTTGAGCGGCGCCGGGGTGCGGCTTGAGTTGAGGGCCGAGAGGCCTCTCTGTCGCGGCCACGAGGTGATGTAGGTTTGGGTGCTTCCTCCTCTAATCGGGGTAGCAGCCTGCGTCTTGTGTAACTCTTGGAGGGGCGCTCGAGTTCATACTCTTCGGCCGCAAGGACTTCAGTCCATCTGTCAGCTAGCAACTCTTGGTCAGCTCTAAGCTGTTGCTGCTTTTTCTTGAGGCTGCTTGCCGTGGCCATTAGCCTGCATTTGAAACGCTCTTGTTCAACGGGATCCTCGGGCACGGCAGATTAAATCGTCGTCGAGGCTTGCCTCATCTTCGGAGGGAGGCATGTAATTATCGTCCTCTACCTCTCTTTCTGCCGCTCTCTCATGAGGGCTGGCTTCTCCATCCTCCCGTGCTGAATCATGCTGGAGGGGGTTGTCTTCGGCACTGTCCGAGGTGTTATTGTCTCCCATGCCGGAATCACCGTTTTTGCTGTGGCGGGATTTAGAGCGGCGCTTAGATGTTTCTTGGAGGGGTCATCCTCCGTTGTTCCATCGCCATTCCCATCTTTTGGGATGTCCACCATGCATATATCGTATGACGAAGTGGCCTTCCAGTGCCCTGTGGGCGCTAGTTCTTGATCGTCTCCTGCATCGTCGTCCATACCGTCGATGTCTTCAGAGTCGAAGTCTAGCATGTCGGTTAAATCATCAACAGTGGCTACGAAATGGGTGGTGGGTGGGCTTTGAATTTCTTCCTCGTCCGCATCCCAACCTTCCTGACCATAATCCGGCGAGGGCTCTCCTGATAAAGAGGGAGACTTTAGTGAATTCAGGATGTCGCCAAAGGGCGAATGCTGAAAGATGTCCGCGGCAGTGAATTCCATGATCGGCGCCCAATCGGATTCGATTAGCAGGGGCGCGGAAGGCTCGGAGTCCGGCACCTTGGAGCCACGAGCATCGCAAAGGACGGGGTAGGTGTACGGATCAATCGCCGTAGAGATCGCAGCCCTCGAGGCGGTGTCCGGCCACCCGTCCTCGATCGGCGTGGTCGGCTCCGAGCTAAAGGTCAGAGCGAACTCTGGTGCGGCCTCCAGGACACTGTTCGACGGTAGAGCTAGATCATGCCTATCGTGACAGTGCGACGCGCCTGGCTGTGGCTCGAACCCGTCGAAGATCAAGTCTCCGCGGAAGTCAGCCGTGTAGTTCAAACTTCCAAATCTGACCTAATGGCCAGGGGCGTAGCTTTGAATCTGCTCCAGATGGCCAAGCGAATTGGCCCGCAGTGCAAAGCCGCCAAATACGAAGATCTGTCCGGGGAGAAAAGTCTCAGCCTGGGGCGCATCGTTGTTGATGATCGGAGGAGCCATCGGGCCTAAAGATGACGACACAAAGGAACTCTCAATTAAAGCACCAATGTCGGTGTCAAAACCGGCGGATCTCGGGTAGAGGGTCCCGAACTGTGCATCTAGGCGGATGGTAACAGGAGACAAGGGACACGATGTTTTTACCCAGGTTCGGGCCCTCTCGATGGGGGTAAAACGCTACTCCTACTAGATTAATATTGATGATATGGGTAGTACAAGAATAGATCTACCACGAGATCAGAGAGGCTAAACCCTAGAAGCTAGCCTATGGTATGATTGTTGTTCGTCCTACGGACTAAAACCCTCCGGTTTATATAGGCACCGAAGAGGGTTATGGTTACACAGAGTCGGTTACAATGGTAGGAGATCTACATATCCGTATCACCAAGCTTGCCTTCCACGCCAAGGAAAGTTCCATCCGGACACGGGACGAATTCTTCAATCTTGTATCTTCATAGTCCAGGAGTCCGGCCAAAGGCTATAGTACGGCCATCGGGACACCCCCTAATCCAGGACTCCCTCAATAAGTATTTATGGTGGGTGAACAAATTACTGTTGAGCAATTGACAAAATTGAGCATAGTTATGAGAATATCTAGGTATGATTATGTATATAGGCATCACGTACGAGACAAGTAGACCGACTCCTGCCTGCATCTACTACTATTACTCCACACATCGACCGCTATCCAGCATGCATCTAGAGTATTAAGTTCATAAGAATGGAGTAACGCCTTAAGCAAGATGACATGATGTAGAGGGATAAACTCATGCAATATGAAATAAACCCCATCTTCTCATCCTCGATGGCAACAATATTATACGTGCCTTGCTGCCCCTACTGTCACTGGGAAAGGACACCGCAAGATTGAACCCAAAGCTAAGCACTTCTCCCATTGCAAGAAAGATCAATCTAGTAGGCCAAACTAAACCAATAATTCGAAGAGACTTGCAAAGATAACCAATCATACATAAAAGAATTCAGAGAAGATTCAAATATTGTTCATAGATAAACTTGATCATAAACCCACAATTCATTGGTCTCAACAAACACACCTCAAAAGAAGATTACATCGAATAGATCTCCACAAAAGAGGGGGAGAACTTTGTATTGAGCTCCAAAAAGAGAGAAGAAGCCTTCTAGCTAATAACTATGGACCCGGAGGTCTGAAGTAAACTACTCACACATCATCGGAGAGGCTATCGTGTTGATGTAGAAGCCCTCCATGATCAATGCCCCCTCCGGCGGAGCGCCGAAAAAGGCCCCAAGATGGGATCTCATGGGTATAGAAGGTTGCGGCGGTAGAATTAGGGTTTTGGCTCTGTATCTGGTAGTTTGGGGGTACGTAGGTATATATAGGAGGAATAGGTACGTCGGTGGAGCAACAGGGGCCCCGGATGCGTGGAGGGCGCGCCCCACTACCTCGTCCCCCCCTGGAGATGCCCTGGCATGGACTCCAAGTCTTCTGGCTCACATTTGTTCCAAAAATCACGTACCCGAAGGTTTCATTCCGTTTGGATTCCGTTTGATATCCTTTTTCTGTGAAACCCTAAAATAGGCAAAAAAAACAGCAATTTGGGTTGGGCCTCCGGTTAATAAGTTAGTCCCAAAAATCTACCCTAATAATAAAAGGGCTATTGCTTCTGCCCGTACGTCATATAATTGACCCCCAAAGTTGCTACAAATTACCGAGTATGCCACCTATAAGTCAGACAAAACGTTTCGTTTTTTCCACTGCGCTAAATTTGTTTATCAGCGAGCGAACCTCCCTTAAAATCAGTAAAGATGTTGTAGCCTGGTGTCTAGAGCGCCACACATCTACCCAGGAGGTGCCGGTTCGAATCCAGTTGTCACCCTTTTTAATTTTAATTTCCTTTTTTGTTTAATTTAGTTTTAGAAATTAAGAGAAACAACAAGGAGTACAAGACCTCTATATGAGGTAAACACGTTCCCTTTTTGCCAGTCATTATGTACCCTTGGCCTTTTAATGTGGGAGCTCATGTACAAAGTTTTCTTTACCAGTTACTACACCCATGGTGCCAGGGCAGGTTTTCTATGTGCCGCACTTCAACTAAAAGTCATCTCAAGTCAGAAAAGAATTTCTTTATTTCCGTAGCTGAACTCGCGAACCATGATTTATCCGGAAAAAAAAATCAGGCAACCTTGCAACCACAAAATATGAAGTTTTTCGTTTGTACTATCAAATATAAAAAAGTTCTATGTTTATTGCAATCCTCAAGAGAAAAGGTTACTGCCCGAGTGCACTTCTCTACTGCAGATTTGAGTTTATTATCTTAAAGTTCTATTAGTGTAACTCTTGATTTTTCAACCTATTTTTGTCACTCACTTAGAATTTTAGTTCATATTAAAGATATGCAATCTTTGTTCCCACATATCTCGGTAAAGATTAAATTCAGCTTGACTGCAAATGCATTTTGCAGATACAATCGTCTCTCCGGTTGCAACGCACGGGTCTTTTTGCTAGTAATATAAAAGTGTATAACAAAGCCCAATAATCATTCTAAACAGAATATAATATAGCATGAGGCAATCAAAAATTATAGATACGTTGGAGACGTATCAGGGACTGTGGAGGGGGGGTGTTTGAGGATACGCCGCGGCTACCGAAAATTTTAGTAATGGTGGGTGAAGATGGTGGTGGACGAGGGAGGGTGACGGTTCAAATGCCTCGGCTACTTCAATTTTACTATAAGGTCTGTGCTGGAGGAGTGTGGGCGACGGTTGAAGTACGACGGCTACTAAAATTTGGGTAAAGGAATTGATGCGGGGCGGGAGTGCCCAAGATCGCGCACGGTCCAATAACAATATGCGTGTATGATAATAAGGAAAAGTGGCGCAGATCCACCGATTTTTGCAACGCTCAAGGCGGGAAGTTTGTTTTTCTATATTTTTAGCGAGCTGGTCTGTCGCACACAGTTCGTCCTAATTTCCAAATAAACTTACCCGCCTTTAGCTTGCACAGGTGGTGGTTTTACAACGCACTTGCATCACACACGGTTAAGCTAGTACCTCCACCCTTTGCCCGTGCTTGCGCGGTCGTGGTGATTTCAGTGCACTTGCATCGCACACGGTTGAGCCAATACCTCCACCCTTTGCTCGCGCTTGCGCGGTCGTGGTGATTTCAGCGAACTTGCATGGCACACGGTAGAGCCAGTACCTCCACCTTAATTTGCTCGCGCTCGCGCGGTCATGGTGATTTCAGCGCACTTGCATCGCACATGGTTGAGCCAGTACCTCCACCTTAATTTGCTTGCGCTTGCGCGGTCGTGGAGATTTCAGCGCACTTGCATCGCACACGATTGAGCCAGTACCTCCACCTTAATTTGCTCGCGCTTGCACGGTCATGGTGATTCACATCGCACTTGTATCGCACACGGATAAGATATTATACCCCGTGTCCGTTGAGGGTCATCAGAGTCTTTGGAGCAAAAATTAATGTTAGAGAGGGTCAAAAGAAAGTCACACCAGCATGTGGCCCAAGTATATATGAGTGAAAAGGTTGATTCGTGATGTTCAAAATACCAATGCATAACTTTGACCGCACGGGCCCACGGTTGGGCGCGTCGTTGAAAATCGATGAGACGGGCCAGAAGTTAAGAACCACCTGGAAGTGGCCAAATATATGTACGAATATTAGGGATGTTTAAAACTTTAAATACACAATGCATAACTTTGGTGGCACCTGCCTCGCAAACCCGAAAGCACCCTAACAACCACCTAGCTAGGATATATATAATGACATAATGTCGTACCTAGCTAGGATGCTTGGCCCACCACCTCCCACTTCGTGTCAGCGGGGCGGATGCACGTAATGATCGATACTTTGGTCATACATGCATGTCGCCATGACCTACCATAAGACGGACCAATGAATATTTCGTTTGGTCAAATGACAGTTGTTGTTGTCGATAAACCGCTTGGGCCAATAGATTAAACCATCATAAAAATCACACGAGAGGGACCACAAAACCAGCACCTCTTGCATGCAGCCCAAAATGATGTACGTTGGGAAGGGGTGATGTGTGTTTTCAATATAGAATAATGTACAATTTAGATGTGGTGTCTACCTCTCGATACAGACAACAACCATGAAGGCAAGGTAGTTAAGGACGAGATACGTACGCAGGGTTTGATGTAGGTCGAACCCAGCAATCCGAGCATCTGGGAGGGAATCCTGACAACGCATGAGCTCGAGCTTTGGTTGACCGACATTTGACGGTGACCGGCCCTAACATGAACTAGGAGGAATCCATTCATGGCCAACACATACCCCTCATTATCGGTCAAAGGAATGATATATATACACTCGGGGATCCCACAGATATCCATGTCGTCACAAAAAACCGCACAAGGGAGACGTGGTCGATCAGAAGATCCCGTATACACTGCATGCGTCCCAAAAATTTGTATGAGTACGATGGTGTATGATGTGTTTAAATCCCAAAATCACAACTTCGATGGACCACGCCAACTACATTACAAACCTAACACCGTACCCGACTCCAAGCCTGGTTGAATACCTATGATGTCAGTTTCCCAACTTCGAGGCGGCGGCGGCGGGGTGGTGGGGAGGTGGGGGGGTTCATCCCACGCATGCGCTCAAACTTTATTTTGTCTAGCATGGGACGCATCTATATATATCTATACATCTATACATCTATACACCTATATAGTGTGCGAGTAACTTTGAAAGTTGCTCGTTGGATGAAGCCAATCCGATAATATAGAGATGGCAAATCCGAGCACTACTGGCCGTTGGATATCATCTACATTTCACCAGATTCTACCACATGTACAATATAGAAGACTCCATGGTTGAACTTAAGGATAATGCACAAACCTCAAAACACAAGCACTTCTTCTTTGTTACTAGAATCTTCCATATCTTAATTGCCCAAACCTTTTTTTTTTCTAAATGAATTTTAACATTTTGTTTTTACCTTTACAATTCACAATTCCATGAATCTTAAAATAGTTTTTTTATAAAACTAATTGATTTTGCATGAGATGAACTATAAGAATTAAACGAACATCTACTTCATGCATATCTGGGAGAAGAGGCGGGAAACCGATGAGAGGAGTGGCGAGAAACGGTAGACTATTTTGAATGTAAACCTAGTAGAGAAGGAAGCATGAGTTACACGACGCATGTGCACAGTCCTTACCCATGTACTGCATGTGCTGTCGAAAGGGCTCAGGGTTGCCGTTCGATCTGGGAGCATCCAACGGTGCACATGTACGATCCATGTGGTTTGGGTTACAGCCAGCGAGCATGACTCGAATCGCTGGCAGCAGCGGGGCGTGTCATACGAAAACCAACATTCGGTGGAAACCGGTGAAAACCACGAGAAAAAGATGTTTTCAAGTTTCAAAAAAAATTCAAAAAAATGCGGGATGTTAAGAGGATGATGTTTTAATGCCACACAAAATTTCAAGTTGAAACAGATTACGAGATGTGAGCTATAAAAAGACAAAATCAGTGTTGAATAGTGCTGAATAGTAAAGTTACTATTCAGGGCGGAATTTTTCTTTTTCATAGCTCACATCTCGTAATGTTTTTCAACTTGAAGTTTTGTGTTGCAATAAAACATCACCTTCTTAACATCCCACAATTTTTTCAGATTTTTATGAAACTTTAAAATATGGTTTCCATGAAGTTTTCATTGAATATCGGCTTTTGTGAGTGAACCATGTGCTATTTGAAAACATTTCGTGAGAAGAATCTCAGTTTTTAAATCCCCGTAAATCCAAAACTAAGCTGAAAATCGTGAAACCTGCCATGGTGTCACGACATGGCACTTATATGTCAAGGAATTTTTTTCGTCCATTGTGGCGCAAGTTTTATTACAAGCCTCTTACAAACCGGAGCTTCTCTCAAAGAAGCTTCGTGGTTCCGATAGGGAAACGTGTCTCCCTTGTGGGCGAAACATAATCACTGCCTCTTTTCGCCTTGTGTTTTCTTCTACGGGCAACATGGAACGACATGATATCCGTGCTGAAATTTAAACTTATTCAGGGTTCGTTTGGCCTTTTTATACACTAATTGAGTTTCATAGGGATTTAATGTCCATAATTCAAATCTTAACTACAAATACATGTTCCAGTTCACCAAAATGGCTAGAAAAATTATACATGTGTCCTTGGGTGCATGTTTAGGTCTCATGCCAGGATTGGGAACGAATTACAATCGTACCGATGTCATGGCTTCTCCTCAAACATTTCCAATCTCGGTTTTTAAGTCCCCATAAATCCTAAACTCACCAGAAAGTCATCAAACTTGGCATGGTGTCACGTCATGGCACATATATGTCGTGGTAAAAACATTGTCCAATTTGGGCCAAGCTTTATTACAAACCTCGTACAAAAACTAGAGCTTCTCTCAAAGAAGCCTTGTGGTTCTGATAGGGAAACATGTTCCCCTTGTGAGCGAAACGTAATCACTGCCTCTTTTCGCCTTGTATTTTCTTCCACGGGAACATGGAACGACAAGATATTCGTGCTGAAATTTATACTTATTCAGGGTTCGTTTGGACTTTTTATACACTAATTGAGTTTCCTAGGCATTTATTGTCCATAATTCAAATCTGAACTACAAATACATGCTCCGGTTCACCAAAATGGCTAGAAAAATTATACATGTGTCCTTGGGTGCATGTTTAGGTCTCATGCCAGGAATGGGAACGAATTAAAACTGTACCGGTGTCCTGGCTCGTCCTCAAACATTTCAAATCTTGGTTTTAAGTCCCCATAAATCCTAAACTCACCAGAAACTCATCAAAGGTGGCATGGTGTCACGTCATGGCACATATATGTCATGGTAAAAACATTGCCAATTTGGGCCAAGCTTTATGACAAACCTCTTACAAACCGGAGCCCGTCGCGAGAACCCTCGTGGTTTCGATAGGGAAACATGACCCCTTGTGGACCAAACGATAATCACTCCCTCTTGTAGCCTCATATTTTCTTCTACACGCGACACGGAACAACTGGAGATTCACGCTGAACTTTGAAATTATTCAGGGTTTGTTTGACCTTTTTTATTCATTAATTGAGTTTTCTAGACATTTAATGTCCATTATTCAAATCCGAACTACAAATACATGCTCCAGTGCACCAAAATGGCTAGAAAAAACGTACATGTTTCCTTGGGGTGCATGTTTAGGTCCCGTGGAACGAACGGGAACGAATTCAACCGTCTCGCCGTCCTGCTTGGCCACAAACATTGCGAATCTTGGTTTTTAAATGTCTGTAAATCCAAAACTCACCAGGAAATCATGAAACTTGGCATGGTGTCACTACATGGTACATATAATTGTCCAATTTGGGCGAAGCTATATTACAAGCCTTTTACAAACCGGAGCCTGTCGCAACCCTCGTGGTTCCGGTAGGGACACATGCCCCTCTTGTGGGTGAAACAACAGTCGCTGCCTCTTCTCGCCTTGAACTTTGTTTTCTACAGGCAACATAGAATAACAGGAGTGTCGGGCTGAAATTTGAAACTATTCAGGGTTCGTTTGGCCATTGTATATATATTACTAATTACTAAGTTTTCTATGCATTTAATGTAGTCCATAATTCAAATTTGAACTACAACGACATGTTCCAGTGAAGCAAAATGGGTGGGAAATCGTACATTTGTCATTGGGTGCATGTTTATGTCTCATTTAAGGAATGATAATGAATTAGAAACTTGTCGTCGTCCTCAAACAATGAGAATCTCGGTTTTTAAATCCTAGTAAATCAAAAAGTCACCCAGAAAACAAGAAACTTGGCATGGTTTCATGACATTGCACATATATGTCGTGGTAAAAAAATCGTCCAATTTGAGAAGAGGCGCACACATTAGTAGCCAACAAAGGAGTGCAGCAATTCGGTGCCCAGGCTCAGCTGCACCTGGCTAGAAAAGAATTCACAAAAAATACTAGAAAATTTTGAAAAAATTCAATTTTTTTCTCATAGTAGACAATTTGTTGCGTGAGGTTCGTATCAAATTTTAGCTTATTTGGAAATCTGAGGCACTCTCAGCAAAAAAAGAAAAATCGGGTCAAAACAGTACCAGAACAGTAAACTGTTTTACACACCTCGAATTTGTCTATTTTGCCGAGAGTTGCTCATTTGTTTAAATGACTTGAAAATTGGGGCAGACCTCACGCATCAAATTTTCTACCATGAGAAGAAAATTGGAATTTTTTAATTTTTTTAGTATTTGTTTTGATTTTTTTATTCAACAAGGGTGCAGATGAGCCCGGGCTCAGAGAAGGATTTTCCCCAACAAAGTCCTTTTTGAAACAAAAAGCTGACACGTTAATATCGCAAACGATTATATTTTATTTACCGTGTCACAATTTAACCATACTCGGTGGCGTGCATGCAACTGTTTGATTAGACGGGACGAGCACGAGAAGTCCGCTGTGCAGGCTCGACGGGACGCGTGCGAGCAGTCTGCCATGCAGGCTCAATGGGACGCGTGCATCCTGTCCACCTCGCAAGCTCGACGGGACACGTGCGAGCAGCAAGGCAGCCCATGCTCACCGGGAAGCGAGCTCTTTGACCTCCATGCACCTGCCGCCGCCCGCCTCGCTCACATCTTATTCATTAATGGGTTAATTAAAGCACCTGGACGGAGGGTGTTTGCTTGTGATCCCATGGCAGCATTTTCTTTGTTCGTATTTTTAACTCGTATTCCGCCCTAACTTAAATTGCCACATAGGGCAACAGATAATACGACCACAAATAAAATGGCAATGGATAATACGATGACAAATTTACAATGGCGCAGATAATAATTGTCTTACATATTCCGAGTAATTTAAAATGCCACATGCGGCAAAGTCCGGAAGAGACGGGGGCAAGAGAAGAAGGAAATTGCAGACAACGATCTGGGTCGCTACTGTTTCTACTCGTCGATGGATCGCCGGGCGGGGAAATCCTCCAAATCCTTCTTCAATTACGCACGACGTTGCTTGAAAGCAGCCACGGATTCCTCCACCTCCTGCTCGCGCATGATCCGGAGCTTACTCAAGCCACCCATCAGTTCCTCGACGACCGCTTTCAGCATCATGTCCAAGGCACTGCTCTGCTCATGCAGCATCTTCCAGCGGGCGGCCTCCGCCTCCTTATTGGCGACCAACTTGAGAAGCTTCGCATTGTCACCCATAAGTTTCTCGACGAGGCTGGTCGCCTTTTCAACCGAGGCATCGCTAATCTTGAGCAGCTTCATCAAGCCGTCGACCAGCTCCTGCTGCGTACTGACGCCAACGAGAATGTCACCGTCACCGGCGAAGGACTTCTGGAACGCCGGCTCGTCGCGATGGCCGACATAGCGAATGCGCTTGTGAGAGCCCTCGCGTGCCCGTGAGAGCTCGTTCGAGGGCTCCGCGGCGCGCCGGGACATCTCTGTTGCGGCTGCGGCTTCGCGGCGGGACCTCTCTAGTGCTTCCGCGGCCTTGGTCTTTGCTGCCTGGTTATATGTCCACCCTAAACTCCTCCTACCGGTCATGGCGGAATGACTTGACAGAAAAAACCAGTTTTGTGGGTGATGAGGAGAGGAACTGTGAAGTAATTTTCGAGTGCGTAGTTTTTATAGCACGGTGCTAAGTGTGAACACATATTAGTTTGATATGTGTGAACATATTTGAAATTACTTATTGTGTTGTAATCAGCAATGTGATGAGAAACAAGGTCAAAATTTATTGATGGCAGAAGGTTTACCACGTGGTTACTCGCCATTGAGGCGGCCGTGGCGCGGTCCCCTCTAGCGTCCCTGCGCGCGCACTGCTTGCCGTTGAGGCGAAGTTACAATGACAACGGTTAATAATTCTTAATAATAGTCTTACATATTCACGATAATTTAAAATGCCAAATGCGGCAAGGCCCATAATACTCACGACCTACATATGCATACAATTACAATAAAATATAAGCTAAAAGGCTGAGCTGGCGGCCTTCTGACGATGGTCTTGTCGGACTCCATGATCAGCATAGCACCCTTGCGGCCGTTCACTCCGAGTGTCCCGACCCGCCTCTGCCTACGGAGTTGTTGGCGCTGGGAGGCTCTTGGGCTGTTGGGCGTCTTCCAGAAGAGCTTGATAGCGTGCAATCGCGCGCATGACAACTCCGCGGAACCGCTCCATTTCCATGTCTCTGGCCTGTTAGCAAATTCCACCGATCACCTGTATCTGCAAGATATCACGTTCGTGATGTTCTACTTTGTCGGGGACGTCAACTCCTCCAAGGATACACTTGAGCCTGGCCACCACATCATCGTGATCGAGGTTGACACGGCCGCCGTGGGCAATGATGCAGCCACATGCTGCCTTTGTCTTGACTGAATCGCGGAGGTCCTCTGCCCATTCCTTGCAGGGCATCAGGCTCTCAATGAGCACTAGGGACGGCGGTTCTTCGGGTAAGTCGTCGATCATGCCGCTGAGCAGCTCTGGATCTTTTTCATGATGGATGGCAAACTGCTCATCACACCTCCTCTACAATATGTCGATTGTGCTCCCAAGGACTATGACGCCGAAATCGCTGTCGATGGGGCCAGGTGCCTGCACTGGCCGATGAAGCTCTTGCTCCCCGATGTGCTCCAGCTCGTTCTCCTCGCCGAAGTTGTAACCCAGGTAGGCTTCAACGTTGAAGCTTTGGTCGTTGCCTAGCATGCTTGGAATAACTAATGGTAGATGAGTGAGGACTAGATCTTCGCAGAGTGTCACGGCAGTGCGTTTCCACCTGGGTTATATGCAGCAAGCTGTTAGCTGGTGGCGGGAAACCAGTGAGGGAATAGGCGTGGATTTTACAATTCATCCATGTGGAGCGCGGGAAACATTCGCTGGGGCGCGGGAAGACTAAGTGGAGCACACACACAACCCGAATACCGTATCCGGTGCCACGTATTATTTATCACACAAGTGTTAACATAAGGAAATTCATGTGTAACTTACTAATCATCGCACATGAGTACTCGCAGACGCATCGTGTGCGATACTCCTAGCAACCGCATGCAACTAGTTTGCATTTTTCAAAGTTTTTTGTACACACAGAATCACACACGAACTATTTTTATTAACCATCTGTGCTGTAAATTCTCATCGCAAACCGTTCATCCGAGTTGGCTGTTTGCCACGTATCACACACATCTTGTTAAGCTGGACCCTTTCTGTTGTGTTCGCTAATGGAAAACAGTTCATCCGAGTGAACCGTATGCCCTATATGACACACACCTTGATCTGGCTGCCCATTTCTATTGTTCTGCCTCATCACAAACAGCTCCAACGGGTCAACCGTGTGCCCTGCATCGCACATGCAACTAAAATTTGAACAGTGTTTGATGCATCCTCCATCACAAACGTTTTGTACCTTTTTGATGGTTTTTTTGCATCCCCGTTTGTGATTAATGCATCGCACACAGTTTCGTGACAGGGTCTCTGATCGTAGTGTCACATTAGAAGCATCCTGCAGTAGTGACTCATTCAGCACGATGATGTCCCTCGAGCTCTTGATCCAATTGAGGACGAGGGAGAGTTTTGTTAGCATGACTGCATGGTGACGGTGATGATGAAGTTATTGGCGCAGGGCTTCGCCTAAGCTCTATGACGATATGACCGAGGTGTTAAACTGTGGAGGGGGCACCGCACATGGCTAAGAAACAACTGTTGTGCTTTGGGGTCCCCCCTCCCCACGTATATAAAGGAGGGGAGGAGGAGGCCGACCCTAGAGGGGGCGCGCCAAGGGGGGGAGTCCTACTAGGACTTCGTTCCTAGTAGGATTCGGCCCCCCCTCCTTCCACCTAACGGAGAGGGGAAAAAGGGGAAAGGGGGGAGAGGGAAAGTGGGGTCGCGCCCCCACCCCTTGTCCAATTCTGTTTGGAAAGGGGGGAGGCGTCGCCACCTCGTGGCCCTTCTTCCCTCTCTCCACTAAAGCCCAATAAGGCCCATATTAACTTCCCGGAGGGTTTCGATAGCCTCCCGGCACTCCGGTAATTCCCCGAACCTTATTGGAACCATTTCGATGTCCATATATAACCTTCAAATAGATGAATCTTTACCTCTCGACCATTTCGAGACTCCTCATCATGTCCGTGATCTCATCCGGGACTCTGAACAAACTTTGGTCATCAAATCACATAACTCACAATACAAATCGTCATCGAACGTTAAGCGTGCGGAACCTACGGGTTCGAGCACTATGTAGACATGACCGAGACACATCTCCGGTCAATAAACAATAGCGGGACCTGGATGCTCATATTGGCTCCTACATATTCTACGAAGATCTTTATCGGTCAAACCGCATACCAACATACGTTGTTCCCTTTGTCATCCATATGTTACTTGCCCGAGATTCAATCATTGGTATCATCATACCTAGTTCAATCTCATTCCCGGAAAGTCTCTTTACTCGTTCTGTAATGCATCATCCATAACTAACTCATTAGTCACATTTCTTGCAAGGCTTATATTGATGTGCATTACCGAGAGGGCCCAGAGATACCTCTCCGATACTCAGAGTGACAAATCCTAATCTCGATCTATGCCAACTCAACAAACACCTTTGGAGACACCTGTAGAGCATCTTAATAATCACCTAGTTACATTGTGACGTTTGATAGCACACAAGGTGTTCCTCCGGTATTCGGGAGTTGCATAATCTCATAGTCAGAGGAACATGTATAAGTCATGAAGAAAGCAATAGCAATAAACTAAACGATCATAGTGATAAGTTAACAGATGGGTCTTGTCCATCACATCATTCTCTAATTATGTGATCCCATTCATCAAATGACAACACATGTATATGGTTAGGAAACTTAACCATCTTTGATTAACGAGCTAGTCAAGTAAAGGCATACTAGGGACACTCTGTTTGTCTATGTATTCACACATGTACTAAGTTTCCGGTTAATACAATTCTAGCATGAATAATAAACACTTATCATGATATAAGGAAATATAAATAACAACTTTATTATTGATTTTAGGGCAAATTTCCTTCAGTGATATTTTCTGCAATAGCGTGTTAGCTCCAGAAGACCCATCAGACCTGAAAAGCTTCTCATAAAATGACGCTGCAAGCTCATGCATTTCGTCATCCACCACACACCTAGTTACATCCTCTTTACATAGAGCTCTGACCGTATTTTGCTTTTTTCGGTGAGAGCCCTATTCTTGAAATACTTCGTGTCCATGTCCCCAGCTCGTAACCAATCGACACGAGAATGCTGCCTATACATGAACTCCTCCTTCTCATAGACCTCCCTCAGCTGCTCCTCGATATCGCGAACCTCCAGTGAGTGTCCAGCCGATCCCGCCCTAGTTTTGGCATCAACTAGTTGAGACTTGAATCTTGCAATTTTCCTTCTAATTGAGCCGAAGACCTACCGAGCCCACTTATGCATGCTGCCCGTCAACAAACTAAAGCGCTGCCAAACAGCCATTAGGGACTGATCTCCCGAGTCATTCGCTTCCCAAGCCTCCTCTACCATGCGATCATATTGTGCGTGATTCGTCCATGCTTCCTCAAACCGGAATTGACGCTCTCCAGCCCTACGCACACAAGGAGCCGTCTCCAAGGCGCGCACTAGTAAAGCTTGCTGATCCGACTCCTTCGTCATAATGTGTTCTACCAACGTCTCCGGGAAGATATCAAGGAAATTTTCATTCAACATTGCTCTGTCCAAGCGCACTTGAATGCTCTCTTCACCATCCCTCTTGTTATAACACGTGTATTGGTAGCCCGAGAAGACCAGGTCAGCCAATCCACACTCCGAGATGCGTTCCCTAAAATCCTCCATTTGAGCAAAACTCCTCAAGTTACCTCCCTTTTGATCAGAATGAAATAGAGCTTCATTGTAGTCCTCTACACACATAACCACGGGAGATCATCCTGCAATCGGAGATACCGAATAGCATCCCAAGATTTCTTCCGTAACTCCGTCCTAGGCTGCCCGTAGAAACCAGTGAATCTACATGTTTTACCCCCCCCCCCCCCCAATCCATCTCAGCATCAACGAAATATTGGCACCACGGCCTTACTGTCACTTTTACCTCATCCCTCAACCACAATGCAAGACCACCACTCCTCCCAACATAGTCCACCGCAACCCCATGTCGAAACCCCAATCTCCATTTGAGCCTTTCCATCGCGTTGCCTTTCTTTAAAGTCTTACAGAGGAACACCACCACTGGATTGTGGGACCTAATCAGGTCCCTTAACTCTCCAACTATCGAGGCCAATCCCAATCACCGATAGTTCCAGGCCAAGATATTCATGGCGACCGGCGGCCCCATCTCTCGGGTTCCGCCGATATATCATTATGCTCTGAGATGCGATCGAACACGGTAGAGGTTTTGCACCTCGTGTCGCGAATAAAATCATCATTTGGGACTTGCCTATATGAATCATCCTTCGGGATCCACGTTTGTTTCGGTCTCCTGTTCCTTCTCTCAAGGTCATCCCTTAAATCTGCTCTACCTTGTGCCGAAGAATAGCCAGGGCAAGGTTTTCTGACATAGTAGCCCTGTCTCCTCTCTCCCGCTCCTCTGAACCTGAGATGACCACGCCCGTCTGAGTGACTTTCTTGCTCCACACGTTCCCTTCCTACTTCTGGAACATCCTCCTTGCCTTTCCTCTCCCATTCTTTTCCATGTGATTTTTCACTCTGCTGCTGCTGCTGCCGCTGCTGCAATAAAGAGTTCTAAAACTCCCTCTCCCGGCGCCTCCCAAGGTTGACTCTAAGGTTGTTTTCTTCAGTTCTATCCTTTTCTCGTTTATCTTTATTTTGGCTCGTGACTTCCCCTTCGCCTGGCCTCTAACCCGCACCAGTGTGCGAATTTGCCGACCGGGGAAACTCAGCATGCAAGTTTCATTTCACCGGGGCTGTATTGTTACGCCCCTGACTAAAACCATCACTTCCCCGAGCGTTCTCATTTTCTGCATTGATCCTGCTGCTGTCAGATCCCCCAAGTTTTCCTTGCCACCATTGCTGCGTCCCGGTGAAGCCCTGAGCCAGCTTCCCCACTGAGATGTGGAATCGACTGGTGGATCACATACTCCACCATAATGAACTATTCTGCCACAATCAAAGCAAAATTGGGAAACTTTCTCGTAATAGAAGTCGAACCATGTATGTTCCTTGTCCTGAGGTGAAGCTTTGAGATAAAAACCACGCACCATTGGCTCAAATACTGAAATTTTTATTCTGACTCTTAACTGCTGGCCTCTCGCCGAACCCTCTCTGTCCACATCAACTCTCACTACCTCCCCCAACCAGTTCCCTATCACCTCTCCGAAATCCTCCGTTCTTCTGTCCAGGGGAAGATCTATAATCCTTACCCAGATATCCACTTTGTCAAAAAACATCTCCGACGGCCTAACTTTTCCTTCTCCTTCAGAATTAGCATACTAAAATCAAATTTCCAAAGACCATTATTCATAGCATGCTTCCAGTCACCTTCACTTCCAAAGTGCACCCCGAAAATATTATCCCCCATATCTCTGAACTTGGCAACCTTGTGAAGACCCCAAGCTCAATGCATTGAGCGTTCCAGGGCAGTCATGTTTATCGGACGTGATGAGCAAACTTTTCTGACTACTGACCACTTGGGTGCACTCTGAATTCTCGACTCAGGTTCCTTGAAAACGAAGTCCTCGGCTTCCTTGTCCATCAGAACCATCCCACGAAGCCTCGCAGAAAGACTCGAGGATGGATCCGGTGTCTTGCGCTCTACAGGGGATTTAGAAACCTATACTGGGTAGATGCATCTGTCCTCCTCCTCGTCAAAGGCGTGGCCGCCAAACCCTCCCCAGTGGTTGGGATTGGCGCCTTCTTGTTGCTAGCAACCCCCGCGGCCGGTGCAACTGTGTTCGCCTTTTTGTCGGTCGCAGTCGCCGTCGACTTCTCAGATGCCATCTTTGCTGGATCTCTCGTTGTCTTCCCGTTCGTTCTCTCCGCCATCAGCACCGCCGCCTGGCAGAGAGAGAAGATACGTCGGTCGGTCGGTCCCCCGGGCTGCGCAGTCACCTCCCGTAGCACCACCGAATCCACACCACCCCCATCAGCCAAAACCCTAACCCTAGAACAAGGACGCGGTCGCCAGGTGATCGCCCCCTGTCGCCTTAGCGCTTTGCTACGTGCTGGATCCCCAAATAACCAGTATAGATAGTTAACGTGTGCTGCTTCGGTACAAAACCGAAAACCGCACCGAATATTCGGTTAACCGAATTTTCGGTTACCTGTTTTCAGCTAGCATTTTTTTGTTTTAGTTTTCCTTACCGAATTTAAAGAGAAACTGATTGGTAGAAACCGAAATTTTGGCTTATAGCGATCACCGACGAACTGGTATAATAACTCTGTTATGCAGGTTTGGTTTGACATACGTACGTATATCTACCGCTCCTCCTTCTACAAGAAGATCGTAACTTTTTTACGGCAAAGTTTTGATCTATTCATATTCAATCATGGCAGTACAACAAGCACAGAAAATATTTAAAACTATATACAGATTTGTAGACCACCTAGCGGTATGCGATTACAAGCACTGAAATGAGACACGGCGCGCCGCCGTCCTCACCCCTTCCTCGCCGGAGCTGGCACACCTTTTTATAGTAGACAGTCGGGAAGCGGTCGTGCTAAGGCCCCATAGGTCCAATGCACCAGAACAACAACCTTCGTCGATGAAGGGAAGCTTAGATCGGAAGGATCCGACCTGAAGACACATAAACAAAGACGTACAAAGACCGGATCCACCAAAGACAACGACCGGCCGAATACCGCGAGATCCGTCAGAGAAACACCTCTACACACCCTTCGACGATGCTAGACGCAGCACCAAGACGAGAGATAGGCGAAAAAACCTTATTCTATCTTCAAAAACCCGCCGTCTCTTCTTCCTGAGCAGGACACAAACTCCTAAAATTCAAAGAAGCTCCTAAAAACAAAGCCCTCCTGCAGGCAACAGCCGGTATCCTCAGCGCACCCATGACCCTAAGAGCATCTACAGCCAGACGTGGCAAATCCAGGCCCTCAAACGCCCACGGACGTGCCCGGGCGCGTCTGCGGGCTGTGGCCGGGCACACCTCAAATTTCAATTGTTGCGTCCAGACATCTCATTCTCGATTCTTATATCCATACTAAGACATGCAAAAGGAAATAGACCCTACTTACTACGATCCTGTCTACTCCTCGTCGGACGATCTTCGTGCCCGGCTCCGGCTGCATGGGCGGAAGCTGCTGCTCCGACTCCTCTTGCTGCTCCGCTCGGGCCTCCTCCGCCTCTATCTCCGCATCGAGCATGGTGAAGAGCATGTCAGACTTCGCCTGCTCCCGCCGGAGGAACGCCCGGTTAGCCTCCACATAGGCCTCGTTCTGGATGGACGCCAGGATGGCCTGCTGCTCGGCCATCTCGTCGGCCTGGGCGACGGCGAACTGTGCCTCCATCTGCTCCATATTGAAGACCGACACTTGCTAGTCCGGCTCCTCCGCCTCCTCCACCTCAATCGGATCAACCTTCTCCTCCTCTTCCCCCAGCTCCTCCTCCTCCTCCGGCTCCGGCGAGTCTGGAGGCAGCCCAACAGCGATGTGGGCGGCGCACACGGCTTCCCTCGCCCGGATCTGTAGCTGGATCTCGTAGCGGCGCTCTGTCGTGAGCACGGTATAGTAGGTGATCTTGCTCCGGACCATGGTGGAGTGCCGAAGCTTGGGTAGAGCGCCGGAGCCGGAGAGGGAGGAGGTGGATGGGCTGGGACTGGCGGCGCGGAGAGGGGGGAGGGGGGTGGGTTAGGGTTGCGGGACGCCGGCCGGCTTAAATAGATGGATTTCATGTTGGGCGACGAGCCGGAGGGGCGCCACGTGGTGTTCACACCGCGGTGACGGACACGGCGTCCGTCGGACCACTGGGTTTCCGGGCGTTTTCATGTGGGGGCACGCAATCAGGCCGACATGGCGGGTGTACCTGGGCGCCCCCATGTCCGCCCCATATTTGGGCTGAATATGAGGTGTGCAGGTCAGTCCGGGCATTTGATAGTTGTTTAAGGAGCCTGTCTGGGTCTAAAAATCATGACCGGGCAGTGACCGAGCGGCCTGCCCGGACATATGAGGTGGGTTTGAGAGCTCGAGTTGTAGATGCTCTAAGGCCAGAGAAGATGTGGCAGATCCATGGCATCGCTGACGGGAGGCAGAAACCCTAGCCACCATTTTTGGAAAAGAGACAAAGGGATGTAGATCTATTTCTATATCCTAGAAGATCCTAACTAATTGTAGCATACGTGTCATGCATGCACGTGTTTTGCTTGCTCGGAGCTGATAGTTGGTTCCATGTCGGTCCATATCTTCCATGCGACACACGATCCATTAATGATCTCACAATTTATTCGTTGGGTAGTACTCCCTCCGTTCCTAAATATAAGTCTTTATAAGGATTCCATTAGATGAACTACATACGGACTAAAATGAATGAATCTAAATTTAAAATGAATCTATGTACATCCGTATGTGGTTCATAATGGAATCTCTACAAAGACTTACATTTAGGAACGAAGAGAGTAGTACTGAAGATCCATATTTGCCCTGCTGCTGCTATACTACTACTCCCTCCGTCTAGATGTATAAATCATCTTAGGTTGTGCACCACGACCAAGGCAGAAGGAAAAACGAGAGAACTGAATGTCTTTTTGCTAATTAATAGTATTGCACACAATGGACTAACCACTGCATGTCATATTTGGTAGTCTCAAATTATTGAAAATATGCACGACCCACATCTTTTATTGGTTGATATGTCATGAAACAAGAAACAAAGAAAGTTAGTGTACCGTGCCTAAATATTTTGAAATTATTTGGTTTTCGTAAGATGGAGGGGTACTACTACTTGTTAGGAGGAGAGAATAGGAAATTGCATCCGGATCATGGGCAGCCGCACGTTTTTCCTCTAGAGCGGGCGCGCGTACAGGTACAGCTCAAGCGGCTGACTGGCGACGTTCGATGCCATGTCTCGATCTTGTAGTGGAGGGATAAAGTTGGGCGTCGGTCTCGAGAGGTGCTGCTGACTTCGCCGTGCATTAACTTCGGCATTGGATCACGGCCGAGCCGGTGTATTAACTCCGGCGTTGGATCACGGCCGAGCCGGTGTATTATACTACTTCTGGCATGGGATCACGGGCGAACTGGTGTGTATTAACTCCTGCATGCCAGTTTGGATTGACATTAGCATGGATCACAGCCGAGGCTGTGCTAATTGCATCTTCAGTTAGGAGAAAAAAAATATAGGATCACAAATGAAGTGTTTGGTTGCCTGCATAAGGCACAATCAGATCCGTCGAATGCATCATCTTTTTGACCAGGGGCTGTTTGGTTACATATATACACTATCGGACTTGTATAGCACGTTTCTTAAAGCATTTTTGGGTGTGTATCATTGGAAACTGCCAAATTGATAGTTTCTAGCGAGCCAGGTCTGAGCGATGCTTTGGAGCGCTCGTGGGTGGCTCGCTCGAAACGTCTAAGCAGGTTATCACCTTATCCCCTCACCCCTTCCTCCTTCTATCATTGCCCACACGCCCAACTCGCCCGCTCGCGCGCCGGATCTAGTCGCCGTCTGTCTCTACGAGCCCCTTCGCCCTCAAGGCCTCCGCCGTAGCGCCGAGCCATGAGTCCACCTCCGGAGCGAAGCGAACGCTCTAGATTCAAATCCACCTGCGGTCGCATTGATTGGATTTGTGTCTATGATTCAAATCCACCGGCAAAAATGCCATGTTCTCCATGGCCACCACCTCCCTCTCCAACAAGTAGCCACCCCCCTCCCCCTCCCCCCCGGCTACCCGCCGCCAGGCTCGCCGTCGTCATGAGCACCGAGGTCATTTCCCTCAACTCATATGCCACGGTCGCCACGCGCCTTGGCCGCTGCTGCGCCGCCCCGGCGCTCCAAGGGTTCGCTCCCCTGGCTTTGCTTGCCCCTTCATCGCCCCCGCGTCTCAGTCCACGGACGGGCACACAACAATCTCCCTCTTAATTGTAGAAGTTAACTCTTAATCGCCATGCACGTATGCAACCAAACACCGGGTGAATTTTTTTTCACAATATGCAATGTGTCGTCAGTTGATTCAAAATTAATAGGATGTCACATGATGATAAAATATTAATGCATCATATAATTTTACATTTCTATTATTTAAACTCTCCTTTGTTATGCGGATATAAACTCTCCAATGCTCAAGTACATTTGGCTACACAAAATTTCAACTACTACACCTCAAACCGGGGAAATAGGAACATTTTACTTTACCAGAACAAGAATAGGATAAAATAGCTCAAAATTACAGCACATATGTATTGTATATTTCTTCTAGTGGACCTTTTTCTCACGTACAAAATTCCATGAAGACCGGAGTTAAGGACAAGTACCAACTTGTTCTATATAAATAAAAAGAGTTGAAGTGAAAGCTGGAATGATCAACGAAGCCTTGAGTAAGAAAGAAACATGAAATAATAAGAATAAAAAAGGAGTCCAAAACTAGTGCTGGCGCAGGTGGTTGAATGCTTGCGCGAGCGTTGGCGCGAAGCGGGTGGTGTTGATGCGGACGTTCTGCTTACCGAGGTAAAACTCAAACATGGTGCTCCAGCCACTTCGGTGGATGGAGTTGGGGTCCTTGATCGCTGGGTGCTCCGGGCCCAGCAACTCCATCAGCGAGCTCTCCTCCGCGCTCACGCTGTAGTCAAGGTACTTGAGCCCCATGTCGGTGGCGCCGTCGCTGAACTCCGCCCTTGCAAGGAACTCCATCTTCCCGTACGGCACCACCTGGATCAGCACGCCGCCTGGTGGCAGGTGCACCGCGTTCGTCAGCCCCGCGCCATGCATGCCCAGCACCACGTCGAACGAGTTCACCACACGCGCCTGCTCCACCTCGGACCCGTTGAGCCGCAGCTCCAGCAACACCGCCTCAAACCCCGCCACCTCCGCAGCTTGCAATATCTCCTGCTCGTTGAGTAATAGCCGGAAGTGCCCCCGGTGGATGAGTAGCAGCCGCGGCTTCTTGTGCGGCTCCTGGGTCACTGCTCCGCGTGGGAGCGCGTAAGACTCGCGCACGAACTGCGTGAAGTCAGCCATGGTTAGGCGACCCCCCGGCACCAATTCGGGAACGATGCTCAGCTCCTTGTCGAGGTGGAGTCCGACAGTGACGCGCGGGAAGCACCGCACATACGCGTCTCGGTCCATGTCCACCACATCGTACTTGGACAACCCCCGCAATAGGACCTTATACTTGACTAGCCACTGCGGCAGGTGCTGGATGTTGCTGACCAGGAACGTGACCTCGCCATGGTACCGCCGCGAGGCGACGAACAACGGCACCAGAACGTCGGTGTAGTCATGCCAGTAGTTGCCCACGTATCCCCCCATCCCGAACAGGACGGCAGGAATACTGTGGGTCACAGTGCACGGCGGGGCGGCCGACCGGTCCTGAAGCTGCGTCACAGTGACTGCCCGGAGGCTTGATCTGCTCGCTCCGTCGCTGCGTGAGTAGGGTGAGATAATCCACTCGTGGCGCTCCGATCTACTCGCTGGGACCAGGGTCACCGATAGGGCAATACCGTTGGTGCGGACGTCGCCCTCGACTTCGCAGGTCACGGACCAATCACGGGAGTGCCCCCCCGTGTTACACACCACCTTGCAATTATCTGTCACGGGCCATGGAAAGGGAATACCATTGTTAGCATGATCGAGAGCCAATGCATGAAGTCTAAATAACTATCTTAACTCCTCCATAATGCGAGTTAAAGCTATGCACAAAACAGGCCACTACGAAATTAGCTACTCCCCCGTAACATGCTTTCGAGAATGTCTTTGACTATTGATAAGATTAATAATATATAAGATGTATAATGAAAAATTATATCATTAGAAGCTCCTTCTACATACAAACTTGATGGTATGCTTTGTGTACCTGAATGTCATATAATATTGCTCTAACATGTACTCAAAGCTAGTCTAAAAAAATGCATTACGCCCTAGTCTAAAAAAAAGCTAGTCTAAAAACTTGATGGAGGGAGTAGTAAAGATGATTAACTAGAAGCAGATCATATCCATTTGTATTTGTTATCAACAACATGATTGGGTCTATAGATTAATGGTCGGTGTTTCGAGAACCTTCATATGATTTCTTTTCTCTTCTACTGAGAATCAACGTGGAGCTCTTGCAAAAAAAAAAAAAAAGAGAATCAACGTGGAGGGTCCAAAATAGAGCCGTAGTAACAGTAAGATTAAGGACAATTATGTTTATCCATGTGCTGATGCATTTGTTAAAACAAGAGAATATACCCCGCACGTTGCTACGGGAATCGACTGCTATATATTTCAGTGATTTGGTTGTATGAAATATTCATAGTTGAAATATGAACTATAAATAAATATTATATATGTATTTGATTTTTGTGTTGTCAATTTTTTTAAATATAAGTGGCATAATATAATGGAAAACTTACTCCCACGCATGTTCAGTGGACCTTTCATGAGGTGGCATGTGTGGTTAGATAGGACGATGTGTGCATGTGATCTTACTAAAAAGTAAAAAAATTATCATGCTAGTGTTTTTAAAGCTAATTCTCATGCTAGTTGTGGTGGGTCTTTGATGAGGTGACATGTGTGAATGTTAAGATAATAAAGGTAGTGGCGATGACCTATTTAAGTATATAGGCTAGGATATGGTAAGACAAAAATTCAATTCGCTACCCAGACTCATATACACCTGGTGAACAGTAAAATACAAAAAAATAGCAGAAAACTTCAATTAAATCCAAAATTTTTGTGGTACAAGATGCTCAAATGCGTGTTGTTTGTGCAAAATTTCAGCTTGTTGGAACATTCGAGGAGGTCTTGGCAAAAAAGACAAAATCCAGTATGAACATTGTTGTTTTCAAAAGTTTCTCAGACACATGATTTTTTTGCCACGAGCTCCTCGAATGTCCAAATAAGCTGAAATTTTACACGAAAATCACGCACTTGAGCATCATGCACCAGAAAAAAAATTCAAATTTCTTTGATTTTTTTTGCTACTATTTTTTATTTTACTGTTCACAGTCGGGTATAGATGAGCCCGGATGCAGAATAGCTGATTCTAGGCTTTTTAATATTAATAAATATTTTTTACTGAACATATGTAGGTTTCTGAAAAAATGAACATAAGTAGAGACACATGGTCAGGTAAGTGGTAATCTTAAAGACTCTCCTAATTCATTAACTTTATTCATGTGGTGAATAGAAAGAAAGTTGATCTAAAATATTAACCGATCTCAATTGGTCTCATGTCGTAAACATGACAGTGGTCGTCACATGTTTCTGGATTCGTACCGCCGTAAGGAGACAAGCTTGTCGACTATGAGGCACTATTTTTGATGAGTTAGTAAATATCACAATATGCCTGCTCAGCTTCTTGCAAGGTGCTGGCAGGGGTAGGTTAGGTGTGTGTGCATGCATTTCTAGACTTATGTGCTTGTACATGCATGTAAGCGTAGTATTTTTGTAGCGTGCACGAGAAAACAATTCACTGCGTAGGGACCTAAGGCATGTGTATTTCGGCATGATTAGGATCATAGGAGGTTAAATTTGGTAAAAACTGTTCCCCGTCTACCATGCATTGACATTGATCCCACCATAAGAGCAAATCCAACAGGACTGGGCTGATTTGGCTCCAGTAGTGGTCGTCATAGCAGCTGGAAAAACCCCACCTCGCCACCTAAGACGGCGCGGAACTTGATGAGCCACCCGTGTCCATCCACAGCCGGCTGATGGGAACATGGATGGCCAGCGCCTTGCGGGGCTTCCAGTGAAGGCTTCTCAGTTAACGGGGTCCGCCTTGGATGCGGAACCGCTCCTAGAGCTGGACATGGTGGTGACAGACAGACCCAATGGGCCAGAGCGGACGGGTAGGAGAGTGGACAGAGTGAGGTTCGGTTTGGTCCACGGTGGGGTTAGGTATGGGTTTTGTGGCATCGGCAGTGGGCCATCGCAAGATAATCCGACATGGCGGCCGCGTCTGTAGACATTCAGATGACCTTATATCCGCCCCACTAATAAGCTGGATATGGAAGTTGTCGTATAGGCTAGACATATGGACATGGTATAGAGGGTGTCGTTGGCTAGCGGTTTTGGTCGAGACCCTGCTCAAGTTGTCCCATGGACATGTGAGGGTGGGGTGGAGGGAGTAGGGGGTCCATAGTTCTAGATGATCTAAAAGGCTAGTAGGCAAGTGTCCACCAGTTTCCTCAATATTTGCAACCTAGATTTGAGATTGAGTTTTTCTAATTGTCAGTAAGATGTGTCAGCTCTCCTAATGAACGTCCGTTACATCTCACTACCGATAATAGAGGCGGACATGTACTGGCTGGCGAGGAGTTTTAACATACCCCCACTTACCCGCTCTTTTCACATGAAAGGTAAGACTATATAATAGATCTGACCCGTTGATCTCATTAATTAGTGGTCTGATTAACTCTTACCTTCTTACCTCACATGTAAAAATATGAGGTAAAAGGGAGCTTGTTAAAACTTACCTGGCTAAATATATGCGCAGGAATCAGCAGTCATTACGACGAATGGCATTCTAATTTGATCAAAAAGTTACAAAGGAGAAAGGACATGTGCTCTGCTCACCTGAATCTTGGATCAGCTTTGTGTCTCTGGTGCGCTGCACATCGGAGGCGACGACTGTGGAATATATAATCAACAAAGCAAGAGTCTAATCTTCAGCTTCATAGACTAGAGACAGGAAATAAGCATACATGTTGTCACAAAGCAAGACATATATAAGTAAAAATGCTCACCTGTTTCACCAGGAGCTTTGATCAGTTGTTTGAACGTGACCCATTGTGCTACTGCGGCCGTGGTGGCAACTGCATATATATGAAACAACGGGAAAGAAGAGTTGCCGTCGGTCAGCTCATGGGTGTGCTCAAGGTAGAAAAACCAAACGTAACTGGTCGTCAAAAGACAAGGCTAGGATCCTAGCTACTCCCTCCTTTCGGAATTACTTGTTTCGAAAATGGATGTATCTAGACGTATTTTAGTTCTAGATATATTCATTTCCAAGACAAGTAATTCCGAACACAGGGAGTAACTTATAGATAGAGTGGAAAATGTCAAAATTAATTCAGACATGCATCCCAAACCATAACTTATACAGTAGATAGAAGCAGATTCACGAAACGGTTGTATGTGAGGTTAATTGAAACAGAAAAATCATATAATTACCGCCGAAGCCGCTGATGGCAGCCTGCTGCTGGAAGATGAAATAGACGAGGAGCGGGAAAAGGAAGCCGGCGGCGAAGCCGACGTTGAGGTGGACAGGCGCACATCTCCTCCCGGGCCTCTCCCCCTCCTCGGAGCAGCTCATGCTCATCGCCTCTGATCCGGCCTGCTACCAATAGTGGTACTAGTACTAGTGAGTGAGGACCGAGGACGCGCCTGTTATGTTAGTCGGGTGTGTGTGTGCTACTGCTAGCTAATGTAGTTGTGTCTGCTTAGCATTAGTACTGCTGTGAGCAGGCTTGCCGGTGATTAGTTTTGGAAAGAATCTGTAACTACTACTAGTGGTTTTGGTGGTATTAGTCGGGGTGTGTGCACCTCGAGAGATGAATGAGTTTCGTAAGTTCCGGAGGGTCTTACACTCGTGAAATGCACATTGTTTATCCGAGCGGGAACGTACGCCGACCTCCCTTGAATTTGCACAAATGCACGTGGTTAGATACTGGAAAAAATCCATTTTAAACCTTGAACTTGTAGAGGTCCGGCGAAATGAACCCCCAAGTCAAAATCCCGGTCGATTGAACCCTGAACTCTACAATCCCAGTCTAAATCGGACCTTCGGATCATTTCCCAAACAGGGATTGCTGACGTGGACCGGGATTGCCGAGGAAACATTCGCAGCGCCCGTGGATGGGCCGGCCCAGTTCACGGCAGCGCGTGCTGCGCCTTGTTGCTTCCATTTTTTGTTCGTTATTTGTTTTTTCTTTTTGGTTTTTCTTTAGTGGTTCTGCTTTCTTTTGTTTAAAATGGACTTTTCTAATCTCTATAAATCCAAGGTTTAAAATGGACTTTTTTCTTAGATACTAGTACTTCGATGGCGTGAACATCGTGGCCTCGCCGGTTGGTGTTTGTATTTAAACCCACATGGCAATATGCAACACTAGAGTGACGTTGAGATCTGAGTCCCTTTAGACTACTCATAATGGGAGTATCATATGTAGTATCATGCATGCCAACTAGGAAATTTTGATGAGGTGACGTAGAATTAAATAAAGAAAGAGAGGGTTAGGTATTGGTGCCGTTAAGAAAATTGATATTGTTTTTCTGAAAATAAAACGAGACAGAGGCAACTTCAAAAACATGCTTGATGACAACTATATAACTATGTCCCATTACAAAGTTTCCGCCAGTGATTGACATTAGAACCTTGTAATAATGATTAGATGGGATCTCCCAACGCAACAATCACCAAATACAAAATTGATGGATCCACCCAATTAAAATAAATGATTGTCATTTATTTATATTAAACATTTTACTTACTTATAACTCTTTCAACCAATACACACTTATAACTAACAATAGTAATTTCAAGGATACAATATTCATTGTTATGTATAAAATTCAAACATCTTGTTATAAATAAAGTTACTACTAGTTTTGATCCATTTGTTTGCAATTAAAGTTATGTTTGTTATTTACTTTCGGGACCTTGATATTAAAACCTTCTATTCAATCTGAACCCTCTAAATCCAAGAACAAAAAGACAACATCATATGGCTTCACGGACTAGTATGTGACACTTTAGATGTACAGTGCATATATATGTGTCCAAATTTAGTTTACTATTATCAATTACTCCCTCCGTCCCATAGTGTAAGACGTTTTTTGACACTAGTGTAGTGTCAAAAAACGTCTTACATTATGGGACGGAGGGAGTATCTTTTTTAATAGTTCTAAAGCTTATGGTCTAATTAATACTATATTGCTAGACGATTTGTCAATGTTAGGTAAGCAAAGTGAAAATCTAGAGCATACCAGGTGTGTACAGTGGGATTGTCCATGGAGCATGAACATGTTTGCTTTATGTGATGACTTCTTGACCATTTATGTCTCTTTAGTGTGAGCATACCTTGTACTCTATTGAAATAACAACACTCGTAATGGACAAGCAAAAAACTTTATCCATCTTTTTTCTTTGTTTGATCTACAAAATCTAAGAAAGTCGACTACAAGAATATAAGTGATCTATACACCCTCTCCCTCTAACCATGAAGGCTAACATAATTAGCACGATTTATGCATTGATGTGCTTGTTATTCTTGAAAACAAGCTACCTTGTGACAAACCGTAGGTAACAAGCCTTGATGTTGGTCACTTGCAATGAACATTGACAAGATCTTCAATGGATCCTGTTAAGAGCCCCTTGGATCTCTGTAACAAGATTTTACTCCTGAAAAATAAATATGAAGAAGAGAGAGTTATGAAGAAGTTAACAGGCAAACATGTTTTAAAAAAAAGTTCTTCATTTGACCTGATGTATATCGTTAATGACTTCTCACGTGGAGTGATAAAGAGCTCAGGAAAGGTCATTGGCTATATTGCGACATAACTAGACCAAAGGGGCGCTTTTGGGATTTCAAAGTTTTCTTTGAGTCCCTATGGGAAAAATAAGTGTGGCATTGTGGCGCTTCCTAAAGTTCCCAAGAAGTTTAGGTACTAAACGCCTATCTACACCTAATATTAAAGGAAAAAGCATTCTTAGTTCTCTATACATCTGGGTTGATTGTTTTCTTAGTTGCCTCGCCAGACTGGGTCGACTATTACTTGGTACCATATGCATGATACTAGTACTCCCTCTGTAAACTAATATAAGAGCATTTAGATCACTACTTTAGTATTCTAAACGCTCTTATATTAGTTTACGGAGGGACTATATCACTACTGCAAGATGGTCCTAACACGACACATGTATCGGAGACCAATCGACCAAACTGTGTATGATGCATGAATCATAAACAGCATGGCAACAAAACCGTCACTAATGAAACGAATTATGTGCGATGGCTGATCCATCAAATGTGATTCAGAAAAGATGTGCGTGTGCGATACATGGCATATTGTTGATTCGTAAAAACTGTTGGCAATGAGGCAGAAGAACACACATAGTTAAGCAAATCCATATGTGTGCGATATATGGCATACACTTCATTCTGATGAACTGTTTGCAATAAGGATGAAGAATAGAAATGGCTAGCCAAATATTGATGTGTGCGATATACGGCACGCAGTTCACTCAGATGCACTGTTTGCGCCAAGGCAGAAGAATACACACGGTTAACAAATTTCAGGTGTGTACGATATACGACATACAGTTCACTCGGATGAAATGTTTGCGGTGAGGCAGGAGAACACACACGGTTAACCAAATTTAGACGTATGCGATATACGGCATACAATTCAGTCGGTTGAACTGTTTGCGCTGAGGCACAAGAACACACACGGTTACCCAAATTCAGATGTGTGCGATTCATGAAATCATAACCGAGGGGTTCCGTGGTTTAATCCGCAAGCGATACGATTTGCACACTGCACAACATCTATACGCTCTGTCTATAGAACAAGATATGTACTTATAAGAACATGAGTGCATAAGCAAAATAAACATCCAGTTATATAACTGACTACAGATAACCTTTGCACACCTAAGTAAACAATTACATGCATAATAAACTAGGAGAAACGATCATATATCAAATCATATATACTTCTTGTGACGCTTGCCATTGCTCTGTTTCGGCTGGATCCCTCACCGACTTGGGGAAGGAGGCACTTCCTCATGTCAACGATCCGGCTGTATATCTCGTAGCTCGTTTATGCCTCCTTAGCCGCGTACACGACGTGACCTTCATCCAGTTTCTTCATGCAGGCCGAGTGCCAAGCAAGCCTGTTCTTGTTGTAGGCATCCTTCATGTATCTGTACCAGGGGTCGATGATGGCCCCAGCGAGGTCAATCAGGGAGTCCTTATCCTTCTTGGTGCGCCAGAGCCTATATTGGCCTTGAATGTCGACAAGATTCCGGCAGGCGATGCCCGAATTCTTGAGCACCCTTACATCGTTGGTGGTTTCCACCGTAGCGAACATGTAGTGGAGGTTGTTGACAAACCTGGCAAAACGCTCCCAAGGCCTTGTGGCCTGGCAGTAGTGGTAGATGAGGACGTGATGGTGAACGCACATCTGGGCGACGGTGACCTACTGATCATACCCGGCACGAGTGTACTCGAGGTCGAACCCGACCACTTTGTACTTGTCTGCAGCAAGCAATAGCTCTATAGTCTGGATGGAGTTCTCCACCCAGATCGGGTCGTTGGTGTACACCACAGAGAGGCGCCCAATGGACCTACTGTGGGTGCGCACTACGGCGTGCATGGTGAACTGCCGCTCGTCATTGGAACCCGCTGGGAACGCCATTGGTGAGATGCGCAGGATACCCTGGTGTGTGTTTCTTTCAATACCGGGGCGCGATCGAAAGGTTGAAGACAAGGGTTAAATGCCCGCTGCAATAAATGGGGGCCGGACGTCGTCAAGTCTTGTCACCGCGTTCCAGGCGGAGTATTACAGTGCAAGCTTGAGCACCCCACACATAGTGCGTTTGGCCACGCGTGGGCTCGAATAAGTGCCACTGTAGCGTTGCTGAGCTGGTTCCTGCGCTACTGCGCAGGTTACCACGCGCAACCACGCAAGCTTCCTTTCCGGATTGTGGGGCCACACGTCGGCTCGAAAAGGGGCCAACCGCGGGTGATTAGGTCAAAGTTACAAAGACTGGTAATGATGGCACTCGAGTGCGATAATTATGTGCTCTACATGGCACAGAGTTGAAGAAACCAACTGTGTGCAATAATGTCCAAGATCAAAATAATGTTCAAGGTCGCTGTCGACTCTGCAACATAGATCAACTGCCATGAGATCGGACAGGGGAAACACATTCGAGAAAGGTAAATAAAATCAAGTCAAGTAAGGTCTAGGTATAAATCGTCCATTCCATGTTAAGGTCAGAATAGTACCGCCAATATAGGAGTCTCATACAATGTCATTTCAACGATTGTACCAGAAATGCCAGAAAGATTACAAGCTCGGTTCAAATTCCAAAATTATGAGGCTCAAATTCGAATATTACAAGATTCAAATTGATATTAAAAACGAAATTCAGCTCGTGCAGATATAGACGCCCGCGCTGATGAGTTGAACATTAACATATGAGAGGCTGATGTTACAATTTACAACTAGTTTTGCCACCTCAATATTTCAGCAAAGGGATCAGCCACTGAGAAGTCATGTATGGGCTTGACATTATGACTTGCGATTACTCTGTCATCTGAATTTCCAAAACGAAGTTCCGCTTTGTGGTCGACAGCTTGCGTGAAGAAGGAAGGAAGGAAGGAGAAGCCTACGGCCGGCTGGTTTGTGTATTGCCCAATGGTACACAATTAAGATGCTATGTTGATGTGCAAAACTAAGATCAATGCTACACAATTACACATTTATCAATGCCTAGAATATTGTGTATTACGCAATGAAGGGCCAAAATAGATGTATAATAGTGCATGCCTAAAGTAAAAATAAATACTTTATGGTACCGATAGACGATTATATGAAGAAGAAGAAAACCGAGGGGTGCATGCCGAGGTTTCTTCAATACTTTCCTCAGGGGCGGCCGCGAGAGCTTCGGCATTGTGCTGTCCTGGAAGGTGAACCTCGTGCCCATTCCGCCAAAGGTGACGCTATTCAGCGTCAAACGGTCCTTCGACGAAGGCGTCGTCAACATCCTCGCCAAATGGCAACATGTCGCGCCGGCTCTCCCAGAGGAGCTCTTCATAAGGGTGGCCATGGGCCGACGCGAGGCCGACTTCCAGGGCATGTACCTGGACACCTGCGATGCGCTCCTGCCATTGATGAACAGCAGCTTCCCGGAGGTCGGCCTGAACAAGTCACACTGCCGGGAGATGACATGGATCCAGTCCGTGCCCTACATGTACCTGGGCAACAACGCCACCATGGAGGACATCCTGAACCGGACAATCCCCTTGAGCACCTGCATCAAGGCCACGTCCGACTACGTTCGTCAGCCAATAGTCAAGGAGGTGTGGTGGAAGATCCTGGACTGGCTTGCCAAGCCGGATGCCGGCATCATGATCATGGAACCCTATGTCCTGGAAGGTGAACTCGTGTCCGTTCCACCCAAGGTGACGCTATTCAACGTCAAACGGTCCTTCGACGACGGCGTCGTCAACATCCTCGCCAAATGGCTCTTCATAAGGGTGGCCATGGGTCGACGCGGTATTCAACATAATGTTTGGCCCACGTGTAAAGCGATGGTGGTTGTCCTCTCACACACACTTAAGCGGTTATCAGCAATATCAATGTTTTACATCTATGGGCCCGTTTGGTCTATCACTACTTTTTGCCTGACAACGAAAGAGGTTAGTTGGCTTAGGAGGGAAATATTTTTTGTTCGTAATATGGTATATATAGATGATGGTCTGGGATGACATGACACAGTTTGATCACACACACATGCATGTGTACGCATGAATCCCTTCCATCGAGTCGGAGTCGCTCTGTGTGGGGACTGTATGATTTTCGAGGCACGCGCCACATCAATGTTGCGAAATGGTATCCAAACATGCATGTACACATCACCTCCATACATATGCATGTAGTGGTTTTCTTCGAACGGTACACTCCCTCGCGTGGTTATCGGCACAAGCCTATATATTTGTGGGCCCGCATGTACATCCATGATCACCTTGACCGACAATAAGATAGGTTACCATGGCGGATTCTTCCTTTGGTTCGTGTTATCGTAGTATAGGTCATGGTGACACTACTAGGGAAAACCTTATACACAACATCTTAGCAGTAGCGCTGGACAAAATCGTCCGCTACTGCTACTTAGTAGTAGCTCAGATAAATAAAACCGCTTACTTCTACGATTTTAGCAGTAGCGCGTATTGGCACACAGCAAAACGCGCTGCTGCTAAGTTTGAACTAGGCGCACATGGCTAGCCCCACTTAGCAGTAGCGCGTATCCGTGCACAGCGCTACTGCTATGCTCCGTAGCAGTAGCGCTTTTCACGAACCTGCGCTACTACTAACCTTACCTTATCCTCCCCACTCGGCCGACCCTCTCACTCACTCTCCCTCTCAGTCACTCTCGCCCGCGCCGATACCCGTCGTCCGCCGCCGCCGCGCTGCTCCTCCACCGAGGTACTCCCTCCATCCCTCCTCCCCTCCCTCCTCCTCCCTCCTCCTCCCTCCTCACTAGTAGAAAACAGGGCTATGGTTCCGGGCCAATATTCACATTAGTCCCGGTTCAATCACGAACCGGGACTAATGTGAGCATTTATCCCGGTTCGTGCGGCTAAGGCATTAGTCCCGGTTCACCTGTGCCCTTTAGTCCCGGTTTGTGCCTCAAACCGGGACTAAAGGGTGCGATGCCCATTAGTCCCGCACTAGTAGAAAAAGGGCCTATAGTCCCGGTTCATAAGGGCCTTTAGTCCCGGTTCATGAACCGGGACTAAAGGGTCGGTACTAATACCCTCACCCTTTAGTCCCGGTTCTATCCAGAACCGGGACAGATGGGCCTCCACATGGCCTGTCCGCTGAGCTCAGTAAGAGGGCCTTTGGTCCCGGTTGGTGGCATCAACCGGGACCAATAGGCATCCACGCCACAGCATTTCTTTGGCTCTGGTTTTGTTTTTTTTTCAAAAGAGGGGGGGGGTTTGGGGGGTTAATTTAGGTGTTTCATATATTGTGCTATAGCTAGCTAATTAATAGAGAAAAGTGTCCTTTCTTTTGTCCGTGCTTGGTCGACGCTACGTACTATACATACGTATAGAGAGGACTAACTAGACATGCTAGCTAGCTAGTAATTAAGCAAACAGAAGATCGTCATGAACATATATATGCATACAGAGAGAAGTGATATCGACCACCTCTCCTTCTCCGAGAGATTGGTCGAACAACAAGTTCTCGTATATCTATCCGACACTACCGGCTACATATATACAATAATTATCTTTACAATACGGACGCGTGGTCCACATAGTATTCTCCGTCTTCAGCGATCACGTGGTCAAGAAAGAATGCCGCCAATTCCTCTTGAATTGCTCGCATGCGATCTGGTGCTAGGAGTTCATCCCGCTCGAGACATCTAATTTTAAGAAAGGGTCAATACATACATATATATATATATATACATATATATATATATATATATATATATATATATGAATGAATGAAACTCAACACAAATGATGGTAATAAAATAAAATTGTGAATATTTTTATTTACGCACTGCGTATTGTTTGTCGGAGTAGCCCCTCTCACAGGTCGTGTGGCGGATGGACTCGCAAACGTAGTATCCACAGAAATCATTCCTTGTTCCTGCCACAACCACTTTACAAGAAACAGAGGTCAATCAAACTGATAATTAGCAAGCATGCTAAACGGTATTGATGAAACTAGTGCTTGAATCACTAGGAGATGCGCGTGGAATCTGCTACTATATGTCCCACAAGTAGGGTAGAGGGTCGTGGATCGCCGAGCGGTCGAGGGTCAAGGGGTCGAAGATCGCCGAGGGGTCGGGAGGTTGCCTAGTGTCAAAGGATTCAACAAAACCATGTCTTCATCATTAGGGTAACAGGTGCATGATGGTGCAAGCTCTCCAAAGTTGTTTTATGTGAGTCCCAGATAGGATAATTCGCTTTTGGTACAAAGTTCAGCAAAAGGCAAATTATCCTATCCGGAACTCCATTCCGTAACAACTTTGGAGGACTTCACCATCATGCCATGGTTACTCCGGCTAATGATGAAGCCATGGATTTCTTCAATACTTTGACACTATAGGGACCCTCGACCTGAAACCTTCGACCCTTGACCCCTTAACGACCCTCGACCCTCTACCCTAGTTCCCGACCCTCGACCCTCGGCGATCCTCGACACCCTCGTTATATCGACAACGACGCAACATACATATACATGGGAAAATAATGTTATCGGGAGGGGTATCGGTACCCCTCGTGTCAAAGTTTCTTCTTTCTCCTCTATTCCTTTCTTTCTTCTTCTCCTCTTCTTTTTCTTCTTATCCCTCGAGAAAGGAAAATAAGGAAAAGGAAGAAAAGAGGAAGAAGGAAGAAGGAAGAAGAAGAAGAAAAAAAAGAAGAAGAAAAAAGAGGAGAAGAAGAAAAGAATAGAGGAGAAGAAGAAAAAATAGAAAAAAAATTCTGTTGTGTCTTCTTCTGCTCTATTGCTTTCTTCTTCTCCTTCTTTTCTTCTTTTCCTCTCATTCTTTTCTTCTTCTTCTTCCTTCTTCCTTCGGATCCTAGAACCCTCGAACCCTCGACCCTAGAACCCTAGAACCCTCGAACCCTAGAACCCTTGAACCCTCGACCCTAGAACCCTCGAACCCTCAATCCCTTGAGCCTCGAAACCTCGACCGGCCTCGACGACCCTCGACCCTCAAAACATTGACCCTCGACCGGCCTCGACGACCCTCGACCCCTCTGTGACCCTCTCGACCCTCTAGCCTAGTTCCCGACCGTCGACCCCTCAGCGATCCTCGACACCCTCGTTCCCGATAAAAAGAAGAAGAAGAAGAAGAAGAAGAAGAAGAAGAAATGAGAAGAATAAAAAAGAGAAGAAGAAGAAAGAAGAAGAAAAAATATAAGAAAAAAAGAGAGGAGAAGAAGAAGGAAAAGAGGAGAAGAAGAATTTTTTTTGTTCTTCTCCTCTATTCCTTCTTCTTCTCCGTTTTTCTTCTACTTCCTCTTCTTATTTTTTTCTCCTCTTCTTCTCCTTCTTCCTTCTTCCTCTTTTATTCTTTTTCCTTATTTTCATTCTTCCTCGTGACCCTAACTCTAAACAGTACAACTTCCTCGTCGACGTCCCCGCCTCTCTCTTGAACAAAATAAAAGCATCATACATATGAAAACAAAATAAAAAAGCATCATACATATATATGCAGAAAACAAAATAAAAACATCACATATATATGCAGAAAAAAAAACATTAGATCAACACATATGCAAAAAAGCATCATACATATATCCATACATCAATATATATACATGAAAAAAAACATTAGATCAACACATATGCAAAAAAAAATCATGGCGGCGTGGCAGGGGCAGGCAGTCTTGTGGGCTCATCAGGGCGGAGGCGACGGCAGGTCGCGCGACGGGGCGGCGGGGAGGCGGAGGCGACGGCGAGGTCGGGAGGCGGAGGCGACGGCGAGGTCGGGAGGCTGGGGTGGCGACGACGAGGTCGGCGAGGTCGCGGAGGCAGAGGCGGCGACGGCGAGGCGGCAGGCGACGGGCGGGAACGGCGACGACGAGGCAGGGCGACGGCGTTGGGGCAGATGCAATGCGGGCGACGACGGGCGCGGCGACGGCGGGCGATAACGGGCGCGGCGACGGCGATGGTGACGACGGGCGTATGGCGATGACGGCGTCGGGCGGCGTCGGGGAGGGGAAAATGCGCGATGAATCTGAAATTTCCCAAGTGTTCTCTTATATAGCAAGGGCATTAGTCCCGGTTCGTGCCACGACCCGGGACTAATGCCACCCTTTAGTCCCGGTTGGTGCTACCAACCGGGACCAAAGGCCAAATTTCAGCAGCCCAAAGGGCGGGAAGCGGCGACCTTTGGTCGGTTAGTGGTACCAACCGGAGACAAAGGCAATGGTCACGGTTGGTGCCACCAACCGGGACCAATGCCCCCTTTAGTCCCGGTTGGTGCCACCAACCGGGATCAATGGCCTTGTGCTGCCCCGCGCCCAAAAGTTTAGTCCCACGTCGCTAGCTGAAGGGCGGCGGCACTGGTTTATAAGCGCTGGTGTGCCTCCCCTTTCGAGCTCCTCTCTCATGCAGGCTCGGGCCTAAACTTGCTCACTGTGGGCCTATTGGGCCTCTGCGGGCCTGAATCCTGGCCCATGTAGGGTTTCTAGTCGTATTCAGGCCGTGGGGCCCGAGGGTGGCAGTTTTTCTTGCTTTTATATTTTATTTTTTCAAGTTTTTTGTTTTTTTCTGCATTATTTATTTTCTTTTGGTTTTTGCTTTATTTTTTAATTCTTTTTGCTTTTAGGTCAGCAAAATTACAAACTTTCTGTTAGTGCTTTCAGTTTTAGAAAAAATATAAACTTTCTGTTAGTGCCATTAGTTTTAAAATTCGAACACACTTTTTTTGTTTTTTTGTTGCTTTATTTATTTTATTTTGTTTCTACTTACAACAAAATGCTTATTGTTGCTATTATTATTATTTTTTCAAGTTTTTTGTTTTGTTTCCTGCATTATTTATTTTCTTTTGTTTTTTTTCTTTATTTTTAATTCTTTTTGCTTTTAGGTCAGCAAAATTATAAACTTTCTGTTAGTGCCATTTGTTTTAGAACAATTATAAACTTTCTGTTTGTGCCATTAGTTTTATAAAATTTGAATTCTTTGAAATTTGTGTGAATCACAAGTTTGTGAGCTCAACAAGGCGTAGAGGGACGGGCTTATAAACCGGTGTGAGCGCCCTTCGGTTGGCGAGGTTCTCAAAGTTGGCATAGTATGTTCATGAACAAAGCGGACAATGGTATCATACTCGTGTGTTACAAAGTTGGCATGGTATCATCATAATAATTGCGGAGAAAGTCTTCACTTTTTCTTCGCTTGTGTCGCTTGCTTATTGCTACCGTAACCATGGATAATCTTCATCATTTATCAGGATGCTTGGGTCAGCCTTGACTTTGAAGAATTTCATGAAACTTTTCATACTCTTGAGACATATGTCATCTTGCCCTCCACTCCCGGGATGTCCCTTTTTCTGAAGAAAGAACTATGTGGCGCTTTGGCTCATTGTATGATGTATTCGCTTCCTTATCTTTTCTTTTCCTCGATGCGGTAGACATGTCCTTCACATAGATAACCTGTGCCACATCATTGGCTAGGACGAACGGTTCGTCGGTGTACCCAGATTTTTCAGATCCACTTTGTTGTCATTCCGCTTTGTGGGTCTACCTGCACTTCCCGCCTCTGACAGATTGACCCACTTGCACTTAAACAAAGGGACCTTAAAATCTACTCCGTAGTCAAGTTCCCATATGTCTACTATGTAACCATAATATGTGTCATTTCCCTTGTTGGTTGCTGCATCAAAGCGGACACCGCTGTTTTGGTTGGTGCTCTTTTCATCTTGGTCAATCGTGTAAAATGTATTCCCATTTATCTCGTATCCTTTCCAAATCATTACAGACGAAGATGGTCCCCTGGACAACAAGTACAACTCATCACAAACAGAGCTGTCACCTCTCGAGGCGTGTTTCCAACCAACTGCTGAAAGTCCTGATGTGTTCACATGTAATCCGATCGTCGACCGCCCGGGTGTTTGGAGCGCAGATTGTTCTTGTGTTCATCGACATACGGGTCACCAAGGTAGAGTTCTCAGAGAACTGTAGTGTGCTTGAGACCAGGAATATCCGTCCCTGCATATTATTGAGTCTCTTCCAAGCGTGCCTTTTTCGGTCAGTCTCCCCTCATACCGCGATTTAGGGAGACCTATCTT